>CM076184.1:37013621-38213621 GCA_038277355.1 Encarsia formosa | reverse complement strand
ACCGGGTAGGTAAATCGAATAACTGAGAGGAGGGGTTAATTGACGAAACTACAAACCCGAAAGACTACTTTGAAATTCTATTTATTTTAAAAACCAAACCATTACAAAACGTTACATGCTACTTCCTTAAAATAATCTTACTTCTATAAAAGTTCTGGTCACTTCACAGAGAGAGAGAGAGAGAGAGAGTGTGACGTTGTTGTAGACTGAAGACTCCCGCTGGGCTGCTTGAGGTGGTGAATCGGTGGTTCTGCGCAGTCCTGAAGGAACTTCCCGGCACTTTTCTCTAGTCGGTCACAAAGGCTGTTGTTTCCTTAAAAGTCTTTCAAAATATAGTTGTCACTACCGGAACTCTAATTTTTATTTTAACTCGCACTTATCCGAAACTCGCGGATTAGGAGCTCTGATTAGTACACTCAGAATTTCCCTTAAAACGAGACTATAAATAGTCACTCAGGTTTATCTCGATTTATTTTTAATAAAGGTATCGAGACCTTGAAATCTCTAACTCTCGTGAGTCCGGTCGTGGAGATCTTCCTCGCGGAACGATGTGCGCGGGACGAGTTCTGGTACGCGACTGAATTAACCAAGATCCCGGGCTCGCGTTCGCGGCCCTATTTATACCCTTACGCATGAGGACCCACCCCCGTAGAGGGGATCATGGACCCTCCCATGTGTGCCCGAATCTGGGGGAAAACCAATGATTTGGCCTCTTTTCCACGAGGACTTGGCCTTGGCCTAGTTTATTATAATATTCCTCATGTGTGGACTCCCTCTCCTACAAGTAAAGTCCGCCTAAAATATTATGGGACCCGATTCCTTGAGGCCTCATTGGGTCAATGTCACTGACCAGCGGTCGCGGGGAATTGTTTATGGCCTCCCGCCTCCTTGCCGTGACGCTCTATTGTTGGGGTCCGCTGCTGGCTTTTCCTTCACTCAGCCAGGCGTCCCGCGCTGACGCGTTTCTTTTGTCCTCTCCCTCTCTTCTTTTTCCCAGCTCCTGTTCGCTTTTCCTCTCTCTCTCTGTTTTTCTTCTTTTTATTCTCTCTCTCTCTCTTACTTATACTTACTAATTTATCTTATTTAACTAATAATTGAATCATTTGTAAATAACTTAAAAATTAGCTGAAAACTATTTTAATATTAAAAAAGGGAGCTGGTGCCGACACGACATATACATATAGATGCCAATAGCTTAAAAATGCTTCGAAATGCAGTAATTTCAAGTAGTTGTAGTCAAGTGGAAGTTGAATGAAAAATTTTCAACGTTTTTTTTTCTGAATATTTAAAGTTCAAATAATATTTTCCCGTAAACTAGAAATCGACTTGCGCGCGTACGCGCGCTTGTTGTTAATAAGATGGTAAAGTAAATAATTAGATACTAATTTGATCATAATAAAAAATAATTATAGTGTGAATTTCATAACTTTCATACAGTTTTTATAGAAATGAAATAAATCTTTTTAAAACATAAGAAACTAAATTGTTTTTTCATAGAATCAGTTTTATAAACATTCATTAAAAATAATATAATATTAGTCTTTTAAGAGCATATTGATAATTTTTATTTTTTTGATTGATTATTAATTTTAAGTATTGGTCAACATGCGCGTGCATACATGCGTGTGTGTGTGTTTAGCTTTTGAAGATAACACTGTAAACCCAATCTGATTACGCTAACAGTTACATATATAGGGTATTTAATACACCGTGTAGGCAGACTCAACATATACAGGTATACCGCTCCGCTCACGCTGGGATGTGGTAGGAGCCGAGTGGTATACCTGTTTATGCTAAGAAACAAACGCCACCGGGGGCGCTGTTGCAAGAAACTCCCTCTTCCACCGTGCCACTCTACAGGTTAGACAAGGATGGTACGGCAGCGATCCGTTTGTCCTAACCATGCCTTTAATCAAGTGCTTAAATAGCTGAAATTGAAGTGTTAAATTTTAGTCTGTCGAGCGATCTTCGTCAAGCTCGAGTCTCAATTCGCTACCAAAATCAAGAGCTTGCAAAATAAACCGTAATTTTTATCAGTGTTAGTGCAGTATACATATAAGTGGAAACTAGAGTACTTCTCGAAACATAAACTTCATTCCTTCGGAAAGATAACTATATTTACACATAAAAAATTCATAAACGATGAATTTAAGACAGCTTGTTATGGATTTGAATTCAAAAGAGTGGGATGAAAATAACGATAATATCTTCAAAGATATAAAAGACATACTTTCCAAAAATCCAGAGCTGCTACAGGAACTTGACTTGGAAATGAAATCCAAGCTACTCCGGCAAGTTTTATCTTTTGCTACCGATGATCCGTTGTTACTCTATTATTATTTTCTTTGACACAAAACTACTTTAGATCCTCTTTTAACTGCCATACTTCAAGCTGACATGGAAACAGCTGAATTATTGTTAAAAAACGGGAATCATTTTGGTCCAGAATGGTACGTGGATACATTTATAAGATGCACTTTTTGGAAAGAAGATATCAGCAAGTAAATGCTAAAACAACTTATCAAACCTGGCTTAGACACTGGATTTCGCAACTCTCGCGGTGAAAATCTTTTGCTTATATTTCTGGATTTTTTTATAGCAAGAGAGGATCATGATGATACAATGGAAACAGTTAAAATTTTTATCGAATCTGGTGTATCAATCAATGAGCCCAGCAATGAAGGAGTGACACCGTTTCTTCGTTCTATTGACTTGCTTGATTTTTCATTGGTGTCGATGCTTGTTGAACAAGGAGCTTTATTTAATAGGAGGTATGAATTGACAAATTCCTTTATTACGTATCCAATATTTATGTGTGTCGGGCAAAATAAAATAGATTTGATCGATTTGTTACTGTCGTATGGAGTTGATGTCAACTTCAAAACTCTTCATGGTTGGACAGCATTGCACGAAGCTGGCTTTGCTTGTAAAAACGAATCAATTAGATTTCTAATAAAAAAAGGTGCCGATGTAAGCGCTGAGACAAACTGTGGTTTGACTCCTTTTGCATTATTACGAATATATCCTGATCAAGTTGGTCATGATCCATGCATCAGTAGTATGATTGAAGAATTTGCCAAATCAATCCACAAAAATCTTCCAGTTCCGAAAAAAAATTTGGATTTAATACTATCTACACCAGCACATAAAAGATATTTTGAGGTACGTCAGCAAGAACTCATTAAAATGTCAAATACAATATTTTATGCTCCATTTTCTTATTATTTTGCATTTGATGCTTTGAAAAAAATTTTTAAAAAGTTGATCAATCTTACAAAGAACGAAGAGTTCATCGACGAATTTAAAAAAAAATTATGTCATTTTCCTTGTTATAAGAAAGATTTAGAAAAAATTTTTTTAGAGGTTATTGCTGCCAGAGATGAGTCAAAAATTGTTGAGTCTGCTTTGTATTCAATATTTCAAGGAATCTTACCGGACTTGGTAGTGAGAAAACTGAAATACTATCTCACCATAAAAGATAATACCTTCACGGAAAGAAAAATTGCTGGATAAACCAGTGCTTAGGTATAAGCACTGAACATTTCGATCCTCAGCCCGGATGAACCGGTCTGGCGGACGGGATTGTCTTCAAACGCATGCCGCCGTGTTGCACGCAAGGTATTGACTTCAGACGCATGCCGCCTAAATTCGTTCGAAGTCAATCCCGTCCGCCAGACCGGTTCATCCGGGCTGAGTTCAGTGCTTATACCTAAGCAGTGGTTTATCCAGCAATTTTTTTTTTCCGTGCAGCTATAGCTTGGATTTTGAGCAAAATTTTTTTTACAGAAACTTTTGTGGTGTTTAAATTAAGTAGATCTTGCAGAGTCGGTATTTTGAGCATTTTTTTTTAAATTTAAATAAAATTTTATTTATCACAAAAACAAATTTGAACGAAAACGTGATTTGAAAAACTTCTACCTTATGTATTGTAATACATATGCCATGGTAAAGTGAGAACGATTATTGTATTGAATTACCTTAGTTGAAAGCTACTTAGTACAATTTGTGAATTTATTTACTCGAAATCTTTTAAGATAGATCAATTTTTGGAAATTTCTTAAGAAGATTAGGAGATAAAGTAATAATAATAAAGTATGTGTTTTTGAAAATAAGTCTAATCGAATGATTTAGCAGTCCAAACTAAAAAAAAAAAACGAATAAATGGAAAACTGTGATAGGATAATAAGGAGGAAGATTTAAGTTAGGACAGGCATAAGCCCCCATATTTGGTGGGGGTGCCCTTGCTACTGAGCCTAATGTAGGCTGTAGAGGGTGATTGAAAAAAAAAAAAATAAAATAAATAAATAAAATAAATAAATAAAAAAAAAAAAAAAAAAAAATAAATAAATAAAATAAATAAATAAAATAAATAAATAAAATAAATAAATAAAATAAATAAATAAAATAAATAAATAAAATAAATAAATAAAATAAATAAATAAAATAAATAAATAAATAAAGTTATATCATTTGAGAAAAATATAAAAATTCTTTCGTTAAATAATCCTCATCCCGGTTCAGCGCTGGTCTAATCCAAGACTTATCCGATTGGGGACAAATTCCCCATGAGTAGCTGCCGGTTCAGCGCTGGTCTTTCGATTAACTCGAATGGGTCACATACCCTGGGTTTCCTGTACTCCACATGGTCTATTTGGACCATGGGCCAATGCGAAGCAGTGTAGGGAACAAGTCGTCAATTAGCACAATATAAGATTTTGCTAATTTGATGCTATAGCACTAATTAAATTTTTTCTAATAAATACTAAGAATCCGTCATACGTCTTTGCTTAAGTACAAAAATTGAAAGTGAGCATCAGAATAGTATATTCCTGTACAAGTAAGGGAACCGCGTCGTCTCCACGAGAGTTGGATGTTTCAGCACGAGACGAAGTCGAAGGTTCACTTACTTGTACAGGACTGTGCTTTCTCAAATTCGATGAATAATCAATTATTATGAATTACGGCAGTATTTTATCTATATCCCGTGCTCGAAGCGCGCGGTATGTTTTTTAATCCTTCGCGCGAGCGCCAGCCGAACGGCGATATCGCTTGCATATGGCGGGGGTGACATTTGACACTTGAACTCTCATTGGTTTTAAAGTCGTTAAGTTTAACAGAGTATACTTCGATATTTTAGACTAGTATATATCTATTTTATATATACTATTTTGTTTCTTCTTTCCACTTCTCTTTCGTAAGCAAATGCAGAGAATCACTCGTAGTGGTGGAACCTGCCGTATAGAATAGCATGTGACCGAGCCGGCCGTTTCCAGCACTTGTGAAAGATACGTAAGCATATGGGCGATTCTTTCACTAGTGTTGGAAACGATCGGTGCGTTGAGAGTAGGGAATAGGCATATTTCCGAGGCTGGTGACGCACTTGGAAACAAGCTGATTCTCGTGTCGGATTTGAGAAAAAATACACACTTCATCAAGAAAATCGAAATTTATCTGAAGATCATTTTTTATCTTAATTACACTGAAAAAAAGCAGCATTGATTATTTGAAAGTGGACGAAAAATATAAAATTTTTTTTTTTTTAATTTGCTTATGAAATTAAAATTTTATTGATTTACACCACTTAAAAAAAAAAAAAAAAAAAACGGTTTCAAACGTTGAGAATCTTAAAAGAGCACTATTATAATTTATTTTTGTGGATAAATGAATCCTGAGAACCCGTTAATTTTGATGGGAGAAACGATTCGATGTCTTTTTAGTGGTACACGTAATTTTTGTATCGTTGCGCTAAAAAGAGAGGTAGAAATATTAATAACTAAATAAGAACACAAAATAATAGATATTATAGGCATAAAATATTAAATTAATCAAAAACACAATAGAGATGATAATGGCTTTTCAGAAATAGTTTTCATAAAAATTTTAAGATTTTAAAAATAATTTTTTGATCAAAAATACTGAAGATTAGAATATGTGGTGAACATAACGTCATCACTCACAATTTATACTGTGAATCTTTTAGTGTATATGTATAAGATATACATATATGAAAAAAATTTCCGAAACTTCCAAAGATATATCTCCCTTAGTTTCTATTTTCAATACAAAAAAAAAACAATAAGTTTTGATTATGTTTTGATCAACTATATCTTAAAAAGCAAAACAAACTACTTGAAGAATATTGTTTTGATCTGCCTTATGGGAGACACTAAGAGACACCTTGCACTATTTTTTAAAGTTTACTTATTTGATTGATGACTTAACTTTTTTTTCTTATAGAAAAAATAAGAATAATAATTTTTGTAACTGACTTTCTTATGATAGATTGGCCACCGCTCCGCATAACCTCTATTTTTGAATGATTGGTTACCTCTTAATTCGATATTTGTTTGCACTTAACTCAGATTATTAAGTTTAAATACTGCTTCCTCTTTTATAGAATGTTTATAGATTTTTTTTAAGTGCGAAAGAAGCCTCTCGGCTCTACGTAGAAAGGTTAGCCTTCTGCTCGCAGACGAAGTTTTGAATTTCTATACCAAACGGAATCGACCAATGACATCACGAATAAAAGTTTGAAACTTTTTTAACCAATAGCACTTCAGTTTTGACAATCTTTCGACGATCTTTAACTCGAAGATCGAAAATAGCCTTCTCTCTTTTATAGAAGGATCTGGTACCATTATTCCATTTCTACTTTGAGCTACATTTTTTCAAATTCTGCAGTAGTATGACATGAGGAATGAATAAGACAAAATGAGGAAAATTTTTTGAGCGCAACTCATAAACAATTGTCTTTTTATTCTTTTGAACATGACTTCTCATTGGCTGTAATTAGAGGTTAGAAGGTGGCTGAGCCAATGAGCAGACGACTCACACTGGTTTATAGAACGAGATTTTCGGTCAGAAATCCACTTTGTCCACAATTGGTTCCAACAAAAGCTGTTTTGTTGAAACTAATTGTACTCAATGAATTTTTTTCCTTTTTGTCCATATTATGAAATGCCATTTGCAGACCAAATTTTTTTTGCGTGTCTGCAACCATCAAAGAATTAACCATTTTCATGTTTCTACGTATTCATACCATCTATTTTTAAAAGTACGTTGAGTTAACCAATTATTTGCTCTTTTTGATGAAACAGTTGTTAAACTTACAAAAAGGAATTTTTTAACCTAGTTTTATGGATTAATCCCGCTTTTGTCCATTTCTATTCAAAAAAGTAATTTTTTCATTAAATTTCGCAATTGTTATCTCCTCCTTATTATGATTGTCAAAATTTACTAAATTAATCGTTTGAAATAAAGTTTGTTAGTTTAGAAAGATGACATCAGAAGCGCTTCAATGAATAAAATCAACCTGTTAATGATTGGTTAACTCAAAATGTTTTTTAAAATAAATATGTGCACTGAGAAAAAGAAACGATAGCTATCAACACATCACACGGTCATAAGAGAGTAAAATTTTACATTATCAGTTACCAAATACGAAGTAACAATTATTGAATTGTTGTTACATTGATGTTTCCGCGGGCCTAAACTTAACCCCATTTTTATATTTGATCAGAGAGTTTTACCACAAACCAAAATTCGGTAACAACAAACGAGTCTTCTTTCAACTTCCTATTAACGAATATTCAGTGACAGTAAACTGAAAAGAGTAACTGCTACACGGAGGCAAAAGATTCGAGAATTTATCGTGAAAAGAACTCGAGAAACTCTGAAGTTTATTACGTAGTTTTATCGTGCCACCCATACTCTGAAAAATACCTTGCGAGTAACGTAAAAACTCTAAGCGCTACGGTACCTCCAGCCAATCAAATGGACTCTATCCCTACTTTTTGACGCCGTGAATCTTGATCAACTAACTTCGATTTATATAGTAATATAGATGGACAAGATTAAAGGCATCGAAAAGTGGGGGTAGAGTCTATTTGATTGGCTGGCGGTACCATAGCGCTTAGAGTTTTTCGTTACTTGCTCGGTAAAATTCGGAGTTGAGGTAGCACGATGAATTTTCGAATCTGTTCCCTCCGTGTACCGGTCCTTTTTATCAGCATGGTGTATATTTCATTAAATTACTTAGAAATTTACGTAGAACTACCAAAACAAGAAGAACTTCCAGTCTTCAATATATCTTCCTACATTATATAGTTATATCCATGAGGAGCTCTTTTTTTTTGGCTCCTCCGGGAGGAAGACCTCAAAACCTTCAAAAAACCTTATATTTAACATGTTTTAAGGGGCTCCCCCCGGAGGAGCTGATTTTAAATGCTTCTCCTGTACGAGAATCTTAAAACTGTCAAAAAACTTTATATTTAACCTCTTTGAAGGGCTCTTCTCCCAGAGAAGTCGTAATTTTAAAAGCTCTTTCTGAAGGAGTACTTCAAAATGGTTAAAAAATCTTATATTCAACATGTTTGAAGTATTTTAACTTATCATTTAACTTTTATATCTATTTTTTTTAGTTTTACCCTAATTAATTTTTTTTTCATTTTTCAATTTAAATTATATTCAACAACTTTACCTAATCTGACATGTTTAAACTTTTATTCATTACATAAACTCAATTTTTTTATTAAATCCTAGAATAAGTTTTTGAAGTATAACTACAAGAAGTTTAAAATTTAAACACAACATTCAACATCTATTATTACCGCACAAAAATCAACTTCGTCACAAAATTGTTTTGAGCCAATTTAAATTTGTTATTAATATCAATTTTATAATTTATTTTATAAATTACAATTAACTTTATTTATTTTCTGGGGGTTGGCTAGCAAAGCGAGCAGGACCCCCTAGTATGTATATATCCTACTATATTATATAGTCACTTTTTTCATTAATTCCCCACCAACTCCCCACCCTCCCCCACCACCTCCCCATTTCTCCCCACCCTTAATTCTTTACTTTTTAACCGTAAAACATATCAATTTTATAATATTTTTTTAGTCAATACTTCCCCACCCCCTCCCCACCCGTACCCACCCCTCCTCTTTTTTGGCTGATCCATTTTGGCCCCCACCCTGCCCACCCTCTTCATATTGTTCATTATTCCCATTTCATATATTAATCAAACTTAACTATTCAAATATTTTTAAATTTTTATCTTTTTCTTATTCTTATTCTTATTCTTTTATGAAGCTATTATTTTTAAGCTATCGTAACGTTAATTAGAAATTTGAGTATTAGTGATGGTTTATATAATGGAACCAGATTAAAAGTTGTAAAAACTTATGAATATAATATAAAATGAAAATATTAACCGGAGATAAAAGAAATAAATTAGTTTTCATTCCAAGAAAAACGATAAGTACAGCAGAAACTTCTAAATTTCCATTTGTGATAAATAAAAAGCAGTTTCCATTAGTTTTAGCTTTTGTAATGACAATAAATAAAGCACAAGGTCATAGTTTTGATAAAGTCGGAATATATTTAAATAAACCATTATTTTCTCATGGACAACTTTATGTAGCATTATCACGATGTGAAGATCCTAATAATTTATTTATTGAAAATAAAAATTGTTTACAAAATTATATAAATAATTTAGTATGGAAAGAAATTTTTATTTAAAGTATAAAAAATTCATAAAAAATTCATTTATAAGAAAGAAAAAAATATAAATCATTCAAATATGAAAAAAATAAATTTTTTAATATTTAATTTAAAAAATTTAATTCAAAAATTAAATAAATATATCTTACTTTAAAAAATATTAAAATGAATTTAGAACATGGGAAGAGAATCTAGAAGAAAATCTACTGAAGAAAATCAAAGCAATGACCAAAGAAATAAGAAAATGAAAGAATATAATTTTTCGGATAATGAATATTTGATAAATAATATGACTGTTGGAAATAGAACTGCGTATTTATAAATATTTTCTTTTGATATATATTGAATTATAAATACACTAGGGGGGGTACCCTCCTGCTCGCTCCGCTCGCCAACCCCCTAATTATAATTGATGAATATAAAAATTAATCGAAACAATACGTAAGCTCTATGTTTGGTAAAATAATCAAAAGACTAAAGCGCTCAAAATCAATAAAAATTAGACACGAGAGTTCAGTTTGAACTTTACTTACTCATCATAACTTGATTCATAAAATCAGACTTATAGAGAAAAGTTTTTAATTATTTAGGCAAAATCATGAGGTATAGAATTTTATTTCTTTTTTTAATAATTTTTAGTCAAAATCTGTCCAGGGCTAAAATAGATCTAAAATTGACAAATGAAGATATAAATCAATTTTAAAATAGTTAGAGTGTTCATGTAAGGTACATGGATAAATTTTTGATGACTCATAAGGAATATTTTAGTAAGCCCATTGGTATTTTGAACCATTTCATTAGATCTTACACACACAAAAATATTTTTTAGAGCTTCTTTTGCTTATGGCGGGCATATTAAATAGATTCATTTCAGATCGATATTACAAACTTTATTATATTTGCCGGCCCACAAGTGTCACTCACCTAATCACATTAACTATCTAACCTACTTCACTATCTCACCTATTTGGAGAACCCTACTAACCTTACTTAATCTTTCATCTTTAACCACCTGACCTATTTTAATCTTAGCCGCATTACTGACTTTACTAATTTTATTTACTTCAAATACCGTAAATAATTCCCAACTCATCTCTCACTCACTCTACCAACAAACCCTACTCACCTTATTCATTCTTGATCTGACTCATCTTAGATCTCTAGCTTATACTCCCCATCCTGAAAACTACTCTAGTAATTTGCCGAATGATAAAAAAAATCAAGATTTTTTTCAAATTTCGCAAACTCGTACAAACGAACCTTGATTTTCTTCAAAATTATTTTACAGATTCTTCATGAGATGAACGTATTTCCTTTATAGTAAGAGCTTGCTAAGTTGCGTTTGAACCGACTAATTGATAAACGGCTTTGTTCAGCACCCTCTCATGAGAGACATGACAACAAAAAGTATTTTCTGCACTCCGGCCGGGAAGTAGCAAAGACTGGCGCGCTCAGAGGCCAGAAAATGCGTCGAGCAGAAAAATAGTAGTACCTATACCACACGTGGCCACGAAAATAAGAAATTTCTCAGATCACATGTAATTTTCGGCCGAGGCGCAGCCGATTGTAGTAATCTACTAATTAATAAAAATTTGAATGACATAATTAGAAAGCTGAGCTCAAGACCTTTTTTATCATACATAATTTTATATAAAAACTTTCATTGGAGCCAAAGTTATAATTTTAATATGTCTATACCAGCCCACAACCACACAACCATCACTCACCCCATCTAAGTCTCTTTACTATTCTCACCCGTATTAAGGCGAAGTCATTAGGGTCATTTTAACAAAAAATTGAAGATTCAGTAAAATTAAAAATGAAAATGAAAAAAGGCTCTGTAGCGCTGGAGTTACTATTTTAATATATCTTTTAAGCCCAACCCCATCAAAATCGGATCAAAACTAACGTCAGAATATGGGAAACAGTTTTGTAAATTTTTGTATCTTAGCATTTTTGTATCTTAATAGCATTTGCTATACATCTATATTTATTGAATCTTTAGGAAGTTTTTTTATTTTCGTTTTCGTTTAATTTTAAATGATTTTTTTCGCAAATTCTGCAACTCCTCTTAAGACTTCGAATTTATAATCTTCAACTACATGACCTAGTTTAATCTAAGCCACATTACTGACCTCACTAATTTAATTTACTTCAAATACCGTATTTTATCCCTACCCCTAAAATCCAGCAGGATTTCCAGCTGGCTATCCAGCTGGATTTCGGTTTCAATATGATGGCTGGATTTCCAGCTGGATTTCAAAAAAGAAATTTTTTGGTGAAAATTAATATTGCTTGAAATCAAGTTATTATTCATTTTTCAATGATTTTGAAAAAATTTATCTTAGTTTTTTTTTTTTAATTTTCCAGCCGGATCTGTCCAGCTAGAAATCCAGCTGGACAAATTGAAAAATGAACAATAACTTGATTTTAAGCGATATTAACCAAAAAATTTTTTTTTGAAGTCCAGCTGGATTTAAGGGGTAGGGATCTCCCAAACTTATTTCACCCAATCTACCAAGGAATCCTACTCACCGTATTCATCAACTCAGTCACTAACTTTAAAGTTTTGTTGAAGTACTTTAAATTTTGAAAAAGCTCTATTAATATTTTTAAGTAAAATAACAAACCCTTCCTCACCTCATAGTACAGTACCGATACTGTTAAAAAAAAAAAAAATGGAAAAAATTAATGAGCAATAACTAACTACGGGAGTTTGTTGATTATATGATTCTATATGAGGGAAAAATAATTTCAAGAAATTCAGTTTGGAAATTTAAGGAGGGGGTGGGTTTTTAGGGGTGAAAAGTGGTTTTTTGCATTTTCTGAGAAAACTACACGTTTTATCAAAAAAGTTGGAACGTAAAAGTTGTAGATAATCAAAAAACCTACAACTTTTGTTCCAACAATTTTTTTACATAACCTCAAAATTTCATGTGATTCATCCACTCTATAAATCCACTTGACCAAATTAAAAAAAAAACTAAGTTCCACATGTAAAAATTTTATAACTTATGTACTATTTTATAAACAAAAAAGTTTTTTCAGTTGAATGAAATATCCCAAGTTGAATTGAGTATTTTGATTTTTTCTATACTTTCAGGAAATTAAAAATTTTGACACTTGCAAATTCTTCGGGACTTGATAAAATTATGAGCCTTTAACTTTTTTTGAAAATTTTCAGCATTTCGAATTTTTTAGGAATTTGGAATTTTCATAGGCTTATAATATTGTTGTTGACTTAAAAATTTTAAGGTCTGTGGGACTTAAAAATTTATCTATTCTATAAGACTTAGAAATTTTTTTGAACCGCAGATACTTAGAATTTTTTCAGTCTCTGAAACTTAGAAATTTATTTTGTTTTCGGACTTAGAAATTTTTCGAACCGTTGACACTTTTAAAGTGAGTTAAGTCTGTGAAACATAAAAATTTTTTCAACGGCAGACACTTAGAATTTTTTCAGTCTGTGGGACTTAGAAATTTATTTTGTATTTAGACTTTGAAATTTTTCAAACTGCATAAAAAAAATTAGGATCTGAAAAAGATCTGTTGAAGACATATCTTAACTATGGCTGTTTTTGAGACATTTTAAGACGAAAAAAATGTTTTATTTTTTATATGTATCATTTCAAAAATGTCTGAAAAAGTTCTTTTAAAGATAAAAATTACTTATTTTTTCGTTAATTTTCATATGATACTAAGATGATTTTTAGATCTTTGATAATTTTGAGATAAATTTTAGATATTTTTAATTACGTAACCTTTTCTCTTAAAGATATTAATAATAGTTTTTAGAAATGATAATCAGGCAAGTGATAATAATTGCAAGATTAATTTTGTGTATTTAAGATTTTTTTAAAGATCATTTTGTGATGAACTTTCGATATTATTTATGCGCGTTTTTTTAAAGATATGTATAAATATATTTTTAAAGATAGCAAGATTCTTTAAAATAAATTTTGTACGATTTTAAAAAAATTTTCAACCAGCATATTGAATATTTCAAGACCTTTTTTTGAAACTAATTAAATTTCATTATTTTTTCAAATTAAAGAGTTTACCGTGAATTACTTTCGTAGAGCACTGAGGACTTGGGTACAATCTGTGCATGTTCGCGGCTAACCTTTATTTTTCTTTAATCGAGTTTTTGAAAAAGAAAAAAAAAATTGCCACAAAGTATCATTCAAACATTAAACACCAAATTTAAATTACTGCTTAATATTTAAGACTTATCTGATCGGATGTTCTCCGGTAGAAGTTCAAACGGCTGACCAACTTTTATTCGCTCTCTTGACTTTTTCGCTACTTTGTATCATTTGTCTGTTGATTCTGTATTTTTACTAGTTGTTGAACACATTTTTATTTTTATTTTATATAATTTACATTAAAAAAATATATCTTGAATACTCAAAAAATATATTGGTGATATTTACCATCTTTGTATGGTTAGAAAAAATACGAGAATAAACAAAATGAATTTGGCTGCTAAGACGATCGATCGAATCGAACGTATTCATAACAACGACCTGTGCACACGTCGTTGCTGGTGATAATGTTGGTTAAACTTCAGCATACCGAGATGACAAAGTTTAACCAATATTGGTAAGTTTTCAATATATATTTTTTAAATGTAAATTATATAAAATAAAAATAAAAATGTGTTCAACAACTAGTAAAAATACAGAATCGACAGACAAATGATACAAAGTAGCGAAAGAAGTCAAGAGAGCGAATAAAAGTTGGTTATCCGTTTGAACTTCTACCGGAGAATATACGATCAGATAAGTCTTCAATATGAAGCAGTAATTTAAATTTGGTGTTTAATGTTTGAATGATACTTTGTGGCAATTTTTTTTTCCTTTTTCAGGAACTCGATTGAAGAAAAATAAAGGTGAGCCGCGATCATGCACAGACTGTACCCAAGTCCTCAGGGCTCTACGAAATTAATTCACGGTAAACTCTTTAATTTGAAAAAATAATGAAATTTAATTAGTTTCAAAAAAAGGTCTTGAAATATTCAATATGCTGGTTGAAAATTTTTTTAAAATCGTACAAAATTTATTTTAAAGAATCTTGCTATCTTTAAAAATATATTAATATATATCTTTAAAAAAACGCGCATAAATAATATCGAAAGTTCATCACAAAATGATCTTTAAAAAAATCTCAAATACACAAAATTAATCTTGCAATTATTATCACTTGCCTGATTATCATTTCTAAAAACTATTATTCATATCTTTAAGAGAAAAGGTGACGTAATTAAAAATATCTAAAATTTATCTCAAAATTATTGAAGATCTAAAAATCATCTTAGTATCATATGAAAATTAACGAAAAAATAAGTAATTTTTACTTTAAAAGAACTTTTCCAGACATTTTTGAAATGATACATATAAAAAATAAAACATTTTTTTCGTCTTAAAATGTCTCAAAAACAGCCATAGTTAAGATATGTCTTCAACAGATCTTTTTAAGATCTTAATTTTTTTATGCAGTTTGAAAAATTTCAAAGTCTAAATACAAAATAAATTTCTAAGTCCCACAGACTGAAAAAATTCTAAGTGTCTGCCGTTGAAAAAATTTTTATGTTTCACAGACTTAACTCACTTTTAAAGTGTCTACGGTTTGAAAAATTTCTAAGTCCGAAAACAAAATAAATTTCTAAGTTCCAGAGACTGAAAAAATTCTAAGTGTCTGCGGTTCAAAAAATTTCTAAGTCTTATAGAATAGATAAATTTTCAAGTCCCACAGACCTTAAAATTTTTAAGTCAACAACAATATTATAAGCCTATGAAAATTCCAAATACCTAAAAAATTCGAAATGCTTGAAATTTTCGAAAAAAGTTTAGGGTTCATAATTTTATCAAGTCCCGAAGAATTTACAAGTGTCAACATTTTTAATCTCCTCAAAGTGTAGAAAAAATCAAAATACTCAATTCAACTTGGGATATTTTATTCAGCTGAAAAAACTTTTTTGTTTATAAAAAAGTACATAAGTTATAAAATTTTTACATGTGGAACTTAGTTTTTTTTTTCTTTTTTAATTTGGTCAAGTGGATTTATAGAGTGGATGAATCACGTGGATATCCACGTGGATTTACATGTGAACTTTTTTAGTAGGGAGGGGATCAGTAAAGTGCGATATTTAACTGTGTTTTGACCGTGTTTTTAAGAATTTCAGATTTTTGAAGATCCAATTTAGGGGAAAAACGGAAATAAAATATAGGGAGATATAAAAAAATTCATCATTTTATAGGTCTATTGTAGTATATATTGATGAAATTATTGGTCAAAATAATTTATTAAAAAAAGTGATGAAAAGGAATTTGAAATATTTAAATTCATTGTAAACAATAATAGTGGAACAAAAATACAATGCAATATTGCAATAAAAAAAAATACAATACAATACAATGCAATAAAAAAAGATGGGTTATTTTGGTTTTTTTAAATACGTGGGTGGATTGCGCGTAATTTGCACTTAAAGAGGGTGTATTATTACTTTAAGAATTTTTCATGTGGTAAGTACACTGGTCACTATCCGGCCGAAGGCCACTGTACTTCATCTTCACCTGATATACATATATATATATATATATATATATATAAGTTTTTGTTGATGATCTGTTAATATGTTGTAAGAATGAATCTAACATTGAAGATATTAAATCAAAACTAATGAATAAATTTATTATGAAAGACATGGATGAAATCAGTAATTATATAGGAATTGATTTAAATTATAATGATGAAAGAAATTTAATGACATTAAGACAAACAAAATATACAGAATCTTTGTCTGTAAAATACAGATTAAAAAATGCAAAATTGTACGACACTCCTATGGAGAGTAATCTTAAACTAGAGCAAGCTTCTGAAATCTACGAAAGAATTAAATATAAAAATTTGATTGGCGAATTATTGTATATTCTCAGGCACAAGACCTGATATTTCATTTACCGTAAATTATCTTAGTCGATTCCCATTTATTAATCAAATGGATGTAGAAACAGCCTTTCTAAATGGCAATGTAAAATCAGAAGTTTATATTCGCGAACCACAAGGTTTTGAGACGGGGAAAGATAGAGCATGCAAACTGAAAAAGGCACCTGATTTGAAAATCTTGAGTTATATTTTCGTTTCTTCAGGGAGCCCGCTCTCTGCTTCCCCCACTCCTACCGCCCGGCCTCCGTGCAGTAGAATCAAGGTAAATTCAAACATTTTTCATGAATATCATGGGGCTTCTTTATAAAATTCGATTTTATTATTCAAAAGTTAATGGTTCAGGCTTTTTTCAAGTATTTTTTTTTTTTTTTCAAAATTACATATATATAACGCGTGGGAGTAGAGTTAAACTTCACGGCTCTCGTACTCGGCCTGTACGAATCTAATCGTCTTATATTTTAACTTTTTAGAAGCGTTATTTCAAATTCTTTCAATATGTATGGTTAGCTAAATTAAAAAATACGACGCGCGCTAAATAATCTATTTGTTTATAAGCTATAAAAACAACTATTTCTTTTAAATAATTTTTAATGTGGTTAAAAAAATTTTATCCATGAATAATGATGCATTTTCTGTTAATTTGTAACTTAAACAATACGTAAAAAAATTTGCGACCGGCAAAAATTTTTTTTCTTGCTGTGCAACAATTGTAAAAATTAATAATTTTCTTAATTAACAAATAGATTACTGAAAAACTATTGAATATTTTTTGATGAAATTTTGTGGACGTTTTTATAGTTACTTGAAGTCTTCAAATACCTGAAGGCGTAGTTTTTTAACAATAATTAGTTGTTTAAATAGTTAAGAGAAAAATGACCGTACTTTAAACATTTACTTGAATAACTATTATCATTAAAATCGAAATTTTTTAAACTTTTAACTATGCCTCCTTTTAGAAAAATTCAAAACAAAACTTTTTTTAAGTATAAATTTTTCTCTAAAAATGCTTATTTTTCAAGTTATTTTACCTGAAAGGTAAAAAAATAGGCCCTTTTCACCCTTTTTTCTTTTATTTGTTTATAACTTTTTTTCCCATGAAAATATCGTGGACGCATCTTGAGGGCTCTTTTAGGGGGTTGTTCCGAAGGGTTTCCTACAATATTCTCGCTCCTAGCTTTCAACTTGCATAACGATTCCTAATTCCACTCGACTAAGTGTTCTCTCTCACACATACAAACAGTTTATTCGTGTTCACCGTCGAGACAATAGATGATGACACGATTCTAATATTATAAGATTTAGTTATATTTCAAAACGCCTCCTTAAGGAGGTTACTACCTTACTGCACTAGTCAAGTCGAAGTAAGGCTAGTTCGCTCAGTTGGAGTGAGAGGTAATGTGTAGCAGAGCGTAATCAGCTGTTTCGCGCGCGCAACCTAGCAGGCTTACTTTGAACATACTTCAGTGAAAAATAATGGATAGTTAGATCAAGAATTATTAAAAACTACTTTTATTATGAATCGAAAAGTGTGATGAATACTCATTAAATATGAATTTCACGTTAAAAAAGACGTTTGAAAGATTTTAAGCGAATACCTCTACCATAGCAGACAGCTGCGCACGCAACAGCTAAAGAGACATGTTGCTGATAAAATTGGGATTTTCGTAGTTTTTAGTGATTGTTGTATTTTTTTCTTTGCAAATAACCCATGAAATTTTATGAGAAAAATATAATTTTATTCAGTGAATACTGCTTCCTACTAGTGATTTTTTTTATTAAAAATCCCTGATAGAAATGTTTTAAAACATTAGTCAAAGTGTAAAAAATGTGATTTTCCCATAAGCCACCGTGTAAAAAGAGTCAAAAATTGATTTATTCATATTTCGTAAAATATCCCATGAATTGCTTCAAAAATTAAGCTGTGAACTTATATCTTATTTATGAAACTTTCTGTGAGGTTTCATTAAAATCCCCCTTGTAATTCATTTTGGGTAGTAACCTCCTTACATAATATATATTTATTTTCTTTTTTCATGTACTTCATTATTTCATAATAATTTAAGCTTAATTAATTAAAAAAAAAAATTTACAATAATTTCAGGGGTTTGCGATTTTTAATAAATTTATTTTTATCAAGACTTTTAGTCAGGATATCAGCAATATTATTTTGTGACTCTAATTTTAAAATATCTATAACTTTCTTTTCGTAATTTTCGTTAACAAAATGGTACTAACCTCTATATGTTTAGAGTTCTTTGTAAAATTTCCAAATTTTGCGATTAACAAAGCACCCGAATTATCTTCAAACATTTTTATCAGTTTAATAAATTTAACATCAAATGATTCACTTAAAAGATTTCTTACAAATAAAATTTCAGTCACGGCTTCGGACATAGCAGCTTACTCCGCAAAAGTTGAACATTTCGTTACGCAGTTATGTTTTTTTGATTTTCAAATTACAATATTGTTAAACAAACATATTACGAAACCGGTAGTTGATCTTCCTGCGTAGTCTGAATCTACCATTCAATCTAAATTTGCATTTTTTTCTTTATCAGTGTAAGTCAATTTCAAATCTTTAGTTTTAACAAGATTATTTTTAACATAAAGTCTGTCTCATTGTAGCAGTTCTGGAATCGACTAAGATAATTTACGGTAAATGAAATATCAGGTCTTGTGCTGAGAATATACAATAATTCGCCAATCAAATTTTTATATTTAATTCTTTCGTAGATTTCAGAAGCTTGCTCTAGTTTAAGATTATTCTCCATAGGAGTGTCGTACAATTTTGCATTTTTTAATCTGTATTTTACAGACAAAGATTCTGTATATTTTGTTTGTCTTAATGTCATTAAATTTCTTTCATCATTATAATTTAAATCAATTCCTATATAATTACTGATTTTATCCATGTCTTTCATAATAAATTTATTCATTAGTTTTGATTTAATATCTTCAATGTTAGATTCATTCTTACAACATATAAACAGATCATCAACAAAAACTTATATATACATATATATGTATATATCAGGTGAAGATGAAGTACAGTGGCCTTCGGCCGGACAGTGACCACTGTACTTACCACATGAAAAATTCTTAAAGTAATAATACACCCTCTTTAAGTGCAAATTACGCGCAATCCACCCACGTATTTAAAAAAACCAAAATAACCCATCTTTTTTTATTTTTTTTTCCAAAATAACCCATCAATAAAACTTTTTCTAGGTTTGCGTGGTCCAACCAAAATAACCCATCCAAAAAAACCCTTCCTAAATAACTCATCACCCAATTCCTGGAACTCATTTTTATTTGGTCTCGGAAAAAATGGGATCGAACACTATCCTGACTTTCCGGATAGTTTCGAAATGTCAGGATAGTGCCAAACGTGTATATGAAATGTCCGGATAGTGACGTGATAATATATTTATGCATATATAGGATCTTTTTCTGTTTTAGTTACATATAGGCATTGATCATAATTACCTCTAGTAAAATTCAGTTTTTCAACATAGTCATTAAAACAATCGTACCAAACTCTAGAGCTTTCTCTAAGGTCATAAAGTACCTTTTTTAGTTTGCATGCTCTATTTATTCCTGTTTCAATACTCTCGAATAGGAGGGAGTGTTGGAAGTATTCGAGAGTACTAGGTTTATCTAGTAATCAGCAGAGGGCGCAGCACCGTAAGGCCCCTCTAGTTTTAGCTTATCGCAGCAGCACGCTGCTACGCCAGTACGTGTCTGACCGCCTAGAAAGTAACTACGCCAGTTCTAACAATAATACTTAATTAGTAAATATGAAACTACTGTGTTAGATTTATTCAACCCAAACCTTTTTCCTATTAAGTCTGACATAATTACTTCTAGTAAAATTCAGTCTTTCAACATAATCATTAAAACAATCGTACCAAACTCTAGAACTTTCTCTAAGACCATAAAGTGCCTTTTTCAGTTTGCATGCTCTATCTTTCCCCGTCTCAAAACCTTGTGGTTCGCGAATATAAACTTCTGATTTTACATTGCCATTTAGAAAGGCTGTTTCTACATCCATTTGATTAATAAATAGATTATTAGCGCAAGAATAACTTAATAAAATTTTCAAGGTTTGCATTTTGCCTACTGGTGAATAAACATTTTCAATATAATCTTTCTGTTAAAAGCCTCTAGCAACTAAACGCGCTTTATATATGAGGACTCGGATCTAAAACTAAAAATAACCTAACTCCTCTGGGATTCCTATCTAGTTAGGCTGTTTTTTGATCCGATTCCTCATATATTATCATTTTTCTTTGTGAAATCCATTTTACATCAATAATTTTCCTATCTTTTGGCTTTTTTACAACAGTCCAAGTTTCATTTTTATTCAAACTTTTTATTTCATTTTCCATAGCTTTTTGCCATTCTAAAGATTCTATGGAGTTCAACGCCTCCTCAACTGTACTAGGTATATTTGCATCTACATAATTTACACATATAAAATTAGTTACGGGATTTCCACATCTTTCAACACGACTTTTTATACGATTTGATTTTCTGACTGGCATTAAATTTTCATTTCGTTTACCTTTAATTTCATTTGGACTTAGTCTATTTTTGTTTTGATTTATTTCATTATTTTCATCAATTTCAATTTCGCTATCTTTACTAATTTCATTTTCGTTATCATTTACAATTTCAATTTCATTATCATTACTTTCATTGTCATTATTTTCACTTTCCAAATCAAAATTTATAAAATCGCCTCTAGAATTTCAATTTTCATCAATTTTATCATCTTTTTTTTCTAAACAAATTAATTCGGTTCTATTTTCAATGACTTGTACACTGGCCGGACACCATATCGTTCCGAGGTTTGAATTGGCGCTCGAAATGTGACCGTCACAATCAATTTTTTTTAATGCCAACCTTCATCCCACGCGTGCAAAAAAATTTCTCTCATCTGATGAGGTTAAGTTTATTAACGTTTTGCGTGCTTGGGACGAAGGTTGTAACCAAAAAAAATTGGTTCTGACGGTCGCATTTCGAGCGCCAATTCGAACCTCGGAACGATATGGGGTGCGGCCAGTGTACATGTCTGGCATTTATAATTTTGCCTTTAATCAAAACTCTGTAGCAATTATTATTATACTCTACTATAACGCCTAATCGGCTTTTATCTTGCCACTTATTTTTTCTTAAAACTTCTGGAGTTCTCACAGATACTCTACCCCCATAAATTTTCAAATATTTAACATTAGGCTTTTTTCCAAAACATATTTGGTAAGCTGATTTGTTTCCAATAGTGTTGGCCAATGTTCGATTCTTTAAATAAGCAACTGTGTTAATAATTTCTGGCCAATATCTTTAATTTATTTTAGCTTCA
Organism: Encarsia formosa; assembly: GCA_038277355.1. Lineage (NCBI taxonomy): Eukaryota > Metazoa > Arthropoda > Insecta > Hymenoptera > Aphelinidae > Encarsia > Encarsia formosa. Next base: position 38,191,801 of record CM076184.1, on the reverse strand, counting down.
TTCATCAAACATCTGTCAATGTCCATTGCAGATCTATTGCACTTTTCCGCTACTCCATTTAATTTGTGGACGTAGGGTGGACAAGTTATTAATTTAATCCCTTTATATTTAATAAAATTAAAAATATCCTTATTTAAATATTCGTTGCCACTATCTGATTTAATTTTCTTAATTTTCTTATTCAGTTGATTTTCAACAAGATTGATTTATTCAATAAAGCAATGAATAGTATCTGACTTACTTTTTATGCAAAATATTTTAGTACATTTACTGTAATCATCAACGAATGTCAAAAAATATTTCTCCCCATTATAACCTAAAGTTTTATGGGGTCCATTCAAATCTGTACGGATTAATTCAAGAATTTCAGAGGAAGCTGTTGCATTATTTTCGAAAGGAACATTAGTCATTTTACTTTTTATACAATTTGCACATTTCATATCAGTTTTTTCTAAATTTTCTGGTAACCCATCTAATAATTTAAAATTTACTAATTTATGTAAATAATCGAAATTTACATGTCCCAAGGCTCTATGCCATTTTTCCTTTTCAGTTCATTTTACTGCATTAGTGTAAATGCCTTCATTAATAAATTTATTTTCTATAAGACTTTCTAAATAATAAAGATCATTAATAGCATATGCAACTGTAATTAATTGTTGTTTTTTAGTATAAATTTCAATATAATCATCACTAGAATAAAGAATCGAATTTTTAGCAATTTGATGATAACTTAACAAATTTCTTTTAATACTTATAAGATACATTTTTTAATTCAATTAATTTTTTACCATAACAGCTTTCAGAATAAACTTTCATGTTACCTTTTTTTGTTGCTTTAATGCAATTACCATTTGGCATGTTTACTTGAATTGGGTTATCTAAATTTACAGAATGTTTAAAGTATTTATCAGAATTTACAACATGATGTGTACAACCACTATAAAATAACCAATTTAATTTATTATAATTATCATTAAGATTATCACAATTGTTTACCTTTACCTTATTTATCTTGTTTATGTTGAATTCTGTAAACTATGCGGCAAAAGAGTTGTCGTCGTTATGGAAATCCGTTGACTCAGCTCTAGGTTGATTGTTGCCTCTGCCTCTGCTTTGGCCCTTGAAGTTGTTGCCTCTATAGTTGCCTCTGTGGTTGCCTCGTTGAGAACCTCTTTGCCCTCTGTTCTGGTATTGCTGATAAGCACCGCTGCCTCGTTCACTGCCATATTGACCAAATTGTTCATATTGATTTTGTTTTCAATGCTTCTGCAAATGTCCAGGTTTGTTACAGTTGTAACAGACTCCTTTTACCTTTGTATTAAAGGTACTCACATTTGATTTGTTTTCACTTTTATCACTTGATTTTAAATTTTTTTTTTTTTTTTTATTTTATTTTTTTTTTATTTTTTTTTTTTATTAATCTTTATTACCTTATTTAGGTTATTAGATACAACACGAATTTAACATTTAAATACAGTGGGGTACAATAGGGTGTTAACTGTTGGTTTGTGACAACGACAACAGTGGTGGAAAAGGCCTTTTTCCATGCGTGTATTGAGAAATTCAATACTATGAGAGAAAAGGCTCGATTCAGAGGTTTTACACATGCTTGAAAACGAACCTTTTCCCCGCGCGGATTTGAGAAAGTTATGTATAGCGAAACATGGTACGGTTCTTTTTTTTAATAAGAAAAAGTTTTTTCCAAGTAAATACTTGACTATTTTGTACAGTAGAACCTCGCGCATTGTCCATTCGTCGGGACCGAGGACCTCGCGCATTATCCCTGTCGGCATCTTTGATCTTTGGACAATGTCCGAGGTTTTGCAGGGACAATGCGCGAGGTCCTACTGTAAACAACGTTTTTAATTTATTTTCCTCAAAAAAATATATAAATAAATAAATTTAGATTAAATAAATTAAGATTGGCAAGCAGAGTGAGTAAGGGGTACCCCCTGGTTTACATATAATTAAAAATCTTCGCTATAATCATAAAAGTTTTTGAAATTTTGTGTGTTCGGTATTGTAACAATCATTATTTGTTGAAAAAATAACCATGGAATGATTTTAGTGGCCACACCATGAAGCTCAATTTCAGCCGGCTTTATCGATACCATCATCTAGTTGCACAGACATATCTTCTAAAGTACAAACAATTCAAGAAGAACTTATCAATACCCGAGCTAAACTACAAGCACTTCAGCAGCGAATAATAAGCTCTGAAGTGGAAAAGGCTTTACTAGAAAGTATTTCAAAAAAACAAAGGTTGTTACTTGTCACATTAGAAGATAATTTTAAAGGTTGTCAAATTGAGAAAAATGAACTTTCCGAAACAGTGAGTGAGCTTCGTATTGAAGCGCTAAAGTTAAGGATAAAAAATGAAACCATGCAAATGAGTTTACTGGAAACCAATCAAGAAAGGGATCAGGTAATTCATTTATTTTATTCTACTGGAAGAACACCCTATCTAGCATTTAAATTTTTCAATACATTTTTATAATTTAGCCATAATCCTGCTGCCGTTCACGTTTTGATTACTGTTCTGCAAACTTAAAGCAGACACTTTGTTAAAAAATATTGACGCATAAAAACAGAATTGGTATAAGATAACGACAAAAAAACTTATAAAGTTTCGAGTAAATAGATTTTTGAAAAAATTTAAATGCTAGATAGGGTGTTATTTTTTAGTAGGGATTATGCGTATCCACGTAGGGGGGAGGAGATCGGGTATCTCTCCATCTGATTCTGGTACGTTTGCCTTAAATTTATTCTTTACTAATTTTTTAATAGATTCAAAGTTAATTTTTTGTGAGTTTTTATAATTCAATGTTATACCTTTTGCCTTACAACTTTCAGAAATTTAGTTTGTCGAGCCCGAAACGACTCGATAACAGTAAAACTTTGGGCCACCGCTGATGAATGTTTTTATGTAAGAATTATTACCGTAGCTTTATAATTCGTCTGTCATATCACCGAGTAAAGAGCCCAACGGTGGTTCCTATTCGTCGGGATCGTTGTCGTGAGATAAAAAAAAAAATACCGACTCCGTGTCTACATAAAAGCAGCGTTTCTGAAGCTTTTCCATGTTAGCATAGAGTTTTAGTAGTGCGTGTGCAGTGACGTAAGCTGCAATTACAACGTTTGTATTTGAAGGAGCGACGACGGCCTCGTCCATGTAAAACCAGTTCACAAACAAAACTGATTCGTTAGTCGGTTTTATCGAAACGACTTCTTTCTCGTCGTCGGTCATTATGTCTAAAAGATCTGCTCGTGTTCTAACAATATTTGTGGCCTTCATAGAACTGGCCTGGCCGAACTTGCCCCACAGTGTATTAAGGGCCATTTTACTTACCGATCGCAATCCAGGATTTTTTTTAATCACGTCTTTATCTAATTTTACACCCTCGTCTTTTTCGTAGTCGCTCAAGTATTTATTTTTACTTTCATCGTCGATGCACCTCTTGGGCCAGCCGCTAGCTTTTTGTTTAAGCTTGAGAAACGTATTGATATATTCTGCAAATAGACCACCAGTTTTGGTTTTTGGATCGTACAACGTTGTTTTATAATACCATACTACAAAAATTTTGGAAATTTTATATCCCAATTGAATTGCTTTCCTTAGTTCGTCAACTATGTAACTACCCGTGAACGCCCGCTCTGTTTCATCATGATCGCATAAGTCTTTTCGAGATTCTTCGCAGCAAGATCTGCATAATGCGAAGAGTAATCGTCCGTTCATTTTAACAGGTAATACAGGAAGATACAAGTTTTTTGGAGGTAAGACCGTACACTTTACTAAGCCTTCGATGCGCGAGAGGTCGTTATTCTTTTGTAAAGTAAAGACACTCAGAACCTACATAAATCTGCGGATGTCCCACGGCGAAGTTTGAAGTTTTACAGACTGAGGGATACATTGATGTTATATCGAAGTATTTAATTCTTTCGTCGTTTTTAATATTGTGAAAAGTTATAAAATTTTCAGTGCGGCCACCGTAAAACGCGTCTCTAGGATTTAAAACCATTTTTCTCGCTAATTGATGCGAATCGATGTATTTGCGTATCTCGGGATTTGAGTTTTTTAATTTATCGAAGTCGCACTCCCACATTTCTTTAACATCGTAACCAAATGATATTATAACCGAAATTTTGCTCACGGTGTCTTCGTACATTTGGTTGAACGTCCCCTTTGCGTTTTTCGTGGGTTTATCACGATTATTTTTAAAACATATTGGACAACCGTGAAAACAACATCCGTGAAACTCGTTTACTATACCTTTATTATTATTAAAAGCGGTGCTGTTACTCGTCAAAGCAATAACCGATGCTGTTACGGGTAAATAACCGTCTACTTTATACCCTTCTGGTAAGCGATACTCGCGACTTCTACTGGCGTGGGCGATGTCGCAACCGGTTTCTTTTTCGCACCACAAGAGCCATTCAATCGCTTTTTGAGATTGATTATCAGCCATTTTATACCCGTTATGTGGGAGTGAACCTATTTTGAATGATTTTAAAAAAATTTTCCTAAATACATAAGAACACGCCGAAGCGATCGTTATAGCGTTAACAAACGGATCGCTCTTCCTGACATCAAGAAAAATTTTTCGGAAAATCAGACACGCGCGTCTCAAAATCTTGACGTCTATTTAACAGTATTGTATGATTTCGTTTTTAAAATTAAATTCATAATTTTGATTTTTCACTTCGTTGTACCATACATAAAACAATGATATCTGGAGAATAAAAACGCGCATCGGGTAATTCTGTAGTGCGATCGTAATTATCCTATGTATTAAAAAGATGAGGAAAGTAGCCTTTAGCGGCTGAAAAGTTAAACGTGGAAGGCAACGACGAAAGTTTCATGTGAAAATAATTAAGTCAAAATATGAATTTCGTTCGACCTACTTGTAACATAATGATGCTTTGTCCCTTTAAAATAACATCCGGATTTGATTTCGGGTATTTATCGACGATAGATTTTAAAATAAACTGAATGTCGTATCCTCCCCCGTTGTGAGCGATACATATAATTTGACCAAAAGTTTTTGTTTCTCTACAGCTGAGATCTATCAAGCACTTTACGGGGTCTTTTTGAAAAACATTTTCGCGCACTCCACAGGTATGACAGAACGTGGATACATCTTCGATATCGATACAATTTGTACAAACTTGTTGAACAACGCATAAATTAGGAGCGTGAATTTTTGTTGTAGGGTGTGATCTAAAAAAAACTTCTTGTCGACACTCAAAGTCGTAAAATAAAAAGAGATCGGGTTTTATCGTTTCGTTTTGATTTTTAAACTTTTTAACAGGCATCCTAAAGCATTTCGCGTTCATACTATGATAAATTTTACAATTTTTGCAATAAATATGTGGGGATCGCTCCCCAGAACGTTCCGCGCGGTCATAGGCGCAAGCGGCAACTTCAGCCATGGCTGTGGACCGACTTCGTAAACAATCGAGCCACGCATAGCCAGGCAACGAGTTCAGTCTCTAGTCAACCTCGTCACGAGCGACAGCTAACCTTGTCACACACACAAACTTAATAACGGCCCTAGTGCCATTGTAACTTTGAAATTTTAATTAAAAATATTATTAATAATTGGACTGTCTTTTATTATTTAAACCCGCACCCTACACAGTCCATAGTGGTGACCCCGACTAAAGTAACCCTTCGTGTCGCGCCGCCGCGTCGCGTTAAGAAAAACGGAGGAAACACCCAGATTGCCGAGGCAGGTTGAGCTCGCCCGCTCCCTTGCCACAAATCAGTCATTCACGATGGTGAATGAAAATGACGCCGGAGGGGCCGATGGTCAACAAACACCACTTCAACAAAATGGCGCCCCAGTGGAGGTTGTCACGCAGTGTTAGCTCCCGGGTTTCTGGAAACATTCCCCGGAAGCATGGTTCATGCAGATCGAGGCCTTATGCGGCGCGAGCAGCGTCCGCTCGGATTTGACGAAATATAACCTCGTCGTCGCCTCCCTCGACCAGGACTCCATCCAGGACCTTCTGGATGTCCTGCGCACTGCTCCAGCAAATGGAAAGTACGAGCATCTGAAGGCACAAGTGCTGTCTCGGTTCTTGGACTCAGCAAACCAGTGGCTCACCAAACTCCTCACCAGGGTGGAGCTGGACGGACGCACGCTCTCGCAGCTGCTTCGCCACATGCGCAATCTGGCCGCTGGCACGCAGGTCGCCGATAACGCGCTCAAAATCTAATGGCTTAACCTCCTGCCTGCGCACGTCACACGCACCCTCCGAGTCCTGCGGAACAACACCTTAGACGAGTTTGCCGAGGCAGCAGACGAGATGCACGACGTGCCTCCAGGACTCCAGGCGGTGAGTAGTAGCAGTCAACGCAGCCCGTCCCCTCATCATCGTGGTGGTGCCCAAAGCACCGGCTCTCACAGGTCCACCCTGACAGATGAGCTTGCCAGCATACAAGCAGCTCTGGCAAAGCTCAACGCATCCAACGACCTGATTCTAAGCACCGTCCGTGGGTTTCAACCGAGGCTAACTGAGGGTGCCCATCAGCCGCGTCGCCGAAGCAGGAGTAGACCACGCTCATCTACTCTAGGTGGATTCTGATATTTCCACCACCAATTTGGCGCCGACGCTCGCAAATGCGAGCAACCCTGCAGCTTTTTTTGCAGTTTTATTTAGAATTATAATTGAATAAACAAATAATCACAAGGTTTTTACTGTAAGAGCAATACTTTAGGGCTTTTTTTTAATAAAAATTTTGGTCATTTTTTACTTTTGTTTCCACAAAAGCACTTCATATTTTGGTGCATCCTGGACTATTGAATAATATTGTCCAAGATAATGCGTATAATAATTATTATAAACAGTGTGAACAAGAACTTTTACAAGCCAAAATTACGAAACTCAACAATTCTTGGATCACTGTTTACAATTTATCAGTAGATCAGAGAAAAAAACATAAAAATTATGCCGGAAACTGCGAACTGATCAAAGAATGCAAAAACATTAATTTTGTTAAAATATTTCCTATACATGGAGTAACAATAAATAAAAATATTTCAAAAGGAATAAATACACGAAAATTATATGACGAAGCTGCGATTTTACTGAGTGATTGTTTACCAATACTTAACACAAACCATTTAATTATCAGACAGATACTTCATTGCATACTTAGCATGAAGGATTTGTCAAAATTCTGCGATAATATAGATGATTTTTAATAAAAATATATATTTATATGCAGTAAGACCTCGCTCATTGTCCACCCTATGGGACCAAGGGTGACCTGTAAAAATCTCCGAATTAAAATCTCCTGCGAAAAAATCTCCGAACAATGTTGAATTATTATTTAATATACTAACAGGTTATTTTTTTAAAAAGTGCGCGCGTGGGGCCTGAAAGGCCGCCGAAGAGCGTGCCATTAACGTAGTCTTGTATACAAACAGTTCATGAAATAATAAAATGTGTCTAAGAAAATCAAAAATAGTGGGGGAAATACAAAAATTACGATGAACGTATTAAAAATGTTGTGCTTGCGTATGATCGAGACTATATTATTGATTACTTGAAAAATATATCAAATTTGATTGTGTTGTAATTATTAAAATAAATGTTTTCATCTATGTGTTAATGTATATTATAAATGATCTGTAGTATAAATGAATGTTTTATATATATTGAAATGATAATTGTCATCTTGTTTATATCATGTGATATAAACAAGATAAATGTATATTTGTTAAATAAACATGCCTGTATAATATTTTAAACATAAAATTTTTTTCTTATACTCGAAGTTTTTATCATTCATTATTTGATTTGACCTCAACGAGTGAAGTTTTTTGATTTCATAGTTATTTATTACATAAAAATATTGATCATATCGGAGATTTTTTCGTGGAGATTTGTTTGATCGGAGATTTTTTCGTTCGGAGATTTTTTCGCGGAGATTTGTTCGCCGGAAATTTTGATTCGGAGATTTTTTCACGGTACCATTTCCGCGAGGTCCTACTGTAATTAATAAAAAATTATTGAAAATTTACAATCTCTTTTTCAACTCCAATTTACAACTTTTTCTAGTTGATTTGCCCAATTTTTGTATCAAGGCCGCGATTTGAGTCAGCCATTTTGAATTTTCGAATTTTGATTTTGGATTTAGATTTAGCACCCCCAAAAACATGGTAGACTACAATTAGAAAGCGATGGGGAAACTTTTTCTAGTCGATTTGCCTCATTTTTCGTTTGAGGGCCGCCATTTTGGGTCCGCCATCTTGAATTTTCAAATTTTTATTTATGGTTTGGATTCAGCACCCCCGAAAACATAGAATGCCATAGTTTTCTTTATATTATACTGTCGTTTACATTACAGAATTTTCATCGAATGTTTTAAATACTTTTGACCTAATTAGCGATCTTAAAATCAAGGCGAAAACTGTGAACTTCCCTCACTCCTGGCAATTAATGAAAATTATATACGTTTATGCAACTTCCCACTTAAATATTAACCAACCCATACAGAATTTTCTGCTCCAGCGCCCAATAACCGCGCAATATAGAGCAATAATTATTTTATTACGTCTGAATCCCTGTTACCTGGCTTGCGCAAGCAACACAAAAACTTCTATTTAGCATTTAGCTAAACAACTAGCTATTTGAAATTTTCGTTTAAAAATTTCAAGAATTCAGGCTTACAACTCAAAAATTACAATATTCTTACCCACTTTCAACCAACCATTTCCCACCCCGTGATCATTGTTATACAACAATCATAAAAACTACCGATCTCTTTGAACATCGGGTAGAAATTACATCCAAAACGTTAACTATTCTGAAATAATAGTTATTCAAAAAAAAAAAAAAAAAAAACCTTTTGCTAAGCGCCTGCCCACCACCATCTACCAAGATTCACACAAGCGAAATCGATACATTCCCTATCTTCGATACATTTTTTATCATCGATACAAGGACTGCACTCCTACAGTCGTCCAGCCCTGCATTGTCGAGGGCAACAATGGACTAAGAGGGGAGGCATGTCATGTATCGATCCCCATAAAGATCCCATATTCCCAAGTTGCAACAGACTTACTTATAATCCGCCTAAAAGGAGTTAGGGAGGGGGCCACGGAAATTGCAATTAAGAATTTTGCTAGCCGACACCTCCGCTCTGCTGGAACAGGTGGGGCGAAGTAGCTTCCCTCGCTGCTTAGCCGCGCTCCCAAACTACTCTCGTCCCCGACACTCGAGTGGTTCGACCGAAAGCTAGCAGCGATCGAAAACCACGTGCAGCACACCTGGACAAGCAGAGCCGGATCAGGCAAGGATCCGTCAGTGCAATATCGCCTCGCCATCACTATTGGATAAGGTCCCGGAAGGTCCAGAGAACCTTCCGTGAACGATCAACTGCCCGGATACTCCGGTAATTTTAAGGTAGATTATTGTAATATTCAACTCTGTCGGAGGACATTAAACTCATTAAATTGTAACCTTTCACCATTTGTTTTTCAATTAAACTATATCACCTTACCTTACTTTATTTCATTTCATTAACCTAATCAAAAGCCAGACAACAAGGGGACGGGACAACTACGTAAGTAGTTGTTCCAAAAAGACGAAGATCCTACCCCTTTTAAAATAATAACGTCAAGGATTATAAATCCGTGACAGTATACCTCCCGCATTATTCAAATCTCGAAAATTGTTCCTGTAAGACCTCGGACATTGTCCAAAAATCAAAGGAGCCACCATGGCCAATTCGCGAGGTTCTCGGTCCCATAGAGTGGACAATGAGCGAGGTCTTACTGCATATAAATATATATTTTTATTAAAAATCATCTACATCATCGCAGAATTTTGACAAATCTTTCATGCCAAGTATACAATGAAGTATATGTCTGATAATTAAATGGTTTGTGTTAAGTATTGGTAAACAATTACTCAGTAAAATCGCAGCTTCATCATATAATTGTCGTCTATTTATTCCTTTTGAAATATTTGTATTTATTGTTACTCCATACATAGGAAATATTTTTAAAAAATTAATGTTTTTGCATTCTTTGATCAGTTTGCAGTTTCCGGCATAATTTTTATGTTCCTTTTCTCTGATCTACTAATACATTGTCAACAGTGATCCAAGAATTGTTGAGTTTTGTAATTTTTGCTTGTAAAAGTTCTTGTTCACACTGTTTATAATAATTATTATACGCATTATCTTGGGCAATATTATTCAATAGTCCAGGATGCACTAAAATATCAAGTGCTTTTGTGGAAACAAAAGTAAAAAATGAGCAAATATTTTTTAAAAAAAGCCCTTAAGTATTGCTCTTTCAGTAAAAACCTTGTGATTATTTGTTTATGCAATTATAATTCTAAATAAAACTAAAAAAAATTGTTATTCTTCTTTGTAATAAATTATCAGTCTATCTACATTATTTAAAATTTTCAAGTTTTCATTATAAAATTCAAAATCATACGTAAAAATTAGCATAAAATGCAAAGTTTTGTGTCCCCGTGTGAATATTTTTTTCAGTATATTGTGATTTTCAACTTTGAAATCTCGATTTATTTTCAAAAACATAATGGAACAGCATTAAAAAGAGATTTATAAACGTTTTATAATTGATTTGCCTCATTTTTCCCATCAGGGTTGACAATTTAGGTCCACCATTTCGAATTTTCTAACTTAAATTTCAAATTTGGACTCAGCTTCCCCCAAAACATGCTTCTATACCATTACAAAGCGATTGGGAAACTTTTTCCAGTAAATTTGCCTCATTTTTTGTTTGAGGGCCACCATTTTAGATCGGCCATTTCGAATTTTTAAAATTTGTTTTTGGGTTTGGATTCAGCATCCCCGAAAACAGAGTGGACTACAATTAGAAAGCGATTGGGAAACTTTTTCTAGTTGATTTGCCTCATTTTTCGTTAGAACACCGCCATTTTAGGTCGGCCATTTTGAATTTTCAAATTTTGATTTTGGATTTGGATTTTACATACTTGACATTTGATTCACTATTAAAATATTATAAATAAATTTTTTATCGTAGGTTTTTTCAGAAATAAAAGATCATGAACTGCTAATTTTATTTGTTTCGATTTTTAACTATTTTGCAGTTAAAAATTTAATAAACAAATGAAATTTTTCGATATCCAATCCGATTTTAATGAAATGCTAATTAATTGAGCATTAATTTAAGCCCTTAAAAAGTTCTCAAATGTCATCAGAAGCGAAGGTTTTTTTCTATTAATCTTCATTACCTATGAAGGTTATTAGATATATAGACATTATTTAACATTTATCAAATTGAGAGTACATTGGGTTTATAACTGTTGGTTTATCACTAAATCGGTAGACTGCTCCAGTCCCCGAATACTTCATCTTATAAGGTGAAGATGCCGTCGAATATTTCATCAGCTATAGATGGGTAGCCGTGAAGGGTTGACAGGTCTTGGCCTTACATGCTGTGATTCGATCATAATTCATTGAGAGAATTAATCCAATCTTCGGTGTCCATCTCCTTTTATCCTCAGAATATACCTATATTTTCCATGAATTCTTGTCTCGTCCAAAGCGGAGCGTGCAGCTCGCTTTGCCACCAGCCTCAAAAAATCGAGTCAGTGGAGATTCGAACCAGCGTCCCTTGGTGCGCTACTGTTTCAGCCGACTAAAACGCTTGCCATAGCCGACTGAGCCAACGATAGCCTAGAAGAGAAGTTATGAACGAGAAAATTTTGGACGAGTTATCTCGTCCTCGGGCTTTTTTACAAGTTTCGATTGGACGAGATAACTCATCGTTGAGCGTAGGGGGGCTAACGTAAAATTCATAGTTAATGAGTATTTATCACACTATTCGATTCATAATAAAAGCAGTTTTTAATAATTCTTGATCTAACTATCGATTATTTTTCACTGAAGTACGTTCAAAGTAAGCCTGCTAGTTTGTGCGCGCGAAACAGCTGATCACTCTCTGCTACACATTACCTCTCACCCCAACTGAGCGAACAGCCTAACTTCGACTTGACTAGTGTAGTAAGGTAGCAATGTCCTTAAGGAGGTTTCGTTAGGGTTGATCGTTAATTTTGTGAGTAATTTAATTGTTAATTGTTATTTGTCAGCCAAGAGTTCGCGTGTGTCAAGTTTTATTGAATCTAAAAATTGTAATTTTCCCTTTTACAATTGACTTTTATTTATCAGCCCAATTAGCCTTGTAAAATTAACTGAACTGAGTCTCTGGGAAATAAATTAGTGTACGGGATTTGGGGAACTTTAGAATAAATATTTAAAAAATGGTGTTATCATTTATTCCTAAAAAGAATCTTCGTCACAAAGAAAGATTAAAAATACGCATTTTTTTGTGAGTTGTCACAATGAGCAAACAACTTTGGTGGTTTCATCAATCTTTAGATATGAGAGCGATTGCCTCTGTGAAGGTTGTGTGTACTCTCCTTGTTAGTTTTACTAGCTTACCCAAGCCGTTGGGCATCTTTTTCCTGGAAATCAGTTACAAGATTGATGCTAACTTGTGAAAAATAATTTCTGCAGTTTTTCCCATTAAAAAATTAACATGTGCACTTTTTCTTGATAAATTGTAACTTTTTTACCTTGGGAAACTTTTCCCGGGAAAAGTTACAAGATTGATGCAAACTTGTGAAAAGCAGTTTTTAGAGTTTTTCCCTTGTAACGTAACTTGAGCACTTTTCCCAGCCACAGGGCTGGCTCTAGGGGGGGTCGAAAGGCGCGAGCTCGGGCGTAAGCCCGAGTCAAAGGCAGCTTACCCGCCATTCTAACCACGCTACAGCGTGGGCCGGCAGCTTCATAAGGAGGCGGAAAAACCAAAAAACAATTTTTTTTTTTTTAGTAAGCGAGAAAAGATTAAGTTTTTTAAATTTATACTTCGAATTTAATAAATGACTTATCAACTATATCTCAAATTATAAACCCCCATAACGCTGGGCGTAGAGTTCAATAAAAAAAACTGATCAGCTATCCCTCAAGCTGTAAATCCCCAAATACCTGGGCGCCCGAGTTAACTAAATAAACTAATCAGCTATCCCTTAAGCTGTAAATCCCCAAATACCCTGGGCGCCCGAGTTGAATAAATAAACTAATCAGCTATCCCTCAAGCTGTAGACCCCCAAAACTCTGGGCGCCCGAGTTCGACAAAAAAATTGTTCTTCTAAACCCACAAATACCCTGGGCCCCCGAGTTCAACAAAAAAATTGATCTTCTAAACCCCCAAATACCCTGGGCACCCGAGTTCAACAGAAAAACTTATCGGCTATCCCCCAAGCTCTGAACCCCCAATACCCTGGGCGCCCGAGTTCAACAAAAAAACTTATCGGCTATCCCCTAAGCTGTCAACCCCCAAGTACCCTGGGCACCCGAGTTTTTTTGTGTTGAAAAAATGAAAAGTTTGTGTATTTTGTATTGTATGCATTAAAAATTACTGAAAAAAATTTTACACTCTCAAATTAGCAAAAAATCCTGTCAAAAAACCCGTTTGATAGAAAAACGACCTAAGTGATAATGTTTATATTTAATGGTTTTAGTAAAAAAACTTTAAACAAAAAAATTTTTTTTTAACAAAATCGCACTAGTGAATAGTAATATTTTATTGTAGTAATATATTTTTTTCAGTAATAGTAGGGTAACTAGGGCTGTTCTGGCCAAACTTGTGTTGGTGAGCTCTGACGTCACACACACACACACGCACGCGGCTTTTGGTGCGTGCGTCTCGGGTGGGGGTCTGGGGGGGGGGGTGGCGCGCAGCGGCGGCCGCTGGACCACCACGACGGCCTTGACGCGGTGCGTGCGCTAGACCATGCGATCAAACAAAATTTCGATGCAACGTTACACCTACAATAATCATGGAGCCCATGAAAAACCCATTAGTCAGTATTATGTTTTTTGCGTTTCCAAAAAAAGTCGTGACTCGACGGAAATTTCAAAACATACAATTATTTCTAATTACACTGCTCCAATAATGCGTTCAACTTGCGTATCAAAAAAAAAAAAAAAAAAAGTCGAGCCTTTGTAGGTCCGGCAATTTAACGGCATTAGTCTTCGGGCGTTCGGGCGAGAATAAACAATCGCGGGAATAAATCCTTTTTTTTTTTTTTTTTTTTTTGCTAAAAAGTTTTTACAGTTTTACAAAATGTTACACATTCAATATCCGTCTGTATGCGACTTCAACATGCATACACAGTTTTATTCATTTACAACGTGCGTAGCTATGAAAAATACGTGTACGATAAATGATCAAATTGATTATATATGTTTTGTTTGTATGTGCGAATTGGACTTTTCATCTGAGTCTTTTCCGCAGTATGTGTTTTCGATATATAATGAAATAGAATTTAATGCGTACAACGTCTTGAATTTTAAATATTGTAATAGTTGCAATAAGTCCTTGACGTATCTAATACTGGCAGCGTGGGTTGAACCAGTGGAACAAAATTGAGTTACAGTGACACATTTAAGCTTTCTTACTTTTGCTAAAATACGATAAAATATTTGAAGAGGTAGAAATTTGTGACAGTAGAAAAATAGTCGCAAGAGAGGTAACTTGTGTGACGTGTCATCCAGTTATATTTTGGAAAAAAGAAAATCAATAAAGTGTGATCCTACTACATTGTGCTTGATTTTGAGTTTTAAAAAGCAGTCATGGATCAGTTATCAAAACCGTCAACGTCAAATGATGTTAATAAGGAGGAGGAGGAGAAAATCTCGTTCAATTCTGAAGAAAAAAGAATTAGAGGTGAATTTTTCAGCCTCAAACGGCAACGTCAAGATGACGATTGGCGCGCTCGTTGTGAAGAGTGTATAAAACTCACTCCTTTATGAATTAAAAAAATAAAGATATTTATGAAGTTGTAAAAAAGAATGTTATTGAAAAAAAGTTGGAATCGGAATTCGACACAAGTAACTATCCTAAAGATAATGTTTTTGGTATTCCTCTGGAAAATAAAAAAGTCTTAGGTTTGATGAAAGATGAGTGTGCCGGGAGGATAGTTTTATTGTACAGAGGATTGCGCGCAAAAGTTTATTCTCTTGTAATTGAAAAAAGCGATGCTAGAGAAAAAAATGATGTTGTGAAAAAAATAAAAGGAATAATACAGTCTGTTGTTGCAAATGAAATAAAATTCGAAGATTTCGATGATTGTTTAAATAATCAAGAGAAACAAATATTCATTACACAAGGTTTGATAGCCTTAAGTTGTCACCGTCTCTTTTCTATTATGCAAAAAAAAATTGCACTAAATGCCTTTGACGATAAGAGGTGTATGCTGAAAAATTCACACGACACGCTACCTCACGGTTACAAAGGATAAATATTGTAGATTTGCAAAAGTGTTATAAACTCAATGTGTAATGATGATGATGAAAAAAGTTAGATTTAGTGACAATGTTTCAACGCGTGTTATGTGTGTTTATTCATGTGCGAGTATGCAGGCAAGAATCGGTCCGTGGGAACAGATAGCCCGAGACCGAGAGCGTTTTAAACTACGATGTCAAAGGGCCGCGCTCATACTCAATCCAATAATTTTAAAAAAAAGAATAAAATATATGGAATATGTATTAAGTCCTGTAATGATTAAACGTCTATGTTAAATTTTTATCTGTAGGATTGGTTTTTGTGAATTAAATGTAATAATAAAACACACTTTGTTTGTCTTTTTATTTTTATTCCTTTAACACAGTGTTACATATAATTTCATTAATAAAAAAAAAAAAAAATATGAGGTAAGTTTTGGATTGAACAAAAAAAATATTACAAATCTTTTTTATGAATGTAGCTATTGTGACTGTCATCGAATCCTAGCCATTTGACCAGCAGACGATTACCGCGTTGTTCAATCACCTTTTCAACTAAATAAACATTTGGACACGTGGTTTTTTGCAACTCTTCGGCGTAGAAGCCTCCTTTCACCGGATGGTCTTTGTAATCTTTTAGGTAGAACATGGGTGGATTACTTCGTCTGACACGAGTAACTGTGAAGACTTCAACCGTCCAGTTTGGCGTGTAACCTTTCTCAAATATATGTTTTGTTTTACTCACGCGCACTTTATCCCCAACTTTAAATTTCAGAGGCTTTCTTGATTTTTTTTTACATTTTCTCAATCTTTGCAGGACCTCGTGTGCTTTATCTTCGTTGACGTCCTTTGGCTTCATACCTATACTTCGATGTTTTTGATTGTTGTACTCTTTAACGAGCTTGGGTAAGATATCAAGCCACTCGTAGCTACCTTGCAGGCTGAACTGTTTCCACATCTTCTCCTTAAGAGTTTGATTAAATCGTTCGCATATTGAAGCCTTGAGTCCGCTTTGCGTAGAGTACATGTTGATCTTGTACTTTTGTATCAACTTTATAAAATCTTCGTTGTAAAATTTTTTTCCCTCATCTACATGGATACTACGTGGAGGTGTGATTGTTTTCATTGCGTTTGTAACTTCTTTTCCTGACTTTGTTTTTAGCGGAATTGCCCAAGCGCACTTTGAGAATATATTTATTGCGGTGAGTATGTATTTGTAATCGTCATTTTCATCAGCATACGGAATCATCTCTACCAAGTCGCATTGCAGTGTGTCGTTTATGCCTCTCATTTCAAATTTTCTTCGAGCATACTTGCGTTGAGCTGGCTTGTGCAACTCATTAACCAACACGTGCTTTTGTTCCATTCTTTTTCAACTTGGATATTTTTTCCTCGATATTGCGTATATTAGATTTAAAAAACTCCTGCAGACCCTTTTCTTTACCCGCCACATACGTGCCGAGATCTGCTCTTTGTTTCTGCAATAGATATTCGAATTTATCAGTATTATCTGATTGTGCTTTATTAAATTCGTCGATAATGTCGGATTTTTGTTTTAGCAGCAAAGATTTTAAGGTTGCAAGATCAACCGCGTCGTTTGGTTGCACGGGCGACGCGATATTGGTTAACCTCTTGTTTTCAATGTCAAAGTTACCCTCGCGTGTAAATTTGAATCCGTTGCCCGGCGGTCCGCGTTTGTCTTTTGCTGTACTGCTTCGACGTCCAAACACATCAACACCCATATTGATACTAGGATGATACACCATCCATTTCTTTAATATATGCACTTTGCTTCTCGCAATTCCTCCAGAATCGAATGAATTTCGTTTGTGTGGTTGAGATTGCCTGCAGCTTGTTCGGCCATTAACAACCGAAGACGATCGACCAGCTCATTTGGATCGTCCCAGTAGACATAATCTAGAGACGAGTTTCGTTTTGCAATTTTCAAATGAGGAGTCAAACCTCTACCCAACTTTGTAGGTGTGTGCTTGAAACTTTTTTTATCAAGCGCAGTTTTTTTCAAGGCATTTGCTGGAGATTTAGCTTTAGGAGGTGTATGTATAGGCTCTATTTCAAAGAAAGGCGCAATAGTAAAATTATATTTATTACTTGTGGTATGTTTTTTTATTTGCGCGTTTGGTTTGTTACTCTTTCTGTGCGCATTTGAAATTTCAAGAATTTGTTTGTACAAAGTTAAATCTTTAATTTCATAATTTTGTGGATTTCTATGCACAATGAGTTCGAGTAAGCCAGGAGTCATGGAGAATTTATTTCATTTATCATTTATCATCAACGATAATGTCATCTCTTTCAAATTTTATAGGAACACTTCCAAGCGTGTATCCGTCATCGGTTTTTTTCACTCCATAAATTCCATCTGGCTCAAACTTTGACAGATCTAAAACATTTTCATCGTGTTGTTTTAATTTTTCAATTTCGTGAAACGATTCTTCGTCATCTGTTTCTGCAGTGTTATAGGTTTAAACGTTTCGTTAAAAACACGTTTGGTATTATCCTTTTGCGACTTGATGAGATTAAACTTTTTTTTCACGGCTTCGCGAGCTTTAACAAGTTCCGCAAGAACACTCTTTTTTCGAGAAATTTGGGCCATGTTAGCGCATCAGAGACACATAACAGACTAATGATATTCAATAGTCTACGATATATTTATGATAAAACAATCAAAACCTTTTCGATATCTGCCTTCGTTGATATCTTTATCTTTGTCGACAACAATAAAACTGTGCTTGCCTTCGATCCAACACTTTGAACACAAGTTTTCAAATTGATTGAATGACATGTTGGTATTCACGTGATCGTCATAAATATGCTTTAGATTAACTTCATCTTGACGAAACAAAATTAATAAATTAACGTTGTCTCTAACTAAGTGTTTCGGCACTGCAGCATGGGATTGGCATAGGTAGAAGCAATCAACATTTTTGTGTCGACCCATGCAATAAAAAGCTTTGACGTTATCTTTTTTTTCGCATGCTATATCATCAAATATTATTATTGAGTTTGGTGGGGCCTTATTTGGTGCTACTACTTCGTCGTGCTCACTGAAAGGTAGGTATTCCATTCCGTCTATGGATTTCAAAAGTTTTTCCAAAAACTTATACTTTGGCTGATCAAGCGATTTCGAATAAATATAAATATTTTCGAATCTCACGCCGTTTGGATGTGTTATAAGAGCTAATAAACTATAAGTTTTTCCACAATTAGAGGATCCCGAGATGACTGCGCGAATACTAATAGGTAGTAAATCACCATGACGCTTTGCTTTTTTTTCTCGCTCAGCAATAACGTCAAAGTTGAGCATGGGAAGTCTCAAAGAATTTTCACTAAAATCCATGTTGATGCTTAAAAATACACGTCAAAACTACTTGCTAAAGGTATAAATACCACACCTTTTATACTGTAAGGTCAGTCTTGGATGAAACGTTGAACATAGATGATTACGTACAATAAAAAAAAGAAAAAGTAAGCGGGGAAGAGGTTTGCTCAACAAAATCATTGACAAACTTCCCGTCGAATTACACTTACCCGGATACAATTATTGCAGACCAGGCACAAAACTGAAAGCTCGATTGGCTCGAGATGATTTGCCAATCAACCAACTTGATGCCGCTTGCAAAGAACACGATATTGCTTATTCGCAAAATAAGAGACAACATGAGTGCAAGACACACCGCCGACAAAACTCTAGCCGATAAAGCTTGGCAAAGGGTACTGTCTAAAGATGCTAAGCTCAAGGAAAAAGCTGCAGCCTATGCTGTTACAAATGCCATGAAACTAAAAACAAAATTAGGAATGGGATTGAAAATAGATTCTAAAAGAAAAACTACTAAGAGGAAAGCTAAAAAAAAAAAAAATCATAACTTTAAATAGTATTATTCAAAAAACAAGAAGGTCAATTGATCCGCGCGAAGGTCCTATCGGTATAATTAATTCGGCATTTGAAACTTCCAAGTCTGCCGTCAAAGAGGCTGGTGGAAAGTAAAATAAAAATCCCTCGAGTCCTACCTGTGCCTTCGAAGATTGGAGGGTTCCTACCACTCGTACCTTTGTTTGCCGGTTTGAGTGCGACGGGTGCATTAGCGGGGGGTTCTGCAGGAATATACAAAGCTATCAACGATGCAAAATCAGCTAAACAACAGCTGGAAGAAAATAAAAGACACAATAAAACTATGGAAGCATTAGCCATAGGCAAAGGTTTGCATCTTGGATCTCGCAAGAGGGGTTTCAGCTTATACCTAGGCTCACGAAAAGGAAAAGGCTTGTATTTGAGATCGCCAAAGGGTCAAGAATTGTACGTGAAATCGCAACAAGGTCGGACTTTGAAATAAAAAAAGGGTTTAAAAAAAAAAAAAGTTCAAAATAATTTTACCCGATCGCGCACTAACAAATTTTGACTTGGTTAAATTTACCAAGTGACTAAAAATTCCATACTTTCAAGGAGTGTTTATGAAAAATAAACTACCATCAACAGGCTCTCGTTACAGAGAATCGGCTATTGTAAATTTAGATGATGACAGTGGAGTTGGAACACACTGGGTTGCTTATCGGTAACGCGGCAACGATGTTGTCTACTTTGATAGTTTTGGAAATCTTCAACCTCCTCTCGAGTTGATGGATTATTTAAATGTTGATTCAATAAAGTACAATGCAGAGAGATTTCAAGATTACAATTCTTACAATTGTGGTCAGTTGTGTTTACAATTTTTGTGTGGAAAATTAAAACGTATATAAGAATATTGTTCACCATCTTCTCTACTAGTTTATCTCGAGATGTGATGGAGTCAATTACTCTAACTTTATCAGGCACATCTTCGATTCTTGAGGCACAATATTTTCCCCCGATTGAGCTTTCACCGGACAAAAGCTATACTCTAGGACTTGTCGAGTTCTTAACCTTCAATAGTATACCAAACATTGACGCTGAAAATAATCAGTTTCATATAGGTGATCAAACGATTACCATCCCAACTGGTACTTACGAAATAAGAGGTATTGAGAAACATTTGCAAGATATTTTAAAAGCTATTGATAAAAAAATTACACTTTCGATCAAGCCAAACGAAAATACATTACGATCTGAGATTACAAGTTCTCTAAATATTGACTTTACTCGTGCGAATTCGGTCGCAAAATTATTAGGATTTGATAAACGCAAACTCGTCGCAAATAAAAAACACATTTCTGATTTTCCTGTATCGATAATCAAGATCAATTCGTTGAGAATTGAGTGCAATATCACAGACGGTGCTTACATAAACAACGAAAAAGTTCACACAATTCATCAATTTTTTCCTTCCGCTGATCCAGGATTCAAAATTATAGAAGTTCCAGGACAAGTCATTTACCTACCTGTAAGCGTAAAGTCTATTGACTACCTACAATTGCGCGTCGTCGACCAAGACGGAGACTTGGTAAACTTTAGAGAAGAAGTGATAACAATTAGACTGCACATAAAGGGTGCATAATGAGAATCGTGCATCGTGGAAGTGGAGTTAAGAAATTTTATCCTCCGCAAAGATATAAAAGCACCAAAAGATGTGGGTTTTCAATCAGTCATCATCGAGCTCGCAAAGCGCTCACTCGAGACAACAAAGAGTTTCTGAAAAGTTTAGGGCTAAAAATCGTTCGTGGTGGAAAGTAACTTGTCATTTCTTTTGTTATTTTAGAAACAATATAAAAAATGGAAGACGTTCTGGAGATTCAAAGTCCAATTGAGTTCGATGATAGTATCACGAACTATGAGTTGCATGCTCATCAACCTTACACCGGATCGAACTTCAATCACAGTGATGAAATTCATATCGCTATTCAGTATCAGGACTTGGCTGTTTTACCGTCGCGAAGCTATTTACATATAACCGGTCAATTGCGTAAATCAGATGGTACAGCAGCAACATCTTCACCATTCAGTCCTAATGCTATATGTCATTTATTCGATGACATCAGATATGAACTTAACGCTACAGAAATTGATCGTATAAAAAATGTAGGAGTAACTAGTACTATGAAGGGTTACGTGTCATTGAATAAAAGTGTATACATCGAGAATGCTGGATGGTATTACGACGGAGTTAACTTATCTGACGCAGAAGGACAATTTGATTTATGCATTCCCCTGAGATATTTGTTTGGTTTTGCTGAAGATTACACTAAAGTTGTTGTTAACGCCAAACATGAACTTATCATTCGTAGATCAAATACTAATTTTAATGCTGTCAATCAAAAAAAAGTAGGAACAACTTTTGAAGAAATCAAGATAAA
Organism: Encarsia formosa; assembly: GCA_038277355.1. Taxonomy (NCBI): domain Eukaryota; kingdom Metazoa; phylum Arthropoda; class Insecta; order Hymenoptera; family Aphelinidae; genus Encarsia; species Encarsia formosa. The sequence goes on along the minus strand of CM076184.1, from coordinate 38,170,218 downwards.
CATTTCTAAAATTGAATGGTTAATTTGATAATAATAAAAACAAAATGTTTTCGATTTTCACAATTTATTTATTAACATTAGTTAATACATTAGCCTCATGACAGCCGTTTCGACATACAATGTCATCTTCAGATGAGTATACACAATACTAAACTTAATTACAAACATCTATTCACTTAAAGAGTTATCCTTATTTACAAAGTATACAAATTTAAGAGTGGGGAGTTATTTATGTCTACTTGATCGTTTAGTAATCTATTCGTGTTTCTATATCGGTTAATCTCTAGAGATTCTAACAAATTTAATTTTCCGTTCTTTGATTCTTTTTTCAAAAGTTCTTCCTGTCTGTCCTACATAGACTTTATCACAATCTAAACAATTTAATTTGTAAACTCCTGACTTGAGTACTTTATTTGTTTTACTTTTATTATTTTTGATATTTTTTGCTATCGTATTATTTGTTCTATATGCAAATTTTATTTTACAATTAAAATTATCATTCAAAATATTAAAATTATCTAAAACTTTTCTGCTTTGTTCATCGTTATATGTAAATGTAAAATAATTATTACTTGTTTTATTTACTATATTTGGATATATTTGATTCATTAATTTCGCTTTCAACTTTTTATTCAATATTTTATCTATCAATCCAACATTAAAATTATTATTATAAGCTATCTGTCTAATAATATTGAGTTCTTTATTAAAATTATTCTCTGACAAAGGAACATGCAATAATCGATGAATATAACAATGAAATTTACATATAACGGTGAACAAAGCAGAAAAGTTTTAGATAATTTTAATATTTTGAATGATAATTTTAATTGTAAAATAAAATTTGCATATAGAACAAATAATACGATAGCAAAAAATATCAAAAATAATAAAAGTAAAACAAATAAAGTACTCAAGTCAGGAGTTTACAAATTAAATTGTTTAGATTGTGATAAAGTCTATGTAGGACAGACAGGAAGAACTTTTGAAAAAAGAATCAAAGAACACATTAGCCATTACAATAATAAAAATGTAGAAAAATCTAATTACGCTAAACATTTAATAGAAGAAAACCATAAATTTGATGAGAATTTTGAAATTTTACACTGTATGAATAAGTCAGGAAAATTAAATTTGTTAGAATCTCTAGAGATTAACCGATATAGAAACACGAATAGATTACTAAACGATCAAGTAGACATAAATAACTCCCCACTCTTAAATTTGTATACTTTGTAAATAAGGATAACTCTTTAAGTGAATAGATGTTTGTAATTAAGTTTAGTATTGTGTATACTCATCTGAAGATGACATTGTATGTCGAAACGGCTGTCATGAGGCTAATGTATTAACTAATGTTAATAAATAAATTGTGAAAATCGAAAACATTTTGTTTTTATTATTATCAAATTGACTATGGATTTTCACCAAGTGAATGCAATAACTCTACAATGTTGAATGGTTAATGCCTTACGTATCCCTTTCAGACACAAACAAAGTAAGCTTGCTAAATTATCTTCAAAAAGGACGTTCAATTGATATGAGTTTTCGTAGTTGGGAACTCCATGAGTGGCCTCTAGTACCTAAAACCACTAAAAATAATTGGCTTGTAAAAACATCCAATCAGCTGGAGAAACCTCGTTTCATGATAATCGGTTTTCAAACTAATAGAAAAAATAATAGAGAGCTCTGTTCAAGTTATTTTGATCATTGTAAAATCAATAATTTGAGAGTATACTTAAACTCGCAATACTATCCGTATAATAATTTAAACACCGATTTTACGAAAAATCAAATTTCAATGCTTTATGAGAATTATGTAAATTTTTATGATTCTTTTTACAACACGAAAAACGAAAATCGCATACCACTGTTAACTAAACTACAATTTAAAAATGAAGCGTCTCTATTTGTGATTGATTGTTCAAAACAAAACGAATCCTTAAAAAATGGTCCTGTCGACGTTCGCATTGAATTTGAATCTTCAGAGAATATACCTGATAAGACCGCAGCATACTGTTTAATCATCCACGACCGTATAATAAACTATAATCCAATGAATGGTGATGTGAATAAAGTAATTTAAACCAACTAGTATAAGCGAGTTACAATAAAAAAAAAAAACAGCTTTATATTTTAAATCTTTTCCCGCGTCTTTTTATATATATAAAACAAGACACGACAGAGGGCGGTCGTCAGTCGTTAACGAGACGCTAAAGTGTTAACAACGTTTGAAAATCAATATGGATTCGAAAATCATTCTTGAAATGTTGGATGATAGTACGATCATTCCAATTAAAAAAATTCTAACGGACATCGTGTCTGAGTTCATGAAAGAAATATCAAACAATAAAATAAACTTGAGTGAAAGAACAACCGAGTTTCGAGATGATATAACCAATATCCTGCAAAGATTGCAATCATTGGAGCATCGCCTATTCAAAATTGATAGAAACATAGAACAGTAATTTTTTAATTGATATTTACTGCGCATACGCGGAAAAATTTTCAAATAGCAGACACATTTTAATTTTTTCGTCAGTCAAATTTTGTCTATTGAACTGAGAGGAATTATGTTTTTCACGCTCCTCATTCACAAGGATAACATTTTAAGTCTTTACACCGACGAGTTAAAATATATATCAAAATACGTGCTGCTAAATTATTTTGAGCGCGACATATACATTTGTTTGAAAAGCTGCCCGAGCATTTACGTTACGATATAGATATTCGCGACTGTCTACCTTGCTTAGCCCATTGGAATACAAACCTTTTTGAGACCAAGTGTCTCATAAAATACTGCGCAAAATGTCAGGAGACGAAGTTGATCAACATCATCAACAACTGCAAAACTCTTTCGATGAAAACATAAATCTTTGGACTTTTCTTGACATGCCCAATCGTAAGTAAATAAAAAAAAAAAAATAAAATACTTTTTGCATGAAGAATAAAAAAAAAAAAACTCTTTTGACAATTGTAACTTTACAATAAAGGAAAAATTAAAACTCTGCATAAAAATTAAACTTTTGAAAAAATAAAAAAAACTTTTTTGATAATTGTAACTTTACAATAAAGGAAAAATTAAAACTCTGCATAAAAATTAAACTTTTGAAAAAATTGAAACTCTACAATGAAGAAAAATTAAAACTGCATAAAAATTGAAATTTTAGAATAAAAAATTAAACTCTTGTTGTAAAAAAAAAAAATTTTCTAATTCCAGTTGACGCACAACAAAATCAATCTGTTGCTACACAAACCATTCACACTGCTGATGAGGTTGCTGAGGCTGATGATTCTGACAGAGAAAATAAAAATTTGTTTTGCCGAGCTATGATGACTGGTTTGGAAAAATTTTTGAACGCGATGAAAAAAAAAAAATAATAATATGCAAGTAAAAAAGAAAAGGAGCAGTCGTCTTGGTATTAAAAAAAAACAGAAATAAAAAGTCTATAAAGATTGTTAAACAGAAAGAAAAAAAAAAAACCAGAAAAAAAAAGTATGTTTCGAAGTCTTTAAAGATTAAAAATAAGATTGTTAAACAGAAAGATAAAAAAAAAGATGTTTCGAAAGTTGATAAATTAAAAAATAATTCGTTGTAAGTGTGATTTGAAAATAAAAGTAAAATAATTCATTGTTAGTATGATTTGAATATTAAATAAATGTAATTTATCTATTGTAAGTTGAAAAATAAAAAAAGTAACTTTGTGAATTTGGTGTACCCTTTTATTGAATACATTCTCCTTATTATTTTTCTACATTTGTAGCGATTACGATTTCATCATCCTTGTTTTTAAACAATGATAATATTCCTTTTTTTGAAGCCTTATTTAAAATTGCAGAAGACTTTTTATTTTTATGTATTGTTGTAGCTATTTTCTTTGGTAAGAAGTAATCGTATTTGTTATTTAAATTGTCACGGTCGGTGAAAATATTAATCCACACGATCGAGATTTTTCGTGTGGACGCGGGCCAGCAGCAGACGAACAGCTGCTGGCGGACCATTCCGGAACGGACCGACCGTTGGCGGTCAGACCGGCTGGAACGAGGCGTAAGCGCGCCAGTCTTTTCTACTAGCTGAGACTAGACACCTCGTCGTCGTGCGATTCTTTTGTCGGGATAAAAGAAAGTTTTTTTTTTGTCAGCGTGATTCGCGGTGTGAGTGTGGCAGTTTCGCTACGACTAGCGAAAACGCAGAGTGCGACGCTTTCGAGTGTGTGTGTGTTGTCGCAGGTGTGTGAGCAACACAGAAACCCGCTACAAGGAGATCTCCAGCCGCGCGGCTCAAAGGTTTGTGTCAACGAGCGTACCGGTGTGCAGGTGTGTAGAGTGATAAGGGAAAGAGTTGTCGATTACTCTTTCCCAATCGGGTAATATTTAAGAAAGCTTCTACGCGTGAATTCTTGTCAGAAATCACGCGTAGAAACTAGCGAGCCGGCGCACGAAGCCGCCCGGCAGAGCGTTTGTTTACGCTTTAATTTCTTTGTTCGGCCGCCGCGCGATCGGCCGAACTTTAACTGTCAACAACGCGAATTATTAATTGTAGTTTATTTTGTTTATTGTTTATTTTTTTTCGTTCTTATTAATAAATCGGAGTTAAAATTAAACCTTCGTGCGAATTATTTTTTTTTTGATCGAATAAAAATAACTCTCTTTCTCCTCCGTTCTATTCCTGCGATTAGGAAAGTTATTTTTCTCCTTGATTCTTTTTTTTTAGCTTGGGGAAAATCACCCCGCCCGCTGCCGGCATTTGAAGGCTAGTTCGCGAACGCGTCTCCCCAAGCATGTCTTAATTTTCCGTTCTAGGTACACGGACAACAACGGGAGTACTCGGAAGGGAGTACTCCAGGATAAAGGAAAATTGTTTACAGCTCAGTCCGACGGCGAGAGTGCAGGGCCGTGTTTCCCCGGACGGGCACTGTAACAAAATTCACCACCACAGCCGGTCCAAAACGTGTACCAATTTTGCGAATGTTGTGGATGATGTATTTTTTATTCATCTTCAAATCTTTCTTTTTTTTTTTTAGGTAAAAAACCATCTTGCTGTTTTATAGCTGAGATGTCCAATAACTCATTCTGAAAATAAAAAAAAAAAATTTTTACTTTACGTTCTTTTTTTATTTAATATGTGAAAAATACCTTCAATTCATTTTTCCATTCATCATTGGAAGTTGACGAGAGAGATGAAGGCGATGATGGTGATGATGACAATGATGACTCCTCAGATGATGATGTCTCGGCGTCGTTGCCTTTCTTCACTTTTTTAGATTTCATGGCTGTAAATAACAATTTACAAATTTAATTTACAAACTTTTTGCATTTTAAAATGTAAAAACTTACATTGTTCTTGTTTTTTATCTTGACCACTGCAGTCACCGGTTGTTTTAGATGTTGAAGCCATTTTTTTTATCTGTGAATATTGTTACAAAGAGTTAAAATTGCGTTTTTAAATTTAAATAAAATCTTTGAAACAATACTCACCAGGACGTCTTCTATGTTACTCGGACGAATGCTCAAACTTGAATGACGAAAAATAAGGATATTCTTTTCAAAACAATCATCACTATAAAAAAAAAGTCAATACTGACTAATGAGTTTTTCATGGGCTCTATGATTATTGTAGGTGTAACGTTGCGTCGTAATTTTGTTTGATCGCATGGTACAGCGCGCTGCAGAAGGTCAAGACCGTCGTGGTAGTCCAGCGGCCTTTTACCGCCACTACGCGCGATCCTCTAGCCCTCCCGAGGCCGAGCCACGACTTTTTTTGGAGACGCAAAAAACATAATACCGACTAATGGGTTTTTCATGGGCTCCATGATTATTGTAGGTGTAACGTTGCGTCGAAATTTTGTTTGATCGCATGGTCTAGCGCACGCACCGCGTCAAGGCCGTCGTGGTGGTCCAGCGGCCGCCGCCGCGCGCCCCCCCTCCAGGCCCCCACCCAGGCCCCCACCCGAGACGCACGCACCAAAAGCCGCGTGCGTGTGTGTGTGTGTGACGTCAGAGCTCACCAACACAAGTTTGGCCAGAACAGCCCTAGTTACCCTACTAGTAATAATTTTTTTTTGTGGCACACAAGCGATTACAATCTTTAGATCGATTTTTCTCGAAACGACATTTTTGGCGTTAGGTCGTTTTTCCATCCGACGCCTCATTTGAAGCTCTAAAGCTTGAGGGATAGCTGATTAGTTTATTTATTTAACTCGGGCGCCCAGAGTATCTAGGGGTTTACAGCTTGAGGGATAGCTGATCAGTTTTTTTGTTGAACTTGGGTGCCCAGGGTTTTGGGGGGTTTAAGACGGTGGGAGGAGGGGGGGTGAAAATTTTTTGCACCCAGGCGCGGGACCTCCTAGAGCCGGCCATGTTCCCAGGTAAAATGTAACGTTTCTATAGTTAAAAACTTTTTTCGTTCAGTAATAAGATCGATGTAAAAAATAGTTAAAAGAGCTTTTTTCCTTGAAAAACGTAACGTGTTCATTTTTTTCCAACTAAAGTGTAACGGTTCGACCTCTAGCAACTTTTTCCAAGAAAATTGTAACGAAATCGATGCTTACATGTACAAAATAGTTACTGGAGCTTTTTTCTATCGAAAATGTAGCGGATTCACTTTTTCCGGGTATAATGTAATGTAACGACTTTCGGAAAATTTTTCAGGGAAAACAGTAATAAAAACCGATGCAATCTTGTTAAAAATAGTTAATGTAGTTTTTTCCACGATAAACGCATCGTGTGCACTTTCTTAGGGTATAGTGTAACGTTTCGACTTCAGGCAACTTTTTCCGGGGAACCATAACCAGATCGATGTTAACTTGTCAAATATAGTGTCTAGAATTTTTGTACCACGTAAAATGCAATGATGCACCTTTTCCGGGTAAAGTGTATCTTGGAGTGTAACGTCATGACTTCAGGTAACTTATTTAGAGGAAACATCAACAAATTCGATGCTAACTTGTATAAAATATTCAGGGAGGCTTTTTTCCATGTAAAACATTATGTGTATACTTTTTCCAGCAATTTTACGTTCAATTTTTTTCTTGAAATCAATAATAAGATTGAAGTTTATGTATTTTAACCTGAATAAAACTGCAGAGAGATCTTTTTTCCATGAAAAATCAAGTGTGTACTTTGCGCTAGTCAAAGTTTTCCAAAGTCAAGATAGAGAACTTTAGCCTAGAAAAAGTGCACACGTTATCTTTTCCGTAGGAAAAAGCTCCATCAACTATTTTAATACAAGTTTACATCCATCTTTATGCTGTTTTCCTGAAAAAAATTACCCGAGGTTGTTACGCTACACTTTACCTGGGAAAAAGTGAGCACGTTATGTTTTTTATGGAAAAAAGCTGTATGAACTATTTTTTACAATCTTACATCGATTTTGTTAAACTTTCGCACAAAAATTGGCCTTTTTTTCAAGATTCTATGAACCATACTTTTAAACATTATACAGGAAAAAAGTACGTTAAAACGTCATAGAATATTAACTGGTTTCTAATAAAAAAAAGGCTTTGACTGAATAATATGATTAAATTTTGTTCTAAAAAATTATTTTTATTTTTCGATATAAATTTTGTAAAACCACTGCAACTAAACTGAAACAATTATTAATATTATAAATTCTAAATTTAGATTTTAAATTAAATGAAAACTTTGTAATTCATACAATTTAAACCACACTGTGGCTTTTAAGATAAATTAATTCACTCTACATTAACTATCTAAAAATTAAAATTAATAACAATATCGAGTAACTGGTTTCGCTGTTTCTGCAGCTCATCAGACTGGAGTAAAAGTTAGACTAAAATAAAACTCTGAAAGCTGAAGCTTATATAGTGTATACTACTACACTTAAAATCATTTAGACTTTAGTTTTAAAATAACAACAAAGAAGCTCAGAAATACTGTTAGAGTGAGGGAGATTCGGGAATAAGTGCCAAGCTAAGTTAGAGTTAAGTTAGAGTTAAGCAGGTAGCGCACTAGTATGCGCACTAAGTAAGTTAGCTAATCAGGAGCAGCGCCGCCGCTGCTGCAGCATTTCTCGTGCGCCCGCCATATCGAGTAGATGCGTGTATTGAGATTGCTTAAATAAACCAATCACCATTTCCAATACAATTATTCTTGTGTTTATTTATTATACCTTACTCCCTACAATAATTCTGACAAATACCCTAAACAATTATTAATATTGTTTATTTTTCTTTTAATAAATATATTTTATGTTAGATTTCGTTCCTCTTTTACGCTACAATGATGGTGAGCTGAGCAACAGACTCCTGGCTTGTATCAGCTGCCCTTTTTACCCGCACGGAATATTTCGGCATATTTATCATTAATCAGAAGCTTACAGCCCTTGTTCGGCAATTGAGAGAGCTCGAGCCCTTCCAGTAAAAATGGCGAGGTTCCGGACTCTCATGTACATATTGTACATGTTTTTATAGTTTATTTATTACAAAAATAGTTCATAATTATTTTCGTTTGTATGATTTTCTATTATTTTCGCAGGTTGAAGACGCGATAGAACAGTTGCGATCCCAGTTAACAAAAATGATAGCACAACATCGACTATTAAGAAGCAGAAATACAGAGTTACAGGATAAAGTTAATGGCATTCACGATGACATAGTTGAAAAAAGGCGAATGAAAAATTCATTTTATGCAACAAACGCGTCACTTTTAAGAAAACTAAGACAGGAAAGAAAAAAATCAAGATATCTGCAAAAACAAACCAAAAATCTTAATTTTCAAGAAGTAAGAAATTTTTAATTAATTACTCTTTTAAAAAGTATAAAAATTATGTCCGTCAAAAGAATAAAAACTCTGGTACAAAAAGTATCAAAATTCAAGTCTTCACAAATACTAACAAATAGTATATTATCACCGAGGGATTCACACTGTATGCCATACACATTTAAGTCCCGAGTGATATGTACACTTTTTTAACATCGTTTTCACAAGATTTATCTTGACTTCCTCCGATCAAAGCTAAAAAATCGGCGTGGGTTGCTCCATTTGTAATCGACGAGCGCGCATCGTAGCAGACCAGCATGTGTCTCCTCTAGCCGCAGGTAATCTGGTCCGCTCGTCAATTGGGCAGGGAGCCTCCGCTATTCTTTTGGCTCTCTTTCGAGAGTTTTTACTTGTGATCCACGAGGTTAAAAAATCATATCATTGAATCGAATACCGTAGCCCTTATTTGGTAGAAAAAACGAAAAACAGGCTTTGAAGCTACACTACTGACGAGTATCAGCTTCGATTTTGGTTAAATTACACGCACTCAAAGATAATTAATTTATAAGTAAGAAAAAGGTCAGTAGGGCCTGTGGATAAGACTCTCTAGAGACTACCGTGGCCCTAGTTTGGTAGAAAAAACGAAAACCCGGGTTATTGGGAGCTGCACTACTGATGAGTAGCGGCTTCGACTTTATTCGAATTGAACGAACTCGAAGATAATTTAATAGTGCTATTAGCTAATTTTATTGGCCATGGGAGTCCCTAGTCTTCTCCGCAGGTTCTACTGACCTTTTTCTTAATTATAAATAAATTATCTTTGAGTACGTGTGATTTAAACAAAATCGAAGCTGCTACTCGTTAGTAGTGTAGCTTCAAAGCCTGTTTTTCGTTTTTTCTACCAAATAAGGGTCGTGGTAGTCCCTAGAGAGTCATCTCCGTAGGTTCTACTGATATTCTTCTTACTTATAAATGAATTATCTTTGGGTACGTGTAATTTAACTAAAATCGAAGCTGTTACTCGTCATTAGTGCAGCTTCAAAGTCGATTTTTCGTTTTTTCTACCAAAAAAGGGCCACGGTAGCCCCGAGAGGGTCTTTTTGCAGGTTTCACTGACTTTTTTTTTCATATTAAATAATCTTTGAGTTCGTTCGATTAGAACAAAATCGAAGCAGTTACTATTCAGTAGTGCAGCTTCAAAGCCGGTGTTCGGTTTTTGAAGTGAAACTTCGATTTTGTCGGTAGAGAGTTTTGAGCGGTCGGGAGTGAATCCGAAAAGCCAGGTTTCCCTCTCCTTGACTCCTTTAATTTTCCCCTCAACTCATGGTCCCCTCACTCTCTTCAGTGCTAAAGAGCTTCGAGCCAGCTGGGAGGCACAGCTGCCTAAGCATTGAGGCCTGACTGAGCCTAAACTTGAGGTAGATGGCGTGTGCACCGTTAGAAAAAATTTTGCTGAAAGAATATATCTATAGATTTTTGGAGTACTACTAATTAAGCGTTTTTTGTATGTGTGCATAGTCTACCTGTGATACACAGACTTTGCTTACGGCGCACACGCCATCTTCCTTGACTTCGGGCTCTGTCAAGCCTCTCTCTTCCGTCTCTTTCTCTCTTTATCTCTTGATTTGTACAACATAATGTACAATTAATAAACATATCAATTCAATTCGATTCTCTCGTGCTCTCCTTCTTATGGGGACCTATAAAAATGAATGGCACTAGTCGGCGCTACTGGCAATAGCCTCCTCTCCAAGCAGTTTGGCGTGGAGCAGACGTTTGTTTGTGTGCACATGCGTAAGATGACACACGCTCAAACATTTGCTCGATGCCAGATTGCTGGGAGAGGAGGCTATTGCCAGTAGCGCCTGCCAGTGCCATTCATTTCAGGTCCCCATATCAATCAGGTATGGTTCTTAACAATTCAATAAATATTTCCCATAATTATGTATTTTTCTTCAAAGAATATTAAACTACAGTAACGGTTTTTACGAAAAATGCCGTGACTTAATTTTTTTACTATGATACTTTTATATTCCATACAGATTTTACTAGTTAGAAGTTTCACTTCTGCGTAAGACCGACACTTTTTTTTTCACTTAATGTAGTCTATTATGATTTTTATGGCAAATTCTTGATGTTATGCTGAAAATAATCATTTTTAAAAATTTTACATGAAAAAAAAAGTTATTGGCCGTTGTATCCAACGTTGGCTACTTCAACACCTTTTACTTTGTAGTTGTAATAACTTAATACAATATAGGATATTGTTGCGGAATTTATCAAAGTCAAATATTCGCGCCCATGTCCACAGTTGATGTCGTTGCCGCGGCGTCTCTCGAAAATTAGCGCTGCTAATCGTTAGCGGTTCAAAACCGCTGACTCACCTGCGCAGAGTATTGATTTTTCGCTCTGTCTCTCTCTCTCACGTGCCTTCAAGCTACGCGCTGTTGCTGCTGTCGCTGACGCTGCTGGGCCTGCGGCGTCTCTCCAGTTCTCTTCTCGGCAACGCTCGTGAATAGACGTTTCTTTCGCCATTTTTGTGTTATCTCTTGGGTTCTTTTCACTTGGCATTTTTCTCGACTCTTTCTCATCATCAACGCAGTGGTCTCATCTGTACGGTCATCTCAACAAATAATTCACCTGGTGGTAGTCAACTCTGGAGACATCTCATCTTGAATTCGATCGGCTTGATTCGCTTCAATTCTTGGGTTAGCAGCTCAGCAAGGAGATCATCCCAGGCATCCTCAGGTATTTTTGCGCAGCACCGGTAACAATAATTTACCGGTGCTTCTCCTCGTCATTTCGCAGCCAGAAAATCAATAAAATTTACTGTGCGTTCTCTCGCTCTCTCTCTCCTTTCTTTGGGCTGTCTTACAAGCAGCCATTTTCTTTTCTATTCTGTTCAAGGCCATTCTCTGCTGCTGCTTTAATCTCTCTTGGGCATCTCTCTCTCTCTCTCTTTTCAAGGCCATTTCTGTAGCCTTGTTTACCTCAACGATACTCAAACAAAACTTATGTTTATGGTTTTAATTAATATAATCAAGTCCATAAAGAGTTTTGGCTAGGTGCTTCTCAAGTTAATTAATTAATTTTCTTTACATGAAAATTAAGAGTGTAAATTTTCCACTCAAAATATAATATTTTCACCTCTCAGTTTTTTTGCTTTAAAAATAATTTTTATTAAACTGTATACACTCACTTATTGTAATGTTGGAATTATTCGCTTATTGTTGTAAATAGAGTGCTGTGTTAAAATAAATAAATTAACACTGTTCTTATTAAATATTGTCTGTCTCACCGTTTATTTGATAACCCTCCCCTACCAGCTTTTAATCCGGCAACAAAATAAAATTAATAAAGCAGTAAATCTGCAACAGATATTCTTTCTAATTTTTTGTTTTCTTCGTTTTGGGTCTTGACCTTATCTCACTTTTTAGACAAGTTGCAGTTGCTTAAAAATTATTTCCGAATCTGCGCTTGTTCTTTGTTTAATTTTACAATAAATGAGTAGAAACTTAGGTGGCCTTTTTTATGACGACAGCAGCCTAGAAGGCCAACTTTCATAATATTATTCTTGTGAGCAATCACCAAGAACTTGATTTTTTCGAAAATTTGTTTATACCTGTTTAATAAATTCATCTGTTATCTGATACTACACTGCCGTCATAAGCAAAAGGGTCCGTAACTGCAAACTGACGTTTTCTGAGAAAAGGCTAGGTGAAATTTCAGACGCTTGCCGTTTCAAGTCTAATTAGTACTTTTTCATTAAAAAAAGCTTATTAGTGCTAAAGTATCAAGATCTTTCGATTAGTTTACATTAAAAAATCCAAAAACTAGTTTTTTACTTAATAAAATGCAATTAGGCCTTACTGAGTATTGCTTCATCTTGCAACCATAATCAAAAAGGCCATAAGTATAGTTTTTTCGAGAACAATTCATTTTTTCACCTTAAATTAAAAAAAACAAAGTGATTTTGTTTAAAATTTTTTAATTAAATGCGAAAAATAATCAAATAAATAAAAAATGAGCGAATTCCGATTATTAAGTAATAATGAACTTTTTTATCAGCACTTGTTTCATTTTATTACCTAAGCTACATAAATAGAAAATAAGAAGTACACAACCATATAATTAAAAGAAAATTATAATTAAAGATAAATTATTTTCTTTTTTATTCTTCGACGGGCAAATTTTTCTAGAAAAGCTGGCGGTTCTTAGGTAAAAGTGGAAGGAATGTTTTTAGCATATTTTCTTTTACACTTTTGTCAATTCCGCATGGCTGAGTGAGACATTTAGGAGATTTAAAAATTTTCAATACCCTTTTTAGTAAGAAAATTTAGAGTATAAGAATCTCCAACAAACGATGTTTTATACATCAAGTTTGTAGATCCCCGAGTAGCTGTTATTTGTACCATTTCCGGCAGCTTTGCTTTGACATCGTTGATTTTCAAGTTTCCAATTTTATGTACAGAATGATGGTCAGGCCAGGCGTGGAAATCTTTGTATTGCATGATTTTGATGTCCACCTTTTTACTTGCATTTTGCAGTGCATTGCAAAAAAAAAAAAAATCAAAATCGTAGATACGCTTTTGCTTTTTCATTGATTGTTCTACTTGATGGTGAAAAATATCAGCACTCATGAACGTATGCCCTGGCTCAAAATAGTTAAGTTCAATACAATCTGTTGTAATAAGATCAGAGTTAATGATATGAACTAAATAAGTACAGAAACACCAGTTTTTATTCTAAGCAGTACAATTGTCCAGCCAAAGACGAATTTTTTTGGCATCTCTGTGTTGAATGAAAAAAGCGTTATAGGCATCGATTAAATCTTCTTTGCACCTACCAGAAATACCTTCATGCCAAAGCACAGCGAAAATTTTCAATTTACCTGTCGTTCCTACAGGCACAAAACTCTCATTGTACAATGAGATCCGTTTGGAAAATAACACACTTTTAAAAGTGTCGATTCTCGGTAGCATAATAACTTTTTGTAAATCAACCGAAAAGCAAACTTCCCCATCAGGTAATGATTCTGCGCATTCTTTGTATTTTCCACGACTCAAATTAGCTTTTTCGATGTGAATTTTCCAAGATTGACATGTTTCACAACCCGGATCTAATGAATCTTTACTGCGAGAGGGGTGATGCAAATCGACAGACTCCCACTTTTCGCATTCTTCATACCCTAGCTTAGTAAAGTGGATATTCATTTTTTTAATCTGTTTGCGATAAAAACCGAGAGAAATCGAAAGACTAGGGTGTGTTTTACAAAAATCATCGTGCATTATTGTAGCATTTACATCAGTTGGTAAGTACCGAACATTAGGTGCGTGTTCTCTTCGGTAATGAGACGTAGTTGGTTAAAACTTTTCAATATGGGCAATAACTGGTTCGAGGTCAATTTTATTTTTAGATGGTTGGAGTTCACGCTGATCAGGTAGTGGCGTTATCACGTCTTTATTAGATTTTCGCAGCAACCTCAGCAACGCCTTATCGTTATTGAATTTGAAGCCCATAGTTGTAAGGAAAAATGATCTACAAACCCTAACGACTTCTCCTATTGAGTTTCTCAACTGATATTTCACAGAAAGCGTGCGATCCTTTTTAGCTGACACTGATTGGTTTTTAGGCTCCTCTCGAATGCACAGACTCAAAATAAAAAACTGTTGCTTTTCATAATTCAAATTCCAGTACTCTTGGTTGATTGATATTTGACGCTCTCTATCAATAATTTTGCAGCAGCCAAGTTTGCACTTTGAATCGTCAAAATCGAAAACCGGGTGCTTAGCTGCTTTTTAAAACTTTTTCCCTTCTGGAGATTCTTTTGGAGTTTTGGCTTTTCTTTTTCGAACAGTGCCTTTTTTTGTATATTCTAATCATAAAAAAGAATTCAAATTAATAATTTAATAAAAAAAAATCGTGTGCATTCTGAATTTTGATTTTAACCGATTTGTTCCTCTGGCTCGGGTTCATAAAGTATATTATTACCACGAATATCGACTAAATCTTACTGTTTCTCACTAGGGATTTCACTGCAGTGCAAAGTAGTTCTCTGAAGGCCAACGTCGTTTTCATCTAATGCTAAATTTTCTTCAACTAATAAAAATATTTCTGTGTAAGCTAAAGCCTGAATCTATTTTTTCTCCAATGATAATTTAAAACTTAAACTATGTTTACCTGCACTTATAATTGTAACTGAATAGTTCTCTTTTGGTTTGACTTTCAAAAAGCCGTTTTCGTCGACATAAAAGTCCGTTAAATTGATAGAAACAGCCATAAATGCTTATTTTATATTTATTATTTAATAATAATAGTAATAATATATAAAAAATGACAAAATTTATCTGTTTGACAAACCGAACTATTTGTTTACTTTATAACATCATAACCTACATTGAACGCGAAAAGTGAATTACGTCTTTGTTTATGTTTTTGTTTTACGGCTTTTTTACTTATGAAAACGATAAAAAAACATAATGACGTAATTATGTTAGTCTATTTTATTATGAAAATAAAACGAATTTCACGTTATTATAGGTACTAATCAATTGAGAATTCATTATTTAACAAATGGTTGGACCATATGCCGTGTTCGTAGGAGGGTACGTGTCGTACAATGCTACAAGTGCCTCGGATACGGCCACATTGGGAAAAACTGCAAGGACGAAGAAACCAGGTCGGATTGTTGTTTCCGATGATGAGAGATTGGACATAAGAAGACAGAGTGCGTGAAAACACCGCTCTGTTTTCTCTGCAAGAAGGAAGGACACAAGGAGTGTGACCACGTCGCGGGAAGTGAATCCTGCGCCGTGTTCCAACGCGAGCTCGAAGTCGCGAAGAAACGCCGTGCAACCATTCAATGGTAGTAGCAGGGAAAAGATGGATACGGACGCCCTCGTAGGAGGAGGCTGGACGCCGCCCAGTCAAGAAACAATGCTAAAGAAGCAGTTCCGGGCTGGGCGGGGGAAAAGCAGATGGGTGTTTAGTGGGTATCAAGGTCGGAGTCTCACACGTAAGAGTCTTACGTGCGAGACTTACGTCGTAAGTGCGAAAGTGCATTCACCAACTCAAGAAAAAAAAAATTAACTAAAAAATAATAATAATCATAATAATCATAATAAAAATAATAAATATAATAAATATAATAAATAATAAATAATAAAAATAATAATAATAATAATAAAAATAATAATAATTTGATAACCCAGATGACTACTCCTGAGGTTTCTACGAAAACGAATGACATGAGCAGCTATAAGCAGCAAAAATATGTATATATTTGAAAACAATGGGGAAAGGGGCTACGTTCCTACACGCTCCGCTAGCCAAACCCCTAAATTGGATATAATATTAACTGAAGAAAAATACCCATACTTTTTTAGAATTATATATTTTTTTTTATTCTATTCAAATTTCTTAGTTTTTTTTTAAAACATTTTTTGAGCCATAAAAGTAGAGCTTTAAAAGATGTATTTTTAACGCAAAAAATTGTTTAAATTAATCAATCATAATAAAAAGTAAAAGACGAATCTATTAAAAAAAATTGGTCTCTTGTATGAGAACTGATGATTAAGTTCGTAAAACAAATGATTGAAACTCCTATAAATAAATGTGGGATGGTTCAAGTCTAGCTTAGAAACTCTTGAAACAACGTGGAAAGAGTTGCAAAACACCTTTTGATCAGTGTAAGAGATCTGATGCAGGACTTCTAGAAGGATAAATATTCGAAAATTTTGAATCATTACAACTCTGCGAAAACTGCTTTTTTGAACGGCTTTCATCCGTGATTCATCAGTGATTAAGTTTCGCTATCTCGTAAGCTCGCTCAGGTAGGACATGTACAAATGCATAAAAATCTAAAACCAGGCGCACACATCTACCATGGCACTTAGGATACCTTGAAACGAATTTACGATAACGACTGTTTTCTACTAGCTCATCACATGCATACAATAATTTCTTGCCCAAGAACTTTGAAAAGATCATTGCAAGAAATAATAATAATGTTTACTCCAAATTCAAAATTTACATTACAGTAGTTTTATGTAATATAATAACTAAGAATTCCGAGAACAATTTTCTAGAGCATCTACTGAATTATCATAAAAAACATTGAATGTTTGTGCATGACAAGTAGTGCTACTCATAGTATAACAAAATATATTTAATAAGGAAAATTAATATACATCGTCGGTTTAGAGTAAGAAGCTGTTTATTAAACCAAAACTTATTTCTGGAAGTAAGTGTTACGTTCACAATGACTACGTATTTTTTTTTTTTTTTTTTCATTGTTATTGTTAATTACAGCGGTGCGGGTGGGACAAATAACTGAAAATGTCCCACCTGCAGCGCATTTTGTAATATTCTTGTTTTAACCTCTGAGATTAAGACCATTTAGAACATTATTTAATAACCCGAGCAAAAATTTTAATGCGGCGCGACTTCGGCCCGAATTTGTATCTGAACTATCCGAAGCGGTGCCGAATTCGGCTGTAGCTCGGTCGGAGGCGCGGCTAGGGTTTCGGCCCGAGCGCGCACTGGTGCATCTGGCCGAAGTTGCGGTATAAAGATGATTCCTACAAGAGGTTAGAAATCTAGTGTAGTCAGGGTGGACACATAGTGCTCCAGGAAATAGCTTCCCCAAGACGTATTGACTTCAAGAGGGTGAACATCTGGAGCACCTGGTGGTAAGTATCCCCGAAGATGATTTCTCCAGTAAGTTTCGACTCCAAAAGGGTCAGGGAGGATGCCTCGAGCACCTGGTGATAGTTAAGCCTTGGAGATGATTTTCTCGGGAAGTTTTGACTTCAGAAGGGTCAGGGTGGATATCTGGTGCACTTGGCGATAGTTACACTTTGGAGATGATTTCCCCAGGAAGTTTTGACTCCGGAAGAGTCAGGGTGGACACCTGGTGCACTCGGTGATAGTTACGCCTTGGAGACGATTTCCCCAGGAAGTTTTGACTCCTGGTCAGGGTGTACATCTGGTGCACTTGGTGATAATTAGTGGTATCATAGTGGCGTGACAGCTAGTAAAATTTTAAAAATAAGTGCCAGGCCCACTGTAACGAATTGGATGCCATAACATTATTAAAAGTAGCAATAGAAAAGAAAATATTACAAGTGCTAAAATGTCAAAAAGTTGCATAATACAAAACACAACTAGAAAAAAAAAGTCTAAAAAAAAAAAAAATTAATTTGATAAAAAAGAATGTATTGATTGTAGAAATTTTTTTTCTGCGCATAGGGTTGAGAAACTTCTAGAGGATTACTCGCACCTATGTATTAGTTGAGTGCAGACTATAAGGTGTCACAAAATTCGATGAAAAAATTATGTATTACAGAATTGAAACTAATTGTTGCATTGTACAGACGCACGATGCAGATTTCACCCTAAAAGTCTAATAAGAAAAACAGTATGCTCCATAAAGTGTGTCGGTAGTCTCGAGCAAAAATATCTAAAAAGAAAAAAAATATGGTGAACTATAAAAAGTGAATGTAATTTTGCTAGTATGTTTCTAAAATGTACAATTGCATATTATGCATCTCCACAGGAAACATCTTGATATAAAACGCATCTTAATGCATGATTTATCGTGATAATCAATGCTCTCTATGAAGTTGGAGCATAAGATTACAGTCGATCGCATTTAACACCGTAGAATTACATTTGGTCCTCGCATTGCATTGTTTAATAATATATCTGGCTGGATCGCAGCGTATTGCATTTTAAAAATTACATTGTGCCGGGTCGCTTTGGATCATGATGCATCGAATTAGACTGCGTTGTATTATTTTGGATTGGCTCGGATCACCTGAATACTGTTGAATTGGATTGGGCTTTAGTTCATCACTTTTTATTCGTTGCATTGGATTCGATGAACTAAAAAACTTGAAAAATATGCATTTTTTCTATAGAACATGCAACGTAAGAGTTACTTCTTACAAAATTTAGGATCAGATGGGCCAGACTGAATAGGTCCCGAGCCCGTACTGTAGGCCCCACGGACCGTAAAACCATTTTTTCAAATGGAAACCTATACTTTTCACCCCAGATTCGGAACGAGCGAAAAATTTTATTTTCCTGTAGGACTTTGAAATATTTTTTCTAGTCCATTTTGAGGCCACGTAGAGGGCCCAAAGAGCCCTTTAACGTTAATACCTGAATAACTCGGAAAAAATCAATCTTTCGACTACCGGAGCTCTAGCAAAGTTTTTTTTTACAAAATTTAGGATCAAATGGGTAAGACAGAATAGGGCCCAGGCCTTTACTGTGGGCCCTACGGACCCTAAATCCTTCAGGCTTCAAGGTTACAGGCTTGGGGATTAGGGGCTTAGGAGACAAAGGCTTCGAGCTTGTAGTCTCCGGCAAAAGACCTTCAGGGTTGAGGGCCATTCATTAATTACGTGAGCATGATTTTAGCTACTTTTGACCCCCCCCCCCCGGCTACTTACGTAAGATTTGAACTCGATTATCGCTAGACATTAATAATTTTCTTAAAATCAAGAAAAAGGGAAAATATGCCATAAACGTTGATAAATAAGATCTTATTTCACATTGTTTAAATATATTTATTCATTATTAAATTTTTTATACACAGCTTATTTTTTGTCTTTAGTAAATGCATACTATAAACTTACGAAATGTATTTTTTTTTATTTAAAGCCTTTATTGATCCTTTTAGAATATTATGCTACTTACGAAAGATCCTAAACAATAAAAGAAAGTAAATTATTGAATAATTTATAATCTAGGAATACTTTTGGTAACAATCCTAATGATTTGATTTTATCTTAATAAAATTATCAATAATCTAATAAGATTAATAAACAAAATAAACTTTTAACTACCTGTGGTAAATGGATTAGAAAACCATGTTTCTAAGTCAGAAACGATGGGTAAATCAATACTCTCAGTTAATGATGAAACATCTTTAGTCACTTCGATTGGTACCTCACTCTCTTCTAGCCAGTCGACATCTTCTCCACCGGTTTCAGGATGAATCGTGCGACATAATACTTCCTTTCCTATTTCTACAATTTTAGCTGCTATTCGCAAAGAACGTCTGCGGTTTTCAATCAAGTTCTTGTTTATTTGAGATCTAATTTGGCGTTGATTGTGAACAGCATGGTTGTGTTTGTCAGCTGCCGAGATAGAAGCAAAATATAGTTCGCATGTCTTGCAAATTCTACGCCCAGGCGTAAGGTCACCTTGTACGGTAGGACAAAAAAATCATATGGTAGATTTTTAAAAGAGGTAGGCATTGGTAATTGTACAGTCATAGCTTGAAAAAGCGGCAAAAAATGAGCCCCAGTTATTTTTTCTAATACATTAAGACTGCGCAGTCCTCCCGTTTCCGAATCCTGGACGAATTGCACAGGTGGTGGCAGAAACCCATTTTTGAAAACTAATTTCAAGTCACTTCTTAGTTCTCCGCAGCAATGGATACTATTGCATTTTACAATTTGCAAGCAATATTGGGATTCCCTGACATGATTAGAATAGCACACAGCATCTACTGGTTCCGGGACTACTGCTTCAGCATTTGAGCCTTCGTAAACTGCTTTTAAAGCAAAGGAGTCTATCTCTAAACCATTCCAGAGGTTTGCTAAAGCCTCGCCAGCAGCTTCAAAATTTTTGAGCTCTAATTCGGAGTCAAATTTTTTTCCTCGAGAATCAAGATGGGTACCAAAAGTATCGTATGGTAAAATTACTCCTGTTAACTGCTTGCTTAACGGTGCCATTCTGCGCTCAACGCGATTGAAAGCGCTACGACCTGGAGAGTTAGTAGCCATAAACAGAGCATCCAAATTGAAGTTCCGGAAATGCTGAATGGCGAAAGCAATATTTTTAGGAAACCTGTAAAAAAATATGTTAATTAAACTCGATATAAGGTTACTCATAATTGCAAGTGAAAATTTTATGCTGTAATTTACCTTGGATTCTCGTCCGGACCTCCATCTACAGTGATAATCATCACTGGCTTGACATCACCTTGATCCGTTTTCAAAATTTGTGAAAAATTTTCGTCTCTCATTAAAGTACTCATGTCGTGAGCGTGAGACGCTGCAATAGACTAAGCGTGTTTTCCACTTCGAACTGAAATAAATGTAGGACCACTGTAGCTAACGTTAGTAGGATCGCCTTTGCCATTTGGTTTAACAGAAATGCCAGCATATACTGAAGGTATAAGTTTATGTTTTTCGCCGATTATGAAGTCGTGATCTAGAAGCTGGATCAATCAACGTGCATTACGAGCGAGCACTGCTCTTTTGCAGCAGAGATCCCGATCGGCACACGAGCTTTATCATCTTGCGATAAGAAGGTGCATTGTTTAGGTCCAAGAATAGATGCAAGTGACTCTAAATTCCTTATACTTGCTGTGCAAAATTTTCCATCCGAATAGTATTTGTGTAAATCATTTGATGGCTTGGATAAACGAACCGGCACCGTCACTACATGTTCCGCACTACACTCCGTGATGCTTGATAAGTCCGAAAATTTTTTGGAATGAGGCGAGTATAAACGGCACTTCTTGAAATAGACGACCCTACTAAATTTTGAACATTACGATGCAATTCGTCCAATGTTTTACAAGATTTCATTTCATCAGTCTGGCGACGTTCATGAGCTGCACTTCCATGGATGGCAACGGTTTTGATAGAATCAAGCAAATTAACGTGTTCTTCTTCGAGACGGGCACGACCAGCTTCTGTGCGTATACCAATATCATTACTTGACGTTGAAATTCCCTTCATTTTTTCTTTTATTTTATTTCGATAATTAGCCTGATTCTTGGCATTATTTTTTTTAGTTTTCAAAAGCTGCTCTTGAAGATTCAGTTCTTTGCGGGCTTTTTTTGTACGCTTTTCAACGTCTATATCTAAATTTGCATCTTTTGCTGCTAGTGTAGCTGACAGTTGACCCTGTTACGCATTGATTTTTTTTTGTGTAAGATCTTGAGCAGGGGTCGAGTACTTGCGTTTAAGAATATTTACCGTTTCACGGCTAGCCAAATCTAGTTCGGAATTTTCTTTAGGATCCTCTTCTATTTTTTTGTTACTGCAGTCTGCTGCAGATGGTTCCTCGATGGATTTACGGAGAATTGATGATTCGTGATCAGTACTGCTGCTGCTTTTTGCGGAAGTGGGCAGCTGCTATGACAAGAAAATTTCAATAATAAATATTAAAAAATCCGTGCTAAAAAAATTTTTTTCAATTTGATTTTTTTGAAAAAACGTGATCTATTACTGTTGAGTTTAAGTTGATTTATTTTTTTATTTTTTAAGTTCAGATTCAGTCAATATTGATTTTCTTCCAGTGATGAAAGTTTGAAAATATAGCACATTTTTGTCACGTAATCGTTGATATCATTACAAGTATATATTTGTAATATTAAAAGTTTCTTAAGCCTGCGCAATGAATAAAAAACCAGAAAATTTTTATTGGTATTAGATTAAACAAATTTACCTTCGGAAGATATCGAAATAGATTTTGCTGTATCTTTTGTTTCGTAAGCTTCGTTTCAACCCTCAACTCTCGAATCTTCTTATCAATTTCAGAGTTTAGTTCTGCACCTTTGAATTGCCGCTTAAGAATGTTCCAGCAGTCATTACACTTATCTTGAATACACTGTTTCGATAATTCATTCGCTCATCGAAAATGCTTCATAAAAAGTCCTGTAAGTGACCATTGTTTTTGAATTTCAGATCCAAACAATTTTAATAAAAACAAACGCCAGCGCGAGCTATCGGATAGCTTGTTGCAGCATGCAGCGCCTAGTAATTAACTCATGTGTTTTTATCATACCAGTACTGCGGTCGGTAACTATAGGGTAAGTCTACAGTTTTGCGTTTGACGCGCGCATAAGTACTATGCGTTCAGTGCACTGTTGCATGAACGAAAATTAGATAATTTCGCCAGTAAAAAATCTGACATGTGACCCCCCCCCCTGCCCATTCAACGTAAGGGCATGTAGAGATTCTTGGGACCCCCCCCCCCTCCACCCTGTGACCCTTACGTAATTAATGAATGACCCAATAGCGTATGAAGCTTTCAGGTTTGCAGGCTTAAGGGCTGCAGGAATTCTTTTAAAAATTTTTATTTTTGATTGTTTTTCTTAGATTTTTTCTCAAGTTTGAGTTGGTAATCAGTTTATACCAAAAAAAGATAGTTTTACATACTCATCGGGCTCATACCTAGTGAGTTACTGGGCCCTGCTACAGGCTAAACTTCATAAAAAAAATTATTTCAAATCTCAGTTTAACGTAAGAATGTTTTTTTCTGAGTTATTCAGATGTCATGATTAGTGGGGGTTTGTGGACCTCCACCAAGACTCAGGCAATTCCTGTAAAATTTTATGATTATTATTTTACTTGTAAGTCCCAGTAGTTTTTAATTTGATTCTTAATTTCAGTTTTATTTAAAGCGATTTTACTTTACATTCTTTAGGTCTCAAAGTAAAAGCTCGGTCCTTATTCTTTTGGGCCCTACTCTGTCTGGCCCATCTGATCCTAAATTTTGTAAAAAAAAAACTTTGCTAGAGCTCGGGTAGTCGAAAAAGTGATTTTTTCCGAGTTATTCAGGTATTAACGTTAACGGGCTCTTTGGTCCCTTTACGGGGCCTCAGAATGGACTAGAAAAAATATTTCAAAGTCCTACAGGAGCCTAAAATTTTCCGCTCTTTACAAATCTGGGGTGAAAAGTATGGGTTTCCATTTGAAAATATGGTTTTAGGGTCCCTAGGGCCCACAGTAATGGCTTGGGCCCTATTCTGTCTGGCCAATTAGATCCTAAATTTTGTAAGAAGTAACTCTTACGTTGCATGTTCTATAGAAAAAATGCATATTTTTCAAGTTTTTCAGTCCATCCACTACTTAATAGCCACCCTGTATGTACATGCAAATATATAAGTTTTTAAAAACCAAAAATAACCCTTTCTTATACTAAATAACTTTTTATAACCCTTCTCAAATTCAAAATAACCCTTTTAAACTACTAAAGTGATAATCATCCCCTTTCGCTTTCCTAAAGTAATAATCCTCTCCGCAAACCCTGCCTAAAGTAAAAATAACCCTTTTATATCCACATAACTCTAAAATATGTCAAAATAACCCATTTTTAAAAACGTCTTTGTTAAATATTGAGTTGAGCTCACTGGCATAAAATAAATTTTATGGATGTAGAAGGGGAGTGAATAATTGAACACAACACTTGAGCTCAGATCTTTGGTATAACTTAATTTATTTACACTATTTACAAAGGTTGAGCTTAAGCTAATTTAAATTTAACAATAAAAATGAGTAAATCTCTGTTGTTTGCCAATAGGGAGCAATAGCGTAAAACTCCTTGTACCCTTTAGCATTAATTAAATACCTTGAACTGGAAAATCTTACCACCTTGCAGCCGGGGTTGAGTTTTCCTGAGGATGAGCTTTTCCTTGGGTGAGTGAGGGCTGGTTGCGCGCTGTTGAGAAGAGCCATAAGTCCTTTGTCTTGAAATGAAGCGGGTCTCGCTTAATTTAAAACTCTATGAGCTTCGACTGATTTTTGAGAAGGTCCGATTACAAGCCAACCGAATATTGATAATTGAGCTACAGGTTCGTTGAGCGCCCCTCTGACGATGTTTGGAATGATTATTTCACCATAATGATCCGCACCAATGATAATGTCGATGTCACGGGGATGACCAAAGGCTGGGTCAGCTAACCGTAACTTGTTGAGATGAGGCCATAACTTCTCACTGCACGAAAACGTAGGTAAGTAGGACGATAAAGGGTATAGCCGGTTAAGGGGGGTAATCAGCCCCCAGAGAAAACCCCTACAATATATATATATATATATATAATTCGAAAGGGCATGAAAAAGAAAATTTTTGGCGCCTACCAGAATTTTTTATACCCACTACTGCGCATGCGCGGTCCAAAATAGTGATTTTTCAACTTTAATTCATTTTTCAGAACCTATTAGGGCTAGAGACATGCGGTTTGCGGCAAAATTTAAAAAAAAAAAATGTAGTTCACCCATATTCTTTAATATTATTTTTGGTGCCAAATTTAAACCGTTTGAGCCATTTTTCGAATTTTTTCACCTTAAATTTGCGATAAAAAAAAAATAAGGTGTGGGTCTATAAAAAATATATGTGACGTATTTTAACATAAATTAACCGCTCTGATTTTTTCAGATTTTTAAAAGGGGGGGGGGAACTTTCCCGACCGATTTATCAAGATTTTTTACATAAAACGCCGCCTAGTGGGCGCATATTTAATCAAAATTAAAAGTTATATGTACGGTTGAACTACATTTGTTTTTGAGAAAATTTTTCCACAAACCGCGTTTTTCTAGCTATTTTAGGTAATGAGATATTAATAAAAGTTAAAAAATCACTATTCGGCTCCACGCATGCGCAGTTGAGGGAAAAAAAATTTGCGGTTTGCGCCAAAAATTTCCTTTTTCAAAGACCTTTCGATTGATATATATTATAGGGGTTTCTTAAAAAAGGAAATTTTTTGCGCAAACCGCAAATTTTTTTTCCCTCAACTGCGCATGCGCGGAGTCAAATAGTGATTTTTTAACTTTTATTAATATCTCATAACCTAAAATAGCTAGAAAAACGCGGTTTGTGAAAAAATTTCCTCAAAAACAAATGTAGTTCAACCGTACATATAACTTTTAATTTTGACTAAATATGCGCCCACTAGGCGGCGTTTTATGTAAAAAATCTTGATAAATCGGTCGGGAAAGTTCCCCCCCCCCTTTTAAAAATCTGAAAAAATCAGAGCGGTTAATTTATGTTAAAATACGTCACATATATTTTTTATAGACCCACACCTTTTTTTTTTTATCGCAAATTTAAGGTGAAAAAATTCGAAAAATGGCTCAAACGGTTTAAAATTTGCCGCCAAAAATAATATTAAAAAATATGGGTGAACTACATTTTTTTTTTTCTAATTTTGCCGCAAACCGCATTCTCAAGTCCTAATAGGTTCTGAGATATGAATTAAAGTTGAAAAATCACTATTTTGGACCGCGCATGCGCAGTAGTGGGTATAAAAAATTCTGGTTGGCACCAAAAATTTTCTTTTTTCATGCCCTTTCGAATGATATATATATTGTAGGGGTTTGCTGTGGGGGCCGATTACCCCCCCCCCCCCTTAACCGGCTATACCCTTTTTGAGTATATGTGCAGTGATTATAACTTTGATGTTCTGGTGCGTGGACTTGAGCGTGATGAGAACCTTGTCATGAGTGTATCCAGATGACGTGCCGCTGATGCCAAGAATAGGAATGTTTGATTTTACCTTGGATAATCCAGTGAGTTTGACCGCCTTTTCTGTGATGAAAGATAACTCTGAGCCAGAGTCGATGAGTAATCTAAATGTGTGCCGAGTTGAGGATGAGTCGAACCATGCCAATGCAGTCCCCAATAATACGTTAGCCTGCGAGTGAGCCAATTCCAAGTGAGTGAGTTGATTATCCTGCGTGCAGGTCGGTTGATGAGAAAAGTGAATGCGTTGAGTTATTGTGAGTTAAGTACCTGTTGAGTTTGACTGTGACGGGGTGAAATAAATAAAGAAACATAAAAATTAAGTTTAATATAATTTATTCACCTGTCCAAAAATATCAAAATACAATAAAATCTCGGAGGGGATTCCGCCGAGAGAAAAGAGATTCTTTATTAGTCGCCCACACTCTACTTACACACACACTCTTTGTCGTCCTTCCTGTTTTCCCGATGAGTGTCCTTACCAACAAGATGTCCACGCGTTGAGTCGGGGATGCTACGCTGGAACGTCGGTTCCGGTCTCTTCTTATGGCCTGCACGAGGTCGACCCGATCGTCGTCCTGGGCTGCCAAGGTGCGAGTTGCCGGGGTGATGTCCACGTAGAAGGTCCGTCCGAATCTCTCGGTGGTGCTGCCGTCTTGGTCCTACCAGGATGCAGGAAGATACGTCTTCACTCTCTAAAATCCACTTCTTTCCTCTCCGCCACACTTCAACTCGTCATCAACTGTCGTCCTGCAACTCGTAAACTTCTCGTCGTCGTCTCCAAACTGCAACTCATCGACCACTCGTCTTTGCCACTCAACTGCAACTGCGCCGCGCGGGCCGAAGTCCGGTGTTCGCTGATAGCAGCAACGGCTGCGGCGGCGGTTGAGCCAATCACAACGCTCCGTTGGCTTCGAACCTGCTGCCGCCGCTGCTGCTGTCTTCTTTCTTCTTCTGTCGTCCTCGCTCTGTCGCTCTTGCTGCTGTCGTCTTCTGTCACTTTTCTCTATGTTTCGTCGTCCATATTATTTACAATAAAAAAATAACTATTTACACGTCTTTATAAATAAGCGACGGGAAACCCCGTTGCAGGCCCCCCCGCTAGACCGAAATATTTCGTCTAACATTATGACCTCTCCAGATCTCACCTCACTGATTCTGTCTTTCTCTCCCCAACTTTCTTCCCACCACTATCACGTCCACCCACATGTCGACCATTCTTCAGCCTCTCACCTGCCACTTCTTCTTCATCACCACAAAACTACTCTTCCTCGCCTTCGCACCAATCTTCCTCTCTCTCTCACTCTCTTGCCACTTGCTGCAAAGGGTGGCTGAGTCATTTTGACCCGGTTTCTAGCCCCATCTTTCCTGTCGTCCACCAAATCCTTACCTTCACCGGCCTTGACGTCCAATCTTCCACTCAGCTGGGCCATCTTGGCTCGCTGTCTCGCTCTCGACTCCTCTCGACATCTTCTTCTCGCTACCATTCTACAATTGGCTGGGCCTCATTGGCTCACTGTATTGACTGTCGTCCACTCTGCTCACTCCTCCACAACTACAACAAAACTTCTTCCTTCAATCTCAATTCCCAACTTCACAAACATCTCCGGCGACTTTACTGCGTTTAACTTTTGACGGCGGCTCCGGAGACAATCTCGGACGGTGACCTCGTCGAAAAAAGTACCGACTTATTACACTGGCAGATGCACTTATTTTCACGTTGACTCCAGCGACTTTACCGCGACGTATTTGGACCAAAGATTCTGTCGTCTTATTACGACGGCAACCGCGTTCATCCTCCAAACGGCTCCGGCGACTTTACCGCGAGGAACACTGATCACAAACTCTGTCGACTTACTACACTGGCAGTCGCATTTTCTTCCTTCTCCCTCCATCCTCCTCGCACTATCCTCACTCACTTCTCCGCCGTAATTTTCAAGCAGCTGGGCAGTTTTGCTCGCCAAATGGCTCTACTCGTTACTTTCGCCTCCACTTTCTTCACTACTGCCTCTCTCTTCCATCCTTCCTCGCCGTCCTATCATCACCAAACCAATCACAAAAAACCTGTCTGTCGTCCGGTCATGTTGCAGGGTGGGTGGGTGGGACATTCTTCGCTCGACTCATGTTCTGTACCATGGTCGTTACCAGATTCTGTCTCACTCCCCCTCACCTTACTTCTTCCCTTCGATAGCCTCTCTTTCTCTCCTGCACTCTGTTCGTCCCTCGCATTCACTCTTTCCCCGTCGTCCACTGTTGATACTACACGCTTTTCTATCCTACCTATGTCCACATAACCTGTCCCCTTTACCCTCATCCTCTCTGATGACGTTGGGGGCACATACCTGCCATCCAGGTCCAGCTGTCGTTCCCACTGGCGGCCATAGTCTTCCAACTCGCCCAAAGTCTTGGCCCCTCTATCGGGTGTAGCTTTCCTGTACGCTGGCAACAGGTTTCTACACGCCGTGTCCACCAGGTACCTCTGTGATAGAGGTCGAATGAACCTCGACGCAATGTACCGCACACTGGTTAAAAATTTAGCAATTTTCTCACCTATACCCTGTGTTCGCCTTCGCAAGTCGTCCCTCAAATCTTTCTCGTCGTACTCCCCGATGAATTGGTTTCTGAACTTCTTATCGAAGTCAGACCAGCTTCGTAACTCAGCTCGAACTGTCCTATACCACAAAGCAGCTCTCTTGTCCAAGATGCAGGGGAGTGCGTCGATCAAGTCCTCGTCCAACATTTCAGTCGTTCGCCTGCAGTCCATCATCTTCTCCAAAAATTCCTCCGCATCTTCTCTGTCGTCCCCCGTAAATTTCAAATCCCACTTTTTCAGTATCTTCACAGCCTGCACTTTCTTACCTATTTTTCGTTGTCATCTCGTCCTTCCTCGTGGCGGCCTTTCTCGCGTTGACTGCCTCTCGATCTCACTTTCTTCGCTGTCCACTACCACTCTTCTTCCCAAACTTCTGTTGACCTCTCTCCCTACCTTCCTCGCATCTCCCTGGTAGTCGTCCAAGCCATCCACTTGAGCCCTTGGTCGGCCTCTCGATGGCAGTTGCGGACGGGGAGAAAAAAATTTTCGCCCGCTGTTAACTGCATTCCATCGTCTGTCGTCCACAAAATCACTTCCACCATGCCAATCTGGATCTCTGTCGTCAAGCTCTTCCACCCCATCTTTATCACGACTCTGCGACTCAGTCAACTCCGACTCACTTTGCGATGCCAATCTAACCTCACCTGGGTCCACCAAGTACCATGGGGTTTTCCTGACAGGGGCTGTAGGTAACTGGTGCGGTGTTTGTTTCTGTGTCACAGGTCCACGTCGTCCTTGAACTTCACATCCTTCCGTCGTCCGACTCACGCGAGCGTCACCAGAAATCTCCGTCCCGATCAAGCCCATGCACTGGTATTCGACTTGCTGCATCCCCGATGAATAAGGGACCAACGCTGCCCCGACTGACATTCGCGTTCCCGTTGCGGTCGTCGTCCTCGTTGGTGCAAAACTAACTCGCTCTGCTTGATTAGCCATCGTCGTAACGACCGACGTCGTAGTCGTGCTGTAGCCCGGGCCGAAATAAGTCTCTGCTGCAATCGGGTCTTGCAGCGCATCGATCATGCGGCGCGCACTCGGCGGAAGTTGAAGATACTCGGGTAAAAAGTTCAGACTAATCGGCTCTGTCTGAGCTTGCACCATCACTCTCTCGTCGTCCATCCTACGCGCTCCGCTATTTGACTTCATCCCGAAAAAAAGCCTCTACCTCAAACTCAATAATAAAATCTCTCAAAATTGTCACGAAAAATTAATTATCCCGCACGTTAAAATTCACAATCCCCGATCAACAATCCACCGAAAAAAAAAAATTCGACCACGCCGCTATCTACAGTTGCAGCGCGCGCGGCACACGAAAGTCACTCCCCCCTCTTTACGTAGAAGCGGGCCCAGTCGGCTGTAATCCGAGCGCTGCAAGGAGAGAATTCTCGGTACTCGAAGCGTCTCGCCGTCACTGCAGCGTGCGTGTTTGATCTTGTCGACCACCGAAAAATGCAAATAAAATTTCCTACGTCTTCCTTCACGCACAAAAATTTTTACTTGTCGACAATGCGTACTTCACTACTTTCTTTCTTTGTCTCTCTCTTTCGTCTCCCTCTCTTCCTTGATCTCACTTCAAAATTAAACAATCTCTTTCCTCCCAGCAACAACCCCCACATTGGGCGCCATTTGTGACGGGGTGAAATAAATAAAGAAATATAAAAATTAAGTTTAATATAATTTATTCACCTGTCCAAAAATATCAAAATACAACAAAATCTCGGAGGGGATTCCGCCGAGAGAAAAGAGATTCTTTATTAGTCGCCCACACTCTACTTACACACACACTCTTTGTCATCCTTCCTGTTTTCCCGATGAGTGTCCTTACCAACAAGATGTCCACGCGTTGAGTCGGGGATGCTACGCTGGAACGTCGGTTCCGGTCTCTTCTTATGGCCTGCACGAGGTCGACCCGATCGTCGTCCTGGGCTGCCAAGGTGCGAGTTGCCGGGGTGATGTCCACGTAGAAGGTCCATCCGAATCTCTCGGTGGTCCTGCCGTCTTGGTCCTACCAGGATGCAGGAAGATACGTCTTCACTCTCTAAAATCCACTTCTTTCCTCTCCGCCACAGTTCAACTCGTCATCAACTTTCGTCCTGCAACTCGTAAACTACTCGTCGTCGTCTCCAAACTGCAACTCATCGACCACTCGTCTTTGCCACTCAACTGCAACTGCGCCGCGTGGGCCGAAGTCCGGCGTTCGCTGATAGCAGCAACGGCTGCGGCGGCGGTTGAGCCAATCACAACGCTCCGTTGGCTTCGAACCTGCTGCCGCCGCTGCTGCTGTCTTCTTTCTTCTTCTGTCGTCCTCGCTCTGTCGCTCTTGCTGCTGTCGTCTTCTGTCACTTTTCTCTATGTTTTGTCGTCCATATTATTTACAATAAAAAAATAACTATTTACACGTCTTCATAAATAAGCGACGGGAAACCCCGTCGCATGACTCGTTGTCGCGTTAGCTGTGATCACAGCCGCCTCGTCTTGATGAATCATGGTGTGATGAGATTTTCCACACCTTTTGCACTTGATTGAGGATTGGCAACTTCTGATAGAATGTTTTCCAAGACAATTGAAGCACAATCCCTTATCTAAAACCACATTTTTTCTCTCAAAGGGCGAGAGTCTGAAGAATTGAGGACAGGCTACTATGAAGTGAAGCTCTTGACACATCGAGCAGGGGTGTTAAGAGATCGCAGGTGAGAATGTCTTCTTTGATGTGGTTCCCGTGGATGCCGGGTCCGTCCTGGTTGTGCTGGATTGAGTAAAGCCAGGAGCTGGTTGTCCACTACTGTGATTCACTTTTGCCGCACGCTGCAGCGGTTTTGCGGCTTTTGTTGAGTCTTTTTCTTTCGAGGGACCGGCTACGTGCTCCAAAGCTCGTGCTCGAGCGGACAGAAATGAGCTGATCTGCTCAAAAGCAGAAAAGTCCTGAGAGTCGCTGATTGACGTCTCCCAAGCTTCCCGTGATGGCCGATCCAGTAACCTTGTGATGTGGTGTGTCAAGAAACAGTCCCCCAGCTGCTCTGGGGTGCACATGTTGAGCAAGACCGACCGAATTTTCTCAACGGTGTCAGTCAGCTTAGTGAAAGACTCCGCATTTTTTGGCTGAGCTGGAGCCAGCGTGTATAACTGTTCGAGGTACGTCCCCATGATGTACCTATTGTTGTCGTATCTCGTGGTGAGCGCATCCCATGATAGCTGAAGTGAGGTCCCTATGAGCGGGAACCCGGAGATGAGCTCCTTCGGCTTGCCACACAGTGAGCTGACCAGATAGTGGAGCCGCTCTAACTCGCTGAACCGATCGTCATTGAGTACCAGGGTGGTAAAGGTGTCCTTGAACCTAGGCCATTCCGAGTATGCTCCCGAAAAGTGCGGGATCTTTATTTCGGGCAGTTTTGAGCGGCGGTGATCGGACGATGAGGCAGACTGTGAGTTGTTGACCGATTCAGGGATGAGTTCTTGTTCTAACAGGGTGATCTCCAGCATCACGTTTGAGTAACCTCTAGCCATTGCAGCGCTACTGCGTCTGTGAAGTACGGATCCGTTACCAAGGACGCGGGACATGAGCTTTCCAGAATTGAGTGTTCTCTGATGAAGACGTTGTTGAGTTAATTGGCCTCCTTGCTCCACTGCTTGACAAGGGCAGCCTTAGCTCTGTCCTTGAACTTACCAACCGTGTCTATGAGATGCTTCATAGACTCCAGTCTGCACCATTGCGATGAGATTTTCACTACCAAGTCAGCTGGTTTGGCAGAAGGTGATTTCGACCGGGTCATTTTCGCTCCAGCATCCACTAAGCCCGAGGAAGAGATAGTAATGGTCACCTGAGATACTTTTGAGTGGATAGGCGCATTCTGAGTTGCCTTCATCTCCGCTGGTTGATTCCCTGTTGGAAGTCCAAGCTCATCGGTGGCACCACGAGAAAGCAGATCTGAAAGATCTGTCTCAGATTTTGAGTTGTGTGATCTTACAGTCTTGGTGGGCAGGTCCTTGAGCATCTTCTCTGTGAGCTGAGCCTGCTGCTGCTTGAGCAAGGCCTCTTGCTTCTTTTGAGCCTTTTGCTGTTTGAGTAGTTCCTTATCCTGTTGTTCAAGTTCCAGGAGAGCTGGGTCAACCTCTGATGGGTTTTCCAGGAGGTCACCAGACTTGGATGATTTGACTACCTTGTCAGCCATGATGAGTGAGAGCAAAATCTAAGTTGAAACTCCCACTGAGTTTGTGTTGAGTGCCAGCACCAGATGCAAGGCTTCGATGAGCTGCTAGAACCTTGTAGCAGGTCTTCGAAGGACCAGTTGAGCCCCTTTGTGGTAAGCGAATACCTTGGGTGGACCACCAACACCCGATGCAGGGCTTCGAAGAGCTGCCAGAACTTGGTAGAGGTATACGATGACTTGGAGTAACCACCAGAACCAGAAAATTGCCCTCCAGCAGATGCACCAAGCCTTTTTTGGCCAAGTGAAGGACTTCACCTTGTTTGAATCAAGATAAGGGGGTTAACGCTTACTTGATTTTGAGCAATGTAGACTCAGATTGATTTTTAAGTGAAAAATTACTCACAGTCACCCTCGCTGGGGGCCACAGGACCTTGCCGCGGTGCGAGGGCTGAGCCGTGGGCCCTCCCTGTCGGCCCTGCCAGGCGTCTAAGGGGGGGTGAATGAGTAAGGGTGAGTGGAGGATCCCTTTAAACGGGCTCTCCTCATGGATGGTTGGGATCCCTATAAACGGGCTCTCCCCTGAGTGGGATGGATGATACGGCCCTTAGACTTCCGGCTTGGTCTGACTCGAGGGCTCACGGGGACTAGGAAGTGGCCTACCCAATCTAAGGTGTGAGATTACCGTGCCGAGGGATGCGTGGCACAGGGGGTGCTGTGTCTTAAACGGTTCCTCCGGGACACCTGGCCGAATCCCGGAGTACCTGAGGCCTTACCCGTCATTGGCGGTCCATGGCGGGTGGACATTGTATATGCGCCCTACTCGTGGGATCAGGATAGAGACTACAGGGAAAAAACAAAACGAGTCGATGGATACGGGCTCTGAACCGACCATCGACTCGGAGACTAACAACCTTGGGGGCTCTGACCCCAAGGTCACCGAAACCCACTCCGGGACGGTCAGTAGACCGAAATCATTGAGTGGAGCGCAGCGAAGGAAAATCCTTCGGTGAAAGGCTAAGGAGGAGGGCAAACCACCTCCCAAGTTTCATAAGGGGACGAGGCAACGGAGGGGTCAGTAAGTGAAGCGGGCTAGTACTGCGTCCACTGACTCCGTCTTTGTATCGACACCCAGCATGGCTAAGAGGATGGCCTCCTCCAGCCTGGAAATACCCGAGAAGCAGGGGCTGCTGAAGCGACCTAAAGTGGACCGCAGATATGCTGCAGCTGAGTCTAACTCTCCCAGAGTGGCCCTCACTTGTGGGGACTACCTAGGAAGGGGGATGCCTGCCGATGTCTGCACGAAACTGCAGGAAGCAGTAGTCAGCAAGGTACTTGCTATCGAGGGGGAGGGGGCCTTTGTACCCCGGTTTCTGGACTCGTTCCCCAGAAAGGGCACGTTTGTCTTCGTCTGTGCAGACGAAGCCAGCAAAACCTGGCTGGAGAGCGAGGCCACGCTACTCGACCTAGGGCAACCAAACCTAAAGGCGAGGATAGTTTCACCAGAGGAGACTAAGATCACTAAGGTGATCACATGGCTCCCTTCGGGGGTTAAGACTGCCGAGGACCTCATCAAAGTGGTCCAAAGGCAGAACGGGTCGATCGACACAACTAGGTGGGCGATCCTGAGTAGGGCTCCTGATGGATGCCTAATTCTGGGTCTAGATGAACCATCGGTCGCGGTACTCCAGAGCCAAAACTTCCAGCTTTGGGCAGGGGTCGGCAAAGCAACCTTCAGGCTGCTAAACCGTCCCTCAAACAAGGCGGGAAGTAGCGGCTCTACGGGGAACGCATAAATGGAGTAGCCCTCATGGCTACTTCAATACTGCGATTCTCCCAAATCAACTTGCACCATTGCAGAAGCGCCTCTGCTGTACTAACAAGGCGCATGGCAATGGCGCATACACACATAGCCCTTATACAGGAACCCTGGTTGTACAGGGGCAAAGTGAAGGGCTTGAACAGCTGTGGGGAACTGCTCGTGGGCTCCAGCAATGGAGACGCCCGGGCTTGCATCTCCATGAAGGGTGTTAACGGTTTTTTGTTACAGGAGCGGAGTTCCCGGGACTGCACGACCGTAGGGATAGAGGTCGCGGATAAGGAGGGCCGAACGAGGAAGGCAGTCATCTCGTCCATTTACCTCCCCCATGACGAGGAAGCTCCCACAAGGAGCATGATGAAGGTGATCGAATACTGCAGCCGTAATAACCTTGATCTGATTATTGGTTGCGACGCCAACGCCCACCATGTGGCGTGGGGAAGCACCGATATTAATGATAGAGGGTCTGAGTTGCTTGAATTCATCACGGGCACACAGATGGACATTGCCAACAGAGGGAACACGCCAACCTTCGTTTCTGCCAACAGAAGCGAGGTCCTGGACCTCACGCTGGCTTCAATGAACATCAAGAACTGCATGCGTGGATGGAGGGTTGACAGCGAACCATCCATGTCGGACCATGGGACAATAACTTTCGGGATCGAGATAACGAGACCGTGGATCGAGCCTAAGAGGCGACCCAAAGATAACAACTGGGGCGCATACAGCAAGGAGCTGGAGGAAGCCTTGGCCCAGGTCAAAGGGAGATACGGCAATGATCTTGAGCTTGACTAGACCCTTTTCCAGGTCTATAAGGCTATGATCAGGGCCTACGAGAACAACTGCCCACTAAAGCCTGGCAAACCACTCAATGGCACTCCCTGGTGGAATAAGACACTGGACGAGCTAAGAGTGGGAGTTAGACGGGCCTTTAACAGGGCAAAGAAGAGGAAATCCACTGAAGGCTGGAAAGCGTACAAAGACACGCTGAAGGCCTTCAAGAGGGAAATTGCGAAGGCAAAGAGAGAAAAATGGCGGGAATTCTGCACAGGCATGGAAAACCTGGCAGCCACTGCGAGGCTCGCTCGAATCCTGACCAGAGATAATAGCACCCGTCTCCAATGTCTGAGAAACCGATCGGGCGCCTACACTGAATCGGAGGAGGACACATTGGAGCTTCTCCTCAGCAGCAACTACCCCGACTTCGTCAGGGTAGATAATGATACCCCGCCCACCATATCTGGAAGGAGGGGGACGGAGGATAAAGATTGGGACACGGCTGCCAAAGTCGTGACCATGGAAAAGCTTAAATGGGCGATTGACTCCTTTGAACCGTATAAATGTGCGGGCCCTGACGGTATCTTTCCTAAGATGCTACAGGAAGGAGGTGACAAGACCCTTAGGCTACTGTTAGGTATTCTGAGGGGCTGCATCGCCACAGGGCACGTGCCAGCTTGCTGGAAGGAAACGCGGGTCTCATTTATACCGAAACCTGGTAGGAGAAGCTACAACTCAGTGAAGGACTTCAGACCTATCAGTCTGACCTCTTTCCTAATGAAGACCTTGGAAAGACTGTTGGACAACTATATCAGGCAGAATATACTGATAAACAGTCCCCTTCACCGAGCGCAGCATGCATATACCTGTGGAAAATCCACGGAATCTGCACTGCACTCAGTGGTCAATTACATTGAGGAGGCTTTTGATGCGAAGGAAACCGTAATTGGGGCCTTCGTTGACATCGAGGGTGCCTTTAACAGCACCAACAGAGTAACTATAGACAAAGCCTTGACTGAGCATGGTGTATCTTATACCATCGTAAGATGGATCAGGTGAATGCTTAGTGATAGGTGCATCTTTAGTGGGTGGAATGGCAAGACGGTTAGGGGAACCATCAGCGAGGGATGCCCGCAGGGGGGGGGGGGGGGGTCCTCTCACCACTCCTGTGGATCCTGGTCGCGGACGAACTACAGCGCTTGCTAGACGAACTCGGATTCTTCACCATCGCTTATGCAGACGACTTCGCTATACTTGTCAGGGGCAAGTTCGAAGAAGTCCTACCCGATCTTATTCGGAGGGCGTTGGAGAGGATCTGCGAATGGTGCGAGGCTAAATCTCTGGCTGTCAACACTGATAAGACGGAGATAGTCACGTTCACGAGGAAATACAAATGTAAGGTCAGTAAGAAAGTCTCCGTCAACGGGAAACAAATACCGTACGCGGAGGGTGTGAAATATCTGGGCGTATTCCTAGATAAGAAACTAAAGTGGGGACTACAACTGCAGACTCAATGCAGCAAAGTCCTAAACATATTCATGCAGTGTAGGTCAGCAATCGGGACTTCCTGGGGGCTAGAACCCCAGGTCGCCTTGTGGTTACACGAGGCGATTCTGAAACCGAAGCTTACCTATGCCGCGGTGGTATGGTGGAAAGTGACCGAAAATAAGACCTCGAGGCGTGTACTGGACCATGTTCAGGCTGTCGTCTTGAGGGGAATTTACGGGCTTAAACGAAGCACACCCACAGCCGCCATCAGGATGTTGCTGGATATCCAAAGCCTAGACCTGGACATCAAACTGGTTGCGGCCAGGACAGCCTACAGACTGAAGTGCAGTGGGGAGTGGGTTGGAAATAGTGATGGGCATGCAACCATCCGAGGGAGAATGTTGAAGGGCGAGGTCTTTAACTCGACCCAAGACAGAATGGATAAGACTCTACTGTTTGGGCAACGTTTCAAAACGAGGATACCAAACAGGGAGGAATGGAGCAACAACCAAGTGCTTGGGCACGGAGACATCTGGTTTACCGACGGATCCAAGACCAATGAAGGCACTGGTTATGGAATTTACGGACTTAACCTTAGGGAATCCTATGGGCTCAGGGAATTTAACACGGTGTTCCAGGCCGAGATGGCTGCGATAAATACGTGCGCTAACAACCTCTCTCTGGGGAACGTCAGTAAGAGACGCATCTGCATCTGCACTGATAGCCAAGCCTCCTTAGAGGCCTTGGAAAACCCAGTTACAATCTCACGGTTGGTTAGGGAGACTAAGAATACCCTTAACGCGCTGGCAAGATCTAACCAAGTAGTTATTACCTGAATACCCAGACACTCCGGGTTCAAGGGAAACGAAAGGGCAGATGAGCTTGTGAGGAGAGGGGCCTTGACAGATACACGGCCAGAGCATGGGGAGGGTGTACCGTTCTCAGAAGGCTACAGTATCCTGGAGAAATACTCGGAGAGGCAAAGATGGGAACTCTGGGAAGAATCCCAGAGCTACAGGTGGATCAAGGAACTACTGGGAAGTTATATTACCGGTTGGGCCAAACTGATCACCAGGCTAGACAAACGAAGGGCTAGAGAGGTCATGGGCATTATGACCGGACACTGCAACCTTCGGTGCTACACACACAAAACGCAGGGGCATAGTAACTTGTGTAGATGGTGTGAATCAGAGGAAGAGACCCTGTGCCACTTCCTATGCAAATGCCCTAACCTGACAGGCCACCGCCTGAAATGGTTGGGAACCGGGATCCTGGATCCTGAGAGCTTTTACGAAGTGAGTGTGGAAAACATACTCGCATATTGCAGGGTGTTAGGACTCACGAACACTCCAGAGGTATAGCAAGGGGGACAGGGATACAATGGTGAAAACTAAGTGTCCCTAAGCTTAGCACCCGTATGCTGTGATTTAATAATAATAATAATAATACTCACAGCCACCTACTACATCCGGCTCGAAGGACCAATGTTAAATATTGAGTTGAGCTCACTGGCATAAAATAAATTTTATGGATGTAGAAGGGGAGTGAATAATTGAACACAACACTTGAGCTCAGATCTTAGGTATAACTTAATTTATTTACACTATTTACAAAGGTTGAGCTTAAGCTAATTTTAATTTAACAATAAAAATCAGTAAATCTCTGTTGTTAGCCAATAGGGAGCAATAGCGTAAAACTCCTTGTACTCTTTAGCATTAATTAAATACCTTGAACTGGAAAATTTTACCACCTTGCAGCCGGGGTTGAGTTTTCCTGAGGATGAGCTTTTCCTTGGGTGAGTGAGAGCTGGTTGCGCGCTGTTGAGAAGTTTTGAGATGAGTTTGCTGAAGAGATGAGCCAAAAGTCCTTTGTCTTGAAATCCGTACCCACGCGGTGGGCGGGAGGTTAAGTTTGTGGCGTCGATGAACTCGGTGATCAATCGTGTCCTTCTCGTCGCGGTGATTGCCAGGATGTATGGCACTGAATATTTCTACTCCAATGACTCACGATGATTTTTCACTTTGCACTTGTAAAATTTGAGCTTAATTTTTTGTCGCTAGAAAACGGCGCGAGGCGTTGTCAAGCTAACCAAAAAAACGAACAGTGACGACCACGAGGCCGCCTCCGAGCAGGTGCTCGGCCGGTGCAGCGGCCGGTAACTTGCCGGCGCGTGATAATTATGGCGGTTGAATTTAAATATTGTATTAATACTCAACAGTCTCAGAAATAGTAATCAGGTATAGTACAATTTCTGGGACGTCCCAGAATTAGGAAGCACGTTCCAGAATTAGTTGTTTAATATCCTGATATAAGGAATTAAGAAATAAAAAAAAACTTGTCACTTGAAAAAAAAAAATTTTCTACTTTTTCGGGCCTGAATTAAGATTTTTTATTTTATCAATTCTTCATTTTTGTTCCTTTTTCAATGTCAATCCCTAAAATTTGAATTAAACTTTAAAAAATGACTTATATTACGGAATAATTTTATCATAAGGTCGTTTATAAAATTAAGTACTCATAATCGAATATCTTGGTATTCCATTTTTAAGATCCTGAAAATATCTTAATACCTCACTGCTAGAATGCTTGAAAGTTTTTTTTTGGTATTTTAAATATTAATATCCTGCCGGTAATTATCTCAAATTCGTCTTTTATTTATTTTGCTACTGAAACTTGAGTTCCCTCTCAGACTCCTTATTATTTTTCAGTTGAAAGTTAAATAATTTAATACAAATCCGATACGATCCGATCCTAATTCAATCCAATCTGATCCGATTCAATCCAATGCGATCCAATGCGATCCAATCCAATCCAATCCGATCCGATGCGATCCAATACAGTTCAATCCGATCCGATGGAAAGCGATGCGATCCGATGCGATCCAATGCGATTCAATCCTATCCGATGCGATCTGATGCGATCTAATCCAATCCAATGCGATGCGATCCGATACGATGCGATCCAATGCAAATCAATCCGATCCAATGTGATCCGATGCGATCCAATGCGATGCGATGTGATCCAATGCGATTCCATCCGATCCGATGCGATCGAATCCAATCCAATTCAATGCGATCCGATGCGATCGAGTCCAATCCAATTCAATGCGATCTGATGCGATTCAATCCAATCCAATGCGATTCAATTCAATCCAATCCCATCGAATTCAATACAATTCAAAGTTGTACGGCGTCATCGGATTCAACTTCATTATAATCCAAACTCAACATTCAGTCAAGTGTAATTTAAAAAAGTGATTCTCTGAAGCTCAATGCGATCCAAATACATCGAATCCAATGCAACGAATAAAAAGTGATGAATTAAAGCCCAATCCAATTCAGC
This sequence comes from Encarsia formosa, assembly GCA_038277355.1. Taxonomy (NCBI): domain Eukaryota; kingdom Metazoa; phylum Arthropoda; class Insecta; order Hymenoptera; family Aphelinidae; genus Encarsia; species Encarsia formosa. Next base: position 38,130,065 of record CM076184.1, on the reverse strand, counting down.
GGTATTCAGGTGATCCAAGCCAATCCAAAATAATACAACGCAGTCTAATTCGATGCATCATGATCCAAAGCGATCCGGCACAATGTAATTTTTAAAATGCAATACGCTGCGATCCAGCCAGATATATTTTTAAACAATGCAATGCGAGGTCCAACTGTAATTCTACGGTGTTAAATGCGATTGATGTAATCTTATGCTCCAACTCCATAGGACGCATTGATTATCACGATAAATCATGCATTAAGATGTGTTTTATATCAAGATGTTCCCTGTGGAGATGCATAATATGCAATTGTACATTTCAGAAACATACTAGCAAATTTATATTCACTTTTAATAATTCACCATACTTTTTTTTCTTTTTAGATACATTTGCTCGAGGCTACCGACACACTTTTTGGAGCATATTGTTTTTCGTATTAGACTTTTAGGGTGAAATCTGCAATGTTCGTCTGTACAATGCAACAATTAGTTTCAATTCTGTTATACATAATTTTTTCATCGACTTTTGTAACACCTTATAGTCTGCACTCAACTAATACATAGGTGCGAGTAATCCTCTAGAAGTTTCTCAACCCTATGCGCAGAAAAAAATTTAGCGCATGCTTAATTTCTAAAATCGATACATTCTTTTTTATCAAATTAATTTTTTTTTTTTTTCGAGTTTTTTTTTTCTAGTTGTTTTGTATTATGCAACTTTTTGACATTTTAGCACTTGTCATATTTTCTTTTCTGTTGCTACTTTTAATAATGTTATGGCATCCAATTCGTTACAGTGGGCCTAGCACTAATTTTTAAAATCTTACTAGCTGTCACGCAACTGTGATACCACTAAATTACGCCTTGGAGGTTCACCCTGACTCTTCCAGAGTGAAAACTTCCTGGGGAAATCATCTCCAAGGCGTAACTATCACCAAGTGCACCAAGTGTCCACCCTGACTTTTCTGGAGTGTAAACTTCCTGGGGAAATCATCTCCAAGGCGTGACTATCACCAAGTGTACCAGATGTCCACCCTGACCCTCCCGGAGGGAAAACTTCCCGAGGAAATCATCTCCAAGGCGTAAGTATCACCAAGTGCACCAGATGTCCACCCTGACCCTTCTGGAGTCGAAACTTACTGGAGAAATCATCTTCGGGGATCTTCCTCTTGAAGTCAAAACGTCTTGGGGAAGCCATTTCCTGGAGCATTATGTGTCCAGCCTGACTACACTAGATTTCTAACCTCTTGTAGGAATCATCTTTATACCGCAACTTCGGCCAGATGCACCAGTGCGTGCTCGGGCCGAAACCCTAGCCGCGCCCCCGACCGAATTCGTACCGAGTTCGGAAGCCGAATCCGGCCTGACTTCGCGGCTTCGGCAGCCGCATGACAGTGTTTGCTCGGGAAACTAGCGTTACTTTCTTTTAAAATAACAATTTGAAAACATTCTCTCGTAATTTTGACAGGATTAAGTATGGGTTCGATTAATCATTCTACGCATCGCAAATGTGCAGGAAAAAGTTGAAAGAAACCCCTGAATTACTACAAGCTCAACTTCTTGAAGAACGTGAAAGAGATAAAAGAAGGAGAGAAAAATGAAGAAAAGCTCTTGCAAATCATAAAGTATAGGAAAGGTTAGGGTAAATAAATAATATTGAAGCAATAATTATCAATCAACTATAGAAATACTTTTATTCAATCAAGCAAGCTAAGATCTATATGTTATCGGGAGCGAGGCACAAGCCGAACAGGCAGCAGCCTACACACGTTACAGTACCGCAGCTCTGCATCAGTCACACAGACTCTCACACACACATACTTATTAAACCCATAAGTATTACTCATTAATCGGCTGAGTAGAGCGCGCGCTTATTCAAAATCTTACAATAAATTTTTGTAATTTCCAACACGCCCCCTCAAAAATTTAAATAAGTTACAAAGCATTAATTAGTAATCATAATAACAATGATTAAACTGCTAAACATAATTGAGCTCGCAATCTCAAAAATTCTGTCGGCCCTAAAGGCTTGGTAAACATATTAGCTATCTGCTGCTTACTTACAATATGTTCTAACTTAATATTACCTCTCTCTACTGGTTCTCTAGAATAATGATACTTAATATCTATGTGTTTCGCTAACTTATGGCTACATTTGCCTTTCGCTATCGCAATACACCCATTATTATCTTCATAAATTAAAATGCCATCGTTAATTTTAAAATTTACAGTATTTGCTAGAGATCTAAGCCACAGTGCTTTTTTAACACCTTCGTATAACGCCATGTACTCAGCAGTGGTAGACGAGTCAGCTACAGAGCGCTGTTTTTTAGTATTCCAACAAATAGTACATTTATCAAAAAATTTGAATAAAAAACCAGTGGTACTTCTCCTAGTAGTTTTATCTCCAGTCCAGTCAGAATCTACGTAACCTGTAAGGACCTCAAAATTTTTACCTGTGTTTTTTCTGTAAACTAACTTCAAATCATAAGTACCTTTCAAATAACTCAATATATCTTTCAAATATTCCCATACTTGTTTATTATTTTTATTAATGAACCGACTCAAAAAATTCACTGCAAAGCCTAAATCTGGCCTTGTGCAGACCATTACATACATCAAACAGCCTAACAAACTCTGACATTGAGACTTATAATATTCACTCGACTCTAACTGTTCAAAGTTTAAATTTTCTACGAGGGGCGTTTTGTTCGGATGACTATCGTACATTCTGAATTTATGCAAAATTATATTTATATACAAAGTTTGATCTAAGCTCTCAATTCCATCCTTCCTCAAAATTCTTATTCCTAAAAATAACTTTATTTCTTTCAAATCTGACATCTTAAATCTATTCATCAAATACATTTTAAATCTATTCATCTCAGCAATATCTTTAGTAATAACAACCAAATCGTCGACATATAAAATTACATATATATTTTTAAATACGCTACCTCTATCTAATACATAAACACATCTATCTACTGGTGAGTTTTTAAATCCAATTTTAAATAAAACTGCCTCAAAAGTTTTAAACCAACATCTAAAGCCTTCTGGAACTTTCATATAAATTACTTCCTCCAGTTTACTATTCAAAAAAGTTGTCTTCACATCCATGTGGTGTACTAACAAATCAAACTGATTCGCAAAGACTAACATAAAACGGAAACTAGAAATTCTCGCCACTGGAGCAAACGTTTCATTGTAATCGACAAGATATTGTTGGCTAAAACCACGAGCTACTAACCTAGCCTTAAATCTTACAGGATTTCCAAACTCGTCGGGTTTTATAGTAAATATCCATTTACGGTCGACGATGTTTCTATCTCTCGTCCTTTCTACCAGAGTCCAAGTTTGATTGATTCGCAGTGAATTAAGTTCATCTTTAATGGCTTGCTCCCATTTTTCTCTGTCTGAACTCAGTTTAATTTCCTGAAAGCAATTCGGAATTTCACTGGCAAATGACTCTGCTTGGTACAAGACGTACTTATAAATATTATCATCATTATTATCATCATATGAAAACTGTGCTTTATTTTTAAATCTATCAATCCTTCTGAAATCAATATCATTTCCAAGCCGTTTCTCATCAGTTTTAAGTCTTTTATTATTTTTCAAATTAAGATTTTTTTTATTCAGTCTTTTCTTTCTCTCATTTTTAGATTTATTTTTATTATTCATCACATCTGACGTCTCGTCAGGTTTTCTCAATTCGTCTGACATCTCGTCAGGTTTTCTTAATTCATCTGACATCTCGTCAGGATTTCTTACTTCATCTGACTTATCTTCAGGATTTCTCACTTCATTTTTGTTATTCAAATTCTCTAGCCAGTCAGTAATTTCAGATGTTCGTTCAATAATTTTTGTGTTTTGACCTGGCCTAGTTATTAAGTATGAAATTTCATCAACAACTACGTCTCTTGCGTTAACAAAGGTATTAGCTTCTGGAACCCAAACTTTATAGCCATTCGGGACATACCCAACTAATATACCCTTAATAGATTTTGATTCAAACTTAGTCACTCTAGTCTTATCTCTCTATATTATAATCCGGTTTTTTTTTTTATTATCCTCAAAGTTGAGTCCTCAAAATTGAAAATTCATAAAAACACGGTCAAAAGACAAGTAAAAACGATACTTATGAGTCCTCAAAGTTGAGTCTACGACGGAAAAGTTGAGTCCTCCTTTGCTCAAAACGGTTTTTTTTAGATTCTCATGTAATATTTTCTATAGAAGCAGCTTGGTGTATAGAAAGATTTGAATTGTGTAAATGTAGTCATTCAGTACAACGTTTAGCAATTCATACAGAAAATCAACAAAACATAATATAAAAAAAAAGAAGAAAAAAGTTAAAAAATTGGAAAACAACTTTAGCAACTTAGTTTGAATTAAATAAAATTGATCTGTTAGAAATATTAAAAATGCCAATATACCAAATTACTATAGATTTCTAGATGATAAAACTTTTGTTAGATAGAAAAATTAAAAAAAATTTCAAACTATAGGTAGAATAAACGTTGTTTCTTCTAAAGATTCAGAGAGTTTTCCCTTAAAATTAATATCAGATAAAGTAAAAGGTGCTACTTCTCATGAATACTTGAGAACTCATAATAAAATTATTTATTAACATATAGAGAAGGAGCTATTAAAATGGGTCTAATAGTAAATGATAAAAATGTATATGCCATTTTTGAAGAATCTATAAACTATTTAACTCCGAAAAAATTACAAGAATTTTTCGGATTATTTTTATTGTCTGAAAAAATTCCTGGTAAATTAATTTTGAATGTAAATATAAATTACATTTTATAAAAGATTTCAAAGATAATGCAGAAGGTAGAGGTTTAAATGAAATAAACAAATTTCTATCTAGCGAAGATTCTAATTCAAGTAATAAATGTTTTGGTTCACCAGAACCTTGCTTAGAAAATATTACTAATATTTCTGAAAATTATGACTGCATAAACTGAAAAGAAGAGTATGAAAAAATGTTTGAAAAATTTAATAATGATCAAAAAAATATATTTAATACAATAACAAAAAGAAAAAATAATTTGTACTTTATAGATGGAGCAGGTGGTACAGGTAAAACATTTTTTCCTTTTGGAGGAAAATTAATAATTTTAGGTGGCGATTTTAGAAAAATTCTTCCTGTAGTCAAAAGAGGGAATGAAAAAATTATTGTAGAAGATACGATTAAATACAGTAAATTGTGGAAAAATTTCAAAATTCTTAAACTCACTGAAAATATGAGATCTAAAGATAAAAATTTTTCTAAATTATTACTAAAAATAGGAGAAGGTAAAATTGAAAATTTTAAAATACCTATTAAATGGAAAATTAAAGATGTTTGCAATTCAATTTTTGGAGATATAAATGAAAATAATAATTTAAACAAAGTTATTTTAGCTCCAAAAAATGAAAATGTTGCAATGTTAAACAGAAAAGTATTAAACATATTAAATGGACCAAGTAAAACATATTACAGTATAGACAAAGCCATTCATAAGGGAGTAGATCAAACTGATTCAAATATATGTTTAGATTATCCAATTGAATACTTAAATTCAGTAAATGGCGGGCTTTCTACCCATGAACTAAAATTAAAAAAAATGCAGTTGTAATGTTAATTAGAAATCTAAGTAAAAAAGATAGTGTATGCAATGGAACTAGATTGAAAATAACAAATTTATATGAACATAATATTGAAGCTACATGTGAAAAAACAGGAAAAATAGTATAGGTTGGTAAGGTAGATGAGGCTGGTTAGGCGGAGGTTATGGGGGAGGAGCGTGGAAGGGGAGATGAGGTGGGAAGGGTTTGTTGTTGCACATAAAAATGTTAATAGAGCTTTTTCAAAAATTAAAGTACTTCAACAAAACTTTAAAGTTAGTGACTGAGTTGATGAATAAGGTGAATAAGATTTGTTCGTAGATTGGGTGAGATAAGTTTGGGGGATAAAATACGGTATTTGAAGTAAATCAAATTAGTGAGGTCAGTAATGTAGCTAAGATTGAATTAGGTCAGGTAGTTGAAGATAAAAAAGTAAGTATAGTTAGTAGAGTTCTTAATATGGGTAAGAATAGTAAGTCGGGTTAAATAAGGCGAGTGTCTCCGGAGGGTAGGCTGTAGGTAAGGTGGTTGTGGGCTGGTAGATCAGATATTAAAATTAAAACTTTGGCTCTAATTAGAATTTTCATATAAAATCATATATCATTAAAAAGGTCTTGAGCTCAACTTTCTAATTATGTCATTTTATGTCATTGAAATTTTTATTAAATACTTTTTGTTGTCATGAGAGGGTGCTGAACAAAGCCATTTATCCTTTTAAATCCAAGCCTATCCCTACAAAATCATAAATCGGCTTCAACGCAATTTCGCGAGCTGTTACTATGCAGAAAGTAAGTTCATCTCATGAAGAATCTGTACAAAAATTTTGTAGATTATTTTCCCGAGCTGAATTTTAACCAATAGGAACGCCGCATTTGACATTTGGCGGAGGGGTGTGGGTAAAATTATTTCGATAATTTGTCGGTTATTTCCAATTCGAACGTTTTGAGTCGCAGAGCAACTTGAATTGTTAGACTTACTCAAATCAGCTTTTGGTTTAGACCCGAGTCACTGCGGTATATACCTATATATGAGTATTCATAGGTATATTCATAGTAAACAAAAAGTACTATGAGTAATATAACTATAACCGCAAAAATGTAAAATACAGTATTTCTATGGGTTGAAATTCAGCTGGGGAAAATAATCCAGCCAGATACCCCTCGTACTTGAAAATTTTAGATAATTTTCCTCCAGTTTTTTTGCACAGCTACCAGGGGGGCAAGTTTGACAGGTTAAACTTTGTCGAACTTGCCCCGCAAAACACAGTCGGAAAATTATCGACAATTTTGAAGCACTAGGGGTATTACGACTGAAAATCGAGGCTTGCTTATACGAGATTGCGAAATTTGAAAATAATCGTGATTTTTTAATTATTTTGCTAATTACTACAGTAGTTTTCAGGGTGGGCAGCTTAAGCTAGAGATCTAGGATGAGTCAGGTCCAGAATGAATAAGGTGAGTAGGGTTTGTTGGTAGAGTGAATGAGAGATGAGTTGGGGATTAAGTGTGGTATTTGAAGTAAGTGAAATTAGTAAGGTCTGTAATGTGGCTAAGATTAAAATATGTTAGGTGGTTAAAGATGAAAAATCAAGTAGGGTTGGTAGGGTTATGAATCTTTTGGTAACATAATTTGGTAAAATTATGATGAGTTAGTAAAGTTCAAACTGAACTCTCGTGTCTAATTTTTATTGATTTTGAGCACTTAAGTCTTTTTATGATTTTACTCGTTATTTTACCAAACATATAGCTTACGTATTGTTTCGATTAATTTTTATGTCGGCATGTTGCTTACGCCCTGAAGCCGATGGTGGAGAAAGAGATCGAGCGTCTAGTGAGTTTAGGTCATTTGGAGCCAGTCGACGTGTCAGAGTGGGCTACGCCGATCGTTCCGGTATTAAAAGGGAATGGTGAAATCCGCATTTGCGGCGATTTTAAGTTAACTTTGAACCCGAACATTTTGATTGATAACTATCCCCTGCATACCATTGACGAGATTTTTGCGAAGTTGCAGGGTGGGGAGGAATTTACCGAGCTCGACTTGAAGCACGCGTATATGCAGTTTCCTGTAGACAAAGAGAGCTCGAATTTGCTTACCATTACAACGCATAAAGGGTTGTACAGGTACACGAAGATACCTGAAGGGGTTGCGCCGGCACCGGCTGACGTTCAGTGCAAAATGGATGAATGTCTGAATGGAATTGATGGTGCTATTGTATACCTGGATAATATTTATGTAACAGGTAGGAATGAGAGTGAGCATAAAGAAAATCTTAAAAAAGTGTGTGATAGATTAATGGAATGTAATTTGCGATTGAATTTAAAAAAATGTAGAATTATGGAACCAAGCATAGAAGTCTTGGGTTTTGTTATCGATAAAAACGGTTTGCATAAGTCAAAGTCGAAGATTAGAGCCATGGTGGACGCGCCGCGACCGGAAAATAAAAAAGAGCTAGCGTCGTTTTTAAGTCTTGTGAGTTTTTATGCGAGGTTCTTGAAAAATCGGTCGGCAAATTTGGGGCCGCTTTACGACTTGTTGAGCGAAAAAAAATCGAGCTGGGATGAGGCGTGGACGACCTCGCCCCCTTTGAAAGGATACTCGTCCTCTGAACGATCCTCGTCCTCTATATAAGCCACGACCTCTAAATGATCCACGTCCTCTGGCTGGTCCACCACGACCTCGGCTGTTCTGCTGATTTTGGTCTGTGTTCTCGTTGCTGACAAACAGGACTTTAGAGCTACTGTCGCTGCTTATTTCCTTTATAGATGTTTCCTTGTTCAAAAGTCTACTTTAAACAAATTGTAAGTTCAAATCTTCGTCGGAAAGTGTTCTAATTGCATCCAGGACTGGTTCATAAGCTTTCGGCATACTATAAACAAGGTAAGTCACTTTGTCATTTTCACTCAAAGTTCCTCCTGCTGAAGTAAGATCTGACACTATTTTTTCAAAATTGTGAAAGTGTTCCTGTAGTGATGTATCACCTTCCAACTTGAATTTTGATAATTTATTTTTTATCATCATTTGTGTGGCCTGACTTTTTCGGTCGTACGTGTCATCGAGTTTTTTGAAAATATGTTGCGCGTAAGGATTATCTCCCTCGATGAAGGAAATATGCGAATTTGCTATATAATTCATAACTTCGTTAACTGCCCTGTCATTATTCTTGACCCACTGTGCAGTTGGATTTGCCGGTATATCATCGTCCACGACAGTCAACAATTGTAGCTCTTTCAAATGAGCGCGCATTCTTCTTTTCCAAATTAAATAGTCCGAACCATCTAAAGGTTCAATATTTCTTCTTCCACGTGAATTATTCATCTCGAAAATATTTTATCACAAGCACAGGCTTAAACACGCGTGAGCTAAGACAAAGAAAAGAAATTTGAAACTGGCGCCCGGCGCGATAAATCTGTGATTCACGCGTTCACGCGCGCGGGTGGCTACACTTTTGAAAAAAGAACTTACACGTTTAGTTAAGCACTTTATAAAAAGTTTAAGTCCTTCAATCTTGTTTTCACAGTTTTCACTCTCTTTTGCACATTCGTTTTTAATAACTTTATTTCACACAAATCACAGGCGTCAATTTTAACTTGCACAGACACGCACTTGAAACTATCACATAAAAGTTATTATTTCGCAATTATTAATTGATTGTTTGTTCAAGCACACGCGTTAGTCTAGGCCCATAACCTGTAGGAAAGATTAGGGTAAATAAGTAATATTGAAGCAATAATTATCAATCAACAATAGAAATACTTTTATTCAATCAAGCGAGCTAAGATCTATCTGTTATCGGGAGCGAGGCACAAGCCGAACAGGCAGCAGCCTACACACGTTACAGTACCGCAGCTCTGCATCAGTCACACAGACTCTCACATACACATACATATTAAACCCATACGTATTACTCATTAATCGGCTAAGCAGAGCGCGCGCTTATTCAAAATCTTACAATAAATTTTTGTAATTTCCAACATAAAGAATCTTATAAATGGAACAACAATTGGGAGAGAAAAAGAAAAAAAAAAAATTACGCCAAAAATTAAATTGCTGAACACAAGGGCCGAAGTGAACACGGCTGACGGAGCTTTAGGTTCTTACAGCTGTTTACAGACTCGTGGAAAAGCTGTCAAGAAAGTAAAAACGCTTTACCTGTTAGTCCTAGAAAACAAAAAACAGTGACCGTAAAATTGGTGTTAAATCAGTTTTCTTCCGAGTAAATCATGAAAATTGCTAATAAAAAAGACGCTCTCGTATAGAACAAACTTCCAAAGAAGAAAAAAAAAAAAAAAAAATTTTAACAAATGAACATCATACTTGGCAAGCTCCAGGGCGTAAAGATACTATTAATTTAAAAAATCCTTCTACAGGTAAAAAGGAACATGTAAAAAAGTATCTAGTTATGTCTATTTCCGAGCTATATGCTCTTTATCTTCAAACGTATCCTGAATCTAAAATAAAAAATAAAAACTACTTTTTATTAATTGCGACCAACTTTTGTGTTCCCTGCATATCCGATACTCTGCACAATGATGTACGTGTGTTCATCATGAAATATTTAAGTATCTAATTGGTTGTCTTTCAGATAATATTCTAGGCTTTATAACTGATACGAAATCTGGATTAGACAATGTTTGTTGCGACTTGAACAACTAAAATTGTATGCTGGATCACAGTGTAGCAGGTGCCGAGGCGTGGGTGCCCTAATAACAGAAGAAATTTCAGCCTGCAAAAAAGTCAATCTTTTACTATGGGGAAAAAAGGTAAAAAACGTTTAACTTTACTTAAAACTGAAATGAATTTAAAAGAAGTAACAAATAAGTTACAGAAGTATTAGTTAATTTTAAGGTACAATATTTGATTGACAAAAAGCGGTCTCAGTACTTTTTCGAAGTTCGAGAACTATTCCTTCTGATTCAGTCATTATTCGAATGGATTTTTCCGAAAAATTTGCAGTTAAATTTCAGGATAAGACGCAGTCTGCTTATTATAATCAGCGTCAAATTTTGATTTTTACTTATTGCGCTTGATCAGCACAGAAGACACGCTATATTGTCGTCCTCTCAAATTTTGTTGAACAAAACAAGTTTTCAGTTGCACGATGTCCAACTGTTATTATAGAAAATCTCGAGAAAAATATACCTTGTATGAAACACGTCTTCTAGTCTTTGGAGATAGCACTGGTTCACAATTTAAAAATAAGTTTACTTTATCTAATTTAGTGTATGCAGAAGAAGATTGAATAAGTTAACTTTATTAATCGATTCTACGTAAAAAGTAAAAAAAATTATATTGTTTTTATTTTTAAATATTTGTTTCTACATGTTGCGGATTTACTGCTTTATTAATTTTATTTATTTGTCGGATTAAAAGCTGGTAGGGGAGGGTTGTCAAATAAATGTTGAGACAGACACAATTTAATAAAAACAGTGTTAATTTATTTATTTTAATACAGCACTCTATTTACAACAATATTCAAATAATTCTAAAATTACAATAAGTGAGTTTATACAGTTTAATAAAAATTATTTTAAAGCAAAAAAACTGAGAGGTGAGAATATCATAGTTTGAGTGGAGAATTTCCACTCTTAATTTTCGTGTAAAGAAAATTAATTAATTAATTTGAGAAACACCTAGTCAAAACTCTTTATGGATTTGATTATATTAATTCAAGCCATAAACACGAGTTTTGCTTAAGTATAGTTGAGATAAACAAGGCAACAGAAATGGCCTTGAAAAGAGAGAGAGAGAGAGAGAGGTGCCCAAGAGAAATTAAAGCAGCAGCAGAGAATAACCTTGAACAGAATAGAAAAGAAAATGGCTGCTTGTAAGACAGCACAAAGAAAGGAGAGAGAGAGCAAGAGAATGCACAGTAAATTTTATTGATTTTCTGGCTGTGAGAATGACAATGAGAAACACCGGTAAATTATTGTTACCGGTGCTGTGCAAAGTACCTGAGGATGTCTAGGGTGATCTCCTTGCTGAGCCGCTAACCCAAGAATTGAAGTGAATCAAGCCGATCGAATTCAAGATGAGATGCCTCCAAAGTTGACTACCACCAGGTGAATTACTTGTTGAGATGACTGTGCAGATGAGACAACTGCGTTGATGATGAAAAAGAGTCAAGAGAAATGCCAAGTGAAAAAAACCCACGAGAAAGCACAAAATGGCGAATGAAACGTCTATTCACGAGCGTTGCCGAGAAGAGAACTGGAGAGACGCCGCAGGCCCAGCAGCGTCAGCGACAGCAGCAGCAGCTGCCTCCAAGCTGCGCAGAAGGTGGCGCGAGAGCACCAGCACCATGTAGTTCTGCGTGGACTAAGAGATGGCGCCACGCAGTCTACAACTATCGATTTTCTAGCTCGACGATGTGAACGGAGTGAAATTATTGTTCGCTCCGCAACACTACACAATATTGAATTAATGTAAAAGGTATTTTTAGAATATGGTTAAAAAAAAACATTCTTGAAAAGTATAAGAGGCTTTATAGTCCAAAGTATTTTTTTTTTTTTTTTTTTTTTTTTTTTTTTTTTTTTTTTTTTTTTAAGCTAAGTTTTACTTTTTGCGTTCAGTGTGCAAAAACTAAAACAAAAAAAAAATTATTTTTTAAGATAATATTTTCTGGTTATTACTCGAGTTATTAAGAGAACTAAGTCGGTGACTGTGCTGATGATTTTAAGACAGATTTAGTCTACGAGTTATAAAATAACGTTTTTAACAGTTTTTTTTAAATATTTTCTACCACCTGTTTGTTTGTTGTTATAATATGTATGGATACAAAAATTTTTACATTATATTCTAAAAGATTCTGATTGTAGATTATCTATTTTGTACTCCATTTGATTCCCAATTAAATTAAAAATAAAACAAAAATTGTACTTGGTATGGACTCTGTAATCAAAATGTGTTTATGCACATGAACAAAAAAATATTTTTAAAATATTAAAAATACCATACTAGAACAGACAGATTAGGTTAGCTCATACAGAAATTTTTTTATTAAAAACGTAAGTTGTGAGTTGACGAGTCTCCCTAGTATAATATACAGGGTGAGTCATTTTAATCTGTAGGCTCCAAAATCTCGAAACTGAAGCCCTGGACCAAAAAATTTTTCGTATAAAAGTTTTATGATTTGGAGGGGGAAAGAAAATGGTTACCTTGGATTTGGGCCCGGGGCCTTATTTTGGGCCCTACGGACCCAAAGTCCGTTTTTTTAAATGGGAACCCCTATTTTTGACCCCCGATTCAGAAAGAGCAGAAAATTTTACGATTTTTAAGTATTTTTTGAAAATTTTTTTGGGCCCCCTGAGGTCCTGCAGGGGCTTGTAAAGCTTTTATAAGGTCCATTTCTTTTTAACTCGAATCAACTCTGAATTAACGCATTCTTTGTATAGCACATGCATTGGAAAAGTTTTTTGGTTTAAAATTTCTAACAAAATGGGCCAAAAAAAATTGGGCCCGGGGCCTTACTTTGGGCCCTACGGACCCAAAGTCCGTTTTTTTAAACGGGAACCCCTATTTTTGACCCCGGATTCGGAAAGAGCAGAAAATTTTACGATTTTTAAGTATTTTTCGACAAATGTTTTATTTTGGTTATTTGTAAAAAGATATTTAGCATTAACTTTTTTTGGTGATACAGAATATTTAGGATTTTGTAAATTTGGCAGCCTCAATTTTTTTTTAACTATCCATTCAGATTTGGCTTGAAGTGTCCTCCATTAGCTGTGATACATAAATTTATTCTTTTTTGAAAGTTAACTATAGTTTTTAGTAGTACTTCACGTGGAATACCATCACACGCTCTTTGGATACGGTTAATCATATCTTGCCGAGTCGTTGGAACTGTTGCGTAGACAATATTTTTCAAAAAACCCCACAGATAAAAGTCCGGCGAAGTCAAATCTGGTGAGCGTGGTGGCCATGCAACAGGTCCACCACGTCCAATCCATTTGTTTTGATACTGATCATTCAAAAAAGCTCGTACTTCCGCTTTATAGTGTGGAGATGCTCCATCTTGTTGGAACCACATTCTTTGCCTGGTTTCTAAATCAACGTTTTCAAATAAATTTGGAAGATGATCTCTGAGAAACTCTAGATACTTGTTACCATTTACAGTCCCATCGAAACAGTAAGGACCTATTAAATAACCATTAATGATGCCGCACCAAACAATAACACTCCATCGGTTTTGATTATCCACAGCTCTGGTCCAATGAGGATTTGTTGTAGACCAGTAATGGCAATAAGGCTTTTTCATAGCAGACTACATCTAGCAGAACATAGAATAACCAAAACGATATAAGTCAGTTTTATTTAATTTCATGAACTTTTTAATTTTTCGTATTTGTTTTATTTTTCGTATTTATTTTCTAATCTTATCATGATTTTCTATGATTTTGACAACTTCATTGAAAAAAGATCTATGCTGTTTTTACTTTTTCGTCGATTGAAAGTCTTCGCCGACCCCGAGCATTTTTGGTCAAATGTGATTGGCCAATACATTGATAAAATCATAAAAAAGCTGCGAATAAGAATATGTATGTATCAAATGTCTTATTTGACAATAAAAATTTCAAGAAAAAACAATACAACGCAATCAGGTTACCTTTATAAAAAACAAGAAGATGTTAGATAGCAATTTATTATTTGTAGTTATTCAATTATTTTGGACAGTTTTAATGTTAAGATCAGATTTATTTCTAAATTCAATTGATTATTATAGTTAACAACAGCTCGTTAAAAAAAAATAGTAAACTCCTTCTTAACTCTGATAACACTTACGATAAAGAAAGTAAACACGAACACGTGGTAATGGTTCTCGCGTTTTAAGGCTATATCACGCAAAGATCATGAACACACGCAGAACGTACCCAACGAAAAGCTAGAAACGCATAGCGTACTGTGTATCTTAGGTATGCGTGCGAGGTGTATACAACACGTAGTGATACTTCTAACGCTAAAGCTATGTAGGGAAAAATTTGACAACCCAATACACTGAACATTCAAGTAATTTTATGAATAAATAAATAAATAAATAAATAAATAAATAAATAAATAAATAAATAAATAAATAAATGAATGAATGAATGAATGAATGAATGAATGAATGAATGAATGAATGAATGAATGAATGAATGAATGAATGAATGAATGAATGAATGAATGAATGAATGAATGAATGAATGAATGAATAAATAAGACCTTACACTTTCCCAATGCATGTGCTATACAAAAAATGCGTTGTTTCAGAGATAATTCGAGTTAAAAAGAAATGGGCCTTATAAAAGCTTTACAAGCCCCTGCAGGGCCTCAGGGGGCCCAAAAAAATTTTCGAAAAATACTTAGAAATCGTAAAATTTTTTGCTCTTTCCGAATCCGGGGTCAAAAATAGGAGTTCCCATTTTAAAAAACGGACTTTGGGTCCCTGGGGCCCAAAATAAGGCCCCGGGCCAAAATCCAAGGTAACCATTTTCTTTCCCCCTCCAAATCATAAAACTTTTATAAGAAAAATTTTTTGGTCCGGGGCTTCAGTTTCGAGATTTTGGAGCCTATAGATTAAAATGACTCACCCTGTATATTCAATGGGCTTGTAGGGGCCGGTAAAGTAGAGCGAGTGTTCCGATGGTGGAGCGTTTTAGCGATTTTGTTGGACCCGATGCCTATGCTTTGCACGTAAACTGTTGATTAAATTAATATTACAGCTTATTTTGTGATGAATTTTATAAAAGAATGTCAAAATTAATGAAATTACATTTTACTGAATCTCATTCTCTAAGCGTAAAGAAGTTGCAAACTGAAAAAACAGAAAAAAAAAGGTTTTTTCGTACGCGCTGATAATATATACTGCTATACTATCATACAGCAAGCGGGCCCTGGATTGTTTTTCTTCAAATTTTAATCAAGTTGTGAACTAATAAACTAAAATATCGTTTAACATCTTTATGAAAAATTGATAAGCAATACTGTAACTAAGAGTGTACATCATGAAAATTACAAAAACATTAATTTATAACTATTTCTGTTTTTTCCTACTGGGACTGAGACTGAGGTTATGGTGGGGAGCGCCGCCTATGCTGTTTCCAAGCAAAACTCCCTCAACGGCGACCATGTTGGATTTAGTGAATTTCGTGTAACTTAGATAGAAACTTTGCCAACAATGGCCATGTTTTTATCCCCACCGTGAATGAATAGTTTTATCCCAATAATCACCGCAAAAGTGATGGGTTTCGTGATTTTGACAACTTTCAAATTGAATTCACTCGAAGTGTATTGAATGAAAAAAAAAAATTATCTAAAGATTTTTTGTTGTTTTTGAACCAAATTATGTAGTAAAATTTTCTGCTGAAAAGTTAAAACAAATTTTTTACAATTATAACGTGTTTATTTAGTGCAGCAACTGAAGATTCATTAAATTTTTTAAATTGTTCTTTAGGGTGGGGTGAATTTTTTGTAGGCAAAATAAGATGAGGCCTGACCTCTTTAGAGTTAGTTTATGAGAAGAAAAATCGAACGAAAAAAAATTTTTGAGGTTAGGATAAAATTTTAGGGTTGCACATAACCAAAAAAGGTAAAAAAATCAAGTTGTAAATTATCACGCTAATTGAAAAAAAATTAGAACAGTCTGAGATCTCTAAAGCATTTGAAAATGGTAAAAATAACGTGAAAATGAATAAAGTATCTTGAAAATACCTATAAATGACCTAAACAGCCCTAAACCAACGCTAGCGTTGATAAAATAGTAGAAAATATGAAATTAATCATCATTCTCAAATGAAGCGATTCGGCCATTTTTTCTTCGGAAACCATCTTTATTTGAGTATAAAAAATTAAACAAAAAGTAAAGAATCGATTTATCATCAGGAACAGCCCTTATCGTTGATTAAGTCAGGGGTGAAATGCAAAAAAAATACTGCTTGTTTAGATTACCGATTCAGCCAGTTTTTATTATTGGGCTATCATTTTTTTAGTACGAAAAGGGCACATAAAAAGTTACAAAATCAATTATAATCGGGAACTACCCTTAACTAGGAAGAAACAGGGGTTGGAAATCGGATAGAAAACCTGGCGGGCCAGTTGACCGATTCAGCCAGATTTTTTTCTTGGAGTATCTTTTTTTCAGCGTCAATAGTACACACAAAAAATTACGAGTCGATTTATCATCGGGAACTACCGTTAACTAGGATGCGACAGGGGGTGAAAATTGTCTAGAAGTCCTGACTGGCCAGTTGACCGATTTAGCCAGTTTTTTTTTTTCTTGGAGTATCTTTTTTTCAGCGTTAGTAGTACACACAAAAAATTACGAGTCGATTTATCATCGGGAAGTACCCTTAACCAGGATGTGAAAGGGGGTGAAAATCGTCTAATACAAAAACTATTCTGTAACATAGAGATACGAATTTAATACACCCTCAAACAGCTGAGCATTAAAATCGGAAAAATCATATACAACAATAAAAGTATTGATTTTTCCTTAGCACGAGCATGTAGATACTCTGCTGCTACCGGGAGCTTACGCGCGCGAGAAAAATAAAGACAGTAATAACAACAGTGTACTAATTACACTCATACGCATCCACACTCACTCGCACATAAACAATTAACTTACGGAATCGCTAAGATGCACCTCATATCAAGCCGTCAGGCTAATTAAAATGCCAGTCTAGGATGCCTATTAGCCGCAATGGCTACCATACTCGAGTCACCGTATAGCCATCATAAAGCGGTCCCAGCATGGACGTGAAATGAGAACTTCACAAATAAACACCGCACTCTTACACTACAACTCTACAACAATGCGTGACGCGAATGACAATAACTATTTCGACTTCCGTAAACGAGTAAGTAGCTTTCTCAATATCTGACACAAATTGATTTTTAGTCTAAATATTTTAGATCTTCGCGTGTCTGCCAGACGCTGGTATGGTTCCCCGTCGTCCTTAGCTGCCAAAAGCCGATTGACTCGTGTTGACAAAAAAATGCTTCTTGGGTGATGACAATCGATCTCGCACCTTTAGTCACATCCAACATGGAGAGAAAAATGTCGGGTTTGACCCATGCTACGCCATGTGGAACAGATCTATAAGCAGCGCATGGAATCGTCCCATGATATTCATCGGTCGATTCCATGCTCGCCACCGGATTATCCGGTGCTGCTCATGTGATTGGACTGGCGAAACAAAACACGATGACTCGCACGCGCTTGCGGGCAAAATAATATAATTTTTTTTTACAGTAACATTTTTTTTTAAAGTGATATATTAATTAATAATAAAGATTTTATTAAAAATTATTGTTTGATAAAAATTATCTAATAAAATTTATTGCACGCATAATATTTTTCCCACGAGCGCGTGCGAGACATCGTGTTTTGTTTCGCCAGCCCAATCGCATAAGCAGCACTGGATAATCCGGTGGCGAGCATGGAATCGACCGATGAATATCATGGGACGATTCCATGCGCTGCTTACAGATCTGTTCCATGAGCGTAGCATGGGTCAAACCCGACATTTTTCTCTCCATGAACACTCTCTTCAACGGCGTACTACCCTTTTTCACCACAAAAAAATACAATAATCTGTCGAAACGAGACGAGATAATTTTCATGCACGTGTTAACGGACGGCCATGAAAATCACTAGTGTCTTCTTGATTTCCGTTGTCCTGACGATCTGCGTTCTGCAGTCGCGTGACTTGCACCAAATTCAAAATTGTAACCGACGATTTGATTACTCACTGGACTGAGTACTGAGTGGACTCATTCAAAATTTAAACTAACTTGTATTACATTGGAAAGTTTGAAGTTTATTTGTTTTTTTCTTATATATTATTCTTTTAGCAAGAAATAAAATTTGATACACAAATAAAATAAGCTTTATTTGTATGCAAGGGTTTCTTTTTTTTAATTTATTTATTCATTCATTTTTTTTTTTTTTCACTTTAATGGGTAATTGTCAAAAAGTAGGTCGATTTTAGGTATGCTATTTTTAAAAAAAAGTTTGCCTAGAGCAAAAACAACTGTGTTTTTTGTTAATTTGATGTTTACAGTGAATGAAAAACAATACTGCTGAGGTCAATACTTCAAAAATTGATAATTTTTAGTACAATACGTAATTTCATAAAATGTAACAGGGAAAAGAATTAAATAAATAATTAACTAGATAGCCTATAGCAAGTTTTTCATTAATAAGAAACATAAGTTCATTTATCGCGCACGGAGAAAACTAAGTCTCCAAGAGACACGAAAAGGTGAATAAAATTGAAAAAATCGAGAAAAGAAAAAATGTGACTCCGCCGAGATTTGAACTCGGATCCCCAAGATTGCTAGTCTGGTGCGTTATCCATTACACCATGAATGCAACGAGCTCGTTCTCTGCTCAGTCAAATTTTATTCATTTCTCGATATTTTCGAAATACCCGAAAATCCCCCCCCCCCAATTTCCTTTTTCAAGATTTTTTGGCTTTAGCCCATCCCAAAGATCATGATTTAGAATTCCTTGAGGGATACGCAAATTTTTTAGAAAAAATTGTTAACTTAGATGATTATTGCATTATAATTATCTGTGTCAAAACCACTGAAATAATATATTGTATTTTTAATATTTTTTAGAGACGGATATGTTCCAAAGTTCATGAAAAAAGTTTAGAAAAAGGCTACGCCAACAGAAACAGCACTACAGTGAAAACTTCCATAGTTAATTTATCTACTTCAAAATTACTTAAATCGGAATTTTTGGATACTATCAATGATGTTCTTACTCGCAGTAAAACTTTTTGGGAACCTGTGGAGTTTGGGCTCAGTCAACTGCAGAAAAAATTGGAAAAATATAAGAACAAAAAAATTCATTCAAATACATCTAGTGTTTGTTTTAATTCTTTACCTCAAAAATCTCAAGCCGTTATTGCAAAATCAATTGCTTAAAGTATTAACGAATTTTTTAAGAATTTTGTGATTCAAAAACACTAATGAGTGTAATTAAGTTGTAACTGATTCATATATGAGGACTTTAATCTAAAAACAACTTAACTCTTATAAAATTCCTATGTACTTAGGTTGTTTTTAGATCCAAGTACTCAGATAACCTTATTATAAGACTTATCAGTATTCAATCTTAAAATCTAAGTCATTTTCAAAAGATCTTTAGTTCAATCATTCGTACATTTCCTTCTATTTTAATAACGAGTTATAGATTCAAAAAATACTACTTCAGACTTGCAAACGAAGGGTGTTGCTGCCCAGGTGTTCAGTCTCGATCTTACCTAATTGGGCTGAAGTGTTCCTTAATATACTCAAATGGACGTCCACCTAACCCAGAAAATCCATCATTTATTTTTGCTGAAGGTGGTGATTTTAATGCTTTTTACAGGTCTTTTTCACTATGGCACAATCCATTTCAAATTTTATAAAGCTCTCAAAATTTATTTTCTGAATCAACTAAAATTTTTTTTTTTAAATTCATTTCCATATTTTAAAAGACGTGTACCTAAGGTTTTTTTCAAATAGTTTTTTTCAATTTTCCAGGCAATGGAAATTTGAATCAATTAAATGATTTTTTTACAATAACATTGAGCTGCATATTGAAATAGTTGTAAATTAAATTAGATTCAACCTTTCTAGACGCTTTAGAAAAAAAAAATTATTTGTTTTTTCTATTCTTTTTTGACATTTTTTTTATTTCATTGGCCAAAACCCTTATTTTATCAAAAATAAAAAAAAACTGTACCGTACGAATTTTTTTAAGCTTGTGGTTTTTTCGCTTTATCGAAAAAATTTTTTCATAATCTTTTTGATACCTTAACGTTTGCAACGTTCCCGTTTCCAGGGATGCGGATAGTCACCTGTATTATTTGAAGATTGATTGGCAGGAAAATAAATTTAATTTTATTTTGAAATTGGGCAGTGAGTGGTGCGTAATCACAACACCGCGCGCAGAACGTACTAGAATATTGGTAGATAAACGCGACGCGTACCGAGCATTTACATTTACATAATATAAGGCCCGCGCATTCCCACCAAAAATTTTAACCCGAACCGAGGTATCGTGCTTACCTCGGTTCACCAAGAAGGGCACTTGTGATCTACCCATTAAACCTCAATGATCAGCTAAAATTCTAAATTATAATTAGAAGTTAGCTAGGGTTTGGTAGAACTCAAAATTTATTCGTGCAGTGATTCCTTGGAGCGTTTGTACTCAAGCAGATTGGATTCGCTGTCTATTTCACCGCAAAGGATTTTTTTTCTTTTGGACTTGCTGAGCCGTGCTGAGGTGTGTCCTGCGGAACGCGATCGTCGTTCGATTAGTCGTGGTAAACTCAGACGTAAGCTTATCGTAATAATTAGCGAGGACAACATTTTTTTTATTATTTTTTTTCTTTCTCGAACTGATTACACCACAACGCAGTTACAAACGGTGTTATCACACGTCAGTTTCAACTGAGTGGGAAGTGCTTGCACTTCCCAGTGGAACATCATCAGTTTAACACCCACTAACTCATGGTATGCTTGACCCAGATAAAATACTCGTCAATTATGTTGGTAATCTTTTCACAAAAAGGTAACCTTGAATCGCCGCGCGCGGATCGAGTCGTACAGGGGAGCTTGCGCTGTCGAACATAAACTACGCTAAATTATTTTTTTTACCCTCGTCCTCTATTTACGAATAAAAGCCCACTGCACCACAAATTATATTCAATCACGAAAAGTTAGGTGGCTTGTTAAATAATTATGAAACAAAAAAATTAAAAAAAACTTTGTAGCCGTATAGGACGGAATAAAGTACTTTCGTTAATAAATATACTTATGAAATAATTCTAGTTTAACCCATAAATTATTGAACCTCATCCCGAAATTTACTTGGTATATTTTTTTTATTTATTCTTCGTCCACTGCTTAAACCAATCACCTAGGAAGTACGAGATTTTCAACGAGGAAGCGACATACTACACCCTTTTGATAATAAATAATAGCTTGATTTCGTTTACTTTTTTTTTTTTAAAACAATATCTCTTATATTTTCGTTGTTGGCAGCTGACACGTTAATTTTTATCCAGGCGCATATCCATTATTACCTAACTAAATTTAACTAAAAAAAAAAATGCAAACAAACGCCCAGCTATCGTCCACGGAGACGAGAAGGCGCGTAGAGGGAAACTCCGGTCGTCCAGAGAGCAAGCTACGAACCCAGGTCGACCGGGAGTCTCCCACGTTAACATTGCGTAGTTGCCCGCTCCAGATGATAACCCACCAATGTGGGTTGATGAACAAGAACTAGGATAAAAAAATAAAAAGAAATCCCGTAATGAATATTAATAATATATGACACATCTAGAGAGCGAAAGTAAAGAATGTCACAGAGCACGTTTAATATCACCCAAGCCGCAGGCGAGGTCAGCCTTTACACACTGATGGACTCACTTCTTCTCTAAGTCAAACTGATTCATTCAACAATGAATTTAATCTTATTGAGAATTAAAAAAACAATTTCTGCATCCGGTAAATGATTACTGCATTGGTACAGCAACTATACACTGCATTTTGGAGACTAAAGGTCCTTTTATAGTTAGATGAAAATTTCTCATAGCGAAAAAATAAATGTAAATAGGGCAAAAGACTGATATAAGATTAAAAATTTTGTTTAAAATTTTTTTTGGAGATACATATTTTTTAATTTGGATTATTAATTAAATACAACTTTTTAAAAATACACTTTTTTTATAAGAATCGCAGTTAGAGACGCGGGTACTGGCTAGTGATGTAAAATTTTATATGAAAATTCCAATTATAGTCCAAATTATGAGTTTATTATCTTTACCAGCCCGCAATTATCACTCACCTTATCCAACTCGCTTTACTATTCTCACCCATATTAAGAACCCTAGTAACCACACCAACTTGTATATCTTCAACTACCTAACCTACTTTAATCTTAGCCATATAAATGACCTCACTAATTTAATTTACTTTCAATACCATACTTCATTCCCAACACTTCTTCCATCAAACCCTACTCACCTTATTCATCCTAGTCACTAATTTAGTCACTAACTTTAAAGTTTTGTCAATGTACTTTAAATTTTGAAAAAGCTCTATCTATATTTTTAAGTAAAATAAAAAAACTCTTTCTCACCTCATCAAACTCTCCCACCCTCCCCCTCCATACCCTCTGCCTAACCAACCTCATGAAATGAGACCTGATCTACCTTACCAACTTGAACCACCTTAGTAACTTCACTTACCTAACATACTTTCTTTCCCCCTACAAATCTCACTTACACCCCCTCCCCCCAATCTTATCCATCCTACTGCTAGTCTCAATAAACTAGCGTATTTTGCTCATCTCACTGGCCAGCTTAGGATTGGACAAATCTGCCCACTTGAGTATCTCTTAATTACTCTAAAGAATTCCTTGTATGGCACAAATTTTAATTACTGATCAAATTTGTCCTGGGCTACTTTTTCATCTTTGATTTCATTCATATGACTAATCTAGTATTGATCTAATACATCTACATATGTGTTGTTTCTTCGTCGTAAGTGTGGTTGGGTATAGTATTAATCCAATACATCGATACGTTATTTTCTCATCGGGAATGTGAGAGGATCGTGTGGTTATTGAACACATCAGTGAAACATTTCTTAGTAAATGTCGTGTAAAATACATTTCAAATCTTGCAGTGCTAACCACTGCCATATGTGCTTTAGTATCACCTAGAGTTCACGTCTGATCAATATGAATAGTTTCATAGACATCTGGTTAAGTGATTTTCGCTTAATGCTGAAAGCATCTTCATCGATTGTCATTTTTTGGAACTTCTGTACTTGTACAAAAGGGTATACCCGGGTAAGATAGTCGAATCGGCCCCCACGGCGAACCCTTACAATATACAGGGTGAGCAATTTTAATTGATCTACCCGAATAACTCGCTTGGGAGGACCCAAATAAAAAAAAATGTAGAGACCAAAGTTTCATGATTTTTTGGGGGAAATATGATGGGCCTAAAAAAATTGGGCCCGGGGCCTTATGTTGGACCCTACGGACCCAAACTTCGTTTTTTTAAATAGGAACCCCTATTTTTGACCCCAGATTCGGAAAGATCGGAAAATTTTACGATTTTTAGGTATTTTTTGAAAAAAAATTTGGGCCTTACCGAGGCCCTGCAGGGCCCGTTTAATAATGACCTCTTATAACAGAATGTCACACCCTAATATCTCTCTTGGGAAGGCCCAAATCGAAAAAATGTAGAGAGCAAAGTTTTCTTATTTTTTAGGGCTAATAAAATAGGCCTATTAAACTAGGGCCCGGGGCCTTATGTTGGGCCGTACGGACCCGAATTTCGTTTTTTTAAATGGAAACCCCTATTTTTGACCCCTGATTTGGAAAGAGTGGATAATTTTACGATTGTTAGGTATTTTTTGATAAATTTTT
Source organism: Encarsia formosa (assembly GCA_038277355.1). Classification (NCBI taxonomy): domain Eukaryota; kingdom Metazoa; phylum Arthropoda; class Insecta; order Hymenoptera; family Aphelinidae; genus Encarsia; species Encarsia formosa. Next base: position 38,106,052 of record CM076184.1, on the reverse strand, counting down.
TGGGCCTTATGAAGGCCTCACATGGCTCATTTCTCTGTTACTCTTTAGTAGAAATAAACTCGAAAATGATGCCTTTTTTGTAGCACATGTAACGTAAAAGTTTCCGGAAATAAAATTTCGGATTGGGTGGGCCCTAAAAGACTGGGCCTGGGGCCTTCATTAGGGTTGTACGGGCCCAAACATAGTTTTTGGAAAAGTAGGAACCTACTACTTTTGACCCTGGATTCGGAATGAGTAGGAAATTTTATGATTTTGAAGTAATTTACGGAAATATTTTTGGGCCTCTTAAAGGTCCCACAGCCTAAGTCCCCTTGCCACTCATGATGGGGTGCTTTTTTAGCTCGAGTCCCGTAGCCTTTTAAGATTCTCAATACAATTTATCCCTAAAAGAGTGTTAATTGTTAATAACTGTTCATTTAAAATACCGATTTTGAGGCAGCAATTTTTATATTAGCGAATTTTGCGCCCTCTAATTTTCGTACAACAAATTAATTTTGATACTATCGCATTTTTTGCTTAATAAAATAAGAAAGAGTGAGTGAGAGTGAAGTTTACTTTGCTAAAATTTCTCATTTTAGAGATTGTTATCGTTTTTTTTAATTAATTTTAGTTCATAAAATGGCTGATTATCTAGCGATATCGTCGTGCTGCTGCTTAGTAGTTATTGTGACATTCATCAAGAATAAGAAACAAATCAACGATCTCGTTTGCTGGCTAATTAGCCGTTTTTTGAACTAAAATTAATACAAAAACGATAACAACCACTGAAATGAGAGAAATTTCAGTAAAGTAAAGAGAGCACAATTCACTCACTCACTCTTTGTAATTTTATTCTACAAAAAATGCGACAGTATGAAAGTAAAATTAATTTGTATGTATGAAAAGTAGAAGGTGCAAAACTTGCTTTTATAAAAATTGCTGCCTTAAGCTAAATATCGATTGTACTTTAAATGAGTATGTTCATCGGTTTTGTAAAAATGTAACAATCTTTGAATTTCGTTTGAAACTACTTATAATTTATACCTAAATAAGTGTTAATTGTTAAAAATTTTTCATTCAAAATACCGATCTTGAGGCAGCAATTTTTATATGAGCAAGTTTTGCGCCCTCTACTTTTCATACATACAAATTAATTTTATTTTGATACTATCGCATTTTTTGCACAATAAAATAAAAAAGAGTGAGTGAGACTGAATCTTACTTTACTAAAATATCTCATTTTAGAGATTGTTATCGTTTTTACTCGCGTTTTTACTAATTTTAATTCAAAAAATGGCTGATTATCCAGCGAACGAGATCGTTGACATGCTGCTAATCCTTGGTGAATGTCAAAATAATTACCGAGCTACAGCACATCGATACGCCAAACGTTTTCCTCAAAGGAGACATCCAAATCATGCGATAATACGCAGGTTTACTGTCAGAGCTCGTGATGGACATCTTACGCGTCAACGTAGACGTCGCGAGTATGTCGAAAATGACGCTCGCGTATTAACAGTCTTAGCCGCTACTCATCTTGACCCTCATGTCCGTAGTCGTCAATTGTGCATGAGACTGGAATTCCACAAAGGACCGTGATACACATCCTGAAAAAACTCAAATACCGTCCATACCATATAAGTTTTGTTCATGAGTTGCAGCCAGCATATTCAAATTAGAGTTTAATTTTGCAACTGGGCATTAGCTAGGATAGCACAAGATCCTAAATTTTTTAAGTACGTGCTTTTCTTTGATGAAGCTACTTTCAAAAATGACGGAACATTAAATCGGCATAATTGCCATTATTGGTCGAATGAAAACTCCCACTGGTACAGATCTGTGAATCGACAAAATCGCTGGAGCGTTATGGTTTGGTGTGGCATAATAAATGGCTATTTAATAGGTCCTTATTTTTTTGATGCGAATGTTAATAAACACACATATTTAGAGCTAATAAGAGATCGATTACCAGAGTTATTAGAAGATGTTGATCTTGCTACCAGACAAAGATGTGGATTCAACAATATAAGGCCGTACCTCATTTTTCACAAATTGTAAGGCAGTTTTTGGATCAGAATTACAATGGAAGATGGATTGGACGTGGAGGTCCCTTCAACTGGCCGGCTCGATCACCTGATTTGACTTCACCTGACTTCTATTTATGGGGGTACGTAAAAAACGTGGTATACGCCCAACGTCCGACAACAAGAGAGGATATGATACAGCGCATACGTCAAGCATGTAATGCAATTTCAAGAGCAACGTTGCTTAAAACTATTCGAAATTTCCAAAGACATATAAATTTGTGCCTTGAAGCGCAAGGCGGAAACTTTGAACACTTGCGTTAGGGTTGATCATACTCGAAAATTCACCACCGTGAGTGGCAAGGGGACTCACGCTAAAAAAGCACATCGTGAGTGACAAGGGGACTCAGGCTGTAAGACCTTCAAGAGGCCCAAAAATATTTCCGTAAATTCCTTCAAAATCATAAAATTTCCCACTCTTTCCGAATCCAGGGTCAAAAGTAGGGTCTCCTACTTTTCCGAAACGAAGTTTGGGTCCGTATAACCCTAATGAAGGCCCCAGGCCCAGTCTTTTAGGGCCCATCCAACCCGAAATCTTATTGCCGGAAACTTTTACGTTACATGTGCTACAAAAAAGGCATCATTTTCGAGTTTATTTCTACTAAAGAGTAACAGAGAAATGGGCCTTTTTATTTAGGTCTTCCCAAACGAGTTATTCGGGTGGATCAATTAAAATTGCTCACCCTGTATATATATCATTCGAAAGGGCATAAAAAAAGAAAATTTTTGGCGCAAACCGCAGCTCCCTATTCCCAATCTAGGGACCCTAGGGTCTTAATAGTGATTTTAACTTTAATTTTTATCTCAGAACCTATTAGGGCTAGAGACATGCGGTTTGCGGCAAAATTTTCTAAAAAAAAAAAATGTAGTTCACCTATAATTTTTAATATTATTTTTGGTGCCAAATTTACACCGTTTGGGCCATTTTTCGAATTTTTTTGCCTTAAATTTGCGATCAAAAAAAATTGAAGACAAACGCCTCGCTAGAAAAAAAGGGTGGAAGGCACTTTTCTGACCGATTTATTAAAACTCTTTACATAAAAAGCCCTCTAGCGGGCGCATATTTAGTCAAAATTAAAAATTATAAGTACGGTTGAACTACATTTTTTTTTTAGAAAATTTTGCCACAAACCGCGTTTTTCTAGCTATTTTAGGTTATGAGATATTAATAAAAGTTCAAAAATCACTATTTGGCTCCACGCATTCGCAGTTGAAGGAAAAAAAATTTGCGGTTTGCGCCAAAAATTTCCTTTTTTTAACACCTCTCGATTGATATATATATATATTGTAGGGGTTTCTGCGAAAAAGTTTTTTAAGAATCATCCCAGGGCCAGTTTATAACCTAAAAATCCTAAAGGTTAATACAACCCTATAAATAATTAAGCTAGATAAAAAAGTCAAAATTTTTTTCGCAGAAACTCCTACAATATGTATATCAATCAAAAGGTCTTTGAAAAAGGAAATTTTTGGCGCAAACTGCAAATTTTTTTTCCCTCAACTGCGCATGCGCGGAGCCAAATAGTGATTTTTGAACTTTTATTAATATCTCATAACCTAAAATAGCTAGAATAACGCGGTTTGTGCCAAAATTTTCTTAAAAATAAAATGTAGTTCAATCGTACATATAATTTTTAATTTTGACTAAGTATGCGCTCGCTAGACGGCTTTTTATGTAGAGAGTTTTAGTAAATCGGTCAGAAAAGTGCCTTCCACCTTTTTTAAAGATCTGAACAAATCAGAGCGGTTAATTTTCGTTAAAATACATTACATATTTTTTTTTCTAGCGAGGCGTTTGTCTTCAATTTTTTTTAATACCAAATTTAAGGTAAAAAAATTCGAAAAATGGCCCAAACGGTTCAAATTTGGCGCCAAAAATAATATTAAAAATTATCGGTGAACTACATTTTTTTTTTTTAATTTTGTCGCAAACCGCATGTCTCTAGCCCTAATATGTTCTGAGATAAAAATTAAAGTTGAAAAATCACTATTTTAGACCCTAGGGTCCCTAGATTGGGAATAGGGAGCTGCGGTTTACGCCAAAAATTTTCTTTTTTTATGCCCTTTAGAATGATATTTATATTGTAAGGGTTCGCCGTGGGGGCCGATTCGACTATCTTACTCGGCTATACCCTTTCCAGTGGTCGTTACAGACTTGGCACAATACACATTTTCATCGAGGGATAGAACTTTGCTCAATACCATCACATTCAGCCTTGATTTGCAATTTCCGTATCTTGTCATCACTCAACTTTACTCATAACTACGGTACGATGACGTCATTGTACCATAATTATATTAGGTGTGTGTGTGTGTGTGCGTGCGTGCGTGGTGTGTTTTTAAAAGCCAAAAATAATTCAAAAAAACCCTTTCTTATAACAAATAACCCAGAATAACCTGTTTTTTATCTGAATAACCAAAATTCCATCGCTTGGAAAATTGAAAAAAAACCTTCAGTACGTATCTCTTAAAATTGAAAAAAATTTTTAGCTGATTCACAGAATACTTGAACTAAATTTTGAGAGCATCACAAAATTTAGATCTGTGAAGCTGGTAAAATCAATACAGCAGAATCACTTTGAATTGATACCATAATTTTTTACTGTTTTTTGCTAATTTTTTTACACTAATAATTTTTTACCTCCAAACCACCCTTAATTACGGTGGTTTTGCTAGCTTAAGGGGACCCCCCGGTGAGATTTCAGCCTAGGGATAAAAAAATTGTATGGGGCTGAAATTTAGGGAATATACTCTTATAATACAAGCGTTTTAAAGGGTGTACTCGAAAAATTTAGAAAAATTTTTTTAAAGCTGTTAGGACTTTTATTTTTTGTTCTAATAAATATTTTGCAAAACCCATGCGAGAAGTTGTTTAAAATATTGTTTTAGAACCGTAAAAAAATTTTCAGAAAAAAAAATTAAAATTTGCGTCAGTTATAAACTTTTTAAGATTAAGAAATATCAAAAAATCGTGATTTTCAAAAAATAAATTCTGCCATTAAATTTTTCGGCAAAAAATAGGAAAAAAATGTTCTATGAGTTTTTTTGATCCAGTGCTTGGTTTTTTTGCAGCGACGGTTTGAAGTTGATTTTAAACGGTTTTGAGCGATTTTCATGGTAAATTTTGACATAATCGATAAATAACCTCTTGTTTTTTCGTAATTTATTCGGTTTTTCATAAAAATTGAATTTACAAATTGGTTTTGCATAGAAAAATTTAATGAAACTGTATTATTATGTTTAGTCTGATCTAGAACTTGATTCTTTATGGTGGCGATGTCAAGTTCGAATCATGATATGATTTGCTAACACCAAAATACAATGAAAAAAGGTTAAGTTTCCAAATGACCATAACTTTCTTGACGTATATCTCTTTATAAAACTTATGGTTAATTTATTTACGTTACTTATAAGCATGTTTATTACAATATAATTTATTACCAACTCGCCGAACGAATCATTTATCAATCGAGAAATAATTATTGTAAATACGAATTATGGTTTTTGTTGCTAAGGAAAATAATTGAAACATTTGAATGTAATATTTCATAACCAGTAATAAAGAAAGTGTTTGTAAAAAGTGAAAAAGATTTATAAATCAAGTTTTCAACTGACTTTTGAGTGTAATTTTTATCCAAAAATATGGTTCGTAATAAACGATCGAAACATTTTAAAAATTTATCTAATAAAAGATGGCACGGAACTCAAAATGAGCCTACCAATAGTTTTCCTAATAATGATTCCGGTGATAATTTCGATGATGCCCATGAAATACCGACAAACGCGCGAATTACAAAAAAGGTTGACTTGCTGAAGAATAAATTAGATACGACTATTGCTTGCTCGGGCGAATACGTTTTTTTAGATTTTTCGCAGTTATCCAAGTTATTAACCACAGTAAAGTGTTCAGAATGTGACGAAAAGAATTTGGAATTTGATTTATCAGTAGAAAAATATGGATTTGCCCGCAAAATTTCCATTGTATGTAAAGACTGCGAGTTGATTGGTTTGGAAACTGTAAAATCTGAAATTTACACTTCGAAAAGAATAAATAACAGCATATCAACAAGACCATCTTTTGACGTAAATGTAAGACTATGTACTGCTTTTTCATTCATGGGTAAAGGTTATTCTGGACTTGAGCAGTTTTCTATGATAATGAATATGAATATATTTTCTAATTCATGTTTTGATGATTATGTGTCTCTTTTGAATAAATCTGCCGAAAAATCTTGTAAAAGTATTTTAGATGAATGCCGAGAGTTAGCAAAACAAGCTAATAAAAAAATTCCTGATGAATCAGATCAAACAGAGAACCATCTTGATGAAAATGAGCTTAATGTTCTTGATCTAGATAGCACGTGTGAACAAATTTTTGAGAGTTGTGAAGATGACATAGAGAATCAACCAGATCAGAACAGTAGTAACCAATCAGAGAATTATATTGAAGAAATGGAAACTTTATCGGATCTAGAAGAAACTAATAGTGAAGAAAATAGTGAAGCGTCAAAAAAGGACGAAAAAGTCAATTCTGGTGTCAGTTACGATGGTTCTTGGCCAACTAAAGGATATTCATCCAAACACGGCTTTGGTGCAGCTATTGATATTTTAACCAGAAACGTTTTGGACTTTGATACTGCCTCTAAATATTGTCATGTTTGTGAAATTGCTGCCAAGGAACTCGATAAGGATTCACCTGATTTTTACTTTTGGTACCAAGGTCATGCTGATAGTTGTTCTATCAATCATCAAGGTTCTTCTGGAGCCATGGAGACGACAATTGCGGAAATAATTTGGAAGCGTTCAGAAAGTTATGGCTTCAGGTTCACAACAATGCTTGCTGATGGGGACTCAAAAACTTTTAACCACCTCAGCAGTCTAAATGTATACGGACAAGAATATACGTTGATGAAAGAGGAATGCATCAATCACGTGTCTAAAAGGTATATCAACTGAGAAATTTTTTTTTTTTTTCAATTGCGAATTTAAAAACAACTTCTTTTATTAAAAATTTATTTTGAAATTTCGTAAAACAGAACTCTATACAATAATAATAATAATGATAAAAGTGTGTGCAATATAATAGTAATAAATGTTGCACACAATAAAAATTAGTGATTGTTACATAACTAATTTTTTTATTACTTTTTATATTTTAGAGTATACACTGGCTTAACAAACATTGTAAAAGAAGAAAAAGCTCGTAAAGTCACACTTGGAGGTAGAGGTCACGGACAACTAAAAGAAACCACAAAACGAAAATTAGAAGATTATTACAAAAAAGCCATTCATAGAAACAAAGAAGATGTCCCAGTATGTTGACTAAAATATCTCGAATTATTAAAAATAATTTCTCTGATTTACTGCAATATTTATAAATTTTTTCAAATAGGAAATGAAAAATGCAATTTATGCATCGATATACCATGCTGTATCTACTGACGATGAGCCGCAACATTCGTACTGCCCCAAAGGGAAATCATCTTGGTGTTTTTATCAGGCTGCAGTAGCAAACAACAAAACACCAGGTTCTCATCTAGAAAATGTCGAAACCCCACTAAATAAAGTTTGTTTCGAGAAAATAAAACCACTTTACGAAAGGCTTTCTGATGAGGCTTTGCTGGTCAGATGTTCACGTTGCCTCACGCAAAATGCCAACGAAAGTTTACACAACATCATTTGGAGTAAGTGTCCAAAAGAAGTTTTTGTCTCTAAAACAAAAGTTCGATCAGCAGCCTGCATAGCTGTTTGTGAGTACAATTTGGGTACAAAACGTACTGTAGTAGAAATCCTTCAAAACTTGGGACTCTTAGTTGGACAAATAACTCTCGCTCTTGCTGATAAAATCGATGAAAGAAGACTGAATCAAGGTAGACAAAAGGCAACGACATTACATTCAAATGTTTCAATTATTTTCCTTAGCAACAAAAACCATAATTCGTATTTACAATAATTATTTCTCGATTGATAAATGATTCGTTCGGCGAGTTGGTAATAAATTATATTGTAATAAACATGCTTATAAGTAACGTAAATAAATTAACCATAAGTTTTATAAAGAGATATACGTCAAGAAAGTTATGGTCATTTGGAAACTTAACCTTTTTTCATTGTATTTTGGTGTTAGCAAATCATATCATGATTCGAACTTGACATCGCCACCATAAAAAATCAAGTTCTAGATCAGACTAAACATAATAATACAGTTTCATTAAATTTTCTATGCAAAACCAATTTGTAAATTCAATTTTTATGAAAAACCGAATAAATTACGAAAAAACAAGAGGTTATTTATCGATTATGTCAAAATTTACCATGAAAATCGCTCAAAACCGTTTAAAATCAACTTCAAACCGTCGCTGCAAAAAAACCAAGCACCGGATCAAAAAAACTCATAGAACATTTTTTTCCTATTTTTTGCCGAAAAATTTAATGGCAGAATTTATTTTTTGAAAATCACGATTTTTTGATATTTCTTAATCTTAAAAAGTTTATAACTGACGCAAATTTTAATTTTTTTTTCTAAAAATTTTTTTACGGTTTTAAAACAATATTTTAAACAACTTCTCGCATGGGTTTTGCAAAATATTTATTAGAACAAAAAATAAAAGTCCTAACAGCTTTAAAAAAATTTTTCTAAATTTTTCGAGTACACCCTTTAAAACGCTTGTATTTTAAGAGTATATTCCCTAAATTTCAGCCCCATACAATTTTTTTATCCCTAGGCTGAAATCTCACCGGGGGGTCCCCTTAACTGTCAAACCAGCAAAATTTTTAATTACTCCTAACTGAATAATGATATGGAAAAACAGGTAACAAAATAATTTTTTGCTCAACTTCTTATAATTTTTACCACCTAAAACTTAAGCCCCCAAACCACCCCTAATGACCCTATTTTAAAACCACATAGAGCTCCTAGGTTAGCTTGGATACTAACAAGGAGAGGTCACACCCTCCGGGTCACCGATCTTGACGAAACTTTGGGGATCGTTTTCTTATACCAAAAGATGAAGAAATCTACCAACCATCCCGTCTAATGGGCCTTTTATACCTAGTTCCTACATAGTTTATATCGTATTTTTAGCTCTTTTTGGGTTTTTTTGCGAATTTTCAAAAAATTCCTGCTCGAAGCCTATTGCACTTACAAAATTCTGCAACCCCGCATTCTCTTCATTTTTTCATCTTCTTTTGAAAAAAAATATTTTTAAATCTAATTTTGAAGAAATAACCCATGTAAAATTAAGGTAATCGAAAGCATTTTTTTACTGTTTTTTTGGTTTTATGAACTTAAACTGTACTTCGTCAGCCTTATCAAAATTATGTCTAAAAATATTTTTTCTAAAAAATTCATAAAAAAAACAAAGAAAATGCAGGGTTGCAGAATTTTGTAAGTGCAATAGGCTTTGAGCAGGAATTTTTTGAAAATCAGCTTGTCTTGACACTTTTAACACTTTTGTGGTCATTTGTGCCAATTTTCAAAAAATACCTGCTCAAAGCTTATTGCACTTAAAGAATTCTGCAACCCCACATTTTCTTTGTTTTTTTATGAATTTTTAAAAAAAAATATTTTTAGACATAATTTTGATAAGGCTTACGACGTACAGTTAAAGTTCATAAAACCAAAAAAACAGTAAAAAAATGCTTTTGATTACCTTAATTTTACATGGACTATTTCTTCAAAATTAGATTTAAAAATATTTTTTTTCAAAAGAAGATGAAAAAATAAAGAGAATGCAGGGTTGCAGAATTTTGTAAGTGCAGTAGGCTTCGAGCAGGAATTTTTTTAAAATTCGCAAAGAGACCCAAAAAGAGCTAAAAATACGATATAGGCTATGTAGGAACTAGGTATGAAAGGCCCATTAGACGGGATGATTAGTAGATTTCTTCATCTTTTGGTATAAGAAAACAATCCCCAAAGTTTCGTCAAGATCGGTGACCCGGAGGGTGTGACCTCTCCTTGTAAGTATAATCTTCAATCCAAGAACCCATTCCAAATAACTCTTCTAGGTTTGCCTGAATACTAGTTTTAATCTTAACTCTAATAAGCCACCTTAGATAATCCGTTTTGATATCTATCAAGCTATCGTATCCATTTTAGAATTCCGTGATCTCATTGCAAGCAAAATTTTTTGCTAATTTTCTACTCCAATCCCGAATCATTTGCTCTTATCAGTTCCGAGAACCGCTGGATACGCTAGCTTGATATCAAGCTGGCGTATCCAATACTTATGTCTCCGGAACGGTAATAGCTAGCGACACAGGTTTGCGGCATAATTTTTTGCTAATTTTTTACTTCTTTTTTCTCATAATCTTCTAATTTTTGCTTCAAAAACCAGTTATTATCAAGTTAATGCACCCAAGTCTTGTATCTGCGGAACGGTGGTAGAAAGCAACACGTTTCAATCATTTTCCTAGATCTATTAACTCTCCCATGTTTAGGTAAATACTAGGTTTAATCATAAGTTTGATAACCCATCTCATACAATCCTCCTAGCTTTACGTTGATATAAAATTTAACCTTGAATTTAATTACTCATCCTAAATAACCCTCCCAGAATGACGTGAATTCTAGGTTTAATCTTAAAACCAATAACCCTCCCGAAAAAACCCTTTTAGGCTCGCCTGAATACTAGGTTTAACCTTGAAATCAATAACCCATTCCAAATAATCATCATAGCTTTACGGTGATACTAAATTTAACCTTGAATCTAATTACTCATCCTCAATAACCCTTCTAGAATTACGTGAATACTAGGTTTAACCGTGAATCAAATAATTTATCTCAAATATGTAACCTTTCTAGGTTTTCATAGATACTTGATTTAACCGTAAATCCAATATCCTAGTCCAAATAACCCACCTAGATTTATGTGGATATCAGCGTTAAACTTAAGGCCTACATTCCATACCAAATAACCCACCTAGCTTAAGTTTAGTTTCGATGTGAACCTAGGAGGGTTATTAAGGATAGGTTTTTGGTTTTAAGGTTAAACCTAGTATCCAGGCGAGCCTAGGAGGGTCTTTCGGGTCGGTTATTAGTTTTCAGATTAAACGTAGTATTCATATAATTCTAAAAGGGTTATTGAAGCGAAGCTTTTTATATGAGGAGTGAATCTGTAAAAAACGACACAAAAAACCGACCCATAAAAGCGACACCAAGATATATAGATATGTATATATACTATACAAATATGTGTATATATAGTATCTAATATGGCATATATTACATATATACATATCTATGGTAGAAGGGTTGCTAGGCCATATCTAATATATACATATGTTAAAATGAGGTGTGAAATAAATAGCAGGCATGGGATAAATAATCGGGTTTACTCACTTTTAATTTATAAAGAAAAACAACAATAATTTATTATGTAAGTGTATAAATTAATTAGCTTAACAATACTTATGTTTAACGAGGTAGGACTAATGACGCGGCGCGTGACATTTGATCGACCGATACGCTCGGCTTCGCATCGTAGAAGAAGGAGAGAACAGCGGTTAGCTTCCAGCGGTGCTGCGCTCAGCTGTTCACTAAATTTCCAACAGTTCATAACGCCAATGCCCAATAGATGGCGATGCGTGTACTGTTTCATCAATGTGTAAAGATTATCACACTTGATATTTCAACACGCCACCTCAGTGTTATAATCTTTACACTCACATTTGTATATATATATTTCTTTCTTTTTTATAATTGATTCATTCTATTAATCTTTTACAATTTCATACTTATATTAATCTTAATCTATCTCTATTTTTTACAAACTTTTCTTTACATAGTGATTTAGTTAATATGTCGGCAATATTCTCTTCAGATTTTATTTTAATAATATCAATAATTCCATTTTGATAATTTTCATTGATATAGTGGTACTGTATTTCAATATGCTTTGAGTTCTTAGTAAAATTTCCGAATTTTGCAATGGATACAGCACCACTATTATCTTCGTAGCATTTCATTGGATTATTTTCATCGACTTCAAACATTTCACTGCATAAATTTCTGATAAACAATAATTCGGTTATTGCTTCAGAAAGCGCTACATATTCAGCAAATGTTGAACATTTAGTTACTAAATTTTGTTTTCGCGATTTCCAAAAAATTACGTTACCATTAAATCTGATGACGTAACCACTTGTAGACTTTCGATCAATATTGTCACCTGCAAAATCCGAGTCTACAAAACAGTCCAATTTACCGAACCATCTATTTTGCGAAAAATAAAGTTTTTTGTCTTTAGTTTTATATAAATATTTTAAAATACGCAATGCATATTTAAAATGCGTAATGTCGTAGCAATTTTGGAAACGACTTAGGTAATTTACACTGAATGCAATATCAGGTCTGGTACCTGAACTTATATATAATAATTCGCCTATTAAATTTCTATATTTTATTCTCTCATCAGTAAATCGAACTTGATCAAGTTTTAAGTTTTGCTCCATTGGTGTTTCATACATTTTGGAGTCATGTATTTTATATTTATTAGCTAATGATTGTATATAATTAGTTTGATACAGAAAAATTTTACCTTTTACTTGATCATAATCGATTTGAATTCCGATATAATTCGTAATCATCCCCAGATCCTTCATTGTAAATTTTCGCATTAATTCAGATTTTATCTCTTTCAAATTCTCTAAAAATTTTGAGCTTATTACTATATCATCCACGAATATTAATAAATATACACAATCATTAGGTAATAATTTTTTGTATAAACAATTATCGTATGCGCTTCTTTCAAATCCTAAACTTTTTAAGTAAGTATCTAATGTTTCATACCATATTAATGAACTTTCGCGAAGTCCATATAACGCTTTATTCAATTTACCTACAATTCCATCTTTTTCTTCGTATCCCTCTGGTAGTCGAATGTAAACATTTGATTTTATCTCACCATTCAAGAAAGCTGATTCTACGTCAAGCTGCTGTATAAAATTGCCATTGTTGACTGAGTAACTCAATAATATTTTCAATGTTTGCATTCGGCTAACAGGAGAGTATTTATTTTCTAGATTGTCAGGTTGTTGAAAACCCTTAGCGACTAATCTAGCTTTGTATCTACCGTCGGACTTCTTTGCAAATACCCATTTTAAGTCAATCAATTTTTCATTCTCTGGTTTAGCAACTAAGTCCCACGTACAATTTTTCTTATGACATTCTTTTTCTTTTTCTATCGCTTTCATCCAATTTTTTGATTCATAAGAATTCATAGCTTCGTGATAATTATTTGGTACGTTCGCGTTTATAAAATTTATATAAATAAAATTTGCTCCAGGATATCCTAATCGATTTGGTTTTTTACCTTTTGTCTCGCGCATAGAGACACGCCTTTCTTTATTTACATTTTTGTTAATTATATTTTGACTCTCATTTTCGCTCTCAACTACATTTTCATCATCACTCATGTCATTTATCTGACTTTCCTGATCCGAATTATTATCAACATTATAATTATCTTGATCATCATTTAAACAATAGTTACGATATTTATTATCATACGATTTTTGTTTTTCTAAACAAATTATTTCTGTGTCATTTTCGACTACTTTTACGTGACGTGCTTCGATTATCTTGTTATTTATTAAAATTTTTTATCCAAAATGCGTATATCCGATTAAGATTCCGATTTGCGATTTGTCATCCCAATCGCGTCTTTTCTTTTCACTAACTCTCACAAAAACTTTCGAACCGTAAATTTTTAAATTTCTTACGTCTGGCTTTTTACCAAAAAATAATTCGTACGGACTTTTTATCTCATTCGTGTTAGCCAACGTTCGGTTTTTTAAGTATGCTGCGGTTAATATGATTTCGGGCCAATAAATTTTACTTATTCGCGCTTCTTTACATAAACACCTACCGATGTCCATGATTGAACGGTTATAGCGCTCAGCCACCCCATTCAACTTATGTACATCAGTTGGGCACGGCATTAACTCAATCCCCTCCTCGCGAATAAAGTTATAAATTTCATTATTTAGGTACTCGGTACCTTTATCGCATTGTAATTTTTTAATAGATTTTCCGAATTGATTTTTTATAAAATTTATATAATCTTTGAACGATTTAGCAGTTTCGTTTTTTGATTTAAGAGTATATATACGTGCGCATTTACTAAAGTCATCTATAAAGGTTAAAAAATATTTTTCTCCTCGGTACCCTCGTATCGAGTGAGGACCTCTTAAATCAGTGTGAATTATTTGCAACGGCTCAGTTGCCCGTTCGCGATTATTTTCAAATTTTAAATTTGCCATTTTTGATTCGAAGCACGTCGCGCATTTCATTGTTTGTTTTTCAATCTGTTTAGGTATTCCGAAAAGTGTTTGATTTTTTATTATTTTGTCGAGATATTCAAAATTTACGTGGCCAAGTGCGCGGTGCCACCTTTCTTTCTTCGTTAATAAAGTCGCGTTTGTGTAAACATTATTTTTCTCAGAATTCATTTTATCCACATCTTCATTCAAAATATAGCTAGTCATAAAATATAAATTGTTTTGCTCTTTGGCAATAGCTAAAATATTATTATTTAATTTATCCAAAATTTCAATCCTATCGTCATAAACTTCCATATTTGCTACTTTTGCTATATTAGCAAAACATAAAATATTGTGTCGCAAGTCTTTCACGTAGTATACATTTTTTAAAGATACTTTATTGAATTTGTTTCCGATTTTAAAATTTACAAACATCTTACCTACTTTCGTAGCTTGCGATACGTTGTAGTCCGGTAGATTTACCTCAATTGGCTTTTTCAGATTTTCGTAACTAGAAAAATACGTTTCGTCGTTAATTAGATGTGCGGTACATCCACTGTCGAGTAGCCACTTAATCGAATTATTTTGATCACAAAAAACTTCACTTTTGATTTCACTCGCGTTCACATTGATGTTCCACGTTGAAATATTAAAGTTGTCATGATGATCTCGTTGTTGTTGGTGTTGAAGTTGTTGTCGTCCTCTTCCTCGTGCGCCACCTCGACCTCGTTGGTTGTGTTGTCCGCCACCTTGGTTGTTGAAGTTTTTTTGCTGATTAACAAATTTCTTTTTTGATGAATTTTCTTCGTTGTACCAACAGTCTTTTTGTTGGTGCCCTTTTTTGTTGCAGATATAACAAGTTCCACTGAATTTGTTTTTGTTTAATTTTGTGTGAAAAGTGCTCACGTTGTTTTTGTCACTCGTTGATTCTTTTGTCATAGAGAATTCTTGAATTTTTTCTTTCATATAATCGACGTTTTGTTTTTCAGCTGGAGCTATATCAATGAACATTCCTATTTGATTGTATTCAGCAGGCAAAGCTTTTAGCATATATTTCAATTTTTCTTGTTCAGTCATACTACCACCTGCACTGGTATATTTATTACACAATATCTCAAACTCAATAAAAAAGTCTTCATTGGATTTAAAATTTTTTAATTTGAGATCATCTAGCTTACTAATGCACAAAATTTGCATTGTTGTTGATTTTGCCAAATAGATTTTATCTAATTTTTTTATCATCTGGTAAGGCGTTTCAGCATTCTTGATGTATTCCATTTGTTTATTATCTATTGATGTCAGGATGAATACTGTTGCTTTGTTTTGTAAGTTTTGCCAGTCTTCTGCGCTGATCGCTGTAGGCCTTGTTTCGTTTTCTATTGTAATATTACATTGTTTGTACTTAAGAATTGCTTTAAGTCTGCACTTCCAATTTTCATAATTTGTGCCGTCAAATATTTGCACTTTTACGTCGTCCATTTTAGTTCTATTGATATAATTTTCTTCGATTTTTAATTTTAAATTTAGCACTTGTTTTAGTATTATATGTACTCGTTTTAATAAATAATTTTTATCTTCGTTTTTTAGACTGAAGAATTTGTTATTCACTAATTTTTCTAAATCCGTAGGATTTAATTTTTTTATTACTTTATATTGAACGATATTCTTATAGTTTATTTCGTGCACAGATCCAGGTTTAGAGTATTCAGTTTTAATTAGGTTTTTTATATAATTAAACATTCAACTGTCGTTCAATTTTTTTTACACATGTGCTTTTAATCACTTAACCTCAATTTTTATTTTTATTTTTAATTTCTTTCCATCGGTTATTTCACATTTATTTTGTCAATTATTTTTGCACAAATTCGTTTATTATATCTTTAATTATGTTTTATAATCAATCGTTTTTAAATTTACTCTTTATTTAAGTTTTTTTTTTTAATTTATATCGCCATGTGCTTTCACGTGGTCTGCTACCATGTTAAAATGAGGTGTGAAATAAATAGCAGGCATGGGATAAATAATCGGGTTTACTCACTTTTAATTTATAAAGAAAAACAACAATAATTTATTATGTAAGTGTATAAATTAATTAGCTTAACAATACTTATGTTTAACGAGGTAGGACTAATGACGCGGCGCGTGACATTTGATCGACCGATACGCTCGGCTTCGCATCGTATAAGAAGGAGAGAACAGCGGTTAGCTTCCAGCGGTGCTGCGCTCAGCTGTTCACTAAATTTCCAACAGTTCATAACGCCAATGCCCAATAGATGGCGATGCGTGTACTGTTTCATCAATGTGTAAAGATTATCACACTTGATATTTCAACAACATATCTATAGTAAAAGAGTGGCTATATTCTAAGCCATATTAGATACGTATATATACTATATATATATATGTTGCGGTCACTATCTGGACATTTCATATATACAGCGGTTACTATCCGGACATTTCAACACTATCCGGACAGTCAGGATAGTGTTTGGTCCCATTTTATCCGAGACCAAATAAAAATGAGTTCCAGAAATTGGGTGATGGGTTATTTGGGATGGGTTATTTTGGTTGAACCGCGCAAACCTAGAAAATTTTTTTATTGATGGGTTATTTTGGAAAAAAAAATAAAAAAAAGATGGGTTATTTTGGTTTTTTTGAATACGTGGGTGGTTTGCGCGTGATTTGCGCTTTAAGAGGGTGTATTATTGCTTTAGTAATTTATCATGCGGTATGTACAGTGGTCACTGTCCGGCCTTCGGCCGGATCACTGTACATATATATTAATATAAATATGTGTATATAGTATCTAATAAGGCCAAGAATATAGCATCCTTTCTAATTTAGATACGTATATATTAGACATTAGATATATGCATGGATCTGTATATCTTACTATATTATATAGTTGTAATTTGCTCTTCGCTCCCACCCCGCTCCCACCCTTAATTTTTCATTTTAGACCGTAAAATAGGTCAAAAACTGCATTTTTATTCCGCTCCCACCCCGCTCCCACCCCCACCCTTTCTCGCCCTTCTTTTTCTCACCCCATTCCGCTCCCACCCCGCTCCCACCCTCTCCCACCCCGCTTCCACCCCGCTCCCACCCCGCTCCCACCCTTAATTCTTCATTTTATACCGTAAAATAGGTCAAAAACTGCACTTTTATTCCGCTCTAACCCCACTCCCACCCCGCTCCCACCCTCTCTCTTTTTTACAACCTCCTCATTTGTAAAAATGTTATTTAAGGTAAACGACCCAATTAAAGATCAGTTAAGGATTTCGTTAGGTTAGGAAGATCCATAAAAGTTAATATTTTAAATTTTAAATATTTTAAATTAAATCCATAAAATAAATTTAGCTATAAATACAAACTGAAAATAATTTTTTCTGGACTAATAATCTTCATCGGATTCATATTATAAATTACAAATTTAAAAATAAATTTTAAGCGTTCTTCCTATCTTTCTCGAATTAAATCTATTACTACATTAATATTCAACAAACAATATTAAAATAAACAATATTCAATTGACAATATTTAAATAAAAAATTTAACATCTTCATCGATCTGTTCTTTTTTTTAAATTTTTTTAAATATTCTTTATAACTTATACTTTAGTATAGTTCTTAACAACTAAATCTTGCGCCTATGGTGAGATGGTTTAAAAATTTTTTATGTTTCATTTTTCAGGTTTTTAAAGTTATATCTTTTTTAGTTTATTACTTTCTTAATGCTGAATGATCAAACATCGATAACGTTCGATCTTTTCAAGTTCAACATGAATCTCACCACTCGCCGGTAATTTTCACTTCAATAACCTGAACTTAGCCATCCGCCGGGCCATAAAAATATATTCATTCAACAAACAATATTAAAATAAACAATATTCAATTGACAATATTGAAATAAAAAATTTAACATCTTCATCGATCTGTTCTTTTTAAAAAATTTTTTTAAATATTCTTTATAACTTATACTTCAGTATAGTTCTTAACAACTAAATCTTGCGCCTATGGTGCGATGGTTTAAAATTTTTTTATGTTTCATTTTTCAGGTTTTTAAAGTTATATCTTTTTTAGTTTATTACTTTCTTAATGCTGAATGATCAAACATCGATAACGTTCGATCTTTTCAAGTTCAACGTGAATCTCACCACTCGCCGGTAATTTTCACTTCAATAACCTGAACTTAGCCATCCGCCGGGCCATAAAAATAATCGCTTTCGACACTGGTTCTTTATTTTATCGTTGAAAATTATTTCAATAACCTATCTATACAAAATTGTATTATTAACTTTATATTGAAGTGTTAAAAAGTAAAAATGAGTTGCAGATTTTGTGTTGAAGATTTTTTTAAAAAAGTTTGTCCTGATTGCGGAAAACTAATTGAGTAATTTATTTTTTACATTTAAGTTTTTTTTTTTTTTTTATTTTTTTTTAATTTCTTATTATTTAATTTTTTTTTAACAGCACTGACATGTGTGGTTTTGGCAAAATTTGTTCTCAACATTTAAACTCAATTTTTGAAGTTGGAACTCAAAATTTTTTGTTAAAATACTGCAAATGGTAAAAATTTCAAATTTTATTTTCATACTTAAATAAATATTATAAAAATTTCATCCTTAAATTAATATTATTAAAATAGTTAAAATCAATTTTTAGTGCTTTGCATGCTTTAGTGTAAATAATTAAAATCAATTTTTAGTGCTTCCGATAATCAATCATCTAATTTAAATTCCTCCGGCCATACATCGAAATTGTATCTGCAACAAATTTAGAATTGATCTTATGGGGTCGGTTAAGGTAGTTACAACCCATGTATATATAGGTAACATAGAATATAGTTATTAGAATCTAGCAGGAGGGAAAATTGAAAGCTGTTGCTGAAGAAGATCTGTTTTTTTTAAATATTTTAAGAAAATTGAATTTGCAATCCAAGAATAACCTCTAAATTTGATCCATTTTACGCGCTTAGCATAGGAATCACACGTGAAAAGTTGAAACTTCTGAGCTTAATATCTCAAAATTTATCCCCGCTTGGAATTATTTGCAAAATACTAACATGTTGCGGACGCAAAGAAACTAACTCTGTGCAAAGTTATAGAGATTTTTTAAGAAACTCAATTTTTGCGGTAATTACCTTAACATAATGAATAAAATGCAAATAAATAGTTTTTACAGACGGTAGTCAAAATCAAAGTTAATCAATGTATACAGTATATGCCTTTATTTTGCAATCAGCATGTCTCTGGCTGTTATAGGTTATGAAATATGAATTAAAGTTTAAAAATAACTATTTTAAGCGCTATAGTCGCTAAGAAAGAAATAAGTAGCTTAGGTTAATGCCAATATCTTCTTTTTTATTTTATATAAAGTAATATGAAGGCGAGGATTTCAACAACGAATTTATAACTGATTTCATCGAGGATACTTTGAATGAGTTATATAAAAATTTATTCATAAATAAAATTTTAATTTGTATTTCAGAAATTACATATTACATTAAAATTAAGACATTAGATGATATAAAACAAATAAATCAAAACGAACTTATGGAATTAGAAGATTTAATGAAAGGATATAGATTAATAAAAAAAAAAAAGTAATATAGTAATATAGTAACATAGTAATTAATTTATATTTGTCTTAAAATTAAATTGTTAATAACTCTCACATGAGATAAATAATTTTTTGTAATATAATGTTATAATAAATAACATTAATTTTTAATTTAATAATACAATCATAAAATTATCATTAAAAAATAATTTTATTAATATATTATAATTATAGTCAGGATAGTGACCACTTTTTGGATTTTTTGTCACGATAGTGACCGCTTAATCTATTTATATAATATATGAAAAATAATTGAATTATTAAAACGGAAGATTTTTTGATATTACAGATATTTTTTTCAAGAAAATAGATTTAAAAATTATTAAATCAAAAAATTAAAAATTTTAACGGAAGAATATAATTATAAATATTTATTTTTTTTCATAAATATAGAATTGAAAATTATTAAAGAGAAAAGTTTTTTAAAATGAATTATATGTGGTTTGTACGGCTACTGGCAAAGGGTTCCACATATAGTTTCTTTTTGTTCTTAATTAAATATGAAAAAATTTTCAAAATTGTTAAAAAAAAAACCCAACGCGCCTTGCAAGTGCCTCCTGGGTGGTGTGGAAAACTGCATTAAGTAATTTAAAATTAATAAGTTGAAAATAAATTCATTTGTAATTCAAGTATACTTATTACTATTTTATTAGAAAAGATATATAGTGTATATTCAAGCATTTAATTCTAGGGGGTTGGCGAGCGAAGCGAGCAGGGGGGTACCCCCCCTAGTATGTATATATATATATATGTATATATCTAATATATACATATGTATATCTTTATATGTACAGTGGTCACTGTCCGGCCGAAAAGCGCAAATCAAGCGCAATCCACCCACGTATTAAAAAAAACCAAAATAACCCATCTTTTTTTATTTTTTTTTCCAAAATAACCCATCAATAAAAAAATTTTCTAGGTTTGCGCGGTTCAACCAAAATAACCCATCACCCAATTTCTGGAACTCATTTTTATTTGGTCTCGGAAAAAATGGGACCAAACACTATCCTGACTGTCCGGATAGTGTTGAAATGTCCGGATAGTAACCGCTGTATATATGAAATGTCCGGATAGTGACCGCAACATATATATATATACATATACATATGTGTTGTCATTTTTATATTGTCAAAATTTCAAATTTAAATTTTCAATTAAAAAATAATTATGCTTCGCTTCTAATAGGCGTCCAAGACACCTTTTTTTAGGATGAGTAATTAGATTCAAGGTTAAATTTTGTATCAACGTAAAGCTAGGAGGGTTATATAGGATGGATTATCAAACTTATGATTGAACCTAGTATTCATCTAAACCTAGGAGGGTTATTTGATCTAGAAAAATGATTGAAACGTGTTGCTATCTACCACCGTTTCGCAGATACAAGAATTGGGTGCATCAACTTGATAATAACTGGTTTTGATGTAAGCAAAAATTTAAAGATTATAAGAAAAGAGCAGCAAAAAATTATGCCGCAAACCCCGTGTCGCTAGCTATGACCGTTCCAGAGATATAAGTATTGGATACGCCAGATTGGTATCAAGCTAGCGTATCCAGCAGTTCTCGGGTTGGATAGGAGCTAAAATTCGGGGTTGAAGTAAAAAATTAACAAAAAATTAGCAAAAAATTATGCCACAAACCCCGTATCTCTAGCTGTTACTAGTCCGGAGATATAGAGTTGGATACGCCAACTTGATATCAAGCTAGCGTATCCAGAGGTTCTCGGAACTGACGAGAGCAAAAAATTCGGGGTCGGAGTAAAAAATTAGCAACAAAATTTCCTCCTGTTCCGGATGTGGAACTTCAAAGTGGATACGCCAGCTTGATAGACATTTCGTTTTGAGTATTTTGAGCCCAATTAGTAAAATATCTAGACTGAAGACCCGAAGAAGTTCTCTTGTCAGTAAACAATAGAACTTTAATTGATTTTTCAACTTATTTCAAATTAAGAAATATTTAAATTATTTAAATAATGTACTGAAGCATTAATTTACTATTTTCATTATTAGATAAATTTGATTTGCTTACGTTTAATCTATTTAGTATTTTTGGAAAAGAAATACAGGTAATCATAACCAAAAACAAATTGAGAAATTTTGGCCTGTATAAAGAAAGGGATTCCTATTAAACTTTTGTTAAATAATAAACTAACAATGTCTCCATTTTTTCATGCTAATCTGCATCTAGTAAATAATTATTGTAAAGAAATTTTGTTTCTAAGTTATTTTTTTCAAATTAGGTTAATTAAAAACTAAGGCTTTCGTGTGCCAAAAAATGAAATTAACTAATAAATAAAAATATAAAAGTATATTTAGAAAAATATTTATTACCTCAAGACAAAAGTGAAAAAATACCCAAAATATCTATCTATAATTTTTTAGAGGGTAAAACTACTTCATAAATCACCATCTTTCCGTGATCTTTATCAGATGGACCTTTCTTCGAAACACAGACATTACAAAACCTACACTAATTTCAAACATCTTTTTTACAAGCTGCCCAATAAAATCTCTCACAAATTTTCTTTAACGTTTCATTAATTTAAAAATGACCACCTCTAGGACCATCGTGAGCAGCGTGAAAAATTACCTTTACTTTGTATTTTGGAACAATCAACTGTGATTTATTCGTCTTTAAACTAGATGATACCCATTAGCATGGGGCTTAGCACTTTTTTAATTTTTTTTGTATGAGTGTCGGGCAAAAATCGCTTCTACATATTTTGATATTAGTGCGCGAATTTTAAAAAACGTGATCGGACCATTTTTTAAAGCACCTAAAGTTTCCCATAGGATTTGCATGCAAAAAGAGGTAAAAAATGATTATTTCATAATAACTTGATGGAAACATTGAAATTTTTTGTAAAAACCACATAGATAGATGTATTTTTGTCCGCTGAATCGAAAAAAGCAATAGATTTTACTGATTTGGCGATCAAGATTTTTTATTTGCAAATGATCGCTAAATATTGCAAAAAAATGAGTTCAATAATGGTTTTTTTTGTTATATAAAGAAAAATTTAGAAATTTTTATGTAAAAATCATATAGATCGATGTATGTTTGTCCGATGAATCGAAAAAAAGCGATAGATTTAACTGATTTGGCGATACGAAGATCTTTTATTCACGTACAAGAAATAGCTGTGCAAATTTAATTAGGCGCACAGCAGACGCACTACCACGCGTCAACATATGGTCCTTCAGAGCCGTGATAAACAAAAAGTGCAACAGTAACTAGAAGCAGTGCACATTAATCCAAGTATCCACACAAACACCATCAGAGCAGTGAAGGTGAAAAATGCGACATTCGACATTCAAAAATTCGAAAACGCGCAAAGTACGTTCACTGACGCCATCAACGCACTGACTGTAGAAAAATCCAATCATCCGTGAAGATACTAATTTCAACATCCGCAGTAATTTCACAAGCATCAGCAGTGCAGTGTATGTGGATAAAGCCAAAATTCAGCATCTTCCAAACCGAAGCAACGCAAATCAACGCACCCAGGACAACGAGACTGAAAAATAAGTTCAATTCAAATACGTTATTCGTCGTTCAACAGTAAGGTTTCGTGTATACCCTGTGAAGTGTTTATACATACGAAAAGTGATTTTACCAATACAACTGCGGTGAAATTCAAAAAATACGTTAATCGTAAATCGTAATTCGTATAGCAACACGTCATCCGTAACTCTTTACGTAGAGAATAACTCGTAACTTTTTACGCTATACACACATTATTCGTAATTCGCAAATCAATGCGTTATTCGTTATTCATAATTCGATATATTATTCGTAATTCGTGAATCAATACATTATTAGTGATTCGCCATTCAATTCCTTATCTATAATTCGTAAATCAATACATTATTCGTAATTCGTGAATCAATACATTATTAGTGATTCGTAATTCGATTGGTTATCTATAATTAGTAATTAAAGAAACAATTCTTCAAACTATGCACAATGAATTTTTATTTTCTAATGCGTTAGTCACTTTCCGTAATTCGGAAGAAAAATCTGTCATTCATAATTCAAAATAATTTTTCTTTACTCGCAATTCATAATTCTAAAACTAATTCGTAATAATTCGTCATTCGATAGGCTTTTTAAAAAATCCATAATTTGAAAATACTGTCGTGAGTAAAAATTCAGACGTTTATTCAGGAACAAAACTAATTTCAAGCGCCATGATTTTTATGTACTAAGAATTGTAAAAACTGTTGAACATTCAAATATTCGAAGACTGCAAGCATCCAGTATTTCAAGTAAGTCATTTTTTGTATCGTAAGTCAAGATTGACATCCTATATTTTTCCTTTTCTTTACATTTCTTAAACTTCCTTAAATACAAACAAGGAAACTTCTACGCTGAAGACTACGCGTTCTCTTGAAATTGTTAGCATGCTCGATAAATTTGAAGAGCTACAAATTCAAATTATTACTTTGGACAAAGCTAACGCAGCTTTGCACAGTACGTATCAAGACGAATTCGAAAATTCGTATTACCAAGCCAGACGCGAGGCATCCCGATGGCGCACGCACCACCACCTTTGCCACTTGCGTCCATTCATAGTTCACTTGAAATGACAGGCAATGACACAAATTCGAATTTTAACGTTAGATTACCTAAGATGGATCTACCTTAGTTCAATTGAACATACGAAGCGTGGATGGGTTTTCAAGATTCATTTAAATCCATGGTACACGATGTACCGAATAATCCCAAAATACAGAAACTTCATTATCTCCGATCTTGTATGTGAGATGAAGCGGAAATCGTGATTCAGTCTTTAAATTCATCTGAGGATAGCTATGACATCGCGTGGGATTTGTTGACCGATAGATACGGAAATCAAAAGGTTATAGTCAATAACCATTTAAGAATTCTTTTTGAGCATCCAGCCTGCGTCAGAAGAGAGTGCAACTGAGTTGCGACACATTTTGAATACAATTAACACTCAAACCCGAGCATTAAAATCTCTTCAACTACCCGTTGATTCATGGGATCAGGTTTTAATCTACCACATGAGATCAAAACTTGATAAAACTTCCCGTCATGAGTGGGAAAAATCCCAAAACACAAAAACACTGCCAACCATGTCCGAATTTTTGGATTTCTTGCAGACCCGATGTCAAATTTTAGAAGTGACACAGTCTGATACAAGCAAGTTAAAGATTGATTCGGTCAAAAAGGTTTATACTCGAAGCCAGATTTATACCCTTAATAAAAAGGTCTTGACCCCTACTGATGAAAGTAAGGCAGACTTTTGCAATTATTGTGGTCAAACTTACAAAATATTCATGAGTCAGGAGTTTCAAAATCTATCCGTCCAGGAACGTATACAAACCGGGGAAGATAGAAAACTTTGTCTCAATTATTTACGCAAAAATCATTCTGCTGCTGATTGTTTACTTTGCTCCTGCAAAACATGTGGGAGTAAACACAATACGCTATTACATGTAAACGACGTAGCTTCCACTCAATCCACCACTTCTTTAAATTGTCAAATACGTAATTCATTTCAAATTCTTCTTGCTACGACAGAAGTATGCTTTTTAGATATTGATAATAAAAAACACACTGTTCGAGTCGTTCTCAACAGTGGATCACAAGTAAACTTCATAACTGAAAATTTCGCCAAGCTACTTCGACTTGATCGTTCAAGTGCCGAGATTCCAGTCACAGGTTTAAATCAGATGGAGACTACCATCAAACATTCAGTAAAAACAAAAAAATTTAATACTTCTCATATCACCATCGATAAGAAAAATGACGATAAAACTAAAAACCGATCAAAATCTGGTAAATCAGCAAAGACAGCTGATAAAAATCCTCCAGGAGGAGCTTTTAAAAAATGTGGCTCCTGCGGGAGGAGCTTTTATAAATTATTGCTCCTCCGGGAGGAGCACCTCAAAAACGTCAAAAAACCTTATATTTCACATAATTTTAAGGTGCTCTTCCCGGAGGAGCTACAAATAGTGTTAAATATAAGTTTTTTCGACTGTTTTGAGGTGCTCCTCCCTCATTTTCAAAAAATCCACCTTAAAAAGTACTTTTTCCTTTAGTTATGTCTCAAGCTCTTCAAACACAGAGAGAAAATGTGACATAATTTTTTTTTTTTTTTTCTTATTTTTATATTTTTAAAATTTTTCTGGGTTGGCGAGCAAAGCGAGCAGGGGGGTACCCCCTAGTGTGCGCGCGTATATATCTTCCTATATTATATAGTTATATCCAGGAGGAGCTCTTTTTTTTTGGCTCCTCCGGGAGGAGCTCTGAAAATTACGGCTCCTCCGGGAGGAGCCCCTTAAAACATGTTAAATATAAGGTTTTTTGAAGGTTTTGAGGTGCTCCTCCGGGAGGAGCTCTTAATTTTAAAAGCTCCTCCCGGAGGAGCCAATTTTAGTAGCTCCTCCCGGAGGAGCACCTTAAAGCGTCAAAAACCCTTATATTTAACATGTTTTAAGGGGCTCCTCCCGGAGGAGCCAAAAAAAAAAGAGCTCCTCCCGGAGGAGCACCTCAAAACCTTCAAAAAACCTTATATTTAACATGTTTTAAGGGGCTCCTCCCGGAGGAGCCGTAATTTTCAGAGCTCCTCCCGGAGGAGCCCCTTAAAACGTCAAAAAACCTTATATTTATTATGTTTGAAGTGGGCTCCTCCCGGAGGAGCCGTAGTTTGAAGAGCTCCTCCCGGAGGAGCACCTCAAAACCTTCAAAAAACCTTATATTTAACATGTTTTAAGGGGCTCCTCCCGGAGGAGCCGTAATTTTCAGAGCTCCTCCCGGAGGAGCACCTTAAAACGTCAAAAAACCTTATATTTATTATGTTTGAAGTGGGCTCCTCCCGGAGGAGCCGTAGTTTAAAGAGCTCCTCCCGGAGGAGCACCTCAAAACCTTCAAAAAACCTTATATTCAACAAATTTTAAGGGGCTCCTCCCAGAGGAGTTGATTTTAAATTATAGGAGCTTCTCCTGTACGAGCACCTTAACTGTCAAAAAACTCCATATTTAACCTCTTTGAAGGGTGCTTTTCCTAGAGGAGTCGTAATTTTGAAAGCCCTTCTTAAAGGAGTACTTCAAAACGGTTAAGAAATATTATATTTAACATGTTTCAAGTACTTGAAGTATTTCAACTTACTATTTAATTTTTATAACTATTTTTTTAGACTCACCATAATAAAATTTTCTTTTTTCAATTTAAATCATATTCAACAATTTTACCTAAACATGTTTGAACTTTTATTCAATACACAAACTCAACTCAAAAAACATGTTAATATTAACTGTCAAAAAACTCCACATTTTATAACTATTTTTATGGGGGTTGGCGAGCGAAGCGAGCAGGGGGGTACCCCCTAGTATATATATATATATATATATATAAAGTATATTATAATTAATCACGATTTGATATATGTAAAGTATATTATAATTAATCACGATGGTAGGGAACCTCGCATAGCCCTTCTCTAGAAAAAATAACTATAAACAAAAATATAATATAATAACTATTACAACATCATAATCATCATTTTTTTCATTTTTATAGTATTATCATTTATGTTATTACGTTGTTATGGAAAAGTTTATCGCTCGTCACTTAAAATGTTGTTTTTTTTTTTTTTTTTTTTTTTTTCAATAACAAGAAATTTTTTCGCTGATACTCAAAGTCACAAAATGTATTTAATAAAATAGTACTTTCACTGTTACACTGTTTAACATAATTCCACCGAGTGCTCGTCTAGGTCAATGAAATATTCATTCTTGGTTGAATTAGGGTCCATGTGGTCTGGGTAATGCAGCTTTCAGGCGTGGAATTCGGTTTGTATTCTTAGTTTACGCTCACTAGCTGAGAGATGGCAGCTTTTATCTTTAAAAGAGTCTGACTGCGTGGCTTCATGTTTCTTGTAGGCTAGTTCACGTACTTTGGCCTCCTGCATGGCTCCTTTTTTCCCCTCTGCCTGTCAAGTCAGTCTAGTTGACTCAATCACGGATATCCAGGCTGTGCCGTAGTCCGGTGCTATGACCTGACGCCAACTCATGAGAAAAATGGAGTCAGGGCTCAGCTCAAATTCTTCTGGAAGGCCGAAGGCCTTCTTGGGGAAGTCACCTACAGCTGTTACGACCAGAGCTTATTCTTTCGTCTCAGCGTGGTACTAATCTCGGAACGAGTTGGCGGTGGCACATCCCATGTCATCAGTAAGGTGAGATTTTGAAGTGGCTTCTTCACCTTCAAGGTGGAATCACATTTTTGCTGCCTAATCGTCTTCAGTAAGACCTTCACTCCAGATGTGACTCTTGCAGAATTCGTGTATTCTTCTTTGGAATGTGATACGCCCAAGCATTAACTCCCTCCAACCAGTCATTTGTTGATGGAACCGAAGAACGCGACGTTGTTCTCTAAGGTTACTCTTTAATTCTCTTCACGAAACTTGATTAATTTGGTATATGGAAACTGCAATCTCGAGATCTTTCTCTTTTATGCGTGTTGCGAACTTGCGGATCTTCTTCTGCCTCATTGCTAGAATAGTATGGTCTCAGAGCTGTACTATGAAAAATGCCTTTAAAAGGTGCATTATTCAAATGTGTGAATATATATGTACTTTCCTTATACCTAGAAATTATTTGATACGGGCCATTATATAAAGGCAAGAACTTCGCCATCGTGGAACTTAACGCATTAGAAAGGTTACAGGCTTTAACAACAACTTTATCCTTAGGTTGGTACAAAACTAGTTGGTGATTCGAATTATATTCATCCGGTCGCACTTTTCCTAATTGCAGTACTCGCTCACCGGCTAGTTTTAATTTTTCCGCGTTGGCTAGCTCGATGGGTGGGGGTACCGGAATAATCTGAGACCAAGGGTGGTTAGGTTTCTTGTTAAAATGGAGCTAGTTGGGTGTGAAACCAGTGCTTTGATAAGGAATTTCGTTCGTGTTATACTCAATCAACCCTATCCATGAAGCCTAGTTCGTGTGGCAATCAGAAGTGAGTGTACGCATGTACCGGCCAATCATTTTATTGACGCTTTCAACTAAATTTGAATGAAGTTGTTTTATTGTGGAAAAAACTACTCTAATACCCTCATTCTATGGTATGCACGGTTGCAGTGGAAGCATTCGTCGTCGGCACCCTTGGCGGAGTTTTATGTACAGATGAAAGAGGAGGCTCATGATCAGTGACACTACGCAATGGTCCCGGAACATCTACGTGAAGCACCTGTCGGGGGGTCAAGCAGTATTAGTTTTTTTTTTTCTTTTTTTGCTGTATTCTTCTAATTTATTTTGTCTGGCCAGGCCTAGCCCCTACTAAGGTACGTCTCTGATGAAATATATGTTTATGGGCAAAAGTCAAAAAGTCGGCCACTTTTTCGTTGTGTCATGTCATGTAATTCCGCAAAAAAAAAGGTATTTAAAAAAAAGATATGATTCTAAAAATTTGACAGCTTCTAGGGTTTGGTGAACACTAGAAGCTGTTCAATTTTTAGAATCATATCTTATTTATAAGTACCTTTTTTTCTGCGGAATTACATGACATGATGTGACACAAAAGTGGCCGACTTTTTGACTTTTGCCCTTATATGTAAATGTGGATAAATTTTTTCTTTTTCTTAACTTATCTCGAAAAATTAAATAATTAAAATAAACACTGTAAAAATTTTTTTATTATGAAAATTATTTTTTCACATCGGTCTCTTAAACCATGACGTCAGTTTCCTGATTTTCAAGCGTTCATTCATTGAGAATGATGGCTCTTTTTTCAAACGATTCGCCGAAAACGATGTTTTGGTTAGGAAGCATGATAAATGTAAGAAGGGTACACAATTTATAGTGATCTTGCAAGTAGGCTTCCATTCCACCCATATTTTGTAAAAATTGCTCCAATGATTGTTTATCCAGAGTGATGTACTTAATTGGTGGTCCAGAAGTACAAAATTTAACGACTGGTGTAAAAAGGGTCCCATTATGTTCCAATCTAACGCTAATACGTTTCGCATTAAAGCTATTTATTGCGGAGGTTATTGATAAAATCATGTTTGATAACCCCATGATTATTTTGTCTTTGTTTGTTTGTTTTTTTTTCTACAGAAGTCATCTCGACCGCTGAAACGATTGTTAGCTACTGACAAAGGAGCTATGATGCACCTTTTGAGAGAGGTCATTGAAAAAAAAAAAAAGAGGGGGGTCCTAACGTGCTGCGGGTTGCTGTTTCGGAAGAAAAAGATGCGACGTTGCAGCGTTTTTTTTCGAAAAAGAGTTTTTCTATCGAGTCAGGGGTTGCGATGTTGTAGGCACGCTTTTCAGAATTTTTTACCTGTAGATAATTTCCTATGGAGAATTGGTATTTTTTTTTTATTCAACATTTTTGTCAAAAATTACAGGTTGATGAAAAAATTTTATCTGGTTGTTTTGGAAAAAGGTCGATAAATAAAAAGCAAAAAAATAAAATTAAAAGTATTTATTATATGTCTTACGATAACGCCCTTTTCGTACTATTTTCTTTAAAAGTACAACTTTCTTAAATCTAGTGGGAATAAAAAATTTTCATTATAACGTTACAAAATATCTCTTAATACAAAATACACTTCAAGTACAAATAAAAATCTCTCTCACATGGTATTTTCATTTAGAAAAAGTCGGCGTAGAGCAGCGAACGTAGGACCGGAAAAAACTTCAAAATCAACCACACGTCGACAAATCAATGATTCCAGAAAATTTTGTTTTTCACGTCCTCAGATATAAATTTCACTAGACTTTCTTGTAAGCTCGTAAAGATGATGTTTTAGTTAGCTTAAGATAATATCACCGACAAACCACTCCAAACCATGGATATCACGAGTGTAAAAATTATTTATAAGTTTCAAATGTAGTGACAGATTTTTAAATAAGTTGACGCTTTTGATCATCCAATGGCCCACAATGTTTCCTTGTAGGAGATGGCTGCTACTTTTTTAGGATAAGGTATTTTTTTTTCATCTCGTATCCCGTGAAGTTTTATGAGGAAGTCCATTTTAAAAAAGAAAAAGAAGGTGATGTGAAGACGATGACGAATTGAAAGAGTTTGAAGGTCAAGTGTTTGAAAAGAGTCATACCCACTATGATGGATTTTCAGAGTCCACCTTGAGTAAATTATCGAATTCAGTGTAAAGTAAACAGTTGATAGTGTTTGCTAATGCCTCTTCGAGTTTTACTTCTAAACGAACCGACCCGGTGCGAATTAGCGACCAATGAGATGCACAATGCGCTGATCCGTCAGGTGTGAGATCAAAAGCAATCAAAAAATTTCACTGATCATAATTTTATCTGTTAATTTCAAAACCCTCGTTCAAAAAATGAATATCCGTACGGGTGAAAAGAGTTTGAAAACTTTCAATAAACGATTTATTAATACCATCTGGAAAACGAGGGGTCAGAGGTTTACTTGGAACTTGTACACCCTCGATGTACAAAGAGAGATAATTTATGTTAAAGTGTTGAAAATTAAACAGATTAAATTTATGATTACCATTGAAATCTCTATTATCTACGAAACCAATGATTAATATTTTATGTAGCTGACCCAAAAATACGTTATCGGGAGTCTCGGATAAAAGTCCTGGATGCATCATGAATGATTTGATATCCACGCATGTTATCGGGTGTTTTGCAGACGCCTTGGATAATCCGTTTGCGTGTGCTAATAAAACGAGGGGACTTATTTTAACACGTCGCACGATTAGCGTACCAGCTTGTATCTGAATTTTGAACATGCCATCATCCGATGCGTCTGTTAAATAAAAGGCGTCTTTGCTGCGTACAAATCGAATACGCAACTCAACATCGTTTATCAACATTTTATTCTGATTAAAAACGTCACTGTGTATGTATTCAATTAAATCGAAAGTTGGACTGGGTCCGGTAAATTTTTGTCTGTCAGTCCTGCGTTTTTAGTTTCAGTGTTAAGTAGCAACGGAGACACTTAACGATTCCCTATTCTAAACAACCCGGGAGGGAATTTAACCAGAGAGCGTGGTCCCCACGAGTGTGTAGACGAAGGGAAGGGAGGAGTTGGTATTACCTAAAATTAGAGGCGCAGAATAAATTATGGGTAAATTTAATAATTAATTCTTTTATCTTGAGATCTGGTGGTCCCGTGTTGCTGGAACGAAGGTCTCGGTGAACTAGTCGAAGGTAAGGGTCGTTACAGACACAAAAAGATAGTTAGGCTGAATATTTCTTTATTGGTTCTTAAATATACACTCAGTGTGCCACTAAATACGCTAGTCGGAAATACACAGATAATTAGTTTGTGACAATCACTTAGCAATCAACGATAAACAACGAGTCCCTTAAGTATAATTAAATTAAAGTTAAAATCATAGATGAAGTTAAAGGGTTTGACAAAACTCGCTAATTTACTAGTACGAAACCTACAGATTACATGGCGGTTAACCCGACAAAGGATCGACGCGGCAGAGCTTAATTAATAACGAATTAGAACTGCCGTTGCCATGCGCTCCTGCAATGCACCGGCTGGCCGGCACTTACCGCGCTACCTCGGCCTTTTCTCAGCAAGGGTATCGAGTTGTGGCGGAGTGCAAGGTTGTCACGTGATTTTAGGCTCAGGTAACTCAGCAGCGAGCTGCTGAGTTGCAAAAACCCGTCGCTTAAAACTAACTTTAGGTACGCTATTATGTGCATAAAATATGTCACATAACATGCAGCGTTGGGCAGTACGTTGAACTCTTGTTTTCAGCGACTCTTTAAAATTAAGGCCGTTGTTAACTCTACGTCGTCAAACACGTTAATGCCTGCGCGAACAGCTTTTTTTCCTACAGCTTTCATACCACGACTCAGGTAGGGTATGATTCGGCGAACTAAGTCGCCGGAAAAAAACACCGATACCGTGACCTCTCTGGAAAGTTGAGCCAGAAAAAACCTTTTTTACTCTGGCACTCCCCCCAATTTTTTGCTCGTAATAATGAAGATAAAGTGACATTTTTTTAAAAACGATTTCGCATAAAACGCAAAGTCACAATGAAAGTACCATAACTGAATGAGATCGGGCGACCAAAAACGTCGCTTATATCAATTGTTATGGTTTGAAAATTGTATTGGACCAGGGGTAAGTGATGAAGGTAAATATTGTTTGACGATGTTACTACCAAAAATATATTTGGAAGTATCGAGTGACACTATTCGCAATAAACTAGTGCGAGAGTAAACTTTCGAGTGCCACCAACCATGCAAGGGGTACACATCCGTATGAACAAACAATTGATCAGGGATAGCACTTCCAATGACCGCTGGTCTTGACGCAACAACATCGAGGTTTTTAATCGATGATTCCAGAGTAAAATTTTTACCTTGCAAATCATTTTCAAATAAAAAAATACAGCAAATTTTTTTATTAAACTTTGTTTTGTGCTTATCTTTACACTTGCATTTTCTTGTAAGAGTATAGTAGTCTTTGAGATTTAAGGACGGTTGAAACATTTGATGTTCATAAATTTGAACGGTTTGATTAATTCCGTTTGCAAGCTGTAACACGGATTTGTATCAAACTTGAGGAAAATCGTATGGTTTGGGTGTATACTTTCATGGAAAAATAAAATTTCGACTCATGCTGTTCAATGTGTTTGATTGTACACGGGACGTCAATCTCAGCCAACCCTATGCACCAATCTCTCGTGAGTTTTATTTCACGAGGTAAATGAGGTAAAACCAGTAGTTGTATTATCTGAGTAATACAGCATACTTGAATTATTAGGAAGAATCAAGTAAAATTCGTCAGCGTTATCTATTTTTTTTAATCTTTTCAAGCTCGAACGCTTTTAACCACAAATCAAACTTGAAATTGTAACCTGTCCAGCGTACTAGAAATTTTTTATTGAACCCCGCCCTTTGGTGGCAACAATGTGATCGATTCTAAATTTTTCATCTTTTTTTAATCGATTTTTAACAACCAATACTAATTCTTCTGTGTAAAAGAATCCGTCAATTTTCTCGTCGTTTAAATCACTAAGAACGTACGTAAACAATCCTTGACGAAGCGAGACGCGCTTGATTTTAAAAATTTCTTCGCTATAATTTTTTTCACACCCTTTTTCAAAGGTGCTTTTATCAGGGGTGTGAGGTTAAGTAAAGTTTTCAATTGGCACACAGTCACAGTCCACGCATAGCTTGAGTCTCGATCATTTTGACAAATCGATAATTATTTTTGTATTAGCTGTAAAATTTTTTACCCTGGAAACGACTGCCCTGGGTACTAAAGCTTGCAAGGTATCTGCTTTGCAGGACCTGAACTTGGCAAAGTGTTTAAAGCTTTCTATTTTTTATGTATTTATTTTCAATCTATTTAGAGATTCTTTTTTATTATTTTTCTTATGTAATTTATTTATACAAGAGCAGTGAGCCGGGCGATTAATGTGAAAGACTCCTGTAGATGAATTTCAAATTCATCCCCATGAGCAAGAGTCTTAGAAACGTGTCGCTGCGCACGCGAGTCAAAATGATGCGAAATGAGTGGCATCCCCGCAACCCTTGTACGCGTGCTCACAGCCAAAAGGTGTCCGTAGCCCGCGGGCCCCAGTCCCGAGATTTAGCAGGTCAAACTCGCCGGCAACATCGCACGTCCGAGGTATCGAGAAATCTCGTGCGGGCCCGATGCAACACTAAATTTTGAACCATCTCAGATCACACATTGAATTTTTATTTTCTTGTTGTGGTCAGAGATTAGGTTCAGTTCGGTATATTCCGGTGTTATTCAAACGCTTTAGTTTCCATTATATTTTAGTCAATCATAAATAAATTCAATCAGTCGACTTTAATATAGCTTAAACATTCGGTGTGAAAAATAAAAAAAAAAAGACCGTACGCGCCGCGAGTTACGAGTCACGCGTTTTTTTCGCGAGAGTAGGGACGGTGACGCTCAAAGATATCCTGGGTAGCAGTCTACCGTGGAAGCATTCCGAGGTTTAACAGGGTGACGGCAACAGCACGTAAGTCCTTTTAAATTGACCGAAATTTTCTTAACCCGCTAAGCGTTCACAATTCTCTTAAGAGTAGGAGACTGTAAAAGGTCTCGAAGCTTAAGGAGAGGGAAATCAACATTGTTTCTGTGAGAGCAAATAGCGGTTCCTACCTACGTGCTGTCACGATATCGGATTTTATTTATTTAAATTATTCTACGTGCGATCTTCGAACCAATTTCTAATATCAACTTTCGCAGCTCACTGCACGATTAAATTGATTGGCGATTTGTTAGCGTCTCAGGTTGAACATAAAACTTTGAAGCCGCAAGCGGCATGATATACTGTTGAATAAATTGTTAAAAATCGAACGATTTTTTTTTCTCTTGATGTATAACCTTAGTTTTTTTTTTATATTGTTCTAAACATAATTTTTCTTTATTAACCCAATCAAATTACAGTGAGGGTAAGTTTTAGGGTTAAATTTTTATAAACCCAAATCGAAAAAATTTCAAGCTCAACATTCTGAATCAGGATGGCCACAAGGTCTCCAGGTCTAACAATTACGGCTTGTGAATGACTTCCCCAGGAAGTTTTGACACAGGGGAGTTTAGGAAACATCTGAGGCAAAAGGCAGCAATACGGCGGAAACCAAATTTTACTTTGGAAACATTGATTGAAAACCCCGTTGTTGTTGCGTCAAGACCAGCGGTCATTGGGCGTGCTATCCCCGACCAATTGTTTGTTTATACGAAACCCCTTGCATGGTTGGTGGCACTCACCTGTTTACTCTCGCACTAGTTTATTGCGAATAGTGTCACTCGATACTTCCAAATATATTTTTGGTAGTAACATAGTAGTAGCTTTTCTATTTTTATTGTTAAACTTTTAATGGTTCCAATTAATTTTTTGAATTTTTACGATAATTTTAGTGTTTTTTAAAACTAAATTTCACTTTTTTAAACTTTTTTGATAAAAGTATAGTGTAAGCATACAAAAATATTATATACATATATCATTGGAAAGTCAAAACGCATCTTAAAAAAAAAAAAAAAAAAAAAAAATATGGTACCTATTTGAAATTTTCGAGTAAAAATTGTTTGTTTAAAAGTTTTCTTTCTTTTTTTTTATATTAAAAGCTCCAATACCGCTATTATTGCATAAACTGGCTACTGTAACACCAGGATGTGGTGTATTTTTTAACTCCGTTTCAGAAAATATATATTTTGTCATGGTTTTAAGCTATAACAACAGAAAAAAGTCCAAAAAACAGTATTTTTTTTCAAAATTTTAAGCTTATCTTACACATAGAGACAATGAAAATAAATTTAATCATATTTAAAAAAAAATTTTTTCGCTATTTTCGATGGTCAATAATGGGGGGGGGGGGGCTCGCGATTGCCCCTTACCAAAACAAGAGGAAAAGTTGCGTCTTTGATGCCTCTAAAACATATCAAAAAACCAGAACTGTGTCACCCCCATTTTTTTTTAAACACAAAAAACTACCTAAAACTATGGTTTCTTATGTATTTTAAATGGGACAGAAAAGTCTCTGCGCATGCGCAGTAAGTGAGTTGACCGAAAAATCAACATACAAGATGTTAAAGGGGATCCCAAAAGACACCTCATCCCGAAGTTTCAGCCGATTTGGTGAGGACCACATTTAGGCGATTTTACAAGGAGTCGCCAGGTAGTAGGCCATTGAATCTGTGCCAACGAATGTGCTGCGATCTTTTGAAAAAGATTTCCCATAAAAATTTGCTTCACGATTTTAAAAAGCCTATTGCTCTCATTTCTTCCACGAACTTCCGGTTTGGTGCTCGAAGCGTTAACACCGTGGCGCGTTCTGTCCGATGTTTTTGGCTATCGCCTAACAGTGAGAGTGAATTTTAACCGAGTTTGAGTGCTGCATAAACTTGCGCCTTGCAGTATTTACCTGTGTTGATAATTACCTTTACTGAAGTGATCGAATTTTGCCCGGTAAGCCAGGAATACGATTGTCGGCTTGACATTGAGGTTAGTTAACCTGTACAGGGAGATCGACGAGGCTCGCTTCCCTCCCTTCGACCTTCCACCGAAGCGTCACCAATACCTCTCCGATCAGACGTCAGGTAGCGCTTCCTCCTCGCTGCGACCGTGATCGCTTACGATAGCGTCCACATCAACACCATGCCACCGCCGGCCAAGTCTAACGGGCTAGCTAAGACTTCTTCTTAAACCAGGAGAATGACCAACTCCTCCGGAAACTCGGGCGATGCCAAGTTCCCCAAAACTCAGCTGAACGACTTCTTTAAATCATCAAGCCAGCAAAACGGCAAACTCAGACAGGTAAATGAGGAGTTAAGTAACCCCGATATGTTGGCCGCGATCATGGCCAGATTTGATACACTCTCGCAAGACATAGCAGACGAGGTTGAAAGACAGCTGTCCGACATAAAATCCTTAGTAAAGTCGATTGTGAGGGAAGAGCTGGAGGCCTATCACAGAGTCAAAATTTCTGAAATCGGACAGAAAAACAAAACTTTCGAAATTCGATAGCCTTTGTACACAAAAGTCAAGTATTATGCTTTAAAAAATAGCCAGTGAAGTTTTTTTTTTAAATAATAATTTTTCTGAAAGTTATAAACAATTAAACTTTTGGGTGACTATTTTTTTAAATCGCCATTTCTAGAGAACTATTGAATAAAACTTTACAAAATTTTAACAACGACTTCACAAATAAGTAAAGTATTGAATGATAAATAAATTAAAAAAAAAAAATTTAATTTGTTTATAAAAAATTAATTTTTTAATAAAAAATTGAAAATTTAATAAACTTCTCATATGGGTAGGGCAACATTTTTTCAACGATATTGTTTCTTAAAGTGTTACCTAGAAGTACGTGAAAAAAAATTTTGGTAATATTCATAAGAACAAAAGTTGTGAATTTTTAAAGACCGCAAAACGAGCGCTGCGACGAGCGCGGAGCCATGGCGCGCACTGAGGTAATTTTTCGGTATCTGCAGAAAAGTAATTATATAAAAAAGGGACGTGCTAGAAACATGCAGTTTGGTGGAAATTGAAGAAAAGGGATGAAACTATTTGGGAAAAGTCAAAAAATGCATGATATTTTCTTATTTCGTGGTTAAAATCAATTTTGAAAAAAAGGTTATGTTTTACAATAACGCTATCGGCTTGATAACTATCCTAGACACTTTTTATGAGTTTTTCCAGATTATTTTTATCATATTTTATATATCATATTTCATACGTTATTTTTTCACAACTAAAAAAAACGTATGAATATTTAATCTAAAATAGTTAACTTAATCATACTGTCATTTTTTCCTTTCTTATTCATTTTTTATTTTTATTTTTTATTTTTGTTACCCACGAGATGATAAAATATTGTCTCTGTGTGATCTAAAATTCTTATCTTTTAGTTCTATTGGTTCTATTGATATTTTATCAAGTAAATATAATTAATATTATTCAATTTAATGATGAATTCTCAGCAAAAAAAGTCTATTAATGGAAATAATTCTTTCAGTTTTCATAATAATTATTGATTTGTGAAATTCATCGATTTTTTAAAATAATTAAGAGTTTAGATATTTGAAAAATAATTATAAGTTAAATAATGACAAAATATGATTAAAATAATTTGGAAAAACTCATAAAAAGTGTCTAGGATAGTTATCAAGCCGATAGCATTACTGTCAAACATAACCTTTTTTTCAAAATTGATTTTAACCACGAAATAAGAAAATATCATGCATTTTTTGACTTTTCCCAAATAGTTTCATCCCTTTTCTTCAATTTCCACCAAATCGCATGTTTCTAGCACGTCCCTTTTTTATATAATTACTTTTCTGCAGATACCGAAAAATTACCTCAGTGCGCGCCGTGGCTCCGTCACCTCGCCGCGCTCGTCGCAGTGCTCGTTTTGCGGTCTTTAAAAATTCACAACTTTTGTTCTTATGAATATTACCAAAATTTTTTTTCACGTACTTCTAGGTAACACTTTAAGAAACAATATCGTTGAAAAAATGTTGCCCTACCCATATGAGAAGTTTATTAAATTTTCAATTTTTTATTAAAAAATTAATTTTTTATAAACAAATAAAATTTTTTTTTTTAATTTATTTATCATTCAATACTTTACTTATTTGTGAAGTCGGTGTTAAAATTTTGTAAAGTTTTATTCAATAGTTCTCTAGAAATGGCGATTTAAAAAAATAGTCACCCAAAAGTTTAATTGTTTATAACTTTCAGAAAAATTATTATTTAAAAAAAAAACTTTACTGGCTTTTTTTTAAAGCATAACACTTGACTTTTGGGTACAAAGGCTATCGAATTTCGAAAGTTTTGTTTTTCTGTCCGATTTCAGAAATTTTGACTCACAAGGAATGGCTGACCGAGAAAGCCGAACTGACCGAAAGGTTGGACTTTCTCGAAATGAGGGAGGAATCTCGTCTCCGCAGTGAGAAACGTGACAACATAGATATACACAATCTCGAATTACTGACTAGGGAACCGAGGAGAGAGGTACAACAGTTCTTGAAAGAAAATCTGGGCTTGGACATCGAAGTCGCACAGGTAGTTCAGATGAAAACCGCTAAAAACAAGAAATTGGTTATATGCAAAATGCGCACCCTGAACGACAAGAGACTTGTTATGCACAGTAGGGAGAAACTTAAAAATTCCTCCTACTTTATTATGTATGATCGCACCAAGAAACAGCGACGAAATCAGAATATAATTATGGAAACTGGCAAGGAGGAAGAGGAGAAAGGAAGACAGATAAAGGTTGGCTACCTTAAACTGACTGTGGATGGTACGACCAAATATTGGAACGAAGGAAAAGGTTTCTCGTTGCAGGGATCGTGGAGCTCACGTACCACACGCCGGAGCCAGGATTTTAGTACCCGGCCATTTCAGCCCACCAAGAACCAATAATTGTCATCCTAGCGAATATATCGACGGAGCCGCGGATATACTCGCACCATGCGAGAACGTACCACTCCTTCGATACTCAGTTTCGGATCTGAGCCCTAATATCATTATTAATCAAGTCACTCCCGCTCTACCACTGTTGGGGACGACAGTGCGGAAAATTTTGCTGCATACAGCGAGTGCTCCTTGCACGACGAATGCACACGTACCACGACATCCCAGTCTACAGTGAATGTTTCTACCGGTAATGCACCCCTTTGACCCAGCCTGAACGACGACGGACCCCCTGCCCGCAATGACAATCTCTCGATTATTTTCTGGAACGTTCACGGTATTAGGAATCTGGTGGCTCTATCTGAGGAAGATTTGTGTCCAATTTTCAGGAACAGCGCATTTATTTGCGTGTTGGAAACTTGGCTCGGGGAGAAATTTAAGTTTCTTCCCAAATTATTTGCAAAATACTCCGTCCTCGACAATCCAGCAGCTAGATCCTTTTCCCGGGGCAGAAACAGTGGCGGACTAGCCATTCTCTTTGATCCGGAGGTAGTAAAGAACCCCACGATTCTTGTCACGAGCGAATCTTTTATGGCTCTCCGGTGCTCCATGAGCAATACAGATTTTCTTATTGTCAGTGTGTACGTCAGGGGTGATAATTTTTCGACCGACTTGGAAAACCTAACCTCCACTGTCAGAGAGATGATACACAAGTTTGATGGTATTCTGCTAGTGGGAGGCGATTTTAATGCTCGGATAGGGGCATCTAACCAACGCTGTCAGGACCAGTCAGAGCTTGGTTATTTTGATTCACCACGCACAACCTCGGATTAACTGCTAAACAAGGAAGGGATAATGCTCGTCGGCGAGATGGAAGAATTGGGATTAACCGCTCTCAACGGTAGAAGTTACTCCGACCAGACGGGCAAGAAAACCTTCTTAAACACGAACGGCTCCAGCACGATCGATTATATTTGGACGAACGACCAAGACCTCATGGACCTGCTAGATTTTGCAGTACTAGACGCGTACACTTCAGACCATTTCCCGATCGCTGCTCTTACCAACTCAACTAGCCGGAAACCCACGGAAGCACCCATCTATTGTGATCTACCTTCTGACCTCGTCCTGAACTTGCAATGGAAGCGCAAAAAGTCAGCCGTCTATAAACACAGGATGTACGAGACAGATCCACTGCAGGGAGAGTTGTGGAGTCCTGGAGCTGATGTCAATGCCCAGAATGACTTCATAATCCACTCCATAAAAAGCATGGCTGAATCTCTCGATATGGCAAGGAAAGTTCGTTTATCCATAGATACTATGGTTGGCAGAAATAAGCCATGGTACTATAAAAGCTGCAGTATCGCCAACAAAACACAGAAAATGTTACTTCGTAGATGGCAAAGAAGCAAATGTAAAGACAAAATCAAGGCGGAAAACTATCTGAAGGCTTATAGTAAGTACAAAAACTTGTGTAAGGATAAACATCGCGAATACACAACTGCTCTACAGACCGATCTAGGCAGAGTGAGGAAAAATCCGAAATCGTTCTGGGCGGCTGTGCGGAGACTGAAGGGGACGAGAAGACTGAACTGCCCGCTCTCACGTGAATGTGTAGAATTATTCTACGAGAGCATTTACCCAGCACGCAACCATCGCCTGACAAGTTACCACGATGACGGAGAACACCCCACGCTCGACACAGACTTTACCTGGGAAGAGAACAAGTCAGTCATAGCGGACCTAAAGAGCGATAAATCACCGGGTCCTGATGGTGTAGCGAACCCCTTTTTTAAATTTCTCCCTGGCACCTGGATTACGGCATTGGTACAGCTTTTCAACAATATTTTCAAGTCCGGCACGGTGCCTGAGAGTTAGTGTACTTTTCAGATCCTCCTTTCCCTTATGGAAAAAATCGGTGTAAACACCGAAAAATAACACTGAAAATAACACCGAACTTCTACACCGCATTGGGTGTGATTTCGCACACCCAATGCGGTGTTACACCCAAATGGAGTGCTACACCCAATGGAGTGTTATACCCAAAGGAGTGTAACACTAAACCAAAAAAAAAAAAAATTGGCCTCATGGGGATTCGAACCATCGATCTTCAAGTTGACGAAAATTTACCGACCACTTTATCCACATAGCCACGCTCTTGATTGAAAATACTATGTTTGAAATAATATATAAACATTGAAACAAACTTTTTTTGATTATTTAGTTTGCATATGATTAAAAAACATTACTTTTAACTTGTTTATAAAAACTATATTAACAATTATTAAAATAAAAATTTCAGTGTTAACACCCGAAATTCGGGTGTTTTTCATAAAAATTCATTTTTTTATTTTTTTTTGGCAGAAATTAAAACAATTAAACCACCTTATTTCTTTTTTGATAAATTGATCTGAACTTTTTATTATTAATTATATTTATTCTCATGATTTCCTTTAACTCACAAAGTTTCGATCGCGTCATCAACGTCGTATGTCCTAATCTGCCAATAGCACTATAGTTTTGAGCCTACGCGACTTAGAGGTCTAAAATTTTATAGACGGTATAAGTTTGAATGTCGATACGTTAATGTGCAGTCTTGGCCATCCAGGTTACCGATGCCGGGGGTACCTGGGGGTCTTCTCCGAGCAATCGGGTCTTATTCTTTGGATGTGATTTTTGGATGTGAATTTTTAATAAGTACGTCAAAATATAGTACTTTTTAAATAAAAGCATGTTAAAAAATTATTATTATTTTTGTCATAATTGCATTCCTATTGATTGGTTTCAAAAAATTTCAAATATTTTCATTTTTTTGTCTGTTTCTATTTTTTTCTAAAATAATCATTTTTACCGCTCCTTTGGCCGAATATATACTTTTAGTTCTTAACTTAAAGGTTCATGTATTTTTACAAGGGTTTTTTCATTATTTCAGTTCGGACGTAATTTTCTAAATAAAAAAATGAATTTTGAACAAATTACTTTAAAAAAAAAAACTTAAATGTTTAACGATAAAAATTTAATGAGTTATTCGAATTCTGGAATAATTTTTAGTGATTAATTTCATTTTTTTGTATTTCAATTACTGTCTCAGACGTTTTATACTTACTTTATAGTACACGACGAACTCACGATATATCTGTGCAATAATAAAAAATTTCCAGTTATGGTATTTATTTTTGATCCTAGTGATTAAGCATATCATCATCTATTGAATTCTTCATTAATTTTTTATTAAAAACGGATTGAGCGTCAAAATTCCATTTTGAGTATAACATTCCAACTAACTTTTAACTTTGGTGTAAACACTAATTATTTTAGGTGTAATACCCATAATTATTATAACTTAACTTTGGTGTTAGCACTAAACCT
Organism: Encarsia formosa; assembly: GCA_038277355.1. Classification (NCBI taxonomy): domain Eukaryota; kingdom Metazoa; phylum Arthropoda; class Insecta; order Hymenoptera; family Aphelinidae; genus Encarsia; species Encarsia formosa. The sequence goes on along the minus strand of CM076184.1, from coordinate 38,062,865 downwards.
TTTATGTATAAACTCGCAATAGTGTGGGTGTTGGCACCCAAAACTTAAGTGTTAATACTTAACTTCGGTGTTAACGCTGAACATATTGGGTGTAAACTCCCATTGCGAGTGTCAACACCCAACAGTCGAGTGTCAACGCTTAACTTTGGTGTTAACACTGAACCTATTGGGTTTAAACTCCCAATTGTGGGTGTCAACACCCAACAGTTGAGTGTCAACACTTAACTTTGGTGTTAATACTGAACCTATTGGGTGTAAACTCCCAATTGTGGGTGTCAACACCCAACAGTTGAGTGTCAACACCGAACTTTCGGTGTTAACACTCAAAATCTAGTGTTTACACCGAAAAATCAGTGTTAACACTGATAATTCGGTGTTTACACCGGTTTTTTCCATAACGGTTTTCACAAGAAGGGCGACCCTGGAAACCCAGCGAACTACAGAGACATTGCACTGATAGATTGTATAGCAAAGATTTTCACCTCACTTATTGCCAGACGTCTGAGTACGTGGTGCGAAACCAATAAAATCCTTCCGGAATGCCAAGGAGGTTTCCGTAAGTCAAGATCCTGTGAAGACAACATTTTCACTCTGCAGGCTAGAGTGGCCATCGAGCTTTCTAAAAAACAGGGTAAACTCTACGCAGCCTTTATAGACTTCCGCAGAGCTTTCGACTCTGTCTCCCACGATATCCTGGGGAACACCCTTTACCAGACTGGAGTCAGTGCTAAAATAATCAGAGTCCTGCAAAACCTCTACCAAGGAGCCAACTCCCAGGTCATTCTCAACCGTCTAAAACAGGAAAATTCCCCATCACGCAAGGAGTCCTACAGGGTGACCCACTGAGCCCCATTGTCTTCGCTATCTTTCTGTACGACTTAGTGAGTTATTTTGTCGAGCATGGATACCACGATATTGCTGAGAAGATAGACATATTATTGTTTGCTGATGATCTTACATTCTTGAGTACCAACGTCATAGACCTTCAGGAGAAACTTGATATATTGACCAGCTACTGTCGGAAGAAAGACCTGCAAGTTAACACCGCAAAGTCCGAGATTCTGGTTTTCAAAAAGACGAGCAGACCTAAGAAAGTCAGACAAATTAAGTTTGACGGCAAGAATTTAAAAATTGTTAGTCAATACACGTATTTGGGAGTCACATTCTCATCATCCGGCCCTCTCAGAAAGGCAGCTGACCATGCAATTAGCAAAGGTCAGCGCGCTCTTGGAGCTATCTGGCAAATACTGGTGGCAGGCAAAAATACCAGTTGGGACGCTGCCCGTAGACTGTTCGAGACAGTAGTCTCGTCAACAGTATTATATGGGTCAGGTGTATGGGGCCTAAACCACGTGCAACAGATCGAGCAAATACAGATGTTTTTCTACAAACGCTTGCTGCAGCTACCAAGATGCACGCCAGGTTACGTGATAAGGCTAGAGACTGGCTCATCAAAGCTCGAAAAGGACATATTGTTTAGAGCATCGAACTATCTCATCACGCTTCTCTGAATGCCCACCGATCGCTACCCAAGGATTATGCTGGAAGCTCTACGGAAGCTCGACTCCACTCCTGCAACCAACAATCTCAACTGGTTTACAAACCTCAGGATGCTGTTGACGAGAGTAAGGCATGAATGTCTCCTACATTGCGATAATGTAGATACTGTCAAACTCGCGATCCCAGCGATCGACGGAGTCATAAGCCGCCTTTGTTTTACTGAAGACGCCCAAAGAGCGCTTCGGTCTGATTTCCGCCCTCTCTACGGAAGATTGAAAGACCTGAGGACTCCTTCGACTGAGCCTTACTTGAAGCTTGAGCTCCCCATGGCTCATCGAAGAACTCTAGCTGCCTTTCGTCTGTCAGGAAGCATCAGTCTGACATTACACGCCGAAAATCACGCTTGCAAGATAGACCTCACCAAGGAATGTCAACAGTGCAATTCATCCTCCAAGGAATCAGTTTCTCATCTGCTGCTGGATTGCCCCATGTTTGAAGATCTCAGAGGAAGATACCTGAAGGACGCAGGCCTCCTAGAAATTCTTAGCTACTTAACGAAGGATGAAATCGCAAGATTGCACTACTACACAACCAGCATGATTGGAAGAAGATCGTTTATTCTCGATGACTGTTATTAATGTGTTGTGCTTGGTTTTATTGATACTTAGTTCTGTATCCCGCGCATTCGTTCAGAATATTTTAAAGTCGGATACCTCCGACAACTTGTAATGGGGTTACCGCAAAAACAAGTGAATAAATAAATAAATAAACAAATAAAAAATAATTTCTACCATGGTATGAAATTTTTTTTTTGTTTCTTGATTCAGATTTGTGGCATAATAACAAATGCCTTACTTATCATTCTAGCCGACTCATGAATCAATAACAATCCCAATTTGAGTTCAACATAAGCACTCGTTTTTTGAAACCTAGTATCTGTCTCGAACAGTAAATGATATGAATCTCATAGTCTTGATGAAAAACTAACTTATATCCTCAACCATTATAAAAGCTCAACATCATGAAAAATTTATCATTTTTGAATCTTGAATCAACGTGTCTAGTTTTCATACCTTGATTATTCTAAACGTAGGCTATTGAATGTTTGCTGGCTGATGTACTGTGATCTTGTGAAGAAGATTTCATGAAAAAATTCGATCAACAATATTTGAGAGCCTAATGCTGCGTTTTATACCACGGTATGAAAAATTTTCATGACGTCAAAACATTTTTTCCCTGATTCAGATTTGTGGCATGATAACAAAAGCCTTACTTATCATTCTAGCCAACTCATGAATCAATAACTATCCCAATTTGAGTTCAACATAAGCACTCGTTTTTTGGAACCTAGTATCTGTCTCGAACAGTAAATGATATGAATCTCATAGTCTTGATGAAAAACTAACTTATATCCTCAACCATTATAAAAGCTCAACATCATGAAAAATTTATCATTTTTGAACCTTGAATCAACGTGCCTAGTTTTCATACCTTGATTATTCTAAACGTAGGCTATTGAATGTTTGCTGGCTGATGTACTGTGATCTTGTGAAGAAGATTTCATGAAAAAATTCGATCAACAATATTTGAGAGCCTAATGCTGCGTTTTATACCACGGTATGAAAAATTTTCATGACGTCAAAACATTTTTTCCCTGATTCAGATTTGTGGCATGATAACAAAAGCCTTACTTATCATTCTAGCCGACTCATGAATCGATAACTATCCCAATTTGAGTTCAACATTAGCACTCGTATTTTGAAACCTAGTATCTGTCTCGAACAGTAAATGATATGAATCTCATAGTCTTGATGAAAAAATAACTTATATCCTCAACCATTATAAAAGCTCAACATCATGAAAAATTTATCATATTTGAATCTTTAATCAACGTGCCTAGCTTTCATACCTTGGTTATTCTAAGCGTAGGCCATTGAATGTATGTTAAATTATATTTCGGGATCTTGTAAAAAAAAATTCATAACAAAGCTTGCTCAACGATATTAAAAAGCCTACAGCTTCGATTTCTACCAAGGTATGAAAGAATTTCATCAAGTTACAACCGATCTTCTTGTTATTCATATAAGCAACCTGAGACCTAAAGCCCTGCTCACATACTTGCTTATTTTTGAATCAAACTCAGGAAAATTCTCAGATGCACTTTAGCACTCGTGTCAAAGTACCTTAATTCCATTTCGTACATTTTATGATATGATTTTTATCGACTTGATATGTTACTAACTAGTATCAAGTATGAAAACTAGAAAAACGTGCATTAACCATTTGATAAGCTTAACATTCTGGAGCATTCATTTTATATCTTTTCATTCACATGACTAACTTTCATGTGAATTGATATGAAAAACGTAGGCCATTGAATCTGTTCCAACGAATGTGCTGGGATCTTTTGAAAAAGATGACCCATTCAAATTTGCGTCACGATTTTAAAAAGCCTATTGTTCTGATTTCTACCACGGTATGAAATTTTTTTTTTTGTTTCTTGATTCAGATTTGTGGCATAATAACAAAAGCCTTACTTATCATTCTAGCCGACTCATGAATCAATAATTATCTCAATTTGAGTTTAACATTAGCACTCCTTTTTGAAACCTCGTATCTGTCTCTAACAGTAAATGATATGATTCTCATTGTCGTGATAAAAAACTAATTAATATCCTCAACCGTTTTAAAAGCTTCACATAATGAAAATTTTATCATGTTTGAATCTTCAATCAACGTGTTTAGCTTTCATACCTTGGTTATTCTGATCGTAGGCTATTGAATGTTTACTGGCTAATGTACTGTGATCTTGTGAAGAAGATTTCATGAAAAAATTCGATCAACAATATTTGAGAGCCTAATGCTGCGTTTTATACCACGGTATGAAAAATTTTCATGACGTCAAAACATTTCTTCCCTGATTCAGATTATTGGCATGATAACAAAAGCCTTACTTATCATTCTAGCCGACTCATGAATCAATAACTTTCTCAATTTGAGTTCAACTATAGCACTCGTATTTTGAAACCTAGTATCTGTCTCGAACAGTAAATGATATGAATCTCATAGTCTTGATGAAAAACTAACTTATATCCTCAACCATTATAAAAGCTCAACATCATGAAAAATTTATCATTTTTGAACCTTGAATCAACGTGTCTAGTTTTCATACCTTGATTATTCTAAACGTAGGCTATTGAATGTTTGCTGGCTGATGTACTGTGATCTTGTGAAGAAGATTTCATGAAAAAATTCGATCAACAATATTTGAGAGCCTAATGCTGCGTTTTATACCACGGTATGAAAAATTTTCATGACGTCAAAACATTTCTTCCCTGATTCAGATTATTGGCATGATAACAAAAGCCTTACTTATCATTCTAGCCGACTCATGAATCAATAACTTTCTCAATTTGAGTTCAACTATAGCACTCGTATTTTGAAACCTAGTATCTGTCTCGAACAGTAAATGATATGAATCTCATAGTCTTGATAAAAAACTATTTTATAACTTCAACCATTATAAAAGCTCAACATCATGAAAAATTTATCATATTTGAATCTTTAATCAACGTGCCTAGCTTTCATACCTTGGTTATCCTAAGCGTAGGCCATTAAATGTATGTAAACTTATGTACCGGGATCTTGTAAATAAAAATTGATAACAAAGCTTGCTCAACGATATTAAAAAGCCTACTGCTCCGATTTCTACCAAGGTGTGAAAGCATTTCATCAATTCACAACCGATCTTCTTGTTATTCAGATAAGCAACCTGAGACCGTAGCAGATAAGCCCTGCTCGCGTACTTGCTCATTTTTGAATCAAACTCGGGAAAATTTTCAGATGCACTTTAGCACTCGTGTCAAAATACCTTAATTCCATTTCGTACATTTTATGATATGAATTTTATCGACTTGATATGTTACTAACTAGTATCAAGTATGAATATTAGAAAAACGTGCATTAACCATTTGATAATCTTAACATTCTGGAGCATTCATTTTTTATCGTTTCATTCACATGACTAACTTTCATGTGAATTGATATGAGAGACGTAGGCCATTGAATCTGTTCCAACGAATGTGCTGGGATCTTTTGAAAAAGATGTCCCATTAAAATTTGAGTCACGATTTTAAAAAGCCTATTGTTCTGATTTCTACCACGGTATAAAATTTTTTGTTTTTGTTTCTTGATTCAGATTTGTGGAATAATAACAAAAGCCTCACTTATCATTCTAGCCGACTCATAAATCAATAACTATCTCAATTTGAGTTTAACATGAGCACTCCTTTTTGAAACCTCGTATCTGTCTCTAACAGTAAATGATATGATTCTCATTGTCGTGATAAAAACTAATTAATATCCTCAACCATTTCAAAAGCTTAACATAATGAAAATTTCATCATGTTTGAATCTTCAATCAACGTGCCTAGCTATCATACCTTGGTTATTCTAAACGTAGGCTATTGAGTGTTTGCTGGCTAATGCACTGTGATCTTGTGAAGAAGGGTTCATGAAAAAATTCGATCAACAATATTTGAGAGCCTAAAGCTGCGTTTTATACCACGGTATGAAAAATTTTCATGACGTCAAAACATTTTTTCCCTGATTCAGATTTGTGGCATGATAACAAAAGCCTTACTTATCATTCTACCCGACTCATGAATCAATAACTATCTCAATTTGAGTTCAACATTAGCACTCGTTTTTTGAAACCTAGTATCTGTCTCGAACAGTAAATGATATGAATCTCATAGTCTTGATAAAAAACTATTTTATAACTTCAACCATTATAAAAGCTCAACATCATGAAAAATTTATCATATTTGAATCTTTAATCAACGTGCCTAGCTTTCATACCTTGGTTATCCGAAGCGTAGGCCATTGAATGTATGTTAACTTATGTACCGGGATCTTGTAAAAAAAAATTCATAACAAAGCTTGCTCAACGATATTAAAAAACCTACCGCTCCGATTTCTACCAAGGTATGAAAGAATTTCATCAAGTCACAACCGATCTTCTTGTTATTCAGATAAGCAACCTGAGACCTAAAGCCCTGCTCACCTACTTGCTCATTTTTGAATCAAACTCGGGAAAATTCTTAGGTGCACTTTAGCACTCGTGTCAAAATACTATAATTCCATTTCGTACATTTTATGATATGACTTTTATCGACTTGATATGTTACTAACTAGTATTAAGAATGAGTACTAGAAAAACGTGCATTAACCATTTGATAAGCTTAATATTGTGGAGCATTCATTTTAAATCTTTTCATTCACATGACTAACTTTCATGTGAATTGATATGAGAAACGTAGGCCATTGAATCTGTGCCAACGAATATGCTGTGATCTTTTGAAAAAAATTTTCCATTAAAATTCGCTTAACGATTTTAAAAAGCCTATTGCTCTGATTACTACCATGGTATGAAATTTTTTTTTTTTTTTTTTTGATTCAGATTAATGGCATGGTAACAAAAGCCTAACTTATCATTCTAGCCGACTCATGAATCAATAACTATCTCAATTTGAGTTCAACTATAGCACTCGTTTTTTGAAACCTAGTATCTGTCTCTAACAGTAAATGATATGAATCTCATAGTCGTGATAAAAAACCATTTTATATCCTTAACCATTATAAAAGCTCAGCATCATGAAAAATTTATGATGTTTGAATCTTTAATCAACGTGCCTAGCTTTCATACCTTGGTTATTCTAAACGTAAGCTATTGAGTGTTTGCTGGCTAATGTACTGTGATCTTGTGAAGAAGATTTCATGAAAAAATTTGAAAATCAACAATATTTGAGAGCCTAATGCTGCGTTTTATACCACGGTATGAAAAATTTTCATGACGTCAAAACATTTTTCCCCTGATTCAGATTTGTGGCGTGATAACGAAAGCTCTACTTATCAATCAAGCTGGATCAGAAATCAATCACGATCTCTGGCAAAATGATTTATTTGATATGATGCTGCCTTGTCTATATGTCTTTTCAATATTCCCAATTGACATATTTGAACTGCTCAAAATGACCACTTCATATACAGAATATTGACAAGCTTTTCAAAATGACCAAAAACTTGTCAAAATGACCAATCCGTTGTTATTTTCTTCTCAAAATGACTAATTGTAAAACATATACTTTTATATACAGGGTGGGCAATTTTAATCAATCCAGCTGAATAACTTGCTTGGAAAGGCCCAAATCGAAAAAAATGTAGTGACCAAAGTTTCATGATTTTTTGGGGCTAATAAAATGGCCCAGCCGAAATAGGGCCTCTACCTTTATTTTAGGCCCTACGAGCCTCAACTTCGTTTTTTTAAATAGGAACCCCTATTTTTGACCCCAGATTCGGAAAGAGCGGGAAATTTTACGATTTTGAGGTATTTTTTGGAATTTTTTATGGGCCTTATTGAGGCCCTGCAGGACCCGTTTATTAAGAACCTCTGGTAACGCTAACACCTAGGGCCTCAGGTTGGGCCCTACGGAATTAAAGTCCGTTTTTTTAAATGGGAACCCCTATTTTTGACCCCGGATTCGGAAAGAGAGGGAAATTTTACGAATTTTAGGTATTTTTTGAAATTTTTCATGGGCCTATCTGAGCCGAGATAGGGCTTTTATCTTTATTTTGAGCCTTACGGACTCTATCCCCGAGTTTTCAGTGGGAAAACCCTACTGTTGGCCCTAGATTCAAAAACAGCGGGTAATTTTACGAATTTTATGTATTTTTTGAAATTTTTCATGGGCCTTGTTGGGGTGCTTGTTTAGCGTGAATCCCCTTGCCACTCACGATGGGGTGCTTGCTTAACGTGAGTCCCCTTGCCACTCACGATGGGGTGCTTGCTTAACGTGAGTCCCCTTGCCACTCACGATGGGGTGCTTGCTTAACGTGAGTCCCCTTGCCACTCACGATGGGGTGCTTGCTTAACGTGAGTCCCCTTGCCACTCACGATGGGGTGCTTGCTTAACGTGAGTCCCCTTGCCACTCACGGTGGGGGGCTTGTTTAGCGTGAGTCCCCTTGCCACTCACGATGGGGTGCTTGTTTAGCGTGAGTCCCCTTGCCTCTCACGATAGAGAGATTTTCTGTTTCATTAACCACGACGCAAGTGTTCAAAATTTCCACCTTGCGCTTGAAGGCATAAATTTATTCTCCTTTGATAATTTTGAACAGTCTTTAGCAATGTTGCTCTTGGAATGGCGTTACATGCTTGACGTATGTGCTCTATCATATCCTCTCATGGTTAATGAAACAGAAAATCTCTCAATCGTGAGAGGCTAGGGGACTCACGCTAAACAAGCACCCCATCGTGAGTGGCAAGGGGACTCACGTTAAGCAAGCACCCGATCGTGAGTGGCAAGGGGACTCACGTTAAGCAAGCACCCCATCGTGAGTGGCAAGGGGACTCACGTTAAGCAAGCACCCCATCGTGAGTGGCAAGGGGACTCACGCTAAACAAGCACCCCAACAAGGCCCATGAAAAATTTCAAAAAATACCTAAAATTGGTAAAATTTCCCTCTCTTTCCGAATCCGGGGTCAAAAATAGGGGTTCCCATTTAAAAAAACGGACTTTAATTCCGTAGGGCCCAACCTGAGGCCCTATGTGTGAGCGTTACCAGAGGTTCTTAATAAACGGGTCCTGCAGGGCCTCAATAAGGCCCATAAAAAATTCCAAAAAATACCTAAAAATCGTGAAATTTCCCGCTCTTTCCGAATCTGGGGCCAAAAGTAGGGTTTTCCCACTGAAAACTCGGGGATAGAGTCCGTAAGGCCCAAAATAAAGATAAAAGCCCTATCTCGGCTCAGATAGGCCCAAAAAAAATTTCAAAAAATACCTAAAAATCGTAAAATTTTCCGCTCTTTCCGAATCTGGGGTCAAAAATAGGGGTTCCTATTTAAAAAAATGAAGTTGAGGCTCGTAGGGCCTAAAATAAAGGTAAAGGCCCTATTTCGGCTGGGCCATTTTATTAGCCCCAAAAAATCATGAAACTTTGGTCGCTACATTTTTTTCGATTTGGGTTTTTCCAAGCAAGTTATTCAGCTGGATTGATTAAAATTGCCCACCCTGTATATATTTATTGAAGGTCTTACTGAAGACGATTAGGCAGCAAAAATGGGATTCCACCTTGAAGGTGAAGAACCACTTCAAAAGCCCACCTTATTGACATGGGATGTGCCACGACCACCTCGTTCCGAGATTAGTACCACGCTTAGACGAAAGAATAAGCTCTGGTCGTAACAGCTGTAGGTGACTTCCGCAAGCAGTGAGCCTAGTCAAGCTAGAAAGCTGATAAGACGCGACTTGTGAAGGGAACCTACCCGGTCCCTTAGTAAACGGACCTTCGCGATTTGCTGCCCCCCACCTACTCATGTCTCGTAATCAACTGTGCATCAAGTTAACGAAACTCTGGCTCACGGTATTTCGACGCGGTGAGAGGACACCTCAATTTACACTTCACAACCTTTAGTTTATTAGTACGTACAAGCTCAAGCATTTAATAGATTCTTTGTGAAGTTTGACGGTCAAATATTATCCTAATAGTATTCAGGCACGCAAATATTGAGCTATCGATTCTTGTATTAATTATTCAGAGATGCTCGAATAGTACATCTTGGTTCCATCCTTCTTTTGCTTCCGAAGCTTTTCGTGCCGTGCGCATTTTATTATAGACGTTCAAGTTCTGAGGCTCTCGTAATCTTAAACGAGTGACTGAAGAGCTGTCCGGTAAAGCCTGTTACAGTTAGTAAGAGATATTTGATTTTTGTAGATGTGGGTGTTGAGAGTCTGGCTCTGCAACTCCAGAGGGAATCACAAGATTTGCGCGCAGCGGCAACCTTCTGGTTTCCAGCAGAATCTCACCTAACACTCATGCGTGTTCTTTCTTTACACCTAGAACATTTGCGAATTTTATACTTAGTTGATTAAACTAAATCCGACTCACTGTTCACGAAGCTAGAATTTTTACCCTTCATATTTCAAGACTTCTTTATTATTTTTTTGTGAAATAAATTATCGAATTTATTGTTACTAGAGATTACTCAGCGCGCACGGACCCTTATTTATTGCTTTTGCAAAAGAAATTTTTGTTAAATATAATAAAAAATTCTAACTCCATCAGTTTTTAAGCGCGCAAGCGCGCATAGGAAAAAAACAAAAATAGTAACCTCAAATGCACTTTTCGAATATTTTAAAAACTTCTTCACCAATCAGCTCACGAATAAAAAGTTTACGCAAGATGGCGATAGCTCTTTTTTACAAAGGGATATGAGCTTAATTCTATTGAATAAATTATTGATCATTTATTTGGAAAGGAAGAGTAAAAATGCTTACTGCTAACTTTCATACTGTCACACTCGTAGGATAAATTTTTATTTATTTCAATAATTAAAAACAGTTTTATTTATTTCCTTTTTTCATTATTGTTTAGTCGTATTATTTTCGAGGTTTTTTTTTTAATCGCCTGAATAAAATTAAAGACAACTAAAATTTATGTTGAAAGGTCTGTGCCTGATAAAGAAGTAATTTTTTATCTCTTCCATTGGCAAAGTTAATAATTTGATAACATAAAATACTGATCTCGCACATTTGGCTTAAATTTCACTACAATTTCAATAAATAGAAAAATGCTCTTAGTGGTTGGCATGAAGATTAGCTCTGTCGGGAGCTTACATCATCTGGTAAATAGAAAGTTATTTAAACATTTTTGCTTTTTCACTGCAAACTACTATTTTTTTGATAAAATGATAATTTAAAAATTATTCATCTTCTCTAAAACTAATTAAAGAAAAAGAAATTTTTTTAAACAATTAGTAGTTTCAAAGTGAATCTAATCACAAGTTTGCTAGTAATATTTTTTCTTCTTCTAATTGCGTAGTTGGTTCTGAGATATTTCTTTGCGGTTCTGACTTCTGATAACCATTTTTGCTAACGCAAAATTCAAACAAGAAACAGATTCGATACCAAGTGAACTTTACAAAATATCGTTGTAATCTTAGACATTGTAAATTATTAAAAAACTAAAAACTTTTAAAAAATTAAATACTGATGAGCTTTTTTTTAGCTTCTACTTACCGAATGACTTTTTTGTTAGTTCATATACTACGTTTGAATAGTAATGAAATCACCTTTAGAGTAAGCCCTGCTTAAAAGTAATTAAAATATCAGATAAGACTATTAATATTACATCTTTCATTTAGTAATTACAACTTGAACACTTTTATTTACAATTATGAGTATATACAAAACATTAACAAAATCTAAAGATCAGTTTAAAATTGATAAGGCATCCATGTGATCATATCTGTCTTCTCTTTTGAATAATTCTACTAGTTTTGTCGCTAGCAGCTTTTCGCTCGATTTTTTAGCTTGTTGTGTAAATAAAACGAATCGTCCTTTTGCTTTTATTAAATCTCCTGCTTTTTCTGGTAAAATATGTTCCTAAAATAAATAGTATAATTTTTAAGCTCATATTCTACTTTATTCATACATTACATTTCAAGCTAATAAATTTTTAAATTAGATTACTTGAAACTGTTTTATATGATGTGATATGTCATCGAAATGATCTTTGATTTCTATCCAGAGTGACTCCAGCTCTGAAATATCTGTGTAAAGAGCCAAATGACAGAGTGTCAAACACAGCTATAAAAAAAAAGCCATGTTTATATCTATATACATACATTTTTATAATTTACATAATTTTAAAAAGACATATTTTATATCTATCTACATGAATCTCTTCAAAGACTTCACCAAAGTCAAATATTAATCAGGTACATTGTTATTTAATCATATTCTAACGTTAATTTTGATCCGATTTTAATGGGATTAGGCTTAAAAGATAGCTTAGTAGTAGCTAGGGCGCTACAGAGCTCTTTTTTCATTTTCGTTTTAATTTAATTTTAACTCTTTTATTACGCAAACACTGAAACTCACCTATGACTTCACCTCATGGGAAAATACACGTGTAAAAATTGAAGTTTTTATAAGTGCCTATCAACCACGTTGTAATTATCAGATTTATTTTCCTTTAACAAGGTGATTATCTTTGATATAAACATTCTATTTATGCTTGGCTTCCTGAATATCAATAAATGTTTTAGTTGTTATTTTAACCCATTAGGTCCCAAGAGTTATGAATTTTTTTTTGTACTTTGAGCTTATAAATCAAAGCGAAAAAGTTGAAAAATAATTTAAAAAATACCCTACCCCCCTATTTTCGGATATGCCCTACACGATGGCATTGTTTAAAATACTCAAAAATAACATTTTAATTTGTTAATAAACAAATTTAAAAAAAAAATGAAAATTTTTACGTCATTTTTTTTTTTTCAAGCTGGTGAACAATGCCAAAAAAATTATTTTTGCCCTCAAAAAGTTGACCACAGGTGTTCACATTAGTTGAACTTTACGTGCATATTTGATTTTTTTGGTTTCGATTTTTTTAAACAAAATGGCGGACTAAAAACTTCAACGCCAATAATTGTACGGCAGCGCATGGTTGAATAAATACCGAAAAATTACTTTTTATAAAAAATGACTGTGGCTCCTCAGATTTTTGTGGTCGCTGATTATGAATCTGAGATCAGAATATCAAAATTGTAAGAATTGGGCCCAATACCATAGGTCCCAATACTCAAAGTTAAGATTTTATAAAAACAAAAAATATCATCATATTTTACGTAGAATTTCAAGATCAAAGTATCCTTGGCCGTTTTTCGAAAAAAATCGTCATTTTCGAGTAAAAAATCAAAAAAAGTTCAAAGTATTGGATTTACTTCCAGAGATCCACAACAGCTCGTCCCCGTGTGCCTGTAACGAATTGAACACAACTTTTGAGATGGCAAAAATATATTTACGAGGTTTTTGGGTAGCTGATAGTGTATCTGAGGTAAAAACATGAAAATCCCAAATATAGGGCCCAATACCGTAGGACCCAATAGTAAAAACTGAGATATCATAAAAATAAAAAATGCCATCTTATTCTGCGCAAAATTTCAAGATCAAAGTATACTTGGTCGTTTTTCGAAGAAAATCGTCATTTTCGAGTAAAAAATCAAAAAAAGTTCAAAGTATTGGATTTACTTCCAGAGATCCACAACAGCTCGTCTCCGTGTGCCTGTAACGAATTGAACACAACTTTTGAGATGGCAAAAATATATTAACGAGGTTTTTGGGTTGCTGTTAGTGTATCTGAGGTAAAAACATGAAAATCCCAAGTATAGGGCCCAATACCGTAGGACCCAATAGTAAAAATTGAGATATCATAAAAATAAAAAATGAGATAAAAAATCTGTGCAGAGATCCTGCATTCTAATCATTTCACGTGAGTTACGTCGTATAAAAAGATCAACGAAATAAAAAACAAAAAGTAAAAAAAATTTTTTAAAACCACGTGGTGCTGCATGTCCTTGAGTCCCTTTATTTGGAATTTTCATGTTATTACCTCAGATACCCTATTAGCTACCCAAAATATATTTTTGCCATCTCAAAAGTTGTGTTCAATTCGTTACAGGCACACGGGGACGAGCTGTTGTGGATCTCTGGAAGTAAATCCAATACTTTGAACTTTTTTTTATTTTTTACTCGAAAATGACGATTTTTTTCGAAAAACGACCAAGTATACTTTGATCTTGAAATTCTACGTAAAATATGATGATATTTTTTGTTTTTATAAAATCTTAACTTTGAGTATTGGGTCCTATGGTATTGGGCCCAATTCTTACAATTTTGATATTCTGATCTCAGATTCATAATCAGTGACCATAAAAATCTTAGGAACCACAGTCATTTTTTATAAAAAGTAATTTTTCGGTATTTATTCAACCATGCGCTGCCGTACAATTATTGGCGTTGAAGTTTTTAGTCCACCATTTTGTTTAAAAAAATCGAAACCAAAAAAATCAAATATGCACGTAAAGTTCAACTAATGTGAACACCCGTAGTCAACTTTTTGAGGGCAAAAATAATTTTTTTGGCATTGTTCACCAGCTTGAAAAAAAAAATGACGTAAAAATTTTCATTTTTTTTTTAAATTTGTTTATTAACAAATTAAAATGTTATTTTTGAGTATTTTAAACAATGCCATCGTGTAGGGCATATCCGAAAATAGGGGGGTAGGGTATTTTTTAAATTATTTTTCAACTTTTTCGCTTTGATTTATAAGCTCAAAGTACAAAAAAAAATTCATAACTCTTGGGACCTAATGGGTTAAAATTATATTAATTTTTTTAAACTAAAATGTGTCTCGGTCAAGTAATTAATTTAAAGTCGCGAGAGAATTGAATTATTTTTGAAATTTTATACTCGTCGCGAGACCGTTAGAACGCAGCGCTCGAGAAAAGAGAGGTAAGAACACGATGGAAGGAGAAGCGAGAGAGCAGAAGAGAAGCCACTTTTGGTTTTGACGTGATACCGCGTGCGTGTAAAACCAACTCCGCAGATAATTGTGTCTTTTGTGATATTGCGGTAATCTAAAATTTCTGATAGTTTTATATCAGCTGCTTACTATAAAGTTGAAACTTAAGGTGGTTTTCTACTAGAAGATAGAAGCATCGAAAAGACTACAAGTATTCGAAGAGAACATGTGGGCTTTTGATGAAGCTCAAAATAAGACAAATGTCATTGATTTTTCAATCCGGATAGAACAGGAAACTGATGGGTTTCTTGGTAGTTTTTCTAATATAAACAAAAATCAGATTAAAATCAGATAATTTCAGAAAATAAAAATAAGAGAGAAATTAGCTGACGTCATTTAGTTTTAAAATTATTTAAAATAATTTAGAACTCAGAAAATCAAAACGCTTGCTTATTTTTTTTAATTTAAAATTCAGAAACAGCAATTATTTTTGAAAAATCCAGAACTCAGAGAATCAGAATTATTGCTTATTTTTTTATTAAAAATTCAGAAACAACTAATTTTGTTGAATTTTTTTTTGTAAAACTAAATTTAAACCAGCATGAATTTATACGTCAGGTAAGTCAAGCATCTAAAAGAATCGAAGGACTGGAGAGACAACTTCGTGACCGAGCAAGTGGCAGCATCAGCAGCAGCAGTCAACCAATGAATGCTGAAAATTCAGAACAACTCTCTGACACACTGAGAGCTGAGAACGTCGAGTTTCAAAGCGTTCATAGCACGCAGCTAAGAGGTCTGTTACACGAAGTCTTAGAACTCGCTGCAAGCATGACGACGGTGTCGTCAGCGACTTCCCAGAATTACAAGAGAGTAAGTGGTACCATGCTGGGAGCCATGAAGCATACATCGAAAATTGCGGAAGTATCTCTTAAAAGAGAAAAGCTAGAACTGCAAAGACGATGAAGAGAAAACACTCAAGAGCTCCAATACGACACTTGGACTTTCCGAAGACTCGGAGCCAGGACATCACTCTCCTCCAGAGCTAAGCAATGATTCGGCATAACTAACTTCAGCGTCACAGCTGAGTGAAAACCTCAAAAGTCTGCAGAACGATATAGAAAACCAGAATAAACCAGGGATGACCATTAACTTCAAAGACAACGTGCTGAGTTTGAGTGACGACTATAAGGTTTGGTTCTCCATGTTGAAAACCGAACTTCAACATGGAAAAAATTAAATCAGTGCAGGATCGTACGATTTGGCAATGGGGCTCGACAAGCGGCTGGCGATGTTTCATCGCTCAACTTAGCGATGCGAGAATCATTAACTTTGCGATAGCTCGCCCGCACGGCTGTCGGTAGAGCAGATACCACCAGGCACCAAAGCATAAGCCATCGCAAAGTTTGTGATCGCCCGCATCGCCAGTCACTCGCCGGGCTCCATCGCCAAATCGTACGATCCTACATCGATTTAATTTTTTCCGTGAAGCATTTGGTCTTGCGGACATTGTGGATCCAGGAGCAAACCGAGAATACGCCGAAGCCGAAAAAATAAAGCTGAATCTAAAACGCCAGGCGGCAGCGAATCCAGAAAGACCTCCGTCAGGTATGATCCGCACTGAGCTTGCAGGCGTTTCACCCGGAGTAGTAAGCCTCAGAAAATTCAGAAAATCAAGAAACTATTTCTACTGATGACATACTTACAGAAAATTCAAAAAAACCAGTTCAAAATACAGTAAATCCAGAAATTATTTTTATAAATGACTTTCTTTCGGAGAATCCAGAAAAACCAGTTAAAAAACTAGAAAATGAACTAGTCGAAGGCACAACTCAGAAAGAAAAACCCAAGAGAGGCAGAAAATGGAAGATAGACTCAAAGGCCAAGGCAGAAGCAACCCCAACAAAAGTTAGAAGGCAACCAGTAAGAAAAGTCAACGAAAACAAAGATGTGGTTCATGCAGAAAGCGCCGACACATTTACAATGGTGGAGGATACCAGCTTCTCTTACTTCATTTCAGACATAATTGATAAAAGCAAAGTTATATTCAGAGACTTTCATGTTGATGGGCGAATGAATGATGATCTTGAGGAGGACGAAATGAAATTTTCCCTCATAGCTACGATAAACAAAGATCCAACATCATACCAGGAAGCAGTGGCATCTCTGGACATACTAAAACATAGAAAAGACGCATTTCAAAGGAGCTCCATTCGCTCAAAGATTCCGAAAAACAGCCTTTACTTATGCGACTATATAAGTATTGAAATAAACTCTAATTAAAGTACGCATATCTTGTACTAAAAATGGAAGCTTTGAACAAAATTGCGCTAATAAACCGAGATCTATAGCTTGTTTTAAACGCGAGTTAGAATTTTTTTAAAACAACTAATTACAGGCAAAAGTCTTATTTGTACAAGTACGTTCAGTAAAAAAAAAATTAAAAAAAAAAATTTCCGACCCTGCTATGACAGCAAAAGTTCGAAATCCGTTGGAATGACCCATGAAAATTATTTTGACACAATATGCAGCGATTGGTGACGATTAAAATAAAAAAAACTTCACAAATTTGGCCTGGAAAGTGTCTTCTATTATCTTTAAAAATTTGTTTAGCTATTTTCTATGACCTTTATTCTGGAAAGAAATATATCGCATATTTTTATTGCTGCATTTTTAAGATTAAAAGTGGCCATTTGAGTTTGGAGTTAAAAGTAATTTTAAAAAATATGGCTAAACTACATTTTTTATGAACAATAGTTTGCCGCACCGTGATTCTCAAGTTCTTGTAGATTTCGAGATGTGAATTAAAATTGAAAAGTCAATATTTTCTCCACCCATACACTGTGTTGAAAAAGTGTTGAATTATATATTAACCCTTACTTGGCACTCGGGGTCTCACAGGACCCCACAAACTGTTAGAGTTTGAATGTGATAAAAATTTGTGTCACTGTAACTTATTTAGAAAAATATTTTCATTTTATTTATTTCTTTTACCAATTCCTGTTCCAAAATCAGATCAATAGAACGAGAATCCATACGTTTTGAAATTTTCGGGTTAGATTGAGAGTGCTCAGGACCCCGGAGAGACAAGCGATTCGACTATTGCGACACGAGTTTTGCAGACGGCGAAAATAGTAACTAAGCGCTCTGTAATGTCGATAACCAGGGCCAATATCGGGATTTGCGATTATCAATAAAAAATTGTACCTAATAGATAATTTTTTAAAAATTAAAAAATAAATTGTTAGTCACACTCGTGCGCGCACAAAAAAGGTACGACAAAACCCATATTTTTATCATGACAAAAAAAAATTCATTCAACATTTGATAACTTTCAGTAAATAACAAAAATAAAAAAGTGAATGAATAAATCTAACAAATATATATAACAACAATCAATGTGGCCTGCATCGAGTAAGATTGTTGTATTATTTATTATAAGGTGTAGGTGCGAGTCGCGGCGTTGACACCGCGGCCCGCGGGCCGCAGCCGGCAAGTTAGGCGTCAGCTGAGAGCGAACCACGTGGTTCGCTCGGGCCTCGGATGTCGTCGTAGTCGAGTAGGATTGTCCATTTTTGAGGTGAATTTCGAGGTTGTAAGGCCGCTCAGATATTATCATTGAAACCTCTTCAGAATAACTCCAAAATAGTGCCCCTAGTTTTGCCCAAGTTGCGGAGGCCTGCTTAAAAAGTTATAAACAATTAAAGTGATTTTGAGCCAAAAGAGGCCTTTTTTGGACCTTTTCATTACAATAAGTGAAAAAATAATCATTTTAGAGAAAAATTTTATAGAACAAAAAAGTTTTGTTTTGAGTTGTTCTAAACGTTAACACAATTAAAAATACTGAAAATATCGATTTTGTTTATAATAGTGGGTAAAAATAGTTGAAAAAAATGGTCTTTTTTTACTCTTTTATTTAAACTATTAGTTTTCAATAAAATTGTACGCTTCTGGGTATTTAAAGAGTTTATGTTAGGGAACGTTCACAAATCACGTTGCCCAAACAGGGGGAGAGGGGGGGCTATTAAAAGGCTACGAAAGGTTACGTGGGGGATAGGGCTGTTGATTCAGAAAGGCACGTGGTTTTTAAAGTGCATGAATCAATGTTTCGATTCATAATATTTTACTGTTAAACGTTCAAACCGAATTCATGCCTGTTATCTGATTTGCGCCTGCATGGCCGTGTGCAGTAAAAACTCGTCAAAGTTTTGTTTTGACTGTCCCAAATGTGCTTCATTATCACCGCGTGTAGGTAGCTTCTGTAGCTCATGATTCTCTGCAGTCTGCAGCTGTGTTGTGATCGGCTATCTCCCAAGCCTTGAACCCCCAAATTCCTGGGCCCCCGAGGTCAACAAAAAAACTGGCTGGCTATCCCCCAAGCTCTAAACCTTCAAGACCCTGAGTGCCCGAGTTCAACAAAAAAACAGATCGGCTATCCCCCAAGCTCTAAACCCTCAAAACCATGGGTGCTCGAGTTAAATTATTCCAAAAATATGAGTGCATTTTAATTAACGAAATAAATAATCTGATCAGTTTTTTTGTTGAACTCGGGCGCCCAGGGTTTTGGGGGTTTAGAGCTTGGGGGATAGCTAATCGGTTAATTTATTGAACTTAACGCCCAGGGTTTTAGGGGTTTAGAGCTTGGGGCATAGCTGATCAGATAATTCATTGAACTCTACGTACAGGGTTTTGGGGGTTTAGAGCTTGGGGGATAGCTGATCAGTTTATTCATTGAACTCTGCGCCCAGTATTCTGGGGGTTTAGAGCTTAGGGGTTAATTAACCAGTCTATTTATTGAACTCAACGTTTTTTTTGTTTTTTTTTTTTTTTTAGACGTCAGTTTTATTGGAGGCTGGGGGGGGGTAGACCTCAGGACACTCCCTAGCTGAAAGCAGTTGTTGCGCCCCTGGTATTAAATCATTAAATTATAACTTAAAAAATAATGTTTTTAAAATACTAATAGTATACATATTTACAATTTGAAATCGTAAAAAAACCACGTGTTTTTAGGGGGGGGGGGGGGTCGAAAATTTGATACAAATACTACGATGATATTCATGGGAAGGAGGGCCCTTCAAAATCTTCGAAAAAATGACCACGTGGTTTATGAACGTTCCCTTATGATAAATATGTCCACCAAATTTCATCAAAAAATATTCAGTAGTTTTGCAACAATTAATTTGCAAGTTAAGAAAATTAATAAATTTGCAACTGCTGTACAGCCGTGAAAAAATTTTGTAGACCTACGCCAATTTTTATGAGTATAGTTTTTATTAAAAACTAAAAGAAAATGTACTATTATAGGCAAAACAAATTTTTTTAACACAATTAAAATTATTTTGCAATATTGGTCATTTTTATAGGTTATAAACAAATAGATTATTCAACACGCATTGACTTTATTCGTTTTCTACATACGGATATCTAAAGTATTTGTAAAAACGCTTCAAAAAATATTAAATATAAGAGGAACGGACTTATAGAAGTCGAGTATGAGATCCGTGAACTTTCAGTCTTCTACCACGCGCGAGTGGTGTGAAATTATAAACAAAAAAAAATATCTCAGAAAAGCCTCAATCTTCTAGTTTCAAGAAATGTTTTTTTACGAGTATTCTGGGCTGAATGAAAAATCCATAAAGTTGCGTTATTTTGTTGCGATGCGGCCGTCCGGAGGCCTGGCGGTAGGAGTGGGGGTAGCTGAAAGTGGTACGAAAACATGACTCAAAAGTTTCAAATCAGCGCGCTCGGAAAAATTTTCGATTTCTCGGCTCTTATGATACTTAGAACAACAATTTTTTTTTTTTTTTTTGGTGTACCGCGTCATGACGAGTATGAACATGATAACAATATTATAAATGAATAATTTAATCGTGCCGAAAAGTTAATTTACTTATTCTTGTTTTTTTCGGCGTTTCTTTTTTTTTTAATTAATTTTGTTTTTCACTTGTAACAATAAAAACTGATAATGTTTAACTGTTTTGATTCGTTATTAATTGGTTTAATTAATTTATCATTAAAAACTGTTATGATTAACTCTTTAAAGCCTGAAATGACAAATTTTTTTTGTCGATTTTAAACTGTAGAATCGTACAAGAAAAATTAAAAAATACCCTAACCTACTATTTTTGGATATGCTCTACACGATGGTGTAGTTTAAATTAATGAAAAAAATTGAATTTCAATTGTTTATTAACAATTAAAAAAAAAGGCAAAAAATAAGTGCGTTTTATTTTTTTTTTAACTTCAGTAAAAGTGGGAAAATTTTTTTTTTTTTGCTATTCTAATTTACACTAAACGTGTTTTTAGACCTTCAATTTTAATTCTTTTTTTGAATCGTCTCTCTACGATTTTTTCTCTCAAAATGGCGGCCGTTCAAAGTTTCGGAAAATTTTTAGTAACTAACTTTTTAGTAACACTGACAGGTTTTTTATGATTTTTACACTTTATAGTAATATTTTTTATATTTTGATTAGAAAACCTGCAATGAATAACCTTTTTTTTACTCAATAACGTATTTTATGGGTTAAAAAATCATTTCCTGGTGAAAAACCCGCTTTTTAGAGAAACTATAGTGTATATATACATGTATGTATATATACACAAGTTTCATCGGCCTGTCATTCCAAATGCTAAACTTTTTATTATTGATAGGTTTAAAGCAAAAACTTTTGATTTTGAACAGAAATTTCGTTAAAACAATTATTAATTTTTAAAAATCAAGATGGCGCTTCAAATATACAAATTCGTAGGTGCCGTTTACTAAAAATTTTGCGAAACTTTGAACGGCCGCAATTTTGAGAGAAAAAATCGTAGAGAGACGATTCAAAAAAAGAATTAAAATTGAAGGTCCAAAAACACGTTAAGTGTAAATTAGAATAGCAGAAAAAAAAATTTCCCACTTTTACTGAAGTTAAAAAAAAAATAAAACGCACTTATTTTTTGCCTTTTTTTTTTAATTGTTAATAAACAATTGAAAATCAATTTTTTTCATTAATTTAAACTACACCATCGTGTAGAGCATACCCAAAAATAGTAGGTTAGGGTATTTTTTAATTTTTTTTGTACGATTCTACAGTTTGAAATCGACAAAAAAAATTTGTCATTTCAGGCTTTAAAGAATTAATCATAACAGTTTTTAATGATAAATTAATTAAACCAATTAATAACGAATCAAAATAGTTAAACATTATCAGTTTTTATTGTTACAAGTGAAAAACAAAATTAATTAAAAAAAAAAGAAACGCCGAAAAAAACAAGAATAAGTAAATTAACTTTTTCGGCACGATTAAATTATTCATTTATAATATTGTTATCATGTTCATACTCGTCATGACGCGGTGAACCAAATTAAAAAAAAAATTGTTGTTCTAAGTATCATAGGAGCCAAGAAATCGAAAATTTTTCCGAGCGCGCCGATTTGAAACTTTTGAGTCATGTTTTCGTACCACTTTCAGCTACCCCCACTCCTACCGCCAGGCCTCCGGACGGCCGCATCGCAGCAAAATAACGCAACTTTATGGATTTTTCATTCGGCCCAGGATACTCGTAAAAAAATTTCGATGACATTTCTTGAAACTGGAAGATTGAGGCTTTTCTGAGATATTTTTTTTTGTTTATAATTTCACACCACTCGCGCATGGTAGAAGACTGAAAGTTCATGGATCTCATACTCGACTTCTATAAGTCCGTTCTTCTTATATTTAATATTTTTTGAAGCGTTGATTCAAATACTTTAGATATCCGTAATGTAGAAAACGAATAAAGTCAATGCGTGTTGAATAATCTATTTGTTTATAACCTATAGAAATGACCAATATTGTAAAATAATTTTTAATTGTGTTAAACAAATTTTTTTTGCCTATAATAGTACATTATCTTTTAGTTTTTAATAAAAACTATACTCAAAAAAATTGGCGTAGGTCTACAAAATTTTTTCACGGCTGTACAGCAGTTGCAAATTTATTAATTTTCTTAACTTTCAAATCAATTGTTGCAAAACTACTGAATATTTTTTGATGAAATTTGGTGGACATATTTATCATAACATAAACTCTTTAAATACCCAGAAGCGTACAATTTTATTGAAAACTAATAGTTTAAATAAATGAGTAAAAAAAGGCCATTTTTTTCAACTATTTTTACCCACTTTTATAAACAAAATCGAAATTTTCAGTATTTTTAATTGTGTTAACGTTTAGAACAACTCAAAACAAAACTTTTTTGTTCTGTAAAATTTTTCTCTAAAATGATTATTTTTTCACTTATTGTAATGAAAAGGTCCAAAAAAAGGCCTTTTTTGGCTCAAAATCACTTTAATTGTTTATAACTTATTAAGCAGGCCTCCGCAGCTCGGGCAAAACTAGGGGCACTATTTTGGAGTTATTCTAAAGAGATTTCAATGATAATATCTGAGCGGCTTTACAACTTCCATTACGATTCCTTATTCCACTCGACTAGTCGGTCGATTGCAGCACGGCAGACCAACTTCTATAATCAGCCTGCAGCTTGTACGCAGGTTTTTTTTTTCTCTAAAATGAAAAATAAATAAACAATCTACCTCCCAAGCTCTACAACCCAATAATGCTGGGCATCCAGGGATTTTTTTTGAAATGATAAATAAATAAACAATCTACCTCCCAAGCTCTACAACCTAGTAACGCTGGGCATCCAGGCTTTTTTTCTGAAATGATAAATAAATAAACAACCTGCCCTCAAGCTCTACAACTCGAATAACGTCGAGTGTCCGGGCTTTTTTGCTCTCAAATAATAAATAAATAAACAATCTACCCCCCCCCCCCCCCCCAAGTTCTACAACCCAATAATGCTGTGCTTCCTGGGTTTTTTTCTGAAATGATAGATAAATAAACAACCTGCCCTCAAAGTCTACAACTCAATAACGTCGAGCGTCGGGGCTTTTTTGCAAATAATAAATAAATAAACAATCTACCTCCCAAGCTCTACAACCCAATAACTCTGTGCGTCCTGAATTTTTCTTTTGTGCGACCAGGTTTTTTTTCTGAAATGATAAATAAACAATTTACCTCCCGAGCTCTACAACCCAATAACACTGGGCAACAAGGCTTTTTTTCTGAAATGATAACAGTGAATTCATAGTGGACGGTGTACAAAGATATTAAGCGTAATATTTATGAGTATCAACGTACAGCTTATTAGCCTGAAATTAATTCATGACGTTTTGAAAATTCGTAAAAGTAATGAATCGAAACTAGAAATCATATGCGAATCTTTTGCTCAAACTTTCGATTTTTAAAAATAATTTTAAAATGAATGAGGAGTAAAATGTTAATAGTTGAATTTAAAAAACTGTTTTTTGACATACACCGTAAAGTCTTAAAAAAGTTTCATTAAATTTCTTCAAGTATTTTATGCATTATAATTCTTGGACATTACAAACAAAGTCTTAAAATTAGCTCAGCCATAGAGTTACTTGAAGTTTGATGCACAAAAAATTAAAAAAGAATAAAAAAAAATTATGTTTTAGTAAGGAATCCAGGTACTCATAGCGAAGTTTTTAAATAAAAATTTGATGCCATAAGTCTGAAAAGCGTGAAAATATAACCCTGAATACCGATAATTAATTTTTTTTACTTCTGCGCCATCTGATAGTAGAAGTTGGAACCCAATAACCCAGTAACCCAATGAATTGGGTTATTTAAATTTGCCAAGCTCTGAATATGTCGAGCTAAGCTCCAAGCTGAGCTATTCCAGGCTCTGAGCTATCAAGCTAAGCTCCGAGCTGAGCTATGCCAGGCTCCGAGCTATCGAGCTGAGCTATGCCAGGCTCCAAGCTACCGAGCTAAGCTCCAAGCTCCCACGCTAGGTTCCGAGCTCCTAAGCTAGGCTCCAAGCTTTGACGCCGGGCTCCGAGCCACGTTAGCATGGACACTCTGGAAGCCCAGGATGGTCCTCTCACCCTCGGTGAGAATATTCGGAACTTTTTAGCCCTTTTTAAGGGTTTGATTTATTAGAAAAAGAGCATCAGTACACCAGGAGAACATATCGCATCAGTAGTAAGCAACCGATCGGTAAGGCTTGCAACCTGTAACCTTTTGTTTTAGCTGTTCTCCTGATCGGATCTATTTTTTAAAGCCGAAGCTTTCTTTCAAACACTAATGCTATACTTATTAATTGGTTTTTTCATTCATAATTTTACTCAATTTAGAGTTTGGTTAGCGTTTAGCAGTCCCAAGAGTGCATAAACACGAGGTGGTGATACTAGTGCGCTTTGCATAAAAAGTATGAAATCTACCGTATGCATATAACCAAAGTCATCAGAAGTTACAATTAGTAGTAACTTTATTTAAAGTTGTTTAATTTGTTTTATTAGAAAAAAGAAATTATCAGTTTTTTGAACTAACTAAATAACTTATTTCAAAGCATTTCTTCCACGCCAAATTTAGTAATACTTTTGATCGTACTCATATTCGAGCCTTTTTTTTTATAGACGAGTTTTTAATACACTGAGTAGAAAAAAAAAAAATCAGAAACAAGAAAAAAAAATGATGATTAAATTTTAAATAGTAAGAACCGATCTTTTGATATTTTTCCATTATGCATTCCTAGTAAGTGATTAACATCGCGCTACCGCGCTTTAGGATTGAAACGTGAACAAAATCAACTCTTTTATCATCATTTTTATTATTACCACAAGCACTGACAAAAGAAAGCACTTCAAAATCTACGAAGAAAAATTCGAGTAAAACACCATGATCCTTCTTTTGAAAACTTATTAAGTTAGAAAAAATTAAAATAAAAAATTATTAGCATTTTAAGAGTAAAAACTGTATAAAACAAATAAAAAGTATACAACATTTCAGCCAAATCTGAAAATTATTTTCTAACTTAAAAATCTGATGAGAAAAATTATTTTTGTAGTAATTGGTCAACTATAACAGAAGTTGTCAGGAGTCATAAATTCAGTTTTTCAAATTTAAAAATGTATTCAAAATTTTTTTTTTTTTAGGATTTAAATTTAGCATAAATTTTTTTTAAAATTAATTTCAATCAAAAATAAAAATTTATGTTTCATTATGGTTTAAATTATGTTTAATTAATAAAATAGTTTTTGGTACATACTAAATTTTTTTTGTTTTAATAAAAGAAAATAATGTTTAGGGTGAACTGAAACGTTAGCTATCAGCTGTAAAAGCACTTCTTAAAATTTAATGCTAATTTTGATCGTATGTTAATTTTTTTGGACTCTAAATGTAGCTTATGATGTCAGTTTACAGGCTAAAGAGCTAGTTTTTTAATGTTTTTTTATTTTCAAGTATTTTTTAAATTCAATCCTAACACGATCAAATTTTAGGAAAAACTTTTTCAACTGAGAGGTTACCTTTGCCTTTGCTTTCGCCTTAATCAACCAAAAAAATTACCATTATTTTTTACTTGATAATAAAGTTCTTTCATAATAGGGAAGATGACGAATTTTCAGAAATATTTTTTTCTTAAAATTCTCGATTTTTAATGATTTTTCGAATCATTTTTTGATCAACATTACCGAAGATATAATTTTTTAAAAATTAGAAATTTTGACATCATTGCTCTAATTTACACGGTTAGTATGTCTATACATATCAGTATTTCAAAAACTTCAAAAGTCAATAACTCCTTTGGGTTTTACCATTTTATTGGTTCTATTTTATCAAATTTTGGCAGAGTTATGAAGAATTCTGAAGAAATATCATTGAATAAAAAATTGCGAATCTCGTTTTGCTTGATCTGGTTATAGACCAATAAATTGAAACACCTTAAATTATTTAAATATCACTTTTTTTTGTTAAATTAACTATGACAAAAACCCTCCCAGTTTGTTTTACTTGGCAAGGTTTTTTTTTGGGGGTACATATTATTAGATATATACATATCTAATCGTATTTATATTCTAGGCGATATTACATACTATTCATGTATACATACACACATATATAAATATAGATATGTACTTACCACATGAAAAATTACTAAAGCAATTATACACCCTCTTTAAGCACAAATTACGCGCAATCCACCCACGTATTTCAGAAAACCAAAATAACCCATCTTTTTTTATTTTTTTTTCCAAAATAACCCATCAATAAAAACTTTTTCTAGGTTTGTGCGGTCCAACCAAAATAACCCTTCCAAAATAACCTATCACCCAATTCCTGGAACTAATTTTTATTTATTCTCAGAAAAAATGGGACCAAACACTATCCTGACTGTCCGGATAGTGTTGAAATGTCCGGTTAGTGCCGAACGTGTATATGAACTGTCCGGTTACTGCTTATAATGATATGTTACTCAACTTGTGTGTGAAATTGTACATTTGCATCGAGAGTTGTTGATACTCGAGGCGTAAGATAGCGAGCGATAGCGAGCTTCACTTAAATTAACCGTATAAAAAATTTTGCACCCCTACCACTAGGGACACTTCTGCTTTAGCAGGGAAAATATTATGAAAATTATTCCTAGGTCCACAAATCATGTTAGAAAATATTGTATAAATTTTTTTGGCTCAAGATAAAAAATAAAATTTAAAAAACAAAAAATTACTTAGAACCTCAGGAAACTACCCCTTTGGCGGGGGTGGGAATTTACAGACATCCCTCCAAAGGCGAAATTTAATGATAATAAAATTTGTCTTACTCAATGGCCGTTTAATCGTATTCACTTTCATATTTACCAAAAAATGAAACCTCATCGTTTTAGAACTATTTTTGGCTCAGTTATAAAAAGTCCCACATCTTGTTGATTTGCTTTACACTTTCTTCTACTCAGCAATTTATTTTCATTTTTAAGATCCAGAATTATTTCAAAAAATGTAATATCAAGATAATTTTTTTAATTTTATCTACTGGTTGCAAAATCAATTGTGCGAAAAATTAATTATGGTGAGATTCAAAGGAGAATTAATAGGTATTTACAGATATTTTCAAAGAAATTACGCGACAATTAAATCCTGTCATCTCTCACCGTTGTTATCAACACGTAATGAACTTTTACTTAAGTCTTTTATAAAAAATTCCGATGTCATTGTCAATTTGGGATCAACTTTTAGTTATTTATTCAATGAACTTATAACCAGAATCGATATTTTAGTAAAAACCTATTTTTTAAGTATTTTTTCGTACAGAAAATCCCGTAAATGAAACCAGATTTATTGCATCGAATAAATGTTAAAAAGTTACTATTTTTCGTGTTATTTTTCATAAAATCTTCAGAAGGCTCAAGTAAATGTACTAACAATTTTTTGTGTTAAGATTCACGTGCGAAAAAATAGTGTTTTAATTAAATATCAATGACGTTGATAAATGAAATAAATCTACCACTAAAAGTAGATCCTAATTTAGAACGACACCGGAATTTTTCATAAAAAACTCAAGTAAAAGTTGATTACGGGCTCATAATAAGCTCGAGAGACGACGGGATTTAATTCTCGTGTGTATACTTGGTAAAAACTTTGTAAATATCTTGAAAATACCTTGAAAATACTTATTAAATCGCACGTGAATCTTAACACAAAAAATTGTTAGTATATTTACTTAAGCCTTCTGAAGATTTTATGAAAAATAACACGAAAAATAGTAACTGTTAAACATTTATACAATGCAATAAATCGGGTTTCTTTTACGGGATTTCCTATACGAATAAATACTTAAAAAATAGTTTTTTACTAAAATATCAATTCCGATGATAAACTGAATAAATATACAACTAAAATTGGATCCTAATTTGAAAATGAAACCGGAATTTTTCATAAAAGACTCAAGTAAAAGTTGATTACGGGCTCATAATAAGCTCAAGAGACGACGGGATTTAATTCTCGTGTAAATACTTAGTAAATACTTTGTAAATACCTTGAAAATACTTATTAAATCGCACGTGAAAGTTAACACAAAAAATTGTTGGTACATTTACTTGAGCCTTCTGAAGATTTTATGAAAAATAACACAAAAAATAGTAAATTTTTAACATTTATTCGATGCAATAAATCTGGTTTTATTTACGGGATTTTCTATACGAAAAAATACTTAAAAAATAGTTTTTTACTAAAATATCAATTCCGATGATAAACTAAATAAATATACAACTAAAAGTGGATCCTAATTTGAAAATGAAACCGGAATTTTTCATAAAAGGCTCAAGTAAAAGTTGATTACGGGCTCATAATAAGCTCGAGAGACGACAAGATTTAAATCTCGTGTAAATACTTGGTAAATTCTTCAGAAGGCTCAAGTAAATGTACTAACAATTTTTTGTGTTAAGATTCACGTGCGATTTAATAAGTATTTTCAAGGTATTTACAAGGTATTTACAAAGTATTTACCATAACTATTTACACGAGAATCAAATCCCGTCGTCTCTCGAGCTTATTATGAGCCCGTAATCAACTTTTACTTGAGACTTTTATGAAAAATTCCGGTGTCATTCTAAATTAGGATCTACTTTTAGTGGTATATTTATTTCATTTATCAACGTCATTGATATTTAATTAAAACACTATTTTTTTAATTTTTGTTCATATAGAAAATCTTTCGGAAAATCCCGTAAAAGGAACCAGATTAATTGTACCGAAAAAATGTTCAAAAAGTGACTATTTTTTCATAAAATCCTTAGAAGGCTCAAGTAAATGTACCAACAATTTTTTGTGTTAAGATTCACGTGCGATTTAATAAGTATTTTCAAGGTATTTACAAGGTATTTACACAGTATTTACTAAGTATTTGCACGAGAATTAAATCCTGTCATCTCCCTTGCTTATCATGAGCTCGTAATGAACTTTTACTTGAGTCTTTTATGAAAAATTCCAATGTCCTTGTCAACTTAGAATCCCTTTTTACTTATTTATTCATTTGATGATTGATATTTTTGTGAAAAAATATTTTTTAAGTATTTTTTCGTACAGAAAATCCCGTAAATAAAACCAGATTTATTGCATTGAATAAATGTTTAAAAGTTACTATTTTCGTGTTATTTTTCATAAAATATTTAGAAGGCTCAAGTAAATGCACTAACATTTTTTTGTGTTAAGATTCACGTGCGATTTAATAAGTATTTTCGAGGTATTTTCAAGGCATTTCCAAAGTTTTTACCAAGTATTTACACGAGAATTAAATCCCGTCGCCTCTCGAGCTTATTATGAGCCCATAATCAACTTTTACTTGAGTCTTTTATGAAAAATTCCGGTGTCATTCTAAATTAGGATCTACTTTTAATGTTAGATTTATTTCATTTATCAACGTCATTGATATTTAATTAAAACACTATTTTTTAAGTTTTTGATCATATAGAAAATCTTTCGGAAAATCCCGTAAAAGGAACTAGATTAATTGTACCGAAAAAATGTTCAAAAAGTGACTATTTTTTCATAAAATCCTAAGAAGGCTCAAGTAAATGGACCAACAATTTTTTGTGTTAAGATTCACGCGCGATTTAATAAGTATTTTCAAGGTATTTACAAGGTATTTACAAGCTATTTACATAGTATTTACTAAGTATTTACACGAGAATTAAATCCCGTCATCTTTCACGCTTATCATGAGCTCGTAATAAACTTTTACTAGAGTCTTTTATGAAAAATTCCGATGTCCTTGTCAAATTAGAATCCCTTTTTACTTGTTTATTCATTCAATGATTGATATTTTAGTAAAAAACTATTTTTTAAGTATTTTTTCGTACAGAAAATCTCGTAAATAAACTGTCGTGTCGGCACCAGCTCCCCTTTTTAATATTAAAATAGTTTTCAGCTAATTTTTAAGTTATTTACAAATGATTCAATTATTAGTTAAATAAGATAAATTAGTAAGTATAAGTAAGAGAGAGAGAGAATAAAAAGAAGAAAAAGAGAGAGAGAGGAAAAGCGAACAGGAGCTGGGAAAAAGAAGAGAGGGAGAGGACAAAAGAAACGCGTCAGCACGGGACGCCTGGCTGAGTAAAGGAAAAGCCAGCAGCGGACCCCAACAATAGAGCGTCACGGCAAGGAGGCGGGAGGCCATAAACAATCCCCCGCGACCGCCGGTCAGTGACATTGACCCAATGAGGCCTCAAGGAATCGGGTCCCATAATAGTTTAGGCGGACTTTACTTGTAGGAGAGGGAGTCCACACATGAGGAATATTATAATAAATTAGGCCAAGGCCAAGCCCTCGTGGAAAAGAGGCCAAATCATTGGTTTTTCGCCCAGATTCGGGCACACATGGGAGGGTCCATGATCCCCTCTACGGGGGTGGGTCCTCATGCGTAGGGGTATAAATAGGGCCGCGAACGCGAGCCCGGGAGCTTGGTTAATTCAGTCGCGTACCAGAACTCGTCCCGCGCACATCGTTCCGCGAGGAAGATCTCCACAACCGGACTCACGAGAGTTAGAGATTTCAAGGTCTCGATACCTTTATTAAAATTAGATCGAGATAAACCTGAGTGACTATTTATAGTCTCGTTTTGAGGGCAATTCTGAGTGTACTAATCAGAGCTCCTAATCCGCGAGTTTTGGATAAGTGAGAGTAAAAATAAAAATTAGAGTTCCGGTAGTGTCAACTATATTTTGAAAGACTTTTAAGGAAACAACAGCCTTTGTGACCGACTAGAGAAAAGTGCCGGGAAGTTCCTTCAGGACTGTGCAGAACCACCGATTCACCACCTCAAGCAGCCCAGCGGGAGTCTTCAGTCTACAACAACGTCACACTCTCTCTCTCTCTCTGTGCAGTATCCAGAACTTTAATAGAAGTAAGATTATTTTTAAGGAAGTAGATCGTGTAACGTTTGTAATGGTTTGGTTTTGATAATAAATAGATTTTTCTTAGTAGTCTTTCGGGTTCTGTAGTTTTATTAATTATCCTCCTCTCAGTTATTCGATTCACCTACCCGGTTAAATAAAAAGGGTGAAGTAAATTCAAATTAAGTAATAGATCTGTCCCGATTTTGGGACATGACAAAACCCAGACTTATTGCATTGAATAAATGTTTAACAGTTACTATTTTTCGTGTTATTTTTCATAAAATCTTCAGAAGGCTCAACTAAATGTACCAACAATTTTTTATGTTAAGATTCACGTGCTATTAAATAGTATTTTCAAGGTATTTACAAAGTATTTACCAAGTATTTACACGAGAATTAAATCCCGTCCCTCTTACGCTTATCATGAGCTCGTAATGCACTTTTACTAGAGTCTTTTATGAAAAGATCCGATATTCTTGTCAAATAAGGATCCACTTTTAGTAGTATATTTATTTAATTTATCATCAGAATCTATATTTTTGAAAAAAAATATTTTTTAAGTATTTTTTCGTATAGAAAATTCCGTAAATGGGAAGTATTTACTAAGTATTTACACGAGAATTATATACCGTCGCGCACAGAGGGCCAAATCAAAGGTGCATTTTCAAAAATTAATAACCCCTAGAATTTTAGGAGTGGAGTAAATATCCGGGAGTCGTTTTCTTCGTTTGGAGGAGTACTTTATGAAAAAGTACCACTTTGTTGTAAAAAATTGTTATAAAAAATTGTTATTGCAAAAAAACTATTGAAAAGTGAACGATGAACAATTTGAAAAAATTGTATGAAAACTAGTGAGGCGATTCTCCCAGATTTTTTTGCGGCAATCTAATGGTTATCAAGCATATAAGTCGCAGGAAAATTCCGAGTCGTTTTATTATCAGAAACTACCCCAACTAGCTGCTGAGAAAGGGATAAAACGTTAAATAAAATTATAAAAACTCGAATAAAAAGAAGAAGTGCCATTTTAAGCCCACAAAACCCTGGGCGCTCAAGTTCAACGAAAAAGCTAATTGGCGACCCCCCAAGCTCTAAGCCTCCAAAACCCTGGGCGCCCAAGTTCAAAGTAAAAGATGATTGGCTTCCCCCCAAGCTCTAAATCCCCAAAACCCCGGGCTCCCGAGTTCGATCAGCTTCTGTATTAGATTCCGGTGCCCAGGGTTTTGGGGGCTTAGAGCTTGGAGGGCAGCCAATCATCTTTTACGTTAAACTCGGGCCCCCAGGGTTTCAGAGGCTTAGAGCTTGGGGGGAAGCCAATCATCTTTTACTTTGAACTCGGGCGCCCAGGGTTTTGGAAGCTTAGAGCTTGGGGGGTCGGCGTTCAGATTTTTCGTTGAACTCAAGCTCCCAGGGTTTTGGGGGCTTAGAGCTTGGGGGGTAGCTAATCAGCTTTTTCGTTGAAGCGCTGCATTAATGCTTATTTCCGGGAGTCAAAAGAAGCTGCAACTCCTAGAGCACGCTGGTTGGCAGGGTCATTCGTGGCTAGAACTAAACCATTTTGTACAGCAAACCAAAGTTTTTTCGTTAGCCAATCAGTTTTTTCGTTGAACTCGGGCGCACAGGGTTTTGGAGGCTTAGAGCTTGGGGCGTAGCCAATTAGTTTTTTCGTTGAAATCGGGTGCCCAGGGTTTTAGGGGCTTGGAGCTTGAGGGGTAGTCAATCAGCTTTCTCGTTGAACTTGGCCACCCAGGGTTTTGGGGGCTTGGAGCTTGGGGGGTAGCCAATATGCTTTTTCGTTGAGCTCAGTTGCCTAGGGTTTTGGAGGCTTGGAGCTTGGGGCGTAACCAATTAATGTTTTTTGTTGAACTCGGGGGCCCAAGGTTTTAGAGGCTTAGAGCTTGGGGGGTAGCTAATTAGCTTTTTCGTTGAACTCGGCTGCCCAGGGTTTTGGAGGCTTAGAGCTTGGGGGGTAGCCAATATGCTTTTTCGTTGAACTCAGCCGCCCAGGGTTTTGGGGGCTTAGAGCTTGGGGGGTAGCCAATCAGCTTTTTTGTTGAGCTCGGGTGCCCAGGGTTGAGAGGTTAAGAGCTTGGAGGGTAGCCAATCAGCTTCTTCGTTGAAGTGCTGCATTGATGCTTATTAAGAGGAGTGAAAAGAAGCTGCTACTCTTGCAGCATTTTTCGTGGAACTCGGCTGCCCGGGGTTTTGGGAGCTAAGAACTTTGAGGGTAGCCAATCGGCATTTTCGTTTAAAACGGGTGCCCAGAGTTTTGGAGGCTTAAAGCTTGGAGGGTAGCCAATCAGCTTTTTCGTTGAACTCGGCCACCCAGGGTTTTGGGGGCCAAGAACAATGGGGGAAGCCAATCGGCTTTATCGTTGAACTCGGGTGACCAGGGTTTTGGAGGCTTAGAGCTTGGGGTGTAGCCAATTAATTTTTTCGTTGAACTCGGGTGCCCAGGGTTTTAGAGGCTTAGAGCTTGGAGGGTAGCCAATCAGCTTTTTCGTTGAACTCATGTGCCCAGGGTTTTGAAGGCTTAGAGCTTTTGGCGTAGCCAATCCGCTTTTTCGTTTAACTCGGCCGCCCAGAGTTTTGGGGGCTTGAAGCTTGGGGGGTAGCTAATCAGCTTTTTCGTTGAACTCGGACGCCCAGGGTTTTGGGGGCTTAGAGCTTGGGGGGTAGCTAATCAGCTTTTTCGTTGAAGCGCTGCATTAATGCTTATTTCCGGGAGTCAAAAGAAGCTGCAACTCCTAGAGCACGCTGGTTGGCAGGGTCATTCGTGGCTAGAACTAAACCATTTTGTACAGCAAACCAAAGTTTTTTCGTTAGCCAATCAGTTTTTTCGTTGAACTCGGGCGCACAGGGTTTTGGAGGCTTAGAGCTTGGGGCTTAGCCAATTAGTTTTTTCGTTGAAATCGGGTGCCCAGGGTTTTAGGGGCTTGGAGCTTGAGGGGTAGTCAATCAGCTTTCTCGTTGAACTCGGGTGACCAGGGTTTTGGAGGCTTAGAGCTTAGGGTGTAGCCAATTAGTTTTTTCGTTTAACTCGGCCGCCCAGAGTTTTGGGGGCTTGAAGTTTGGGGGGTAGCTAATCAGCTTTTTCGTTGAACTCGAGTGCCCAGGGTTTTGGAGGCTAAGAGCTTGGGGCGTAGCCAATCCACTTTTTCGTTAAACTCAGGTGACCAGGGTTTTGGAGGCTAAGAGCTTGGGGCGTAGCCAATCCACTTTTTCGTTAAACTC
The DNA here is from genome assembly GCA_038277355.1 of Encarsia formosa. NCBI lineage: Eukaryota > Metazoa > Arthropoda > Insecta > Hymenoptera > Aphelinidae > Encarsia > Encarsia formosa. The sequence continues at coordinate 38,028,058 of CM076184.1, read as the reverse complement.
GGGTGACCAGGGTTTTGGAGGCTTAGAGCTTGGGGCGTAGCCAATTAGTTTTTTCGTTGAAATCAGGTGCCCAGGGTTTTAGGAGCTTGGAGCTTAGGGGGTAGTCAATCAGCTTTCTCGTTGAACTTGGCTACCCAGGGTTTTGGGGGCTTGGAGCTTTGGGGGTAGCCAATAAGCTATTTCGTTGAACTCGGCCACCGGGGGTTTCGGGGGCCAAGAACTTTGGGGGTAGCCAATCGGCTTTATCGTTGAACTCGGGTGACCAGGGTTTTGGAGGCTTAGAGCTTGGAGGGGCCAATCCGATTTTTCGTTGAACTCGGCCGCCCAGGGTTTTGGGGGCTTGGAGCTTGAGGGATAGCCAATCAGATTTTTTTGATTAGCTCGGGTGCCCAAGGATTTGGAGGCTTAGAGCTTGGGGCATAGCCAATCCGCTTTTTCGTTAAACTCGGGTGACCAGGGTTTTAGAGGCTTAGAGCTTGGGGGGTAGCCAATCGGCTTTTTCGTTGAACTCGGGTGCCCAAGGTCTTGGAGGCTTAGAACTTGGCGCGTAGCCAATCCGCTTCTTCGTTGAAGTGCCGCATTGATGCTTATTGCCGGAAGTGAAAAGAAGCTGCTACTCCTGCAGCATGGTAGTTGGCCAGGGTCGTTTGCGGCTAGAATGAAACCGTTTCGTATAGCATATTCAAGCTTTTTTGTTAGCCAATCAGCTTTTTCGTTGAACTCGGGCGCCCAGGGTTTTGGGGGCTTAGAGCTTGGGGCGTAGCCAATAAGTTTTTTCGTTAAACTCGGGGGCCCAGGGTTTTGGGGGCTTAGAGCTTGGGGGGTAGCCAATCAGCTTTTTTGTTGAGCTCGGATGCCCAGGGTTTAGGAGTTAAGAGCTTGGGGGGTAGCCAATCAGCTTCTTCGTTGAACTCGGCTGCCCAGGGTTTTGGAGGCTTAGAGCTTGGGGGGTAGCCAATATGCTTTTTCGTTGAACTCAGCCGCCCAGGGATTTGGGGGCTTAGAGCTTGGCGGGTAGCCAATCAGCTTTTTTGTTGAGCTCGGGTGCCCAGGGTTTAGGGGTTAAGAGCTTGGAGGGTAGCCAATCAGCTTCTTCGTTAAAGTGCTGCATTGATGCTTATTAAGAGGAGTGAAAAGAAGCTGCTACTCTTGCAGCATTTTTCGTGGAACCCGGCTGCCCGGGGTTTTGGGGGCTAAGAACTTTGAGGGTAGCCAATCGGCATTTTCGTTTAAAACGGGTGCCCAGAGTTTTGGAGGCTTAAAGCTTGGAGGGTAGCCAATCGGCTTTTTCGTTGAACTCGGGTGCCCAAGGTCTTGGAGGCTTAGAGCTTGGCGCGTAGCCAATCCGCTTCTTCGTTGAAGTGCCGCATTGATGCTTATTGCCGGAAGTGAAAAGAAGCTGCTACTCCTGCAGCATGGTGGTTGGCCAGGGTTGTTTGCGGCTAGAATGAAACCGTTTCGTATAGCATATTCAAGCTTTTTTGTTAGCCAATCAGCTTTTTCGTTAAACTCGGGTGCCCAGGGTTTTGGGAGCTTGAAGCTTGGGGGGTAGCTAATCAGCTTTTTCGTTGAACTCGGGTGCCCAGAGTTTTGGAGGCTTAGAGCTTGGGGCGTAGCCAATTAGTTTTTTCGTTGAACTCGGGTGCCCAGGGTTTTAGAGGCTTAGAGCTTGGAGGGTAGCCAATCAGCTTCTTCGTTGAAGTGCTGCATTGATGCTTATTAAGAGGAGTGAAAAGAAACTGCTACTCTTGCAGCATTTTTCGTGGAACTCGGCTGCCCGGGGTTTTGGGGGCTAAGAACTTTGAGGGTAGCCAATCGGCATTTTCGTTGAAAACGGGTGCCCAGAGTTTTGGAGGCTTAAAGCTTGGAGGGTAGCCAATCGGCTTTTTCGTTGAACTCGGGTGCCCAAGGTCTTGGAAGCTTAGAGCTTGGCGCGTAGCCAATCTACTTTTTCGTTGAAGTGCCGCATTGATGCTTATTGCCGGAAGTGAAAAGAAGCTGCTACTCCTGCAGCATGGTGGTTGGCCAGGGTCGTTTGCGGCTAGAATGAAACCGTTTCGTATAGCATATTCAAGCTTGTTTGTTAGCCAATCAGCTTTTTCGTTGAACTCGGGTGCCCAGGGTTTTAGAGGCTTAGAGCTTGGGGCGTAGCCAATTAGTTTTTTCGTGGAAATCAGGTGCCCAGGGTTTTAGAGGCTTAGAGCTTGGGGGGTAGCCAATCTGCTTTTTCGTTGAACTCGGGTGCCCAAGGTCTTGGAGGCTTAGAGCTTGGCGCGTAGCCAATCCGCTTCTTCGTTGAAGTGCCGCATTGATGCTTATTGCCGGAAGTGAAAAGAAGCTGCTACTCCTGCAGCATGGTGGTTGGCCAGGGTCGTTTGCGGCTAGCATGAAACCGTTTCGTATAGCATATTCAAGCTTTTTTGTTAGCCAATCAGCTTTTTCGTTGAACTCGGGCGCCCAGGGTTTTGGGGGCTTAGAGCTTGGGGCGTAGCCAATAAGTTTTTTCGTTGAACTCAGCCGCCCAGGGTTTTGGGGGCTTAGAGCTTGGGGGGTAGCCAATCAGCTTTTTTGTTGAGCTCGGGTGCCCAGGGTTTAGGGGTTAAGAGCTTAGGGGGTAGCCTATCAGCTTCTTCGTTAAAGTGCTGCATTGATGCTTATTAAGAGGAGTGAAAAGAAGCTGCTACTCTTGCAGCATTTTTCGTGGAACTCGGCTTCCCGGGGTTTTGGGGGCTAAGAACTTTGAGGGTAGCCAATCGGCATTTTCGTTTAAAACGGGTGCCCAGAGTTTTGGAGGCTTAAAGCTTGGAGGGTAGCCAATCGGCTTTTTCGTTGAACTCGGGTGCCCAAGGTCTTGGAGGCTTAGAGCTTGGCGCGTAGCCAATCCGCTTTTTCGTTGAAGTGCCGCATTGATGCTTATTGCCGGAAGTGAAAAGAAGCTGCTACTCCTGCAGCATGGTGGTTGGCCAGGGTCGTTTGCGGCTAGAATGAAACCGTTTCGTATAGCATATTCAAGCTTTTTTGTTAGCCAATCAGCTTTTTCGTTAAACTCGGGTGCCCAGGGTTTTGGGAGCTTGAAGCTTGGGGGGTAGCTAATCAGCTTTTTCGTTGAACTCGGGTGCCCAGAGTCTTGGAGGCTTAGAGCTTGGGGCGTAGCCAATTAGTTTTTTCGTTGAACTCGGGTGCCCAGGGTTTTAGAGGCTTAGAGCTTGGAGGGTAGCCAATCAGCTTCTTCGTTGAAGTGCTGCATTGATGCTTATTAAGAGGAGTGAAAAGAAGCTGCTACTCTTGCAGCATTTTTCGTGGAACTCGGCTGCCCGGGGTTTTGGGGGCTAAGAACTTTGAGGGTAGCCAATCGGCATTTTTGTTTTAAACGGGTGCCCAGAGTTTTGGAGGCTTAAAGCTTGGGGGGTAGCTAATCAGCTTTTTCGTTGAACTCAGGTGCCCAGGGTTTTGGAGGCTTAGAGCCTGGGGCGTAGCCAATTAGTTTTTTCGTTGAACTCGGGTGCCCAGAGTTTTAGAGGCTTAGAGCTTGGGGGGTAGCCAATCGGCTTTTTCGTTGAACTCGGGTGCCCAAGGTCTTGGAGGCTTAGAGCTTGGCGCGTAGCCAATCCGCTTCTCCGTTGAAGTGCCGCATTGATGCTTATTGCCGGAAGTGAAAAGAAGCTGCTACTCCTGCAGCATGGTGGTTGGCCAGGATCGTTTGCGGCTAGAATGAAACCGTTTCGTATAGCATATTCAAGCTTTTTTGTTAGCCAATCAGCTTTTTTGTTGAGCTCGGGTGCCCAGGGTTTAGGGGTTAAGAGCTTGGAGGGTAGCCAATCAGCTTCTTCGTTGAAGTGCTGCATTGATGCTTATTAAGAGGAGTGAAAAAAAGCTGCTACTCTTGCAGCATTTTTCGTGGAACTCGGCTGCCCGGGGTTTTGGGGGCTAAGAACTTTGAGGGTAGCCAATCAGCTTTTTCGTTGAACTCGGTCGCCCAGGGTTTTGGATGCTTGGAGCTTGGGGGGTAGCCAATAAGCTATTTCGTTTAACTCGGCCACCCAGGGTTTTGGGGGCCAAGAACTTTGGGGGTAGCCAATCGGCTTTATCGTTGAACTCGGGTGACCAGGGTTTTGGAGGCTTAGAGCTTGGGGTGTAGCCAATTAATTTTTTCGTTGAACTCGGGTCCCCAGGGTTTTAGAGGCTTAGAGCTTGGGGGGTAGCCAATCAGCTTTTTCGTTGAACTCATGTGCCCAGGGTTTTGGAGGCTTAGAGCTTTTGGCGTAGCCAATCCGCTTTTTCGTTTAACTCGGCCGCCCAGAGTTTTGGGGGCTTAAAGTTTGGGGGGTAGCTAATCAGCTTTTTCGTTGAACTCGCGTGCCTAGGGTTTTGGAGGCTTAGAGCTTGGGGCGTAGCCAATTAGTTTTTTCGTTGAAATCGGGTGCCCAGGGTTTTAGGGGCTTGGATCTTGGGGGGTAGTCAATCAGCTTTCTCATTGAACTTGGCCACCCAGGGTTTTGGGGGCTTGGAGCTTTGGGGGTAGCCAATAAGCTATTTCGTTGAACTCGGCCACCCAGGGTTTCGGGGGCCAAGAACTTTGGGGGTAGCCAATCGGCTTTATCGTTGAACTCGGGTGACCAGGGTTTTGGAGGCTTAGAGCTTGGGGGGTAGCCAATCAGCTTTTTCGTTGAACTCGGCCGCCCAGGGTTTTGGGGGTTATGAAGCTTGGGGGGTAGCTAATCAGCTTTTTCGTTGAACTCGCGTGCCTAGGGTTTTGGAGGCTTAGAGCTTGGGGCGTAGCCAATTAGTTTTTTCGTTGAAATCGGGTGCCCAGGGTTTTAGGGGCTTGGATCTTGGGGGGTAGTCAATCAGCTTTCTCATTGAACTTGGCCACCCAGGGTTTTGGGGGCTTGGAGCTTTGGGGGTAGCCAATAAGCTATTTCGTTGAACTCGGCCACCCAGGGTTTCGGGGGCCAAGAACTTTGGGGGTAGCCAATCGGCTTTATCGTTGAACTCGGGTGACCAGGGTTTTGGAGGCTTAGAGCTTGGAGGGGCCAATCAGCTTTTTCGTTGAACTCGGCCGCCCAGGGTTTTGGGGGCTTGGAGCTTGGGGGATAGCCAATCAGCTTTTTCGTTGAGCTCGGGTGCCCAAGGATTTGGAGGCTTGGAGCTTGGAGGGTAGCCAATCAGCTTTTTCGTTAAGCTCGGGTGACCAGGGTTTTGGAGGCTTAGAGCTTGGGGGGTAGCCAATCAGCTTTTTCGTTGAACTCGGCCGCCCAGGGTTTTGGGGGTTATGAAGCTTGGGGGGTAGCTAATCAGCTTTTTCGTTGAACTCGGGTGCCCAGGGTTTTGGAGGCTTAGAGCCTGGGGCGTAGCCTATTAGTTTTTTCGTTGAACTCGGGTGCCCAGGGTTTTAGAGGCTTAGAGCTTGGGGGGTAGCCAATCGGCTTTTTCGTTGAACTCGGGTGCCCAAGGTCTTGGAGGCTTAGAGCTTGGCGCGTAGCCAATCCGCTTCTTCGTTGAAGTGCCGCATTGATGCTTATTGCCGGAAGTGAAAAGAAGCTGCTACTCCTGCAGCATGGTGGTTGGCCAGGGTCGTTTGCGGCTAGAATGAAACCGTTTCGTATAGCATATTCAAGCTTTTTTGTTAGCCAATCAGCTTTTTCGTTGAACTCGGGTGCCCAGGGTTTTAGAGGCTTAGAGCTTTTGGCGTAGCCAATCCGCTTTTTCGTTTAACTCGGCCGCCCAGAGTTTTGGGGGCTTGAAGTTTGGGGGGTAGCCAATCAGCTTTTTCGTTGAACTCATGTGCCCAGGGTTTTGGAGGCTTAGAGCTTTTGGCGTAGCCAATCCGCTTTTTCGTTTAACTCGGCCGCCCAGAGTTTTGGGGGCTTGAAGTTTGGGGGGTAGCTAATCAGCTTTTTCGTTGAACTCGCGTGCCTAGGGTTTTGGAGGCTTAGAGCTTGGGGGGTAGCCAATCGGCTTTTTCGTTGAACTCGGGTGCCCAAGGTCTTGGAGGCTTAGAGCTTGGCGCGTAGCCAATCCGCTTCTCCGTTGAAGTGCCGCATTGATGCTTATTGCCGGAAGTGAAAAGAAGCTGCTACTCCTGCAGCATGGTGGTTGACCAGGATCGTTTGCGGCTAGAATGAAACCGTTTCGTATAGCATATTCAAGCTTTTTTGTTAGCCAATCAGCTTTTTCGTTGAACTCGGGCGCCCAGGGTTTTGGGGGCTTAGAGCTTGGGGCGTAGCCAATTAGTTTTTTCGTTGAACTCGGGTTCCCAGGGTTTTAGAGGCTTAGAGCTTGGGGGGTAGCCAATCAGCTTTTTTGTTGAGCTCGGGTGCCCAGGGTTTAGGGGTTAAGAGCTTGGAGGGTAGCCAATCAGCTTCTTCGTTGAAGTGCTGCATTGATGCTTATTAAGAGGAGTGAAAAAAAGCTGCTACTCTTGCAGCATTTTTCGTGGAATTCGGCTGCCCGGGGTTTTGGGGGCTAAGAACTTTGAGGGTAGCCAATCAGCTTTTTCGTTGAACTCGGTCGCCCAGGGTTTGGGATGCTTGGAGCTTGGGGGGTAGCCAATAAGCTATTTCGTTTAACTCGGCCACCCAGGGTTTTGGGGGCCAAGAACTTTGGGGGTAGCCAATCGGCTTTATCGTTGAACTCGGATGACCAGGGTTTTGGAGGCTTAGAGCTTGGGGTGTAGCCAATTAATTTTTTCGTTGAAATCGGGTGCCCAGGGTTTTAGGGGCTTGGATCTTGGGGGGTAGTCAATCAGCTTTCTCATTGAACTTGGCCACCCAGGGTTTTGGGGGCTTGGAGCTTTGGGGGTAGCCAATAAGCTATTTCGTTGAACTCGGCCACCCAGGGTTTCGGGGGCCAAGAACTTTGGGGGTAGCCAATCGGCTTTATCGTTGAACTCGGGTGCCCAAGGTCTTGGAGGCTTAGAGCTTGGCGCGTAGCCAATCCGCTTCTTCGTTGAAGTGCCGCATTGATGCTTATTGCCGGAAGTGAAAAGAAGCTGCTACTCCTGCAGCATGGTGGTTGGCCAGGGTCGTTTGCGGCTAGAATGAAACCGTTTCGTATAGCATATTCAAGCTTTTTTGTTAGCCAATCAGCTTTTTCGTTGAACTCGGGTGCCCAGGGTTTTAGAGGCTTAGAGCTTGGGGGGTAGCCAATCAGCTTTTTCGTTGAACTCATGTTCCCAGGGTTTTGGAGGCTTAGAGCTTTTGGCGTAGCCAATCCGCTTTTTCGTTTAACTCGGCCGCCCAGAGTTTTGGGGGCTTGAAGTTTGGGGGGTAGCTAATCAGCTTTTTCGTTGAACTCGCGTGCCTAGGGTTTTGGAGGCTTAGAGCTTGGGGCGTAGCCAATTAGTTTTTTCGTTGAAATCGGGTGCCCAGGGTTTTAGGGGCTTGGATCTTGGGGGGTAGTCAATCAGCTTTCTCATTGAACTTGGCCACCCAGGGTTTTGGGGGCTTGGAGCTTTGGGGGTAGCCAATAAGCTATTTCGTTGAACTCGGCCACCCAGGGTTTCGGGGGCCAAGAACTGTGGGGGTAGCCAATCGGCTTTATCGTTGAACTCGGGTGACCAGGGTTTTGGAGGCTTAGAGCTTGGAGGGGCCAATCAGCTTTTTCGTTGAACTCGGCCGCCCAGGGTTTTGAGGGCTTGGAGCTTGGGGGATAGCCAATCAGCTTTTTCGTTGAGCTCGGGTGCCCAAGGATTTGGAGGCTTGGAGCCTAGGGCGTAGCCAATTAGTTTTTTCGTTGAACTCGGGTGCCCAGGGTTTTAGAGGCTTAGAGCTTGGAGGGGCCAATCAGCTTTTTCGTTAAGCTCGGGTGACCAGGGTTTTGGAGGCTTAGAGCTTGGGGGGTAGCCAATCAGCTTTTTCGTTGAACTCGGCCGCCCAAGGATTTGGAGGCTTGGAGCTTGGGGGATAGCCAATCAGCTTTTTCGTTAAGCTCGGGTGACCAGGGTTTTGGAGGCTTAGAGCTTGGGGGGTAGCCAATCAGCTTTTTCGTTGAACTCGGCCGCCCAGGGTTTTGGGGGCTTGAAGCTGGGGGGTAGCTAATCAGCTTTTTCGTTGAACTCGGGTGCCCAGGGTTTTGGAGGCTTAGAGCCTAGGGCGTAGCCAATTAGTTTTTTCGTTGAACTCGGGTGCCCAGGGTTTTAGAGGCTTAGAGCTTGGGGGGTAGCCAATCGGCTTTTTCGTTGAACTCGGGTGCCCAAGGTCTTGGAGGCTTAGAGCTTGGCGCGTAGCCAATCCGCTTCTTCGTTGAAGTGCCGCATTGATGCTTATTGCCGGAAGTGAAAAGAAGCTGCTACTCCTGCAGCACGGTGGTTGGCCAGGGTCGTTTGCGGCTAGAATGAAACCGTTTCGTATAGCATATTCAAGCTTTTTTGTTAGCCAATCAGCTTTTTCGTTGAACTCGGGCGCCCAGGGTTTTGGGGGCTTAGAGCTTGGGGCGTAGCCAATTAGTTTTTTCGTTTGGAGCCTTTGGGATAGCTGATCAGTTTTTTTGTTGAACTCGGGTGCCCAGGGTTCCTTGATATTGTATAAAAAAGTGGTCACTTTTTAAACATTTTTCGATGCAATGAATCTGGATTAATTTACGGAATTTTCAGACTGATAAATACTCTCAGAATAGCTTTTTACGAAAATATCCATTCCGATGATAAATTAATATAATAAACAACTAAAAGTGGACGCTTATTCAACAACGATGTCGGAAATTCTTATGAAAGACTCGAGTAAAAGTCCATTACGAGTTTATCAAAACCGTGAGAGACGTAGGTATTTAATTCTCGTGTAAATACCTTGTAAATAAATTTTTAAATACTTATTCAATTGCACGTAAATCTTAATCTGATAAATTGTTGGCACGATTAATTTACGGGTTTTTTAGACTGATAAATACTCTCAGAATAGCTTTTTACGAAAATATCAATTCCGATGATAAATTAAATAAATAAACAACTAAAAGTGGACGCTAATTCAACAACGACGTCGGTAATTTTCATGAAAGACTTGAGTAAAAGTTTATTAAACCGTGAGAGTCGACGGGATTTAATTCTCGTGTAAATACTTAGTAAATACTTAGTAAAGACCTTGTAAATACTTGATAAATCGCACGTGAATCTTAACAGAATAAATTGTTTGCACATTTATTTGAGCCTCCCAAAGATTTTATGAAAAAATAGTGACTTTTTAAACATTTATTCGATGCTATAAGTCTTGCTTAATTTACGGGATTTTCTAAACGAAAAAATACTAAAAAGAAGTTTTTTACAAAAATATTGATTCTGAAAATAAGTTATTTGAATATATAACTAAAAGTTGAGACTAAATTTACAATGACATCGGAATTTTTCATAAAAGACTCCAGTAAAAGTTCATTACGAGCACATGATAAGTGTGAGAGCCGACGGGATTTAATTCTCGTGTAAATACTTAGTAAATACTTAGTAAATACCTTGTAAATACCTTGAAAATACTTGATAAATCGCACGTGAATCTTAACAGAACAAATTGTTTGCACATATATTCGAGCCTCCTAAAGATTTTATAAAAAATAGTGACTTTTTGAACATTGATTCGATGCAGTAAATCTTGTTTCATTTACGGGATTTTATCTACGAAAAAATGCTAAAAAATAGATTTTCACAAAAATGTCAATCATTAAATGAATAAATAAGTAAAAATTGATCCTAATTTGGCAATGAAATCGGAATTTTTCATAAAAGACTCAAGTAAAAGTTGATTACGGGCTCATAATAAGCTCGAGAGACGACGGGATTTAATTCTCGTGTGAATACTTTGTAAATATCTTGAAAATACCTTGAAAATACTTATTAAATCGCACGTGAATCTTAACACAAAAAATTGTTGGTACATTTACTTGAGCCTTCTTAGGATTTTATAAAAAAATAGTCACTTTTTGAACATTTATTCGATGCAGTAAATCTTGTTTCATTTACGGGATTTTATGTACGAAAAAATACTTAAAAAATAGTTTTTCACAAAAATGTCAATCATTAAATGAATAAATAAGTAAAAATCGATCCTAATTTGACAATGAAATCGAAATTTTTCATAAAAAACTCCAGTCAAAGTTCATTACGAGATCATGATAGGTGTGAGAGACGACGGGATTTAATTCTCGTGTAAATACTTAGTAAATACCTTGTAAATACCTTGAAAATACTTGGTAAATCGCACGTGAATCTTAACAGAATAAATTGTTTGCACATTTATTCGAGCCTCCTAAAGATTTTATGAAAAATAGTGACTTTTTGAACATTTATTCTATGCAGTAAATCTTGTTTCATTTACGGGATTTTATGTACGAAAAAATGCTAAAAAATAGATTTTCACAAAATTGTCAATCATTAAATGAATGAATAAGTAAAAATCGATCCTAATTTGACAATGGAATCGGAATTTTTCATAAAAGACTCCAGTAAAAGTTCATTACGAGCTCATGATAAGTGTGAGAGACGACGGGATTTAATTCTCGTGTAAATACTTAGTTAATATTTTGTAAATACCTTGTAAATACTTTGAAAATACTCAATAAATCGCAAGTGAATCTGAACACAATAAATTGTTTACACATTTATTCGAGCCTCCTAAAGATTTCATGAAAAAATAGTCACTTTTTCAACATTTATTCAATGCAATAAATCTTGCTTCATTTACGGGATTTTCTATACGAAAAAAAAGCTGAAAATAGATATTGACATAAGTAACAATTTTTAAATGAATAAATAACTGAAATTTGATCCTAAAGTGACACTGAAATCGGAATTTTTAATAAAAGACTCCAGTAAAAGTTCATTACGTGTTAATAACAACTGTGAGAGACGAGGGGATTTAATTCCCGTGTAAATACTTAGTAAATACTTAGTAAATACCTTGTAAATACTTTCAAAATACTTGAAAAATCGCACGTGAATCGTAACACCATAAATTGTTTGCACATTTATTCGAGCCTCCTAAAGATTTCATGAAAAAATAGTCGCTTTTTGAACATTTATTCAATGCAATAAATTTTGCTTCATTTACGGGATTTTCTATACGAAAAAAAGCTGAAAAATAGATATTCACATAAATATCAATCATTAAATGAATAAATAAGTAAAAATCGATCCTAATTTGACAATGAAATCGGAATTTTTCATAAAAGACTTCAGTATAAGTTCATTACGAGCTCATGATAAGTGTGAGAGACGACGGGATTTAATTCCCGTGTAAATACTTAGTAAATCCTTAGAAAATACCTTGTAAATACCTTGAAAATACTTGATAAATCGCACGTGAATCTTAACAGAATAAATTGTTTGCACATTTATTCGAGCCTCCTAAAGATTTCATGAAAAAATAGTCGCTTTTTGAACATTTATTCAATGCAATAAATTTTGCTTCATTTACGGGATTTTCTATACGAAAAAAAGCTGAAAAATAGATATTCACATAAATATCAATCATTAAATGAATAAATAAGTATAAATCGATCCTAATTTGACAATGAAATCGGAATTTTTCTCGAAAGACTCAAGTAAAAGTTCATTACGAGCTCATGATAAGTGTGAGAGACGATGGGATTTAATTCTCTTGTAAATACTTCGTAAATACTTTGAAAATACCTTTTAAATACCATGTAAATCCCTTGTACATACTTTTTTAAACTCCAATGAATCTTAAGAGGAGGGTATATGGCTCGTCTGGGTATGCCGGTAACTCTGATTGCAGTTTTGCCATGAAAACATAAACCTAGATAGTCTCCCATACACAATCGCGTGGTCGTGTCTGCGCCGCCTTGCGGTGACAAACCGAAACCAGCGGCAAATTTAAAAATAGAATAAGCAACATTTTTTTTATGACTGTCATAGTTATGAATATTATTTTTTTTTATTTGCCATCAAATTGATAATTATACCATCGTCAATTATTTATTCATTCTGAAAAAGTAATAAGCTTATAAAGCAGTTTATGGATTTCTTTCAACACTTATAATAAATCATAAGATTTATTATTACAATTTGATTTTATTGTTTTATTTATTTTATTTGCAGTTTATTTATCATTTTCAGAAAAAAAACTTTGATAGCCATTTAGTCATTCTATCATTTTTTTGTATTGTTTTTTTTCCAATTTTACTTGAATCTTATCATTTTTAAGTTTCTATTTTTGACAGAATAAGTACAATACTTTTTCACTCTTTTTACTTTTTGTTATTTATTTTAAATCTTTTGATTTGAATATTATTCTTGTTTTTTTTTTTTTTTTTTTTAATTTTAGCAGTGTAATTAATACACATTTTTTATAATTATTTTTCATCTTATTCTTTTTTAGGTAAAAATTTGATTACATGTGATCCAATTTTTTTTCTCAGCATATGTCAACTAAAAAGATTCTTTTTAAATTAATTTTCTTTTTGTTTATTTGTTTGTTTGTTTGTTTTTTTTTTCTTTTAGAACCAACTTTTTTAATTTTTTTCATTTTTATTCATAATAATAAAATTTTTTTTTTTTTTCAAGTTGTGATACAATAGTTTCATGTAACTCATTAAAACTTTAAAATTCTTTAGAATATCAATATTTAAATAAATTTTCTTTTGATCAATTTATTATTGATTTCTTTAATTATTTATCAATCAAGCATTATCTTTTTATCAATGTTAATTTTTTCATTTTTTTATAAATAACTTATTTTTTCAAATTTTTCAAAACTTAATTTGAATCAATATAATATTTTTTATTTCATGTTAAATTATATCGATATTCGTTTCAATCAAATTTTTCACTGGTATTTCATTTATTTTTGTAATTTTTTTTATTTTTTTTATTTATAGTTTAATAATCAAACATTTTTTTAAATTATACCATAATTTGAAAATTGCAACTTTCATTGATTTCGAATAAGTTTTTATTTTTATTTTTTTAGACCATCATTCTATCAAGAATTTCTTTTTTCTTTTTTTATTATTTATTTATTTTTTTTTTCATGTTATTTTTCTGTAATATTAAATGTTTTGCAACATAAATATATTTTGGTAAATTATTTTATTTCTGTAACACGATTTGAATACCCCAAATATTTATCCAGCTACAGCAAATAGTACAAGAGCAGTCAAAGAATGCTCACTGCACTGTACACTGCAGCAAGATTTAAATCATATCATGAAATGTAAATGCCTGCTGGTAGTGTGCAGCAAGAGCAATGCATCTTCATTTGAGTCAAATCACTAAAATATGTCAGAACTGAGTCAGTAAAAATCATTAAGAAAAATCAATAAAAACAAAAAGTTGATTCTAATAAGTAAACACTGACTCAAATATCATTTAAGTGTCAACTTTTATTTGTGTAGTTAGGTATTATTGCTTTCAAAACTTTTATTTATCCGGCTGAACCAAGAAGTATAAGAGCCGAAGCAGAAGTCAAAGACTGCACTGCACACTGCAGATACATTTAATTCATATCATGAAATGTACATGATGCTGGCAGTGTGCAGCAAGAGCAATGCAGTTTCACTTGAGTCAAATCACTAAAATATGTCAGCACTGAGTGAGTAAAAATCTTTAAGAAAAATCAATAATAACAAAAAGTTGGTTCTAATAAGTAAACAGTGACTCAAAAATCATTTATGTGTCAACTTTTATTTGTGTAGTTAGGTACTATTGGTCTTACAACTTTTATTTATCCGGCTGAACCAAGTAGTGTAAGAGCCGGAGCAGATGTCAAAGACTGCACTGCACACTGCAGCTACATTTAATTCATATCATGAAATGTACATGATGCTGGCAGTGTGCAGCAAGAGCAATGCAGTTTCACTTGAGTCAAATCACTAAAATATGTCAGCACTGAGTGAGTAAAAATCTTTAAGAAAAATCAATAATAACAAAAAGTTGGTTCTAATAAGGAAACAGTAATTTGATAATCATTGAAATGTCATTGTTACAATTTAATAATCATTGAGATACCAACTTTTAGTTATCAAGTTCACTCTTACTATTCATCCTGTCTAGGTTAAATGTATAACTGCAGGAGAACATTCCTATGACTGCCGGCAGTCTGCAGTAGGAGCATTGCAACTTGATTCGAGTCATCATTGAAATGTATACTACTTGCACCATTTATTAATTCTACAACTTTTTTAAGTCTGAATGTTTAATCTTGAGTGAAGTTGATAATTATAAGAGATATAAAAAAAATGCTCGGCTTACTTACCAATTCCATTGGTGCCCTTTGACTCATGATTTATAAATTATTTTAAGTAATCACTAAGCTCTTATTAAATTTAGTAATGTTTATAATTGAAAATTGGTAAATAAAAAATTCACTGCTTAGCAGCAGTCAGCAGTGTCAGCTGTCAGCTGACAGTACTGCATGCCAATTGCCACACCATGCTGCAGCCTGCACTCTACCACACTCTACTAGCTAACGACGTAACCTCAATAAGTTATTTGTACTTTTCAAATAACTTTTTTTTTACAATATGGATTTTGAAAAAAATTAATAGTATTTTACAAAATATTATTTTTAATAGTTGTAACTTGTTTTTTAACTTTAAAAGAAAAAAAAATTACTCATCAATTTTGCAAAGAAGCTGCGTGTGAGTTCACCATCTACATGGTATGTTTCATGGTACAAGACAACTTCTCATGAATCTGTTTTACCTCTTTACACCTTAGATCGTACTTTTCATGTGAAATCTTCAATTTTTCTTTAAAATAAAAATTATCGACATGAATAGATTCTGTGAAATAGCCTCCATGGTGCTTACTATTTGTTTTTACGATTAATACTACCATTTTTTTTTTACGGGAGAAATTAAGTCGGTGATGGGCGTTTAGGCGTCATTTAGTGTCATCTGCTACGGTGAGTGAATTTTAAATAAAAAATTTTTTTGTCGACTTTTGGCATATAAAGGGGTAAGCACGACACAAAACCATATTTCAAATATGTGTATAAAATTTTATTAACTTTTGTATTGTAAAAAAAAAGTTATTTGAAAAGTACGAAACTTACACTAGGGGGCGCTGATTGTCGCTATATATCCTCCTGTTAACGAATTAAATTTTTGGCAAAATTAATTAGGCTTACAGTAGGATATATTTAAAAATAGTTACATGAATAGACTTTTTTGTGCTATAAATCATATTTTCAAAGATGAAAACAATTATTAATCAAATGGCAGTTTTAATCAAATAATAAGTACTCGGGATTTTTCATGAACGAGTCGAAAAAAGTTCTTAACGTGTTGTAAATGGCCGTCAGAGACGACGAGGATGTATTCGTTCGTAAATAGCAAGTAAATAGTATGAAAATACCTTGTAAATACCTTTTAAATCTCTCGTTAATCTTTGCATAAAATCTTTTCGTCACTTTTCAGTCGGCATTCAGTAGATTTTATTGAAAAAAAGTGACTTCAAAACAAGAATTCGGACAATGAATCAAACAATAAATCTGGTTTCAAACGAGGTTTCAAAAAATGTTAAGAAATTAAAAACTAAATATAAGTGTACATCAAACCGCAGTACCCACAACTTTTCAAAAATGAGTTCATTAATGTTCATTACTGGTTTATAATTCTCAGAAAGTTTGCTGAAAATAATCTTAAATTTTTTAAATTTCATTCTAAAAAATTCTACCCATAGCTTCATACCTAGTTGCTTATGACCCCCGGTCCAAATTTGCTCTTTAAAGGCTGAATAACAATTACTGAACACATTTCTGAAGGATTCGACCTGAACTTCCGGAGGTGACCCTCAGGTACCTCGGCTAGCCTCGTCATCGGTGACCAGGGTGTCTAGGTCCATCCTGCCTCTTTAAACACCAAAAGTAACTCTGAGAGTAACTTTAAAATTTATCCCCGAAGAATTCGACCTGACCTTCCGGAGATGATCCCCAGGTATCCCGGCTAGCCTCGTCATCGGTGATCTGGGTGTCTAGGTCCATCCTGCCTCTTCAAACACTTGAAGTAACTCCGAGAGTAACTTCAAAATTCATCCCCTATTTTGAGATACAGAGCTCTGTAAATTTTTTCTAAACAAATTTCATATCTTATTTTGATTCTGAGACAACAATGAGTGAAATATCGCAAACCGCATGAAAAAAATTTATTTAATCAATAATTATTTAAAATTTAGTAAAAGTAATACATTTTTAGTCTCGAAATTTTTCATTTTTTCAAACCGCGTGAAACTTTTCACCCTATCTTATACAGATTATTATAATTTTGAGAAACAAATAACACCAATAGCATGAAAAAATATCCATTTATTCTAAAGTTCTTCAAATTTTAGTGAAAATAAAACAGTTATTAAACTTGAATTCTTCATGTTTTTTGAAGTGTGAGTTTTTTATCCAATTTCCTATATTCTATGACAATGTTTCAACCGACTAAGACGTGTGCCTTAACCGACTCATCCATCTACGGCTAGTTTTTACTTTTAAAATGCTAATCACTTTTTATTTTAATAGGAGAAGTGACTTTTTATTTTAATTTTTTCTAACTTAATAAGTTTTCAAAAGAAGGATCATGGTGTTTTACTCGATTTTTTCTTCGTAGATTTTGAAGTGCTTTCTTTTGTCAGTGCTTGTGGTAATAATAAAAATGATGATAAAAGAGTTGATTTTGTTCACTTTTCAATCCTAAAGCGCGGTAGCGCTTTTATGGTGAGTGATTTTCACTCTCTGCTGTGAAAGCAAAGCGCCTTTGAGGAAGCTTACGCAATTTTGATTCAACCGTTTGATTTGCTCAAAAAATTCCAGGTGATTCCTTAAACAAAAAGCTACAACATTTATATTCGACCCATCATAAGGTTGCAATGCTTATTTTTGAGAAAAAATTCGTTAAATTTTTTTTTTTTTAACACTGGGCCTTATTATAATAGGAGAAAACCGAAAAAAATCTTACACTTTTTTTAACCGCTCTTTCTGGTAAAAAAAAATTCATTGAAACGTTTAAATAATTTTTTTTCGTTAGTGTCATTTTTTCACGCTCAATAAATAATACTGTGATAAAAAAAAAATCCAAATTTAATTACGAGATTGTTTGGTTTGTACTGGTTGTTTGGTTGTATCTTGCATGAACGCCGCGACGTGGAGCCGAAACTCCGACGCGCTTTATACAGAGCTGAAGCATGTCGAATAAACATATAGGTATAGTTGAAAGGCGTGGTAGCGAAGCCACCGCGTCTCCATAGGAACGGCTGCGATGTTAATCACTTACTAGGAATGCATAATGGAAAAATATCAAAAGATCGGTTCTTACTATTTAAAATTTAATCATCATTTTTTTCTCTTGTTTCTGATTTTTTTTTTAAACAAATTAAACAACTTTAAATAAAGGTACTACTAATTGTAACTTCTGATGACTTTGGTTATATGCATACGGTAGATTTCATACTTTTTATGCAAAGCACACTAGTATCACCACCTCGTGTTTATGCACTCTTGGGACTGCTAAACGCTAACCAAACTCTAAATTGAGTAAAATTATGAATGAAAAAACCAATTAATAAGTATAGCATTAGTGTTTGAAAGAAAGCTTCGGCTTTAAAAAATAGATCCGATCAGGAGAACAGCTAAAACAAAAGGTTACAGGTTGCAAGCCTTACCAATCGGTTGCTTACTACTGATGCGATATGTTCTCCTGGTGTACTGATGCTCTTTTTCTAATAAATCAAACCCTTAAAAAGGGCTAAAAAGTTCCGAATATTCTCACCGAGGGTGAGAGGACCATCCTGGGCTTCCAGAGAGTCCATGCTAACGTGGCTCGGAGCCCGGCGTCAAAGCTTGGAGCCTAGCTTAGGAGCTCGGAACCTAGCGTGGGAGCTTGGAGCTTAGCTCGGTAGCTTGGAGCCTGGCATAGCTCAGCTCGATAGCTCGGAGCCTGGCATAGCTCAGCTCGGAGCTTAGCTTGATAGCTCGGAGCCTGGAATAGCTCAGCTTGGAGCTTAGCTCGACATATTCCGAGCTTGGCAAATTTAAATAACCCAATTCATTGGGTTATTGGGTTATCGGGTTCCAACTTCTACTATCAGATGGCGCAGAAGTAAAAAAAATTAATTATCGGTATTCAGGGTTATATTTTCACGCTTTTCAGAGTAGTTAAGGCTATACCGATCCTGGATACACCCCCTCGGAACCCACCCCCGTTCGGAGGGGGTTGAAAGGGTAATAGGGGGTGGGTAAGGTAATTGTGGGGGTGGTTTTGCTATTGGATTTTGAGTGGACCGTTGGTCTATGAGGGGTGGGTTTTTAGGGGTGGTTTTACTATTCTATTTTTGGATTGACCTATTGTATATGAGGCTTGATTTTACTATTGGTGAAAAATGATTATTTTCCTGTTCGATTTTTTAATTGACCGATTATCTATAAGGAATTTTTTTTTTTTTTGGGGGGGAGGGGGTGGTTTATTATTGGTGAAAAATAATTATTAGATAATATTAGATGGTTTTCTTGAGTATGAATTAGTGGCGACAGCGGCAGCAATAGCAGCAACGTTACTAGGTATAGTCGATATATGCGGTAGCTGCAGGCTGCAGCAGCATGGTATAGTGTGCGAGTGTATCCTCGCACTCTCTCGCAGCAGCAACGTTACTAGGTATAGTCGATATATGCGGTAGCTGCAGGCTGCAGCAGCATGGTATAGTGTGCAAGTGTATCCTCGCACTCTCTCGCAGCAGCAACGTTACTAGGTATAGTCGATATATGCGGTAGCTGCAGGCTGCAGCAGCATGGTATAGTGTGCGAGTGTATCCTCGCACTCTCTCGCTCTCGATCGTTGCGCGCACGCGTAGCGTCTTGTAGCTAAGCAACGGAGTGTGGATGGTAGAAATGAACGCTGAAAGTTCTGTCCTCTCTCCGAATGCATGTGCCACGATGCCGGTGTTGCGTAGTAATTTTTATCATGTGCATGCGAGTTGTATCATCTCGATGGTAACCAACAGGATGTTGTGTCTCGGGATAAAATTATTTTTTCACCCGTTACGTGGAAAATGTCATAGTGAACAATGGAATAGTTTTTGTTTTCTTTTTTTAACTCGCTATAGAGCAAAATTCAAGACATCGATACAGGATGCTGTGTCGTCTTATCGCTTGAAGACGAATAACAGTAGCTCGATCTTTAAAATGTTTTTTCTTTGGATAAAATTTCCTTCTCGTTTGTCCTATGGAAGGGATTCATAGTGCAGTGGCTCTTGTTTTCTTTTTTTAATTTGTCTTATTATAAAGTTCGCGAGATGATTTTCATGCCACAGTTGTGTGTCGTCCTTCGGAAAGTTTGTGTCGGTAAAGTTTTTAGAAGTTAACAAATTTTTAGTTTTGTTATAACTCCTGTGAACATGGACTCAGAAAAAAAAAGTGAAAATTTAGATTCTAGTGTGGAAGGATCTGCAAACTGTGATCAAAGTAGATCAAGGAGTATATCAAGATCATCGTCGTCCTCTGGTTCCTCGTCGTCTGATTCATCAGGATCGTCATCGTCGTCAGCCTCTAATAAAAATGAAACTATTGACATAAAAGGATTCAATAAATTGTTAAAGAAAATAAATAATCAAATTATCAGAGTAGATAAAAAGATAAATGAAGGTATAGTAAAATGAATAAATTAATTCAACTCTAACTTAAATTTTTTTTCAAATTAGTTAAGATGATGACTTTGTATTGATAATTCGGGCATTTAAATAATTAAAAATCTAGTGAATATTATTTCACCTAGAGTATTCTCTTAGTTTTTAAATAAATGAAAAAATTGAGAAGAAAAAAATTGTCCCAGGTGAGATTAGCTCAGTGGTAGAGCGACTGCCCGGAATGCAGGAGGTCGAGTGTTCGAATCTCACCTGGGACAATTTTTTTCTTCTCAATTTTTTCATTTATTTAAAAACTAAGGGAATACTCTAGGTGAAATAATATTCACTAGATTTTTAATTATTTAAATGCCCGAATTATCAATACAAAGTCATCATCTTAACTAATTTGAAAATTTCGTTGGGCAATACAAAGTTGAGTATGAATATACTTACATGAGTAATATCGACCCTGATTGAGAGGTAGGTCGCAATGGGAAAAATGGGTGGGTACGGGGAATCGGGTTTTTAATTGAGAAGAAAATAAATTTGACTAGAAGAGTATGAACACACAATCGCCCGGTAGCTCAGTGGTAGAGCGACTGCCCGGAATGCAGGAGGTCGTGTGTTCGAATCTCACCAGGGACAATTTTTTTCTTCTCAATTTTTTCATTTATTTAAAAACTAAGGGAATACTCTAGGTGAAATAATATTCACTAGATTTTTAATTATTTAAATGCCCGAATTATCAATACAAAGTCATCATCTTAACTAATTTGAAAATTTCGTTGGGCAATACAAAGTTGAGTATGAATATACTTACATGAGTTAAATTTTTTTTAACTGTTACTTTTTTTCTAGTTACAGACGATGAAGCTAAGACATCGGCAAAAATTAATAAAGAACTTGACACAAGTAAGTCTAACAAATTATTTAACTTATATTAAAAATTAATGAAAAAAAAAAAAAAAAATTTCTGTTTCAGTTAAAAGGGATCTTATAAAACTGAACGAGTCGATAAGTGGTGAAAATAGGATAAGAAGTAAGTTATTTTATATTTATAAACTAAAATATAAATACCTTTTTCTTTTTTTTTCAGTTGCAGAACAATTAAAAGCTGACTCTGAATTGAAGACAGTACTAGAACAAAGTAAGTAATTTTAAATAAATTCATAACAATTGTAAATAATAATAATAATAATAATAATAATAATTTTATTTTAGTACGGCTACGATCATGTGGAATATTCAACATTTTGAGTAGAATGCTTGAAGACATTAAAATACTAAGATTTCATGCAGAAAAAAAGCAAGGCAATAAAAAAAAAATAATAATAATAACATCAATAATCATTGAATATATTAATATAATAAAAATGAATAAATTTATTTTCCAGCGGATGGTTCGCCATTCATAGATGCGGTCAAGGCGACCGCAGAAAAGATGACCAAGAAGAAAAACACTGTAAAGAAACCAGTGAAAATCACTCCTTCCTTAACAATGAGTTTTTCGGACCCGAAAGCCATTGAAAAGTCTAGTCTTAATCAGGTAAAATTTTTGTTTTTACTTTTTTTAATTATTTGTAATTCAATTTTTTTTTTTTTTTTTCATAGAACAATATACGTATAAAATCGGATATTAAAATAACTTCAGAACTTGCAATTCAACAAGAAGTTTTAGAAAAAGTAAGTAAAACTATTAATTTTTGAATCATTAATTGAAATAAGACTAACGAATCAATTTTTACAGTTACATGCAGTTGGTCAACAACAAAGACTTAAAGTTGAATCAACTAATGCAAACACAAAAAATATCATAGTTTCATATAAAATATATTTTAAAATTATATATTATAAAGTTGTATCTTATAAATAATATTTGTATAATTTGTCTAGATTCAAAAAGCATTTGAGTATGCTCAGGGGCATGAGCAACAAGCACAACAAAAACAACAAGAACAACAAGAAGAATTAAAAAAATCGGTAAGTTCTTAATTTTTTTTCTTATGTAATAAAATAAAAGTTTATAAATTTTTAACTCAATTTTTTTCTTTTCTTTTTTTTTTTTTTAGACTGGTGATTCTTTTGAGGAAGCAATAGACTTAACAGATGAGTTGCGCGAACTCATGGATCAAAAAGGAATAGTCGAGAAAGCAGAAGAAGAAGAAAAAAATACATCATCGGTGAAAGCAGAAGCAGAAGCAGAAGCAGAAGCAGAAGCAGAAGCAGGAGAAGAAGATGGAAAGAAGAAAAGAAAGATGAAAAGAGTACTAACTGAAGAAAAAGAAAAAAGAAAACATAAGAAACAGAAGAAAGATAAAAAAAATAAAGAGTGATTGACGCTTTGTCAAGCACTCTTTATTTTTCTTATACTTTTACTATATTTTTTAAAAATTTTCGAGCCTATTTAATACTATTTTTATTTTTCTATTTTTAGCATTATTTTTAAAAAAATTTTTGCACTATTTTAATACTATTTTATTACTATTTTTATTTTTCTATGTTAACATTATTTTTATACTTTTCTATTTAATTTTAAAACTATTTTGTTATACTTTTAAAAACTGCTTTCTAGTTATTTTAAACATATTTATCAATATCTTTGAGTAGATGAATAAATAATTAAAGTTTTTTTTTAATTTTCATACTATTTTGAAACTATTTTAGCATTATTTTTATACTTTTTTGTTCTATTGTAACACTATTTTTGTTATACTTTTCAAGACTGCTTTTATGACTATTTTATACATGAAGTTATTTATCAATATTTAAAAAAAATATATATTTAGCGTTATTTTTAGACTATTTTTATTAATATTATTATTATTATTATTATTATTACTATTTTTTTACTGATTGCTTTTAAAACTATTTTATACACATACATACATACATACATGTGCATACATTTATACCAATGTCTTAAAATGAATAAATAAATAAATAAACAATTTGATACTCCTTTTTACTTTTTCTTTATTTAAAATTTCATTTAATCTTTACAATTTCATGAAAAATATGAAAAAGATCGCAGTGAAGAACTTAAAAAATCATTACATCCTTCATCAATCTCATCTATGTCATCTATTATTCGAGGTTTGTTAACATTGATCCAAGACTTCAGTTTAGAAGGGTTCTTTGCAGCACACTTAAAAAAAGGTGAATAATCCTTATGATTACAGCAAAAATCATCCTTAGAACAGCCAAGACTTTTGAGAGAAGGACAACCATAGATTTCTAAATCAATTACTAGTCTGTAATTTAAAAAAAGAAAAAACGATTGATATTTAAATTAAATAAATAAGCATTAGAATAAGTATGTAATTAAAACTTACGTTTGGGGTAACATTTTTTGAAGAAAAATCTTTTTCATGTTTCCCTTGGTAAAAATTTTTTTTGCACCATCTAAATATTTTCTCAATACATCTGTTGATTGTTCATAAACTATTTCACCATAATTCCATTGAATACAATGAAAACACTTTTGCAAATAACGTGCAGTACATTTTTCTTCAGCTGTTAAATTATCCCAAGAAAATGGTGGTTTAAAAGTAAAAACCAGCGGTAGAGTAGAATCGTCTAAGTTGAAAATAGCCAACTCTTTCACAATAAAGTCGTTTCTAGATTTTTGAAAGCCTTGAAAGTCTACAACAAACTGCATTTTAGATCTGCACTGTTAAACAATTTCAATATAACTAGATGGATAGGTAAGACTTTAACTTCTTTTATAGTGATTCCCCCTCTCTTCTCCTATAAACTATTATCCTAAGCTATTATTATTATTCCTCCTATTATTATCCTAAACTATTTCCCTCTCTCCTCCTCATTCTTTGATAAAATATAATGCAGTACGTGTTCATCGGTCAGTTTTCTACTCCTTCTTTCAAGTGTATCATCTCTCATTGTTGTGAATTCATAAACATTTAAGTAGCAGAAGATTTACAATTATAAAAATAAGTTTATGTTATTCAATAAAAAATTAGTGATTATTAACTTAATAAAATTAGTGATTAGTGATAACTAAATTTAACCATGGATACCATTTTAGATACTTTGAATCACTTAAATAATGCAATCGTGTCAATAAATTCAGGTCTTGCTCAAACCAATGTTATTGAGGGGTGGTTGTCTATAGCAGAACTATCTATTGATATTTTGACAGACATCAATGTACAAAATAAAACCGATTTGTTGGCTAAATTTCTAATAATTAAAAAAAAGTTTAGAAATTTTTTAGAAAACTCGTATCAAAGTCATGAAAAGAATAATATTGACAGTGAATCAACGAGTCAAAAAAACGATGATGAATCATCAAATCCATTGGATGGATTCGAAGAATTGATTGAAGATTTTACTGAAAATTCTAACATAATTATAAATAATCAAGACTTAAACGAGATTCAAAATAAGATTCATATATTAATTCAAGAGATTGATTTTGTACAACAGAAAATGCCATCTCTCACTAGACCTGAAAAAAAGAAGTGTGAAACTTTTTTAATCAAACTTATATCATTGAAACATAAATTTGAACATGCTATAAAAATTGGTGGTGGTGGTGATTTAGATATATAAAAGGAGAATATTCGATATGATGACTTCGACTCAGCTTTTGAACGTCGTATACGAGCGGGTAATTTTATTTATTTATTTAATAGAAACTTTTTCAACTCAATAATTCTATTTTTTTTTTTTTTTTTTTTTCTATTATTTATAGGAGTAATATCAAACCTTGGTCATAAAGATTTAGACTCTTTTTTGGTAGATGCTTATAAACCGTTCCAAGACAAGGTTAAACAAGCTGTTGAAGAATTTGATGTAATCAATGTTAATGTTATGTTAATGGCAGAGTTTGAGCTTCAAAAGGATGATACACCTAAACGCGAAGTAAAATACTTTTCTACGGAGAATGGAGTCGTAGTTGCTCTGTCAAACCTAGAACGTTTTTTTGATGAGAAAATTTCTTTACCGTTGCAACGTGATATACAAGAGTTTGAGACACGTGATTCTGGTTGGAGTTTAAAACAAATTATTCGTCTTACAATTAACATAAACAAACATGAACCTATTAGAGAAACTTCTTACGTCAAACTACCTAAATCAATTGAAAATAAACATGCCGTTGTCAATGTGAGAAACGAATTTGATAATTTTTGCTTTAAATTGGCAGTCTTATCAGCATATTATCCTCAAAAGCGAAATACTAATTATCTTCCGACGTATCAAAATAAAGAAGCGTTAGGTGTAGTCAACTTTGAAGGACTGTCATTCCCAACACCACCCGAACAAGTAGAAATTTTTGAAAAAAATAATCCTAATATTTCAATACATCTTTATATTCTTAAAAAAAAAAATGATAAATTTGGAGTTTACCCTCACTATCTCACTCCAGAGAAGAAAGATAAACACTATCATTTATTGATAGTTTATCCTGAAGAGTATTACATTGACGAAGATGCTGATGATTATATTGAAAAAAGTCTCGAGAACTCAACGGTAAATTTTAATTATCATTATACTTGGATTAAAAATTTACCTAAACTTCTTGGGAGACAGTACTCTAAAACAGGCCATAAAATCTATGTTTGTGACAGATGTATTCACTTTTTTCATGAAAAAAATAAGCTCGATACTCATGAAAAGGATTGTCGACTCATTAATAAATGTAAAATAACATTACCTAAAAATGAAGCTGAAGCAACTCTTTCTTTTAAGAATGTTAACTATGCAGAGTGGGTACCAATTACTATTTATAGTGATATAGAATGTCTACTTCAAAAAATAGAAGTGCATCCTGAATCAGTTAGCGGAAAGTCCGTCAAAATTCAAGAACATCAAGCACATAGTATTGGATTTTACGTGAAAAATCGTTTTAGCAATGAGCTTAATGGTTACAGAAGTTATCAACAAGAAGAAGAAAATCAAGAGACTCCTGCTCAATGGTTTGTAAGATCATTAGAAGAACTGTGTCCAAAGATTCAAAAAGTATTCTCTACGAATGAGGCTATGATGCTTACATCACGCGATAAAGAAAACTTTAGGAGAGCACAAAAATGTCATATATGTAAAAAACCTTTTACTAAAGATTGTATCAAGGTTAGAGATCACTGTCACTTTACTTCAAAGTAAGAAAAAAAAAAAAAAAAAAATTATTATTATTAACATTAAAATTTTTAATTTAATTGCAGGTACCGCGGAACTGCTCATCAAGTTTGCAACCTTTTCTACAAAAACGCTAGATATATTCTAATAATACTACATAACCTTTCAAATTATGATTCACACTTTCTCATCCAAGAAATTGCAAATGATGAAATTTTAAAAGGAAACGTTCGAATCATAGCACAGAATGGAGAACGTTATATCTCTTTCACCAAATATGTTCAAGGAATGGATTTTAGTTTTAGATTCATTGATTCATTTAGATTTATGCCCTTGTCATTAGAAAAATTAGCTGGGATTGCAAAAAACTTTGAAATATTGGATGAAGAGTTTGCCAAAGATGGTTTTACAGATACTAAGCTTTTGAAAAAAAAGGAGTCTTCCCTTATGAGTACATACAAAGTTTTGAACAGCTACGAGAGAATAAATTACCAGCTCCGTCAGAGTTCGCAAGTACTTTGACAAATAGTCAAATAAGCAATGATGATTATGAACATGCTACAAAAGTGTGGAGTATGTATAACAAAGACAAGACTTTAGGCGGTTATTCAGATGTATATTTAAAAACAGATGTCTTGTTGCTTGCGTGTATATTTGAAAACTTTAGATCGACATGTATGAAATATTATAAATTAGATGCAGCTCATTTTTTAACGACACCCTCGTTGACTTGGAACGCGATGCTAAAACATACAGAAGTTGAACTAGAACTTCTTCAAGACATTGATATGCTAATGTTTATTGAGAGAGGTAAAAAGATCTTTAATTTTTTTTTTTTTTTAATAAACTTGAATAAAATACATTTTTACCGTAGGTATTCGAGCAGGAGTGAGTCAATGTTCGAACAGATACTCTAAGGCTAACAATATTTACATGGGAAAAGAAAATTATAATCCCAATAAAGACAATAAATACATAATTTTTCTAGATATAAATAATTTATATGGTAAAAATGATTATTATTGCATTGTTTTTACTGTTATTAACTTATTTTTCGTTTCTAGGATGGGCTATGACACAACCGCTTCCTTATAAAAACTTTGAGTGGGTAAAAAACCCTGAGGAAATTGATCTAGATGACTATCCTGACGAATTCAATTTAGAAGAATGTCCCGATGAGAGCAGTATTGGTCTCATTCTTGAAGTTGATTTAGAATGTCCTAATAATGAAAGGTATCACGATGATCACAAAGATCTACCGTTCTGTCCAGAACATGGATCAGCTCCAGGGTCCACGCAAAAGAGATTAATGACACAATTAACAGACAAGAATCGATACGTTATACACTATAGAGCATTGAAGCAAGCAATAAAAAATGGAATGATACTCAAAAAAATACATAGAGCTTTAAAATTTGAACAAAAAGCATGGCTTAAAAAGTATGTAGATTATAACACAGCTATGAGAAAAGCAGCTACCACAGAGTTTGATATTCTCTTTTTCAAATTAATGATTAATGCAGTCTATGGTTCGTAGTAAAATTATTATAACTATTTATAATATTTCATGTAAAACTGTAACTATTATTTTCTAGGGAAGACCATTTAAAACAAACGAAACCATGAGGAAATTAAAATGGGTAATAAATGGGATGGACGTTATGGTGTTGATGCTATGCTTTCAAATGCTGCATTCAAACGCTGCACAATTTTTTTTGATAAGCTGGTAGCAGTTCACATGAGGAAGTTAGACATTTACATGGATAAACCTATATACGTAGGTCTATCTGTTTTAGACCTCTCTAAAATCAAGTTATATGATTTTCACTATGAATTCATGAAGAAAAATCTAAAAGATCAGGCCAAATTACTGTACACAGACACAGACAGCCTTCTGTATGAAGTAAAAAACGTTAATATATACGATGTTATTATAAAAAATCCTAAAGAGTTTGATACGAGTAACTATTCGATAGACAATGAATTTGGAATCGTCCCGGGCAACAAAAAAGTAGTAGGTATCATGAAAGACGAATGCGGAGGTAAAATCATTACTGAATTCATAGGGATTCGCAGTAAACTTTATAATATTCAAGTTCAAGGGGTTAAACCTATTATGAAAGCCAAAGGTATTAAAAGTTGTCTTTTAAAGTCATGCTTCGTAAGTGAAGAAGTTAGAAAGTTAGTCATTGTTCCTGAAGACTTTAAAAAGTGTCTCATCGATAAAACAATTAAAAATGTTGTTCAGTGTAATATCCGTTCTAGAGATCATATTGTAAAAACTGAAAAGGTTAACAAGATTGCATTAGATCCAGCTGACGAGAAACGATACTTGATCCCAGGACGTACCGATACTCTACCATGGGGTCACTATAAGGCAATCAATAAAGAAAAATTTAATGAACTAGACGAAGAAGACTTGGATTTATTGGGTACTATTGTAAATATAGATAATGATAGTCTTCTCCCCACTCTTTTTGAGAAAGAGGTGGTGGGAGAAACGTTTGAAATACAACCACATCACCCAGCAGAACTCATTCATCAGTGTCACACTCAGCCAAGACATCTCAAACGAAACTTAAACTTGTTGGAAGCGTCTACAGCAAAAAAATTTAAAGGTACTTTTTATTTTTTATTTTCTCATCATTATTTCAATATCACAAAGTACTTTTTTGAAATATTTCTTAATTAAAAAAAAAAAAAAAAATTCTGTTCTATTGTTTTCGATGGATCTAACAAAACTCAATGAAGCAGGTTGCCGAGACAAAGCAACAAGCATCAAAGACTTAGATGTAACTCGCTCTTATATGGTTGTAGAGCTTAGAAACTCAAAGATATGGACAGAAAATTGAGGCTGAGTTGGATGGTGGGATGTTTATATTCCTCCCAACCAATGTTTGCAAATACTTACAAAAAAACTTAACTGAATACATACAGCTCCAAGAAGCTGCAAATAAACTCAAGTTAATAGTTAAACCACTTGGTGGTTTTAAAATTAAATTTGAAATTGCATAGAATCAATAGACTAACTAGAAAAAATGTATACTCATTAAACCACTTGATAGTTTTGAAATTAATATTAATATTGAAATTATATAGAATCAATAGTTTAACTAGAAAAATGTATACTCGTCATAAAAATGTGATTATGTTAAAAAAAAAAAAAAAAAGTTTTAAAATAAATTGAAAATTATCTAAATATTGTGTTTTCATTTCAAATTCCTTACTCAACTGCAACTAAATAATGAAATCTAATTCTTGATCATTTACTTATTTATTTAACAATTTTAATTGAATATCTTTATCTAATTTTAGGATTATAAAATAATGAAGCAATTTTTTATTTTCTAATCATTTATTTAATACAAATTTCTTTTTTACAAATTAAATAAAATACATTTTTTATTAATACACATGTTTAAAATCACTCAATTTTTTTACAATAACTTTTGTTTTTGATTTCAAGTAATTTCTTTTCTAAAATAGAGTTAATAATTAATCCAACTCTTTTGATTCTAAAACAAAAACGTTCTCTATCACGAGCTGCTTGCTCCCACTCTCCTTGACGTGCCTTCTTGTGAGCATAAGACCAGTGATATATCGTACGTATTTGAGGATCTTCCTCAAATCGTACTTTTTTTTTAATTTTTTCATTACTGTACATAATGACTTTCGTTGAGAAGGTCTAACGATGAAATGAATATACATACAATGATGGATACAAGTTTTATAAAATTTTCTTGTCAGTCCAACTGTTGTGAGAACTGTCAAATCCTAACCACTTAACGTATGCCTGCTTACCACGTCTTCTTAATACTTTTTCCACCAGATATACCTCAGAATACTTCACTTTTTGTAGTTCATGTTCATAGAATCAACCTTTGATTGGTTGGTCTTGATAATCTTTGAGATAATACATCACTGGATCGTATGTACCTACACGTTCTATAGAAAATATCTCTGTTGACCAATTGGGTGTATATCCTTTTTCAAAAATTTGTTTGGCTTTACTGATTCGTACCTTATTGTTTACTTTAAACTTTTGTTTCTTTACTTTAACTCGACATAGATGTGAAAATTTTTTCAATACTTCAGTCTCATTTTCTTTTCTAACATCGATAGGTTTTATACCTATTGTTCGATGGTTGCTGTTATTGTAATTCTTAACAAGTTTACTTAACATGTTCAACCATTTATAGTTACCATTCAAACTAAATTTAATCCACATTTTTCTTTTGAGGGTACGATTGAATCGTTCAACGATAGAAGCTTTGAGATTAGAATAAGTAGAATATAAATGAATATCATATTTTTTCATGAGTTTCTCAAAGTATGAATTATAAAATTCTTTACCCTGGTCTGTATGCAGATTTTTAGGCACACGCCCTTGTTTTAATATAGATTCCATAGCTTCTGTGACATCTTCACCATTTTTACGTTTTGTAGGAACGGCCCAAGAATACTTTGAAAATACATCTATGACAGTCAACATATATCTATAACCTTTATTTTCACGAGCATAAGGTATCATTTCAACGAGATCCGCTTGCCAGGTTTCATCATATCCTCTAACATCAAATTTTCAACGTGTATAATTACGACGCGCAGGTTTATGAAGTTCTTCAACGATTCTTTTTCGTCCCATCTTTGATTGCTAGTGAAATTTCATCCAACTTTTGAGCAAGTTTTTCAATCTCAGTTTGAAAACTCTTCAATATTTTTTCTACAATTGAATTTTCTTTCTCTTAAGACAGCCTAAGAATCAAAGCTTCCAAATTGTTTGTTAAATCTTCTGTTATTTGGATATTATTATCCATCATTCGCTTCTTTAAAATATGTAAATTTACTGCATCGTATTCGTTTGATGAATCAGCAAGATTACAAAGTCTTTTTCTACCGATATCATACTGACCATCTAGGGTAAGTTTATAACCAATACCAGGTGCACCTCGGGGAGCTGTCACCGTAGCTAATTTTGTATCAGTTCGTCCGAACACGTCAACACTCATTCTGATACTGATAGAAAACATAAGAATTAGAATCTAATATATCTAGCCTCTTGAAGTTCCTCAATGATAGCTAAAATTTCATTGTCATGATTATTGTTGCCAGCATTTCTTTCTGCTACAAGTAAACGAAGTCGATCTACTAATTCATTTGGATCATCCCAAAATTTATAATCAATGACTGAGTGTCTATTGGCAACCTTGAATGATGATAAAGTTTTCCTATCAACAGTATTCAACTTTGATAAAATACCACTACCTCTTGGATTAAACATGGTAGCAATGATATCATTGTATTTAGCACTGTTTGAATGATATCGCATGTCTCCTTTTTTATTCAAATGTGCTCCCGATTCTTCTAATATTTTTTTATAATTTGCTTTATCACTCTTTGTTACAGAATCAATAGGTTGACGTTTGAGAACAATCAATTCAGTTAGTCCAACCGTCCTTGGATATTTTTTATTACCAACAACAATATTATTATTTGTGAATGAAATTGGTAATTTACCTAGTTGAAAGTTACCATTAGGATTAACTTTTACTCCATAGATTTGATCCGTTGTAGTATCTTTTTTTTTAATAAGTCGAGTGTAATCATCATCGACAACAACAGAAGAGCTAACGTTTGGTTCAATTTGTTGTTCTATAATAGATTCATCTAAACTTGATTTAGAAAAATTCATTAGTTCATTCTCACCAAATTTAAATGAATTCTTTACTGAAGTACTATGATTAAATGAAGGAAGATTAAATTTAGAACCATTTGCATCAAGTATTGGAAAAGTAAAATCTAATTTTGGTTTTTCAGATACACTTTCGAGTTGATAAATTTCACTTTCATTTTTGAATAAAATATTTTGTTGAGTATCACTTTTGAGTGTTGGTTTTTTTATGATATTAGACGCAATTTTTTGAAGAGGATCAACAATTGGTTGAAAAGTCTTTTTTAACACATCTTCTTCATCAGCTTTTTGATATTTTATCAATTTGTATTTTTTTTTTTAATAGAATCTCTTGCTTTTACAAGCTTATGAAGAATATCTTTTTGTTTCTGTAACTCTTTCATGTAAACACTTTGATGTATAAATGACGACTGAATAGACGTATTGAAAGTTTTATGCATTTATTAAAAAACAGTCAAATCCTTTTCTGTATCGACCATCATTAATGGGATCATCTTTGATTATGACTAAAAAACCATATTTACTATCATTCCAGCACGTTGAGCACAGATCCTTGAATTGATTATAAACCATATCAGTATTGACATGATCATCGTAAATATGTTTTAAATTTAGTTCATCTTGTCGAAATACTACCAACACATTTACATTATCTCGAACTAAATGTTTAGGTATACGAGTATATGATTGGCATAAATAGAAACAATCAACATTTTTATGTCTACCCATGCAAAAGAAAGCTCTTACATTATCTTGTTTTTCAGTTGCTATATCATCGAATATCATCATAGAATTTGGAAGAGTGTCGTTTGGAGCGTGAACTTCATCGTGCTCACTGAAAGGAAAAAACTGTATACCTTTTAATGGTTCTAATAATTTTTTCAAATACACACACTTTGGTTGATTAAGAGACTTTGAGTATAGGTATATATTTTCAAACCGAACACCATTGGGCTCAGTAATTAGAGACATTAAGGTATTTGTTTTTCCACAGTTTGATGGTCCGCAAAAAACGGCTCGTATACTGTCTGGAAGTAAATTACCGTGTCGTTTGATTTTTTTATTTTGTTCCATTACAGAATCAAAATTATTTATAATAACTTGGAACTTTGTTCTTTAAAATTCATGTTGATTTGTTGTAGACTAATCAATGACTGAACAATTAAGGTATATATATATCACTTTTATACAAAATTAATTCAGTGCTAATAGAATCTCCTTCGAGTGATGATCATTCACGGTAAAGGATTGGTAAACGATTTGATCAACAAACTACCTTTCGAAGCTCATATTCCAGGATATCAATACTGTGGACCAGGAACAAATTTAAAAAAGCGACTTGCCAGAGGAGACACGGGTATTAACCCATTGGACGCTGCTTGCAAGGAGCACGACATTGCTTGTTCACAAAATTCAAATAAGATTGAGCTTCGAAACTCAGCAGATCGAGTTCTTGTGGATAAAGCTTGGAGACGAGTTTTAGCCAAAGACGCTAGTTTGAGTGAAAAGGCAACTGCTTACGCTGTTGCTAATATGATGAAGATAAAAAATAAATTAGGAATGGGTGTTTCATTCAATAAAATAGTAAAAGCTGCATCAGTGGTAAAGTCGAAAGATAAAAAAGCTTCGGTTTTGATCCGCCAGGCTTTGAAAAAAGCTCGAAAGACTGTAAAAGGTGTTGGTGGGAAAAAAAAGTTAAGTTTCCTCGAATTCTTTCTATTCCAAAAAATAAAATTGGTGGGTGGTTTATACCTTTGTTTGCTGGATTAAGTGCGACAGGTGCACTGGCAGGTGGTGCAGCTGGTGTAACAAAAGCTGTCAATGATTATCATTCAGCTAAAGAACAGTTGGATGAGGCACGAAGACATAATAAAAAAATGGAGGCTATAGCTCTCGGTAAAGGAATGTGTCTTAAAAACTATAAATCAGGTTATGGTTTGTACCTTAAACATCAACAAACAGGTTATGGACTAAAACGTAATAATTTGAAAAAAAAAAATCTCCATAGAAAATTTGAAATTGCCAAAAAGGGCACTATCAGACTGGGATATCGTTCAATATGCTAAAAAGTTAAAAATTCCTTATTTTAGAGGAGTATTCATGCGAGATTCCTTACCATCTACAGGACCTCTCATAAACGAGTCTGCTGTTTTAAATCTTGATGATTCCAAAGGATCAGGAACTCATTGGGTTGCATACAAGAAGCGAGGAGATAACGTCGTTTATTTCGATAGTTTTGGTGACCTACAACCACCAATAGATCTCATGCTATATTTAAGAGCATCAAACATCAAGTATAATTATGATAGATATCAAGATTTTGGCTCATACAACTGTGGTCACTTGTGTTTAAAATTTCTTTCTGAAACTATATAAGCTTAGTTTCAAGTTTATTAGTTTCATTGTTATTCCAACTGTCATGGATGGAACTTAGTCATTAATACTCAGTGGCAATTCGTCAGTTTCAACATCTCGATATTTTCCACCAATTGAATTATCTCCTGATAAAAATTATTCTCTAGGATTGGTTGAGTTTTTAACTTACAATTCTATTCTAAATATCGATACAGATAAAAACAAATTTTATATCGGTAATATTGAAATTACTATTCCTATTGGTGCATACGACATTGTTGACATAGAAAAATTTTTGCAAAAAGAACTCGCTCCAAAAGGAATAACTTTGAGTTTGAAACCAAATAATAATACATTACAGGCTGTTATAAAGTCAAGCGAATCCATTGACTTTACAAAGAGTGACTCCATAGGTTTATGGTTGGGATTTTTAACGAAAATTCTCGAAAAAAACATTAAGCACGAATCAGACTTACCTGTAAGTATTCTTAAAGTACAATCTGTTAGGATGGAGTGTAACATTGTCGGTGGATCATATTTAAACGATCAAAAAGTTCATACTATTCATCAGTTTTTCCCTAGAGTGAATCCTGGTTTCAAAATTATTGAAGCACCTGTGAAAATTATTTATCTTCCCATTACAGTAAAAAGTATTGATTACTTAGAACTACGTGTAGTTGATCAAGACGGAAATTTAGTCAATTTTCAGGACGAAGAAATAACTATGAGAATTCATATTAAATCTTTGTAATGGGTATTGTTTATGATTCAAAGAAAAAATATAAAAACGAATCAACATGGAAATCGTCCATCAGTCAACATCGAAAAGTCAAGGTGTTAACACAAAAAAACCTCAGTTTTCTCAAAAGGATAGGACTAAAAGTCATTCGTGGTGGTGTTGCTTAATTTTTTGTTGCAATGGCCAAAATTCTAAGTATTCAATCTCCGATCGTCTTCGACGATTCCGTAAAAAATTATGAGTTTCATACTCATCAGCCTTATACAATCTCCGAGTATAAAAATACCGATGAGATTCGAATATCCATTCAACATCAGGACCTGTGTGTTCTTCCTTCGCAAAGCTTATTGCATATTAGTGGTAAAATTACTGCTGAAAATGGTACTCGTTTAAGCAATACGCAATTAGTTAATAACGCTATCTGTCATCTGTTTGAGGAGTTTCGTTATGAGCTAAATGGTGTAGAGATTGATAAATGTAAAAATCCTGGTATAACATGTACCATGAAAGGAGCATTATCGTTTACACAAAGTCAAAAATATATGTTAGAAAATAATGGTTGGAAAATTGAAAACAATTCTAATTTTCCGGATAACGAAGGTAACTCATTCTCGTTCGATCGAGAAACGATTCGAATGCTGTTTTACAAGTTAACGTAGCAGCGACTCCAGAAGCACCGGTTAAATATGAAGATTTTAAACTGGTTTTGAAAAGAATTGAATGGTTAATGCCCTATGTAACTGTATCTGATAAATTCAAAATTAATCTTTTAAATTTCCTGGGTAAAAATCAATCCATTGACATGAGTTTTAGAACATGGGAACTTTATGAGTATCCCCAGCTTCCAACTTCTAATCGTCATGTTTGGACGGTTAAAACTTCTAATCAGTTAGAGAAACCTAGATTTATTATTTTATGTTTTCAAACTAATCGTAAAGATCACAAAGGTAATAATGCAAGCTATTTTGATTATTGTAATATTAGTAATGTTAAACTCTATCTCAACTCACAATATTATCCTTATGGTAATTTAAATCTTGATTTTAGTCATAATCAATACTCTATCTTGTATGATATGTTCGTTAAATTTCGAAATTCTTATTACAACAAAGATCCTGAACCTTTTATAACAAAGGAACATTTTAAGGAATATATGACCCTTATAGTCATTGATTGTTCTAAACAAGACGAATCCTTGAAAAATGCTCCAGTTGATATTAGACTTGAATTTGAAACTAGAGAAAATATCCCTGCTAATACTGCTGCATATTGTCTTATTCTTCACGATCGTATTGTTCAATACAATCCTATGTCGGGAGATGTTCGAAAGCTTGTTTAAAAATGTATAAATACAAAAGTTCACAACATTATACATTCATTTGTTCATCATGGAGCGAAGAGAACTCAACTCTCAAAAACCCCTTTAATATCTAATGATTCGAAGAAAAATTATAAAAGTTAAGATTTTTCAAAAGAATCTGTGAAAAAAGAGGAACCTCTAAAAAAGTATGACTACAAGTACGAAAAAATGAAACTTGATGGTCGTTCAGAAAAATGTGATAATGGTTTCAGAACTAAAACGTACATAAGTCAATTTAAAAACTCGTAAGTAATAAAGAGAGTAAATTGGGGAGATAAAGCAAGTAAGGATGTATCTCACAGAAAAGAGCGTTGGTCGGAGCTCTTTTCACTCTCTCTATTATTACTAATCCGCTCCTCATACACAAACAATTAATCTAAAAATCAAATAGTAAAACCACACTCAAAATCAACTTCTCATAGACAAATAGTCAATCTAAAAATAGAATAGTAAAACCGTCCCTCAGTGACAAACAAT
The DNA here is from genome assembly GCA_038277355.1 of Encarsia formosa. Taxonomy (NCBI): domain Eukaryota; kingdom Metazoa; phylum Arthropoda; class Insecta; order Hymenoptera; family Aphelinidae; genus Encarsia; species Encarsia formosa. Next base: position 37,991,787 of record CM076184.1, on the reverse strand, counting down.
CTCTCAACAACCCCTCGTAGACAATAGGTCAATCCAAAAATCGAATAGTAAAACCACCCCTAAAAACCCACCCCTCATAGACCAACGGTCCACTCAAAATCCAATAGCAAAACCACTCCCACAATTACCTTACCCACCCCCTATTACCCTTTCAACCCCCTCCGAACGGGGGTGGGTTCCGAGGGGGTGTATCCAGGATCGGTATAGCCTTAAATACTTTTCAGACTTACGGCATCAAATTTTTATTTAAAAACTTCGCTATGAGTACCTGGATTCCTTACTAAAACATAATTTTTTTTTTACTCTATTTTAATTTTTTGTACATCAAACTTCAAGTAACTCTATGGCTGAGCTAATTTTAAGACTTTGTTTGTAATGTCTAAGAATTATAATGCATAAAATACTTGAAGAAATTTAATGAAACTTTTTTAAGACTTTACGGTGTATGTCAAAAAACAATTTTTTAAATTCAACTATTAACATTTTACTCCTCATTCATTTTAAAATCATTTTTAAAAATCGAAAGTTTGAGCAAAAGATTCGCATATGATTTCTAGTTTCGATTCATTACTTTTACGAATTTTCAAAACGTCATAAATTAATTTCAGGCTAATAAGCTGTACGTTGATACTCATAGATATTACGCTTAATATCTTTGTACACCGTCCACTATGAATTGACTGTAAATAAATAAACAATCAACCACCCAAGCTATACAACCCAATAACGCTGGGCGTCCGGGTGTTTTTTTTTATTTCGTGAATAATAATTAATAAATAAATGAAAAATCGATCCCCAAACTCTATAACCCAATAACGCTGGGCATCCCAACTTTTTTTTTGAAATGATAAATAAATAAACAACCTACCCCTGAAGCTCTACAACCCAATAACGTCGAGCTTCTAAGGCTTTTTTTTCTTTCAAATAATAAAAAAATAAACAATCTACCCTCCAAGCTCTACAACCCAACAACGCTCGGCACCATGGTTTTTTTTCATGAAAAAATCATAAAATAAATAAACGAATAATCCCCCAAACTTTACATCTCAATAACGCTGGGCCTCCAGGCTTTACCAGGGGGTTTAGTTGTTTATTTATTTTATAGCTGTTTTATCAAAGAAAGCAAGATTTACAGCGCTTTCAGGTTTGAGATCTTAAGGGATCGTTTGTATATTTATTAATCATTTAAAAAAAAAATAATAATAGCCCTGACTCCCAGAGTTATTGGGTTGTAGAGCTTGGGAGGTAGATTGTTTGTTTACTTTATGATTTATTTATCAAAAAAACCGAGACGTGACGCTCTTTTGAGTTGTAGAGCTTGGGAGGTAGATTGTTTATTTATTTTTTATTTTAGAGAAAAAAAAACCCTCGTGCGCTCGGCGTTATTGAGTTGTAGAGGTTGGGGATCGATTTTTCATTTATTTATTATTCACGAAATAAAAAAAAACACCCGGTCGTCCAGGGTTATTGGGTTGTAGAGCTTGGAGAGTGAATTGTTTGTTCACCTTATGATTTATTTATCAAAAAAACCGAGACGCGAAGCACTTTTGGGTTGTAGAGCTTGAAGAATCGTTTGTTACTATATTCATCGTTTGAGGAAAAAAAAACCCTCGTGCGCTCGGCGTTATTGAGTTGTAGAGCTTGGGGATCGATTTTTCATTTATTTATTATTCACGAAATAAAAAAAAAACACCCGGTCGTCCAGGGTTATTGGGTTGTAGAGCTTGGAGGGTGAATTTTTTGTTTAGCTTATTTACCAGACACCGCACACTGTTCAGTACACGGTACACGATGCACCGTGCACGTATGAAAATATTTTTTATAACTTTGCGTACACCGTACACCAGACAACCTGCACTGCTCGGTACTCGGTACACGGTGCACCACGTACGGTGCAAGATTAAAAAAATGTTTTGGCATACACCAGACACCGCACAGTGTTCGGTACCCGGTAAACGATGCACCTTGCACGAGTAAAATAATTTTTATATCTTTGCGTACACCGTACACCAGACAACCTGCACTGCTCGGTACACGGTACACGATGCACCATGCACGGATGAAAATATTTTTTATAACTTTACGTACACCGTACACCAGACAACGCACACTGTTCGGTACATGGTACACGATGCACCGTGCACGGGTGAAAATATTTTTTATAACTTTGCGTACACCGTACACCAGACAACCTGCACTGCTCGGTACTCGGTACACGGTGCACCACGTACGGTGCAAGATTAAAAAAATGTTTTGGCATACACCAGACACCGCACAGTGTTCGGTACCCGGTAAACGATGCACCTTGCACGAGTAAAATAATTTTTATATCTTTGCGTACACCGTACACCAGACAACGTGCTGTTCGGTACACGGCACACGGTGAACCACGTGTGGTGCAAGGCTGAAAAAATGTTTTAGCATACACCAGACACCACACACTGTTCGGTACACGGTACACGATGCACCGTGCATGGGTGAAAATAATTTTTATATCTTTGCTTGCACCGTAAACCAACAACGCGCCGTGCTTGGTACACGATGCACCACGTACGGTGCAAGGGTGAAAAAACGTTTTGGCGTACACCAGACACCGCACAGTGTTCAGTACACGGTACACGATGCACCGTGCACGAGTGCATACCCTACCCTACCTATATAGTAGACATACGTCTTCTATACCCTACCTATATCATACACACAAGCATCCGTGGTCGAAGTGCACTAGGTCGAAAAAACTGATCGAAGACGACTTCTTGAAAGGGGTGAAAGATTATAAAGATTAGGCCTATAAGATTAATTTAAAGATTATAAGAGATCCGGTAGGGTTCATTGAATAGAGCGCATGACTTGTAATCTGGTCGCCCTGTATTCGAAACTCGCTTTAACAACGTCCGACTTTGACTTCCAAGAATTGCTGCGTTTAATTCCTATGACTCTGTGAGATCTATTGCTGGGCAAAGACTCGGAGTCCAGAGTATACAAAGTCAAATCCAAAATTCCGAGCGAAATTCAAGCTGTGATACTCTCGAGTCCAACTACTCAAGTCTTTGGACTCTGATTTCTGGACTCTCGAGTACACAACGAAGAATACAGAATCCGATCCTTGACTCAGAGCTTAAGATATGAATACGAACTTATACAGCTTAAAGAACTTGGATTTCTGGATTCCTCGAACTCGGAATTTCAGACTCGAGGGCCCAATGACTATACGGTAAAAAAATCGGCTGCTAGTAGACTTGCAGTTGTTCTATTAAAACCCACGTGCATGGGGCAGCTGCTGTCTTGCAATTGAGACGCATACTCCACGTAGGGTATTCAACGTGCTTGAATCCCTATAATTTTTTTGAATCAACTGCGGTAAATCTCTATGACTTCTTAAAGCATCAGACTGCTACTGAGTAACCTGACATCGTAATGTGGGTGAAACTAAGTACCGAACAATGTGCGGTGTCTGGTGTACGCCAAAACATTTTTTCTACCGTGCCCCGTACGTGGTGCACCATGTAGTGTGTACCGAACAGTGCGCGATGTCTGGTGTACACAAAACATTTTTTTCAACCGTGTACCGTGTACCAAGCGTTGTCTGGTGTACGGTGTACGCAAAGATATAAAAAATTTTTTTACTCGTGCACGGTGCATCGTGTACCGTGTACCGAACACTGTGCGGTGTCTGGTGTACGCCAAAACATTTTTTCAACCTTGCACCGTACGTGGTGCACCGTGTACCGTGTACCAAGCACTGCGCGTTGTCTGGTGTACGGTGAACGCAAAGATATAAAAATTTTTTTACTCGTGCAAGGTGCATCGTGTACCATGTACCGAACACTGTGCGGTGTCTGGTGTACGCCAAAACATTTTTTCAACCTTGCACCGTACTTGGTGCACCGTGTACCGTGTACCGAGCAGTGCGGGTTGTCTGGTGCACGGTGTACGCAAAGTTATAAAAAATATTTTCACCCGTGCACGGTGCATCGTGTACCATGTACCGAACAGCACGCGTTGTCTGGTGTACGGTGTACGCAAAGTTATTAAAAATATTTTCATCCGTGCACGGTGCATCGTGCACCGTGTACCAAACAGCGTGCGTTGTCTGGTGTACGGTGTACGTAAAGTTATAAAAAATATTTTCATCCATGCACGGTGCATCGTGTACCGTGTACCGAACCGTGTGCGGTGTCTGGTCTACGCCAAAACATTTTTTCAACCTTGCACCGTACGGGGTGCACCGTGTACCGTGTACCGAACAGCGCGCGTTGTCTGGTGTACGGTGTACGCAAAGTTATAAAAAAAATTTTCACCCATGCACGGTACATCGCGTACCGTGTACCGAACGGTGTGCGGTGTCTGGTGTACGCCAAAACATTTTTTCAACCTTGCACCGTACGGGGTGCACCGTGTACCGTGTACCGAACAGCGCGCGTTGTCTGGTGTACGGTGTACGCAAAGTTATAAAAAAAATTTTCACCCATGCACGGTACATCGCGTACCGTGTACCGAACGGTGTGCGGTGTCTGGTGTACGCCAAAACATTTTTTCAACCTTGCACCGTACGTGGTGCACCGTGTACCGTGTACCGAGAATGGCGCGTTGTCTTGTGTACGGTGTACGCAAAGTTATTAAAAATATTTTCATCCGTGCACGGTGCATCGTGTACCGTGTACCGAACAGTGTGCGGTGTCTGGTCTACGCCAAAACATTTTTTCAACCTTGCACCGTACGTGGTGCACCGTGTACCGTGTACCGAGCATGGCGCGTTGTCTTGTGTACGGTGTACGCAAAGATATAAAAAATATTTTCACCTGTGCACGGTGCATCGTGTACCGTGTACCGAACAGTATACGGTGTCTGATGTACTGTACGCAAAGATATAAAAAAAAACATTTTTTGAACCGTACGCGGTGTACGGTGCACCGTGTACGAAACAATAGCAAAACAAAAACTTTTCCCTGCTTTCCGCCGTGCACCGTGCACCAAAAAGCTCCTTCGTACACAGTGTACCATGTACATAAAAGCTCATTAGGTATAGCGCCCGTGCAACGTGCACCGTGAAACGGTACACGGCGATGGTACCTAGACACAACTTAATATTTTATAAAGGAAAAAGTATTTCAAGCTAACTGTGAAAGTTGATAATTTTATACGATTCTATTTAAGGGAAAAAATTCCAACAATCTCAGATTATAATTTTAAGAAAGTGGGTTTTAGGAGTGGAAACTGGTTTTTCGCGTTTACCGGACAAACTACACGTTTTATCAAAAAATTTTGAAATGTTAACTAAAAACTGAACTGAAAAAGCGTTTAGTTTCATGTTCCATTCGGATTATATGGAAAAAGGACTGATTCCTCTTGGGTTTATTAGTTTATTACACAAGAATCGGCACGTTTCCCATGTAGGATTCGAGAAAAACCAATGCCTACCCATAAAAACCCACCCCCTACTTCAAATTCTAATTTGAGATTGTTGGAATTTTTTTCCCTAAAATAGAATCGTATGAACTACCAACTCCTATAGTTAGTAAGCTTAAGAAAGTTTTTTCTATTTTTCTTTTTTTTTACCAGTATCGGTACTTTACTAATAGAAAACTTCAGAGGGTTTGAGGCACGTGAAAAAATGTTCGAATTTTTTTTTTTTTTTCGATATGAACACGATTATTTAAGTGTGGAAATACTATTTTTACCCTGCGCTCATGAAAAATAAAATAAAATAAATTGAGCCCTTTCTTGTTGTACATATGTATATACAGGGTGGACAAACTTAATCTAACGGTGCCATTATCTCAAAACAGATAATTCAAATAAAAATATTCTTCAGACAATAGTTTACTCATTATTAGGGGCTAGTTTGATGGGCCCAAAAAATTTAGGCCAGGGGCCTTATTTTGGGCACTACGGACCCAAAGTCTGATTTTTTACATGGGAACCCCTATTTTTGACCCCGGATTCGAATAAAACGAAAAATTTTACAATTTTTAGGTATTTATTGAGAAAATTTTTAGGGCCCTATGAGGCCCTGCAGAGCTTACAAGGTTTTCATAAGGGCAATTTCTTTTAAACGCAAATTAACTCGGAAATAACGCATTTTTTGTACTGCACATGCATCGGGAAAGTTTCTTAGTTTAAAATTTCCAACAAAATGTTCCCAAAAAAATTGGGCCCAGGGCTTTATTTTGGGCCCTAAGGATTCAAAGTCTGGTTTTTTAAATGAGAACCCCTATTTTTACCCCTATATGTTTTTTATTTTACGGTTTTGATATTTTTTTATCAAAAAATATCTAAAAATCGTAAAATTTTTCGCTTTTTTCGAATCTGGGGTCAAACATAGGGGTTCCCATTTCAAAAACCACACTTTGGATCTATAGGGCCCAAAATAAGGCCCCGAGCCCAATTTTTTTGGGCCCATTTTGTTAGAAATTTCAAACTAAGAAGCTTTTTCAATGCATGTGCAATACAAAAAATGCGTTATTTCCTAGTTAATTAGCCTTTTAAAGAAATGGGCTTTATGAAAACCTTGACAGATTTGCAGGGCCTCGTAGGGCCCTAAAAAAATACCTATATGTAATGTATGAAAGTAGAGTTGTGCGAGCGTCAGCACTTTTCGGGTGTGAGCCTCGGCGCGCCTGCGAACGCGGCAGTTTCACTACGGCCGTGCTCAAAGTAACATGTATTCAATGATGGTTGATTAATAAATATAATTTAACAAAGTACTTATTCATTTCTTTCAACTACCCACTTTACATACATTACAATGGCAACGAGGATTACCGGATCTAGTTGAAAGGAAAGTGGAGTAAATGGCTACAGTAAGAAGAGCGCAACTCAAGAAGGGAAAAGGTAAAGGCGCAAAAACTACTGACGTAGATATGGGCAAAAGTCAAAAAGTCGGCCTCTTTTTCGTTGTTTCATGTCATATAATTCCGCCAAAAAAAGATACTTATAAATGAGATACCATCCTAAAAATTTAACAGCTTCTTGTGTTCACCAAACTCTCGAAGCTGTTAAATTTTTAGAATCATATCTCTTTTTTAAATACCTTTTTTTTCCACGGAATTACATGACATGACAACGAAAAAGTGGCCGACTTTTTGACTTTTGCCCATATACAGTCATGAATTGAGAAAAGTAGTAAAAAAAATAGTAAAAAGACTACAAGAGCAACAAAATTTTCAAGACGAAAATACTGAAACTTTTGAAGAAATTAAGAGCATAAGCACTCAAACTGAAGATATAATTGATACAAGTCAGGGCGTAGCACCCACCGGAAAAGGAGTGGACACGTCAGTAGGTGAAATTGAAGGAGCTAACTTGAGTGAAGTAAGCGCAACCGATTTAGCTGATTCAGAGCCCCAAAACGACGGTGAAATGGGAGCCCGAGTAGAATTTTTGCTACATAAAGATGACTGAGAAACGTTTGTCGAGCAAATGGATATGTTTTTTGAAGCAAAAGATATTAAACCAGAAAAGAGGAAAGCACAATTATTGGTACAAGTAGATACAGAATCGTTTAAATTAATAAAACAACTGTTATCACCATCCAAAATAAGTGAAAAATCGTACGAGGACATTGTAAGGTGATGAGTGAACATTTAAATCCTGAACCTTCAGAAGTTATGGAAAGATGCAAATTTAATAAGGCAAAAGGAAGCATCTGAAACAGTAGCAGAGTTTGCAGCTAAACTGAAAAAATTAGCGCTAAACTGCAATTTTGAGACAAATTTAAATTCTGCAATACGAGATCAATTTGTGTGTGGACTTCAAAATAATGATACAGGAATAGCACTTTTTAAAAATGAAAAAAATGACATTTGAAACGGCTTACAAAGAAGCGGTCGCCTAAGAATCAGCGGAAAAAGATGCACTCGGTACGCAAAAAATTCTACAAAATAAAGAGACGAAAAGTGAAGTATTTGCAATTGGAATTTCAAATAGTCCTACGCGGTCAGGTGAAAGGAAGACTATAAAATCAAAGCCAGAACAAAACATACAAGCTACTGGTGGTAATAATTTTCAAGTAAGAAATCAACAAGGAAGAGTATGTTTTCGTTGCGCCTCCCCTTACCATCTAGCCAACAGGTGCAGGTATATCGATTTTGAGTGGGATTTTTGTCATAAAAAAGGACATTTAAAAAGGGTTTGCCGAAACCGCAAGGAACCAACGGGTAGGCAACAACAAGTGCAGCTGATGTAGTACGATTAAGACGGGGAGGCAGCGAGCAGCAGCGGCAGCGGTATCAGCGAGGTCAACGGCGGAAGCGCTGAGCAAGCGCAGGAGTGGTCAGCGAAAAGTGAGTTTCTGTATGTGAAGGGCGATGATGAGAAAAAGTTCATAGGTAAGGTAATAAATGATAAAGAGTTGGAAGGAAATCCAATGTAAATGTGAAAATGAACGGTTCTACGGTGAAAATAGAAATAGATTCGGGTACTTATGCTACTGAAATATCAGAGAAATGTTACGATGAAAACTAAAAACGTATGATAATAGTGTTTTGAAACCAATGGGAAAATTATGTAATTTAACGGTAGAGTTTCGGGGAAAAACTTGCGTATTGGAGTGTTTTGTATTGCCGGGGAGAGGACCGTTGTTAATGGGTAGACAATGGTTAGCAGCTTTTGAATGATGGCCGTTAAAATTTGACGTTAAAAACGAGAATGAAATTAATAAACTGAATTTTGAAAATGTGGCGGTTAATATAAAAAAAAAATTAAAGAGTTGTTTAGTGACTCAGTGGGTAATTACAATAAAAGCAAAGCCGAAATCTATTTGAAAGAAAATGCAAAACCGGTTGCATTAAAATGTAGAAATGTAGCGCATGCTTTAAGACCATTAATTGAGAAAGAGATTGAGAGATTAGTTAATTTAGGGAATTTGAAGCCAGTGAGCGAGTGGGTTACACCCATCGTGCCAGTCTTTAAGGGGGGGGGGGGGTAGGGTCTGAGCGGTCAAAAAATGATGATTTTTCGATGATTTATAGTGAAGCTCCTGTTTATTATAATTTAACCTTTAGAGTACCGGGATTTCAAGCAGAAAATAACCATAAAAAAATGTATTTAAAAAGTATCTTATATAGTATATTAACCATCGGCAAGATGTCGACCATGGGTTGTTTCCGTATACGGAAACTCCGGCCCGTAACGTCACGCGCCATATTGAGTATTTTTTGAAATCATAAAGTATGATTTTAATTACTTAAAACAAATTGACAAGGCAAAAAATAAGCATAATACGTCAAATTCAATCATAATTTAATAAGCTAAGGTTATTTAGAGCCTCCATAATCAGGTCGCCGATGACGAGTATACCCGGGGGTCATCTTCAGGGAAAAAGACTGATTTTTCTAGAAATTTATTTGATCAGTTTTTTTTTTTATAATCAGGGTGATAACTTCGACTTAGACGCATAATTTTCCGATGTCGGGTACTCAGAGCTCATTTCCGAGGAGCTAGACCCCCAGGTCATTCAAAACAAGCGTATTCGAGAGAAAAAAAAAAAAAAGATACAAAATGAAACAATTTGAAGACTTTTGGGACTGAGAACTTTTATACTCGAAAATACAAAAAAATAACGGACCTAAGTGGTAACCAGGTCGTTCAAACATTACTTCCCAGAAATTATTTTCAAAAATTTTAACTTTAAAAAATTACTTATTTTCCATTTGCAGTATACGGAAAACCCGGTACTCTAAAGGTTAATAAGAATTTATATACATATCATACAACATTCAGAGAACATTCTGTCAAAATTTCAGATCAAAATATTAAAAATTGAGGCAATGGGAGCCAACCAAACAAGGCGCTTCGAAAAAAAGATGAGTTGCGGTGAAGGCTGTAATTCGCGAACGGTTCATCTGAAATCAAAAAATAAAGTAGATTTAGTTAATATATTAGTTTTTCTCGCCCCCTAGTAGGATCAATTTCATTTTTTTTTCAATTTTGAAGTTTTGGCGACGTTTTGAAGCCAAAACACTGTTTTTTGGTCACCAAAACCGGCCATTTTATGGCTAAAACTCGGCCGAAAAAAAAAAAAAAAGTAACTCACTAGGGGGCGGGTTTTTTATGCATTAAAGACGTATGTTTAATTCTAGAAAGATCGGTGCAGTAGTTTTCAAATGAGAACTTTCACCGACTTTGAAAAATAGTGTTTCGAGAAAAACGCGTTTGAAGTTTTCGGTACGAAAAAAGTGAAGAAAAACTATTTGATTTACAACTTACACTGAATCATCTATTCCAGCTCCATAAAGTAAGTTACCAGCAGCTTCAGCAATGTCCAGGGCATCTTTTTGTCCTTGTCTTCGCCGAATTCTACCTTCTTTGGTTTGAGCAGCGCTTTCGGAGTCGGCTTTCATTATTTTTTAGCTGACGCACTTTTTGTCTGCACGTCATTATTTTTAAACGGATTGGGTCTTTTTTTTGGTTTTCCAAGTATTTTTCCTTCAGTTTTACGTGTTTCTCTCGACACTTTACTTGTTCTAACCATTTTAAAACCAAAAAAACCGAATCGGAAATATAAGAAGAAAAATAATCGGACCGCTCTGGTGAACGAACACCGTCAAACTGACACGTCTTTTTTTCCACACAGACCTTTAGAACCGCCTTATACTCTACCTGGGTTCACTGCCCCTCCCTTTTTACAAAAGGGTCTTCGGGGATTACAAAGACCGACTTAGCAGGGGCCTTCAGCGTAGAGCATGCGGGGAGGGGCAGCTGCCTCGACCTGCTCCGCTCGAAGGCCCCAAACTTAAAACTCTGTAACTTTGTGAGTTTTGCTCCAAACCCTTAGAAATTTTAACACAGCATTCTTGAAATGTTTTACTATAAGAAAAAAAAAAAAAAAAAAAATTCGATTTTTCAAAAATTGCCAGACCCTACCGCCCCCTTAAAGAAAACGGGAATATTCGAATCTGCGGTGATTTTAAAATGACTATAAGCCCGAATGTTATTGTTGATAATTACCCTTTGCATACGACAGATGATATTTTTGCAAAACTGCAAGGTGGTAACACCTTTACTGAACTGGACTTAACACATGCGTACATGCAATTTCCGGTAGATGAAGAAAGTTCGAAATTATTGACTATTATTACTCACAAAGGCTTATTGAGATATACAAAAATACCGGAAGGGGTATCGCCTGCACCATCAGACGTACAGAAAAAAATGGATGAGTGCTTAAGAGGGATTGAGGGTACTATAGCGTATCTTGATAACATTTATGCTACAGGAAAAACGGACGAAGAGCATTTGAAAAATTTAAACGAAGTATGTGAAAGATTAAAAGAATGCGGATTGAGATTAAATAAGGGGAAATGTAAATTTATGCAGAAAAAATTGGAGGTGTTAGGATTTGTAATTGATGAAGAGGGATTACACAAAGCTAAATCAAAAATAAATGCAATGGTTAACGCACCACAGCCAAAAAATGTTAAAGAGTTGGAGTCGTTTTTAGGTTTGATAAATTTTTATGCACGATTTCTTGAAAAAAGGTTGGAAAAGTTAAGGGGATAGTAGGGTCAAGCGATTTTTAAAAAATCGATTTTTTTTACATATTCTGTTAGTACAACATCTAAAGAATATTGTGTTAAAATTTCAAGTCAATCGGAGCAAAATTCGAGCAGTGGCAAAGGTTTTAGCCAAACGCTTTTCAAGCGCTGTAGAGAGCAGCTGAGCAGGTAAGCCCTCGCCGGAGCTCGGTGCGATCTTTCCAGGTGTTCAAGGAACGCCCTTTTTTCACGAATGCCTGTAGTTGACAGTTTTGAAAGAAAGAACCGTTAGTTTAGCTTTGGTCTCCGAGTTGAGCAGTACTAAGTTAGTCTGTAGTTTTTTTTTCCTAATTTTTAAAAAGATTTGAAAATAAAATGACAAACAAGGGTTCGAGGTTGAAAAGGTCGGACGATCATCGTGTTAGTGGTGGACGAAAAAGGAAAGCCCCTGCTTGTAATCATGCAATAAATATTACTGCATCCAGTTCTTCTGCAAAAAAATGAAAACCGCCGCTTACGACCTGGCCCACGAGAATCTCAAGAAAGCGTACCGAATAATTGAATTTGTACTTATTTTTTCTGCAATTTCAAAGTTAGTCAAGTGTGCAGTGTGTGGGGAGGAAGTACAATTCAACTCATGTGCAAAAGAGGGCTTGGCATTTACACTTAAAGTGACTTACGGTACGTGTCGCCCATCGTATATAGTCTATAGTATATATATATAGTATATAGTATATAGTCAAGTGAGAAAATAGGAAAACGATTTGAAATTAATTTACGGTTTGTTTTTATGATGAGAATCTTAGGATTGGGTTTGGCTGGGTGTAACAAGTTCTGCGGGCTAATGGATTTATCAAGTAGTTTTATACGTAAAACAGTGTTTAATGATTACATTGATTCAATGCGCAACATCATAGTAGTTGTTACAGAGCGATTTTTTAAAGCTGCTGCTGAAGAAGAAGTGAGTGCGACGCGCAACGAAAATAATACGGATGGAAACGATGTGTCAGCCTCAGGTGACGGAACGTGGAAAAAACGAGGATTTGCGTCTTTACTCGGTGTATCTTCTTTGATTGGTTATTACACAGGTAAAGTTCTTGATATTGTAGTGAAAAATTCACAATGCTTAGCCTGCAAAATTTGGGAAAACCGACTAACCACAGCAGAATATGAAGCATGGCACGAAGACCACATGAAAACAGGTAATTGTACAGCTAATCATACAGGACCAGCGGGAAATATGGAAACCGCAGCGATGAAAGAAATGTTTCGGCGGTCTGAAGAAAAGATTGGTGTTCGGTAACATAATTGCATAGGGGACGGCGATAGTAAGACTTACTCTGGTATCGTAGAAGATAAACCATACGGTAACGATTACGTTATAAATAAAAAAGAGTGCGTGGGCCATGTGCAAAAACGAATGGGCAAACGGCTACGTGATTTAGTAAAAAACACAACCGAGGATTCATTAGTGAAAACCGGTGAAAATGCGGGCAAGGCGAGAAAAATAAAAACTCTTTCTGGACAAGGAAACCTGCCAGCGAAACTTATTGACAAGCTAACAGTTTTCTATGGAATAGCTATTCGAGGTAATCCTGATTCAGCCATTGATATAAAAAAAAGCCATTTGGGCGACATTTTACCACTACTCATCAAGTGATGACGATTCCACAACACTTCTACTGTCCAGAAGGGGCTAACTCTTGGTGCGAGTACAATAAAGCTATCGCAACGACAGGCTTAGAAGACTTCAAGCACACGTATGAACCACTTCCAGTTCATGTTTTGGATGCAATTAGACCAATTGATGAAGATTTATCCAAGGATGCACTTTTGGAGCGCTGTGTTGGTGGTTTCACGCAAAATAATAACGAATCCTTCAACCAGCTCGTATGGAAAATATCTCCAAAAGTACTTGCTGGAGGGTGCAAAGTCGTCGAAATTGCAGCTAACATAGCAGCAGGTACTTTCAATGAAGGCACTGCTGCTTTACTAGTTTACATGCATGAATTGGGCATTGAACTTGGTTTGATGGCTCATGAATACGCACGCATAGAGGATAGTGCCCGCATCGCGCTTGCAGATAAAGCCGCGTTAGCCAAGACCAAAGAGGCTCGAATTCTTAATAAAATGAAACAAAAAGATGCTTTGGACATTGCAGCTGCAGCAGGCACTCTACTCTATGGAGCTGGAATGGACGATTCAGCATAAGTAAGTAAAAAAAAAATTTTTCTTCTCTTTTTCGAACTTTTTAACTTTAAACTCGTTTTTCTTGAAACTACCTTTTTTGAATACGGTGATGGTTCTAGCTCAAAAACTATTGAACCGATCACATTCAAATTTTGCACACACTTTTAATACATAATTATCTTGGGGTTATCGATTCGTTTTTATAAATTTTTTCATTTTTGACAAAATGGCGACTCAAAAATGGCGATTTTTTTCGAAAAAATTGTCAAATTTTCGTAAAAGTGGCATAAAAAATTCAAAAATTAAAAAAAAAAAAACAACGAAAAATTCTTAAATTTTGTGTTTCAGATAATTTTACGATGGGTTATGACCGTCACCGCGCAACACCTTTTTTTGAAGATGCCTCGGGAAATCACCTGCTACTGCTTCAAATTCGAATATTTTTACTCCAAAATTTGACAAAAGCTTCTTTTAAAGTTAGTTGACAATGTACTATTTTCTTAAATAAACTGAATCTACCTGAGTTTTTTCTAAAAATCGTCAAAATAACGCTTTTTTTGACCCGTTTGACCCTACTATCCCCTTAAAGCCATTATATGATTTATTGAAAAAGAAAAATTTTGAATGGGACAAAAATTGTACGATATCTTTTGAATGGTTAAAGAGAGAATTAATTTCGCCGAAAGTTTTGATAAATTACGACCCAAAGGAGAAAATATTGGTATGTGACACGTCGGATTACGGACTGTCAGCTATATTATCACACCAGAATACAGACGGCTCAGAGAAACCAATTGCATACGCGTCTAAAAAAATTGGAAAAAATGAATTAAATAGGAAAATATTAGATAAAGAAGCGATGGCAATAATTTTCGGAGTTAAACGTTTCTATCAATTTCTTTTTGGGAGAGAATTTATTTTGAGAACCGATAATAAAGCTCTAGGATTGATTTTGGGTCCAAGAAAAGGGATTCCTTTGACAGCTGATAAACGATTCCAACGATGGGCTTATTACTTGTCGGGATTTAAATATGAAATAGAACACGTAAATTCAAAGGCTAACGCGAATTGTGATGCATTGTCAAGGTTACCAATTGATGACGATACAGAAGCGGTAGAGACAGATTTTTCACAGGTAAATTTTTTTAAGGAAGGTATAACTACTTTTAATTATAAAATGTTAGCTGAACTGAGCCAAAAAGATGAATTGATTAATACAACGATCAAACGAGTTTTGGGGGTATGCCCTCATAATAGTAAAAATTTGACCAGCGATGAAAAAAGCCTGTACAATAGAAGGTTAGAATTAACGGTAGAGAAAGGGTGTCTTTTCCGGGGATTAAGAGCAGTGATTCCAGAAAAAATGAGAATTGTAATTGCATGCTACGCACTTAGGAATTGTAAAAATCAAAATGTTTGCGTGCTCATATGTTTGGTGGCCTCACATCGACCGCGATATAGAAAATTTAGTTAGCAATCGTAAAATCTGTTTAATAGAGAGAAAAAGCCTGCAAAAACACCGTTAACAACATGGCCTTGGCCAGACAAAGCATGGAACCGCATACATTGTAATTTCGCAGGACCATTTTATGGTAAAATGTGGTTGATACTTGTAGATGCAAACTCAAAGTGGCTTGAAGTAATAGACTTTAATACAAACACAAAAGCGTATAGGCTGGTGATAGAATTTAAAAAATTATTTGCAAGATACGGATTGCCATTACATTGTGTAACTGATGGGGGACCTCATTTTAAAAGCGGGGAATTTCATAATTTTCTCTCCAGAAATGGGGTTGCGTATATGCTATCTCCACCATATCATCCAGCTACGAAGGGGGCTGCTGAAAATTTCGTTCAAATTTTTAAAGATAAAGTTGATAAAATTGTAAAGGGGGGAGAGACGCTGGATGATGCAGTGAACATGTTTTTATATGATTATAGGAGTATAGAGCACTGTACAACGCAAAGAAGTCCCGCGTACCTAATGAGTAAGAGAGAAATGAGAACAAGGTTTGATTTACTGACCGAATGTCGTGGAGGAAGTAGCGAAAAACAGCGTAAGCAAATTGTAGCGAGACCAGGCAGGCGCAAGGTCGCATTGTCAACCGGAGACCAGGTTATGATAGACGAGTACGGTGTGAGATCCAATAAGAGGTCAGGCGAGACCATTGCAAAACAATTCTCACCATCTACGTATGTTGTTACAAATGATGAGAATGTGCAGGTAAAACGCCACATAGATCAGATAATTAAATATAATTATGAAAGTGTAAAAGGGCGACGCTCTTCGCGGTTGTAAGAAAAGCAATATTTAAAAGAGGCGGAAAGTTGTAATGTATGAAAGTAGAGTTGTGCGAGCGTCAGCACTTTTCGGGTGTGAGCCTCGGCACGCCTGCGAACGCGGCAGTTGCACTACGGCCATGCTCAAAGTAACATGTATTCAATGATGGTTGATTAATAAATATAATTTAACAAAGTACTTATTCATTTCTTTCAACTACCCACTTTACATACATTACACTATAAATCGTAAAATTTTCCGCTTTTTT
Organism: Encarsia formosa; assembly: GCA_038277355.1. Taxonomy (NCBI): domain Eukaryota; kingdom Metazoa; phylum Arthropoda; class Insecta; order Hymenoptera; family Aphelinidae; genus Encarsia; species Encarsia formosa. The sequence continues at coordinate 37,975,571 of CM076184.1, read as the reverse complement.
CGAATCCGAGGTCAAAAATAGGGGTTCCCATCTAAGAAACCAGACTTTGGATCCGTAGGGTCCAAAATAAGGCCCTGGGTCCAATTTTTTTGGGCCCATTTTGTTGGAAATTCCAAACTAAGAAGCTTTCCGGATGCATGTGCAACACAAAAAATGCGTTATTTCCGAGTTAATTCGCGTTTAAAAGAAATGGGCCTTATGAAAACCTTACAAGCGCTGCAGGGCCTCATAGGGCCCTAAAAATATTAAAAATCTTAAAATTTTCCGCTTTTTTATAATCCGAGATTAAAAATAGGGGTTCCCATTTAAGAAACCAGACTTTGGATCCAAAGGGTCCAAAATAAGGCCCCGGGCCCAATTTTTTTTGAAATTTCTAACTAAGAAACTTTCCCGATACATGTGAAATATAAATAATGCGTTATTTCCGAGTTAATTCGCGTTTAAAAGAAATGGGCCTTATGAAAACCTTGTAAGCTCTGCAGGGCCTCATAGGGCCCTAAATTTTTTTTCAAAAAATACCTAAAAATCGTAAAATTAAGTTTGTCCACCCTGTATGTGTATGACATACTTTAAATTTTATATTATCTAAAAGCTTTGTTTATAAAATAAAAAAGTCTAAACTTTGAGAAAATTAAAGAGTAAGAAGCCACATAAAATTTCATTTTGTATAACAATTAAAAATTTTAACAGGGGTGCGATTCTATCAGTGTTGGAAACGATTATTCTTACGTTCCGGCGGCTAGCCAATTACTCGCTGAACCTTTTTTTATCATCCGTCGGTTGGCTAACTTCACGTCTAACCTACCCCTCTTGAAAAAGAAAGAATTCGAATATTTTCACTTAGAAATATATATATATATATATATATATATTTACCTCGTTGATCGTAAGTTATTAGGCTTTTGCTCTTATGACGTCATTTTCACTGGAGCAAAAACACTGTCAATGCAATCGGCTCTTGTGACGTATCACTGGAGTCAAAACAAACATAATGCAAACTGCTCATGTGACGTCATAAGTGCAAAAGCCTAATAACTTGAGTCCCTCCGATGCAAGCCAAAAGAACGGTTATGTGCTCCCTTGCGCGATCGGCCGCCATGTTGCGTCTCGAGCGTAAGCGAGGGCATACAGTAGGCCGGATGCGAATTCAAGTCATCGGAGCAAGTCAAGTTAAAACTAAAAGATAAATGATGTTAAAATAGTACATTTCGATACAGGTCGGATAGGGTTGATTTGCCCAATAGAGAGGATTGCAACGAGGTTGGGATCAACCCTCTACGACCTCATTTCTAAATGTTTTTTTCCACATGAGACACCGTTAACAAGGGCTAAAGATCCGACTTTGAGGTTAAAATGCGCAAAAAGTGCATGTATCACTCAGGACTAATGTGTGCTGTAGATGTATTTGCAGCCCTCGAGAGCAACTTTTAGTCCATCGGTGAATAATATATTATTCTGCTATTTTTTTCATGACTAATTAGATAATTTACTTGAAAATTAACTGAATTTTTTTTTATAATTATGAGTGTCGGTTAAAATTAAAAAAATAAAATGAAAATTTGAGAAAAATTGTTTCTTTCTAAAGGTTTTGGATTAATTCAGCGCTAAAACACTTAAACTGACTAATAATTAACGTACAATTTTCGCTAAATTCAATAAAAAATATTTTCAAGCAGGGAACAAATACAGAAAGTCACTGTAGTATGTTAACATAAAAAAATTCTGTGTCAATATACACGAAAAAATTCTGCGTTAGAATTACGCAGAAAAAAATCTCAAGCGCTACTGTAGGAGAGCCAATTGAATCACTCTAGCCAGACCTGATTAGTCGGCTATAGTAGTGCTTAAGATTTTTTCTGTATTAATCCAAAGCACAGTTTTTTCTTAGCACTCGCAGAAAATTTACGTGCTCCTTGAGAACAAAAGTTTCTCGTGTTGATTTTACACTGAATTTCTGTATTTGTTCCCTCCGTGTGGTTAAATTATATGCAGGAAAGAAACTAAAATTACCACAGTTTAATTATATGGTGAACGCCCTCGATGTGTAAATAAGATAGTTAGATTAGGATCGTAACGGGCAAGGCCAATAAAAAGACTTCTTAAATGATCTTAATTTTTAGCAACGTTTCGTCCATATGGTAGTGGACCTCTTCAGGCTTATCTTTATTATAAAGTAACATATTAAATTTATAATTCAAATAAAAGACATTACAAATACAGAATGAAATTCTTACCAAATGAAAATTAAATTTTGTTCCGTAAAGACGTTATCAGTCTCGGTCAAGAGTTAAACATAAAATGAAAGTTAAAAGTATGGTTTTATGTACAAAAATATAATAAGGAAAATTAAGGAGGGGTGAGGGGAGGGGAGGTATATAATCTTCAGTTAGTCAGAAAATGTCTTTATGAAACTTTTGTAAACACTATTAACGAGTTGGGAATCTTCTTTTTTATTCAAAGTGTCATTATAACTATTGATGAAAAGTGATTATGAAATAAGACGTTTTTGTTTCGATGGTTCTCTATCTAAAATACGAGCTCTTTTCCAATCAAATTCATGATTATTAACATGCATGATGAAAAGCAAGAGAATCTTTTCTAGTTTTATGTTCATAAATCCTACATCTCAATTCTCTTTTTATTAGGCCAATGTATGTAGAAGGACAAGATTTACAGTTGAACTTGAATATATAGTTCAGTTTTTTGTTGCAACGAGGAACGCGGCGGTTTGTAATTTTTAAGAGTTCTAGAAAATAATTTAAACAGTTTTTTATTTCATGGAAGAGATAAAGAAAATAATGGGATATTATTTTGAGAATCGTGGTTTTTTACGTTACTAGTCTTAATTAACGCGCAAGCACGCTCAATTTTTAATCTTAAAAGTAAATAAAAGAGAATTTTTACTTTTAATTTTCAGTGCTTGCTCAGCAACTTAAAAAGTTAGAAATTGCATTATTTCGGAACATTTTTTTTCTAACTTTAGGTTCTGGTAGCTCATAAATTTTTCTGTCACTTTTTTACCATATATGAATTCCTATTCTTTTATTAATATTTTCTTTTATTTTCATTTTCGCTCTCAGCTGCTTATGAATCTAACTGTGCAACTTAAATTGCGGTAACTTTAATTTCTTATCTACTTATTATTAAAGATATTATTTCTTTTCGAATTAATCAAAAATTGTATAATAATTATTGGTTCACTTAACTATTTTTGCGTTTAATCAATCCAAAACCTTTAGTAAGAAATAATTTTTCTCAAGAAGTAAATTATCAAATTGGTAATGAAAAAATAGAAGAAATATATAAATTTTTTAACAAAAACGTTAGAATTATTTTTTTTTTAAAGTACGCAAAAGATGCAGATTCAACGTGAAGTTAGTTGATCGACGAGTTTGAACGAACTTTGTATTATCGTGATTTAAAATTGAATTCTTTCGTTTGGCGACATCGAATCGTACGGTCATTAACTGTATTAGTTTTAAGGCCTAAGAAAGCAAAAATATTACTCGAGTGAAACTATTGATGATCCAATGAAGTCAAAAGTACATCGTGACGATTGACACTAAAAGAGATAAATACCGATAGTAGCGAGAGTAATACTTGATTGTTTGTACAGCTAAGTTTGCGCAAGGGGCAGCAACTCTCTTTTTGGAGTGAGAGAGATTTTTTTTAAAAGCTTAAGCTTATTTTGAAAAATCAACCTAATAGTATTTCTGTATGTAATATTCATTCTCTGTAAAGCTGATTCTCTTCCCCCCCTCCTCCTTCTGTTCATTTTGTAATTTAAGGTGGATCCAGCGATCCGCACCGTATCAAGCTGCCCGAGCAGACACTGTAATGCGGCTGCCGAACCCGCGAAGTCGGGCCGAATTCGGCTTCCGAACTCGGTACGAATTCGGTCGGGGGCGCGGCTGGGATTTCGGCCCGAGCGCGCACTAGTGCATCTAGCCGAAGTTGCGGTATAAAGATGATTCCTACTAGAGGTTATAAATCCAGTGTAGTCAGGGTGGACACATAGTGCTCCAGGAAATAGCTTCCCCAAGACGTTTTGACTTCAAGAGGGTGGACATCTGGAGCACCTGGTGGTAAGTATCCCCGAAAATGATTTCTCCAATAAATTTTGACTCCAGAAAGGTCAGGGTGGACACCTCGAGCACCTGTTGATAGTTACGCCTTGAAGATTATTTCCCCAGGAAGTTTTGACTTCGAAAGAGTCAGGGTGGACACCTGGTGCACTTGGTGACAGTTATGTCTTGAAGATGATTTCCCCAGGAATTTTTTAGTGCTTTTACAGTGGCATGGCAGCGAACACAATTTTTAAAATTAATTCAAGGCAATCGGCGGGTCAAACATGTTATAAGTTGAAAAAAGAATAAAAAATAACATCCAAATTATAGAGGGATGTATACAATTGATATAAATAAAAAAATACCAAAATGAGAGTGCATAATTTGAAAATGGCAAATTTATTCGAACATCGGTAAAATATTCCAGGAAATCTTGAATTATTCAATTAGAAACGTAATGAACCAACTCTTTGAAGAAAAAATCGAACGCGTTATGAAGAGTCGTGCAATTTAAAAAATTCCTAAAATTATTTATATTAAATTATGCATTTTTCTGCGATTACATATCGAAGTTCAAAATTAATTATTCGTTACCATCCCAAACAATTGTACAGTTTGTTCTATAAATTGTGCTATAGAAGAAGAACTAATTCTGCACGACGAAGCAACTTAGAAAATTTGCAAAGATTTCTATTATAAGAAATAAAAATTAAAAAACAAAAACAACCGGCCACCTATTTACTAAGTAAGCTGCAATATTCAACATTAGAAAAAAAAATAACTGGAAAAAAAATTGATTTCGCTCAATCTAACTATACCAAAAAATCATACTTATGTAAATAAGACACTTGCTATGTTTATTTTATTTTATTTTTTGTCAAATATCATTCAATTTAGCTTAACATCAGCTCGTACTAAATTAAATTAATTTATTTTGCATTGTTACGCTTCATAAAATAGGAATATATTTATTAGCAGCGCATAAAACAGTTTTGGCGTTGCAACATATCATTTTCCAAAAGTTCCATTAATTTGATTTTCTTTGCAGTGCAGCGTTTGTCATGCGCTACACCAGCAAAACCAACCCTTGCACCATTTTGCTTGAATGACATTAATAGTCATGCACTGCCCCGCACTGTATGCCAGGTTTGGGCATGTTCTGCACGGCATTTCATCATTTTGTTTTGTAATGAACTAAATATGGGGATGAAAGTTCACTGGTTCGGGAGAACCGCAATAATGCACATTATTACGAATTGGGGTGCACTGTTTTGGACTATTTCATCATTTACCGCACTGCAATGCACAGTATTCAGATTAAGGTGTAGTATGTTGCAAAAATTTGTCGTGCACTTTGGTGTTTTGATTCGCTGTATACTGCGTGGCAATGCAATGCATTGAGCTGATTAGCCGAGCACTGCACCGCAATGAATTGCACTGCACTAATTCGCTATGCGCTGCACCGCAATGCAATGCACTGAACTGATGAACAGTGCACTGCACCGCAATGGAATGAACTGAACTGACTAGCCATGCACTGCACTGCACTAATGCACCGTGCACTGTACAGCAATGCACTGCACTGCACTAATTCGCCGTGCACTGTATCGCAATACACTACACTAATTCGCCGTGCACTGTACCGCAATGCACTGCCCTGATTCACCGTGCACTGCACTGTAATGCACTGGTTCGTCGTGCACTGCACTGCAATGCACTGCACTTTACTGATTCGGCGTGCACTGCACTGTACTGATTTGCCGTGCGATGCACCGCAATGCACTGCACTGCACTGATTCGCCGTGCAGTACACCGCAATGCGCTGCACTGCACTGATTTGCCGTGCAATGCACCGCAATGTACTGGTCTGACGTGCGCTGCACCAAGACGCATAGGAATGGGATGTTTCAAAATTTTTCAGCTTAACTTAAATGAATTTTATGGATTGTATGCACACATGATACATGCTTTTCTGATAAGTAAAATTGAAATTTTCAATAATTCGGAATTCAATTATTAATTTTTTTAGTATTTTAATTTTTAAACAAACGTTTTAAATTATAGATATCTTGCTTTTGTTTATTCAAATCTCCTACGACGTCTTTGGCTCGAGAAAAATGATCGATCGGTCATTCCAAGTTTATCGAACTCGGCGCCCAGGGTTTGGGGGGTTTAAGGCTTGAGGGGTAACTGACCGATTTTATATCGAACTCGGGCGCCCAGAGTTTTGAAGGCTTAGAGCTCGGGGAATGTCCGATCGATCATTTATCGAACCCGGCGCCCAGGGCTTTGGGGGCTCAGAGCTTGGGGGATAGCTGATGTTTTTATGTTGAACTTGACGCCCAGGGTATTTGGGGGTTTACAGCTTGGGGGATAGCTGATCAGTTTATTTATTGAACTCAACGCCCAGGGCTTTGGGGGCTTAGAGCTTGGGCGATAGCTGATAATATTTTATGTTGAACTTGACGCCCAGGGTATTTGGGGCTTTACAGCTTGGGGGATAGTTGATCAGTTTTTTTATTGAACTCGGGCGCAGTGCAGTGCAGTGCATTGCGGTGCATTGCACGGCGAATCAGTGCAGTGCAGTGCATCGCGGTACAGTGCACGGCGAATTAGTGTAGTGCATTGCGATACAGTGCACGGCAAATTAGTGCAGTGCAGTGCATTGCGGTACAGTGTACGGTGAATTAGTGCAGTGCTGTGCACGGCTAGTCAGTTCAGTTCATTCCGTTGCGGTGCAGTGCACGGTTCATCAGTTCAGTGCATTGCATTGCGGTGCAGCGCACAGCGAATTAGTGCAGTGCAATTCATTGCGGTGCAGTGCTCGGCTAATCAGCTCAATGCATTGCATTGCCGCGATGTACACAGCGAATCAAAACACCAAAGTGCAGGACAAATTTGTGCAATATAGAACACCTTAATCTGATAACTGTGCATTGCAGTGCGGTAAATGATGAAATAGTCCAAAACAGTGCACCCCAATTCGTAATAATGTGCTTTATTGCGGTTCTTCCCGAACCAGTGAACTTTCATCCCCATATTTAGTTCATTACAAAACAAAATGATGAAATGCCGTGCAGAACATGCCCAAACCTGGCATACAGTGCGGGGCAGTGCATGACTATTAATGTCATTCAAGCAAAATGGTGCAAGGGTTGGTTTTGCTGGTGTAGCGCATGACAAACGCTGCACTGCAAAGAAAATCAAATTAATGGAACTTTTGGAAAATGATATGTTGCAACGCCAAAACTGTTTTATGCGCTGCTAATAAATATATTCCTATTTTATGAAGCGTTACAATGCAAAATAAATTAATTTAATTTAGTACGAGCTGATGTTAAGCGAAATTGAATGATATTTGACAAAAAATAAAATAAAATAAACATAGCAAGTGTCTTATTCACAAGTATGATTTTTTGGTATAGTTAGATTGAGCAAAATCAATTTTTTTTCCAGTTTTTTTTTTTTTTCTAATGTTGAATATTGCAGCTTACTTAGTAAATAGGTGGCCGGTTGTTTTTGTTTTTTAATTTTTATTTCTTATAATAGAAATCTTTGCAAATTTTCTAAGTTGCTTCGTCGTGCAGAATTAGTTCTTCTTCTATAGCACAATTTATAGAACAAACTGTACAATTGTTTGGGATGGTAACGAGTAATTAATTTTGAACTTCGATATGTAATCGCAGAAAAATGCATAATTTAATATAAATAATTTTAGGAATTTTTTAAATTGCACGACTCTTCATAACGCGTTCGATTTTTTCTTCAAAGGGTTGGTTTATTACGTTTCTAATTGAATAATTCAAGATTTCCTGGAATATTTTACCCATGTTCGAATAAATTTGTCATTTTCAAATTATGCACTCTCATTTTGGTATTTTTTTATTTATATCAATTGTATACATCCCTCTATAATTTTGATGTTATTTTTTATTCTTTTTTCAACTTATAACATATTTGACCCGCCGATTGCCTTGAATCAATTTTAAAAATTGCGTCGTGAAGGCACTATTTGACTCCGGAAGAGTCATGAGGGTGGATACCTGGTGCACTTGGTGATAGTTACCCCTTAGAGATAATTTCCCCAGGAAGTTTTAACTCCGGAAGGGTCAGGAAGGGAACCCAGTGCATTTGGTGATAGGTACGCCTTAGAGATGATTTCCCCAGGAAAGTATGTCTCCGGAACGGTCAGGGTGGACCTCCATGGCGTAACTATCACCAAGTGCATCAGGTGTCTACCCTGACTCTTCCGGAGTCAAAACTTCCTGGGGAAATCATCTCCAAGGCGTAACTATCACCAAGTGCACCAGGTGTCCACCTTGACTCTTCCGGAGTCAAAACTTCCTGGGGAAATCATCTCCAAGGCGTAGCTACTACCAGGTGCTCGAGGTGTCCACCCTCTTGAAGTCAAAACGTCTTGGGCAAGCTATTTCCTGGAACACTATGTGTCTACCCTGACTACACTGGTTTTCTAACCTCTAGTAGGAATCATCTTTATACCGCAACTTCGGCTACATGCACTAGTACGCGCTCGGGCCGAAACCCCAGCCACGCCCCCGCCGAGCTGCAGCCGATTTCGTCATCGCTTCGGATAGTTCGGATACGAACTTGGGCCGAAGTCGCGCCGCATTAAAATGTCTGCTAGGGTGGGGCCCCTTTAGGGTGCAATCTAAGAAATGCACATTTTATCGTATGTTTATGTTGCTATGCTGTAAAAATAATTATTTAAACGTATCTAGATATTAATTTCGAATAATTAATACGTAAAAAAAAAATATTTTTTACAAAACTTGCACCCCATAGTCTAGTACGTGACTGAATTTTTCGAAACGTGGCAACGTCCCAATCGGTTGACTATTCGCAGTCATCAAAAGTCGAAAGTGCCAGTACTTATTTGTTTACGTTATGAAAATAATATATTAACACATTGAATTTTACTGAATTACACTTCCGAAGTTTTATTAAAACATTTTTTCTCAGACTAGGTTAGCTTCAATGAATCATTAAAAAAAATTTTTTTTTATCATCATTATAAATCACTCAATTATTAACACGAATTTTATTTAACATGTTATAATTATTAAGATTATTGATAAAAAATTAAACTTCATACACAAATATTATCTATAAATCATAGCTATCGAATTTTGTTCCACTAAGAGTGTTTACAAGCAGCTGCTTGCCTGAAATTGCGAGGTTGCAACGTCTCCGCGGCGGCAGACGACAACCTTGATCATGGCTGAACACGCTTCTAAATGAGTATTTTTTTTGCACATTTTATTATTTTTCTCAAGAATTAATCCAGCTACCCTATATTTTTAAAATTTTAAAATGAGCCTTGAAATTTTTGTCATCTAGTGATCACAAAATTATCCATATCGTGCAGTTTTAAACAACGTGAGAGTTTTTTTCCTGTTTTTTCCCATAAGAAACCGTGTTGTTAGAAAATTTATTCAACGATTTTTTTCTTAAAATTTTCATCGGAGACCCCACTTTTTTTTTTATAGATAATTTATTGTCAGGGTTCAAGGAATCTCTGTGATTTTTTTCGGGTGAATCATGCAGTTTTAACTAAATCGCTGGATCCTCCTTAACCGAGGGAAAAAGCTTAGTATCTAATGTTTCAAATGCAAGCAGCTGATTTTAAAAATTCATCATGGCGGCTACAAATTTGCGCTTAAATAACAGTAAGTCAACAGAAAGTTTCACGCCGTCGTTGGCTCAGTCGGCTTAATGGCTGGCTGAAACAATTTCGTGCCGAGGATTGCGGGTTCGTGTGCCGCTCCGGGAAATTTTTTCCAGAGAGGGAGATGACTCCCAGACCTTTTAAGGAGGTTACTACCTTACTGCACTAGTCAAGTCGAAGTTAGGCTAGTTCGCTCAGTTGGAGTGAGGGGTAATGTGTAGCAGAGCATGATCAGCTGTTTCGCACGCACAACCTAGCAGGCTTACTTTGAACTTACTTCAGTGAAAAATAATCGATAGTTAGATCAAGAATTATTAAAAACTACTTTTATTATGAATCGGAAAGTGTGATGAATACTCATTAACTATGAATTTCACGTTAAAAAAGACGTTTGAAAGATTTTAAGCGAAGACCTCTACCATAGCAGACAGCTGCGCGCGCAACAGCTGAAGAGACATGTTGCTGATAAAATCGGGATTTTTGTAGTTTTTAGTGATTGCTGTATTTTTTTCTTTGCAAATAAACCATGAAATTTTATGAGAAAAATATAATTGTATTCAGTGAATACTGCTTCCTACTAGTGATTTTTTTTATTAAAAACTCCCTTATAGAAATGTTTTAAAACATTAGTCAAAGTGTAAAAAATGTGATTTTCCCATAAGCCACCGTGTAAAAAGAGCCAAAAATTGATTTATTTATATTTCGTAAGATATCCCCTGAATTGCTTCAAAAATTAAGCTGTGAACTTATATCTTATTTATGAAACTTTCTGTGAGGTTTCATTAAAATCCCCCTTGTTATTCATTTTGGGTAGGAACCTCCTTAATCATGTATATTTTTATGCAGTAATTTTAAGTATAATTAAATTTGACTATTTGGAGATAAAAAAGTATATAACATTTCGATGTTCCTGTAATTTATTGGCTTTTTTATCTTTGAATAGTAATAACTTTAGTTCTAATTACAATTTCGACATAAAATTATTTATAGTTGAATAAATAGGTCTTCATTACAGCTTTCTGATTCTACGGATCAAATTGACGTTCAAAACTTTTGTGGCCACCAAAGGGTGCTAGAAGGTAATTCCGCCATTTCAGACTCACCAGTTTAAATTTTGAAAAATAAACCTCATAATTGTGATCAGATACCTTAAAAATAAAGTTTCTAGTATTTTTCAGAAGTTCGACATTGAAATTAAATTTTATAACAAAATTATTAAAACTTTTTGTCGACTTGTTGTGATTCAAGAGCCATCTTGATGCCACCATGATGAATTTTCAAAATCGCCTGCTCGTATATAAAAGTTTAGTACTAGATGCGTTCGAATATAGAACAATGTATTTCTTTATTATTTTTTTATTTTTTTTTCTCAAAATACCAAATTACACAGTAAAATACATTACTTATGTGATAGGTTACACTTTGTCATCTCGAGTTTAGTTGCTTTACAGAAAATGACCAATGTATATTTATTTAAAAAATTTTTTTCAATCTTAATGTAAAAATAACTTTTACTTACAAAGTTATTGTTTAAAAAGTTCTTATGTTTGAAAAAAAAAAAAAACAACTACAACAACTAACAAGGAGATGACCAGACATTTAAGTAACCGATTTTAATAAAAATTTAGGGTTATTTTAGTGGTTTTGAATGACCATCAATATTGCATCGAAATAGGCCGTTCTTTGCCATGCAATAAATCGATGGCCCGTGCGAAGAAAAACATTAGCCGAAAATCAGTCGATTTAAAATTACTCGTAAAAGGCTTAAATGAATTAAAAAATCAGTTTCAATAAAAAAATTCGATTTATTAGTTACCAACTTATCAAGATTCTTGATTTTTTTAATTTTTTAATTTTTTGTAGTCTTTTATTGGTAATTTTAAATCGACTGAATTTCGGCTAGTGTTTTTTTTCGCACGGGCCATCGAAATGATCTATTTAGCATTTTTTTTAATTTTTTAGCTAACTTTCAAAAAACTCGTGTTCACAGCCTATTGCGCTTGCATAGATGTTGGACATTGCATTTTTTTTTTGTCTTTCTATAAACTTTAAGGACAATGTACTTTCAAATCTTAACAGATAAAATTTGAAAGTGAATAATTTTACTGAAAGTACTTTTTGTATTTCGTGAGTTGAAATATAAATTATTCACGTTTGAACTTTTTAAGTTAAAATTTGAAAATATTTTTTAAAGTTCATAAAGAGACAAAAATGCGAGGTCCCGCATCGCATCTTCGTTAGGCTTCGAGTACAAGATTTTGAAAATTGGCTGAAAAACTAAAAAAAATGTCAACATTTCTTGGACATTTGCATGGCTAATCAATAACGAGGAACATTCAGAGGAAATATAGGAAATTGATTCATTTCTCAAAAATGAAGAGGGCTAGAGATATGTGGTTTACAGAAAAATTTTTTTTATGAAAAATGTACTCGATCATAATTGTGACAATTATTCTTGGCGAAAATTTAAATCGTCATGGACCATTTAAAACTAAAATTAACCTAAAAATCCGATTAAAAAAAATCCAAGACAAATATGTGACGTTTTTTAATATCAATAATCAAACCGGACAAAGTAGACAAGTTTTTTTTATAGAATTACATTTTTTAGTTCTGGGGGGTTGGTGAGAAAAGCATGCAAGGGTAACCCTCAAATATGTGTTTGTGAGTATGTGAGCTTGCTTTTTTATTCAATATAGTTGAGATTGACCCAATTTTTTTCAGCCAAGCAGTGGCTGCCGGTAAACTTACCCTAACTCTAACTTCAGTTTCAAGCCTCAGCACTGTAGTAAAAAGAAAAGAGAAAAAAATAAAAATAAAAATAAAGTACAATGTTTATTTAATAATTTTGAAATATTTATAAAAGTTAACCTGCTGTACGAGGACATCCCTATGAGCATATTCTACAAGGCTGGGAACATGCTGAGAATTTTCAAGGGCCATCATTACACTTTTCCATGATGTAACTATGTATTTATCGAAAGAACGACAAACTGAGAGCGCCCATGCTGCATTTGTTCGAACTTTAAAATTTGAACTGTTACAGATCAAATTGCAGAGTACAGGAAATACCTCATCCTAGGAAAAAAATTATTTAAATTTTTTAGCAGTCTAAAATTTATTTAAATTTCATTTACTAATTAAAACAATTTTTCGATGTTTGATGTAGGACATGAATTTTCGGAGATTTAACAATGAATCTTGATAGCATCAAGAGCAAAGATTTATAAGTAGTTTTCAAAGACAAATTTACTTCTAGGTGCGTCAATTTAAAAAAAGATGTATTTTATGACCCGATGGGAATTTTCTGTCAGCTCTAGAAGACTTAAATTACATATTATATTGAAATAACGTACCATTAGGAAATGCTACTTCCCGGCCGGAGTACAGAAATGGCTCATTTTTAAGCTGTTTTCAGCAATTTTAAGGTATTTTTCGAAAAATTCTAACTTTTGATCAAAATGAGATAGAAACCTCTAGTTTGCGGCAAAATTTTGTTCAAAATAAGTTCTTTTTTGTAAAAATATTTTGACAACATAGTCTGATTATTTTTATAATAATACAGTCCTACACAGATATCGCTATTTCTGCTCATTTGCAGGTATCTTCAAACGACCGTAGCTTTTTCTGGGCTAAATTTTTGTGCATATTAAAAAATTGTTAAATTTTTTTTATGTAAAAACAAAAATTTTGCGACCAATCGGAACCCTGTACGATCTTTCGCTTCCAAGATACAGCTGTTTAAAGTTGTCAAAAAACCCAAAAAACACGTTTTTTACGATTTTCACACGCATTTTTGAATGGTTTCGACCTTTTTTTTTTTTTTTTTAAATATGTGGAATCTTCTCTTCATATGTTTCCAAACAAGCTCCCATAGTAATTGTAGTGCGGATTTGGGGTTTTAGTTGATTCCAAAGCATACACTTTTGACACATTTTATGTGCTAAACTAGTGTTTTTTTAAAAATATACATGCTACATTTAACTTTTTTGTTCATTATAGATGTTTTAAAATTATTTTTTGACTAAAAACTATTTAAATTCCAGCCAAAATTAGGTCGCCTGCTGTGAAAAAATTGATACTAAACGAAATATTGATCTCAATATCAAAATGATATACTACTTTTATTCAGTTTTTTAGTTTTTGGATTCATTAAAAATCTATGTTCAAATATTGTAAATAATATACCACTTGTTCATTTATTTTTTTCTATTTTTGAAATGAAATATAATTGATCATAGTTTATCAATGATTCTGATAAAACAATCATGGATTACTATTGCTTACTCTGAAAAAAATGAGTCCAAATTAAAAATGTTATTTTTTGAATGCTATGAAGCATAAAACAATCTACCAATCTACATTCTACTTATGACTAGCTCTTCTAAGCGCGCTTCAATGTTATGAGGTTGTAGCTCATCGGCTCATTTGTTTATTAAAAAAATTAATCATTTTTCATTCACTACGCCCAAAGTTATGGGGTTGTGGCTAATCGGCTTATTTGTTTATTAAAAAAATTAAAATTTTTTTTAGCCATACCCCAGGTTATGGAGTTGTAGCTTATCGGCTTGTTTGTTTATAAAAAAAAATTAATTATTTTTCATTCACTTCGCCCAGTGTTATGGGGTTGTAGCTCATCGCCTTATTTGTTTATTTAAAATATTAATTAGTTTTCATTTGCTATGCCAACCGTCATGGGGTTGTAGCTCATCGGCTTATTTGTTTATTAAAAAATTTAATTATTTTTCATTCACTTCGCCCAGTGTTATGGGGTTGTAGCTCATCGCCTTATTTGTTTATTAAAAATATTAACATTCTTTTTAGCCATGCCCAAAGTTATGAGGTTGTAGCTCATCGCCTTATTTGTTCGTTAAAATATTAACATTTTTTTTTAGCCATGCCCCAGGTTATGGGGTTGTAGCTTATCGGCTTATTTGTTTATTAAAAAAATTAATTATTTTTTCTAAGTACGCCCAGTGTTTTGGAGTGTAGCTCATCAGCTTATTTGTTTAATAAAAAAATTAATTTTTTTTTATTTGCTACGCCCACCGTTATGGGGTTGTAGCTCATCGGCTTATCAGTTTAATAAAAAAATTAATTTTTTTTCATTTGCTACGCCCATTGTTATGGGATTGTAGCTCATCGGCTTATTTGTTTATAAAAAAAATTAATTATTTTTCATTTGTTACGCCAATCATCATAGGGTTGTAGCTCATCGCCTTATTTGTTTATTAAAAATATTAACATTTTTTTTAGCCACGCCCAAGGTTATGAGGTTGTAGCTCATCGCCTTATTTGTTCGTTAAAAATATTAACATTTTTTTTAGCCATGCCCCAGGTTATGGGGTTGTAGCTTATCGGCTTATTTGTTTATTAAAAAAATTAATTATTTTTTCTAAGTACGTCCAGTGTTTTGGAGTGTAGCTCATCAGCTTATTTGTTTAATAAAAAAATTAATTTTTTTTCATTTGCTACGCCCACCGTTATGGGGTTGTAGCTCATCGGCTTATTTGTTTATCAAAAAAATTAATTATTTTTCATTTGCTACGCCAGCCGTCATGGGGTTGTAGCTCATCGGCTGATTTGTTTACTAAAAAATTTAATTATTTCTCATTCACTCCGCCCAGTGTTATGGGATTTTAGCTTATCGCCTTATTTGTTGTAACAGCTAGCGTGATAATTAAATTCGAATTTGGCGCTAACTGTTATAGAACGCAGATGCAGATCGGTAAGTCAGGTGATGACGAGATCTACCGATCAGCATTACTCTAATTTTGACGCTTGGCGTGATCACAGTGTGTCAGAGAGCGAATATACTTATTTTCTTTTTTGTGTTGTTAGATAACTTTATCGAGGTTGTGTTAGATAAAGTTATCAGTGAGAAGTTGTGTAGATTTTCCTGTGATCCAGTTGTCATTGGATCGGAGCGGGGAAGGCGAACATCTCACGGAAAGTAAGCGTGCGGCCTTCCCAGCTGAAAAAATCCATATGGAAATCCGTGAGGAAACCCGTACGGGGACCCATAAGGGTTCCTGTAAAGGATCCCATACGGGTTTCCGATACTGATATTTGGTCAGGGTTTCCGTACGGGTTTCCATACGGGTTTTTTTTTTTTTTTTTTTTTTTTTCTTTTAATTTTATTTTTACACTATTTTTTTATTTATTTAATATTATTATTAGATATTGATATATTATTCTTTATAAGATTTAATTATTCATAATAAAATTATTTTGAATAAAATTATCGAAGAAAAAAATTTTGTTCGACTGAGATTCGATCCCATGACCCCAGGCATCACAGGCAGACACTCTACCACCTGAGCCATTGAGCTAGCATGCACCAAGACCTCAATTAAACTCCTTTAATATACAACTTATTGTCGGCTAAGCCCTTTAATTTAGATGAAGCTTCGACAAAATTTGTTTTAGATTTAGATAATGCAATACAATTGCTCGTGTTTGCGCGCTAAGAGAGACTAGTTAAAAATCAAATATAAAACAGTTGTTAAAGTAGTTTAATTAAAGTCTTCGAGCAAGCTAGCTCAATGGCTCAGTTGGTAGAGTGTCTGCCTGCCATGCCTGGGGTCGTGGGTTCGAATCTCAGTCGAACAAAATTTTTTTCTTCGATAATTTTATTATTAATAATTAAATCTTATAAAGAATAATATATCAATATCTAATAATAATATTAAATTAAATAAATAAAAATATAGTGTGAAAATAAAATTAAATGAAAAAAAAAAAAACCCGTATGGAAACCCGTACGGAAACCCTGACCAAATATCAGTATCGGAAACCCGTATGGGGTCCTTTACGGGAACCCTTACGGGTCCCCGTACGGGTTTCCTTACGGATTTCCATATGGATTTTTTCAGCTGGGTTGGAAGGCATTGTCGTCTTGTGTGAAGCCATTCGGGCTGGTAGTAATTATCATTACTATTGTTAAATCAAGCGAAGGTGCACCTGCTAGAAAGTAAGTCCGCGTAGCGGTTGATCATTGTATATTTACTCGTGAATGATTAGAGTCAGAGTGTGAATGTTTGTTTCACGGAAGTACTCAAGTACTTTATCGAATCTTCGCCTTTGTGATTTTGGCGCGCTGGAGCTAGCAGCCGACCGCGAGAGCGTGTGTGTGTGTGCGTCGGTGTGTTCGAGTCTACCGCGACACTGACGCCGAACTTTGTTTTTGTGAAAGCAATTTTTCTTTCGACAATTTAAGACTGCGAGTCATTTAAGTTGACTTGTTAGTAAATATTCGGGTGAAATTAATTTGGGCAGTTTTGTAACTTTTTCTATTTTTATTGTTGATTAAAATTATTAAAATTTACGTCTGATTATTCATTTAATTAACCCGTGTTCCTGCGATCGGTCCACGTTAACTCACGACACTACCGACGAAGGAGAGCAGCCGCGCCGCGTAATAATAACATTAGTTCGCGTACGCGTCTTCCCCCCAATTTTCAGGATTGAAGAAAAATCGACGGATTGTCGTGTGCACAGAAAGTGCATTTTGTCAGCAGGTCAGAGGAGTGCGGACGATGATCGCCACGGGTTCTCGTGATTAATCACGATCCTCCGAGGAATCAAATTCCTTCATTCGAGCCCTGTGACATTGTTTATTAAAAAAATTAATTATTTTTTCTAAGTACCCCCCAGTGTTTTGGAGTGTAGCTCATCAGCTTATTTGTTTAGTAAAAAAATTAATTTTTTTTCCATTTGCTACGCCCACCATTATGGGGTTGTAGCTCATCGGCTTATTTGTTTTTTAAAAAAATTAACATTTTTTTTAGCCATGCCCAAGGTTATGGGGTTGTAGCTTATCGCCTTATTTGTTTATTAAAAAAATTAATTATTTTTTCTAAGTACGTCCAGTGTTTTGGAGTGTAGCTCATCAGCTTATTTGTTTAATAAAAAAATTAATTTTTTTTCATTTGCTACGCCCACCGTTATGGGGTTGTAGCTCTTCGGCTTATTTGTTTATTAAAAAAATTAATTATTTTTCATTTGCTACGCCAACCATCATGGGGTTGTAGCTCATCGCCTTATTTGTTTATTAAAAATATTAACTTTTTTTTTAGCCATGCCCAAGGTTATGAGGTTGTAGCTCATCGCCTTATTTGTTTATTAAAAATATTATTATTATTTTTAGCCATGCCCAAGGTTATGGGGTTGTAGCTTATCGGCTTATTTGTTTATTACAAAAGTTAATTATTTGTTATTCATTACGCCTAGAGTTATGGGGTTGTAAGCTTGTTTGCTTATTTGTCTATTAAAAATTTAAATTTCGTTACTCACTTTATTAATTGAAAAAAAAAAAAAAAAATTCAAATCAGGCATGCCTGAAGATTTCAAATTTGGCGCGTCCGGCTGGTTCACACTTTTGAGAGGCCTGAAAGGCAGCGCTCTTGCTCCAATAATCAAAGTTTAAGTTTCGATTCGATATATGGGGAATTCTCAAAAACTTTTAAACTCGGTAAAAATTTGGAAAAGTATAGTAAAAATTGGAGCACACTTTTGAAATTTTGACAGCTATTTATTATTGTAATTTCTAACTTGATCCAATAATAAAAAATTCATTTTTTAGTTCGCAGGCGAAGTTATTGCAAAATGAAACTATCATGAACGTTCTGGCTCCGTGATCAAGAAGTCTTTTTTCAATTTCAATGATTTTTTTTACATAACCTAAGGCTTTAAATAAAAAATATCTAAGGACACTTTTAATTTTGTTTTTCCTGAAAAATATGAAACCATTTTTTACAGAGCAAAATTGTGAAATTTTTGAAATTGTTTAAACAATATTACTCTTTAAACAATTTTTTCCCCATGTTAACCTTACTATTTTGATAAAAAACTATAATGGAATGTCTTTATTTCTTTTTTCCCTCTGGATCAGTTGCCGTCATCATTTTTTGAATTTTTTTATGAATTGTTTATTGATAATTTCATTTTGCAATAACTTCGCCTGCGAACTTTGCAACAAACTTTCCTCGCAGATCAGCGTTAGAAATAACGATAAGAAAATGTGGTCAAAATTTCATAGGTGTGCTTCAATAAGAAATATGTTTTTCTGAATACTTGTATATTTTAAAAGTTTTTGAGAATTCCCCATATCGACTCGACTTTCTAATCGAATCTCTCTATTATTTTGACCCATAAGTTTTAAGTCGATATTTACTGCCATTACAAAGTTATAACAGTTTTTATAATTCTTTATTTCTAACAAACACGTGAATTTCAAATTTTCGGTTATCGTTTTGAAAATAAAATAGAACATTGTCAGACAATATATTCTGATCTTAAAATAAGATATTTTTTCATTAAACTTTTTACTAATAAAAATTTGGCCAACAAACAAAACAAATTTTAATTGAATAAAGCAAAATCAAGAGGTTCCTCATGAATATATTTAGAGAGAACAGAGATGAATAAAATTAAGTTAAAATAAAAAACTAAAGTTTAAAACAACTTTTGAATTTGATGAGTTCCAAAAATATTAACAGCAAATTAATTTCAATATTTTAAAATTTTTATTAAATGAAAAAACAAAAATTTACCCGCAAAGAGGGATCTATGGGAAATCAACGGCTAATTAACAGCCTATGTTTTAGAAAAAAAAACTGGAAAGGACTTTTTTCTTAAAAAAAGTGCGTAAATTAAAATAATCAAAGCGTAAAAATTTTTTCAGAATTTTGCATAAAATTTAATAAAATTTTTTATTTTTTCACATTTTCCTTTTTTTTAGTGCGATATTGGAAATTATAATGAAAATATCGAAAGTTATATTCAAATTTCGGTTTTCACGTGCCAGTAAATAACACTTTACAACAGTTATTATTTTTTGTAGTTTAAATTTATTGACCACCACTGAAAGAATAAAAAAAAAAAACTAAACTTGAATTTTTCCAACATATTCTCTATATAATCAGCTTGATGGATTATAATCTCTCTCGTATTTTTATTCCTCTGAATCGTCATACCCAGAAAACTCTTTGGTTCACCGAGATCTTTCATCTCGAATGCTGTACTCAAGTGTTTTTTTATTTCATCAAGCTTTTTCAAACTATTACTTGCAATCAACATGTCATCCACATAAAGAACGACAAAAGCCATTTCTCCATCGTGCCTCTACGTAAATAAGCATGGATCATGCAGGTCGTTCTCTAAACCAAGCTTTCGAACTTCTTGTGAAAATCTCTTATTCCACTTTTTAGGGCTGGCTTTTAAACCGTACATAGATTTCTCTAGTTTACATACTTTAGTACGTTTTATCTCACTAGTTACGTTCAAGCCGTCTGGAATCTCCATATAGACCTCTTCGTCAAGTTCACCATTTAAAAATGCCGTTTTAACGTCCATTTGACAAACGTGCAAATTGTACTTATTTATTATTGATAAAGATGCTCTTATTAAAGACAATCTTGACACTGGGGCATCGGTCTCTTTTAGATCGTATTTGTTCCTATCTTTGAAGCCTCTTATAACGAGTCTTGCTTTATATTTTACTGAGCCATCTGAATCAATTTTTCTTTTAAAGACCCACTTAGAGTCTATTATATTAGGCCTTTTACCATTTGGCGTAGGCTTAGGTCTCTCTGCAAATTTCCAAACATTGTTTGATTTCATGGAATCTAGCTCCTCTTTAATAGCTAGTTTCCAAAACTCTTTCAAACTCAAATTAATTGCCTCATCGTAACAAGATGGGTCTTTTTGAACTCTAGATAGCCACACATGTGCTAATTCATCTCTCTCTCCACTATTTAAGTGAGTGTTACAGTGCTGATATCTTCAACCCTTTTAGCTTTAATATTTTTATTCGTATGTTCAACAGATTCTAAATTTTTCTTGGTTTGACTTCTGGTAACAGGTGTGTCTTTCGCAACCTTTTTAAACTCTTTATTTGATTTCTTTGGCCTGCCCATTTTTTTGGGCTCTGGCTTTTCAGTCTGAAGTGAAATCAAGTCGTTATTATTATTTTCAGCATCATTCTCTTGCTGCTGAAACTCGATATTTAAATCTCTTAATTGCCCTCTGCTGTAATGATCTCTGTACACATATTTCTCTAAAAATCTTACATGTTTCGACTCTATAAATTTTCTCGAGCTTGGATACCATAATACATAGCCAGTTGGTACGTAACCCACTAACACAGTTTTAATAGCTACATTTTTTAATTTTGACTCTAATTTTGGTAATTTTACAAACGCAATGCAGCCAAAGCGTTTTAGTTGTTCAAAATTACACCTCGCATTTTTCGAGAATTTTACAGCAGGGATGTTGTACTCTCTCGACTTGTGGGGCGTAACATTGTATGCTTGAACTGCTGCCTCTGCAGCAAATTCCCACACAGTCTCTGGGACTCCTGAGTCACACATATATGCTCTTACTTTACCCTCAATGGTTTTATTAAATCTTTCTGCAACACCGTTATGCTTAGGAGTTGCAGGTGGGGTATACTCGGGCTCGATATTTTCTTTACTCATTATTTCAAGAAATTTTCCCCCAGTGAACTCAGTACCCTTGTCTGATCTAATATAACAGACTTTTATGTTTTCACCTAATAAATTTCTGGTAGTCGTTAAGTATTTTTCGAGAGCGTCACCAGACTCGTCCTTTGTTTTTAAACAATGAATTCTCGCATATCTCGAATAATCATCAATGAGAGTCAGTATGTATCTTTTATTTCCAGGCCACGATATAGGTTTAATTGGACCCATCGTGTCGCTGTGAATTATCTGAAGTGGCCTAGTGGCTCTTTTTCTTGCTAAACTAAATGGTAATTTTTCCATTTTTGATAAGATACATATTTCACACTCTTTAATTGACTCATCAAATTTTACTTTTTCAAGCTGTCTCACAATTTTTTGTAGCTTTCTCAAATAATTAAGAGAAGCGTGACCAAGTCTTCTATGCCATAACATTCCCTCACTTTGTTTTATGAACGATTTCTCTAGCGGATCATCGATCAAAAGATCATTCAAATTTGTAAGTGACTCGACGTTTAAGCTTAAATTTTCTGGCAGAGTAAGGTTGGTTTCACATTCTAAATTTTTCTCTCTAAGTATTTGATCTGTGCTTTCGTTTGCAGTTATTAAATTTTTCTCTAACTCAATTGAATTTAAATTTTCTCTCTCGATGAAGTTCTCACTATTCTCCCTCCCAAACTCAGACAATGGTTTCTCTATATTCATGTCTTCATGATTTCCTCCCTCCGATTTTTTCGAATTTAGAATTCCTTCCCCCTCCGAAATTAACACCGGATTACTCATTGGCTGAGATTATTCGGGAAGTTCATCGATATTCACAATTTAAGCTTGGCAAGTGTACTCATTATTTCTTTTTATAACTACACCATTTTCATGGTAATCTTTCTTTATTTCAAATCTCACTATCCAATTAGGCTTCTCATAAATGCCCTTAAAAATGGCTTTACCATTCTTTTTACAGTAAACTCTAAAAATTTGGTTATCTAAATGAAAAGCATAACCAGCATCCGCTAATTTTCTCAGCGATAGTAAGTTCTCTGATATATTTTGGCAGCTATTACGTCTGTCAAAATTAAAGTATTCTTATCGGGAGTGTTACACTTTAACACTAGGTTGCCTCTGCCATCATTCGCGATGTCTGCAAATTCGTTTTTATTAGCACTCTTAATTACTCCATTTTCGGAGATTTTAAAATCAGATAGTATAAAACTCTGATTTACTATGTAGTCAGTCGCTCCCGAATCTGCCACAAATTCAACATACTCTTTGGAATCACATGCATTTCTTATAAATAAATTACTCTTACCTTGATTAGTTGAGTTATCATTAACTGCTGCAGTGTGGAGCAGCAGGCCCGTTTGAGGGCTTGCCTCGACCTCGCCCACGGACGCGACCTCTTCCACCTCTATCATTTTGGCCTTTAAATTTTTTAGCTTCCTGATCATCATTGGTGTCATCTATTTTTGTCTTGCGGTTCTCTGGAATGCCAGTATTATACCAGCACTCACTCGATTTATGACCAGTAATTTTCTGGCAAGAGTAACAGAACCATTTATTTTTATTTTTCAAAGGGCACTGACTTTGCCAGTGACCCGGTTTTTCACACCTGTGACAGGTATTCGACTTGTTTACGGGTGCTTGGTGGCCGTTACCTCTTCCGTTATTCTTTCTGAAAGCTCTGGATGCTTTTGGTGGCCGATCAGCTTTTTCAGAGTTTCTTTCAATTTCGATGTCTCTTAAAACTTTTCTAATTTCATCGAAACTCATCTCTTTATTAACTGCGGCCAGCATCACAGAGTTTGTTCTCTTAATCTCCTTGCAAATCGGAGTTACAGCTTGAAAGAATAACGTCCTCTTCTCAGATTCAGTGATCTTCTCAGAAGGGTTACTCAACTCTAGTTCTCGTACGAGATTATCAAATTTTTCACAGAATGAATCAACAGACTCATCCTGCTTTATTTTGATAGTATATAACTGGCCTTTCAATGTTGATGACGTTACACCAATCATTTGTTTACGAACTTCTCTAAGTCTTTTTAAAATATCGGTGGGATCATCAATATTTAAGACTTTCGAGTGCACCTCGTCGTCCAATCGATTAATAATGACATCTTTAACGATGTCTTTTCTTTCTCTTTCTCTTACCTCAGACATGCCTGCCAGAGCAGCCATATCTGGAAAGACAACGTCTTTCAGGCCTTTTGTACTCAATTCTGAAGCGAGCTTTTCAAACCACATGTCGAAGTTTGATTTAGCCGACAAGGTATAACTCCTGCTAAGGTTAAACCTTGAATCTACATATTGGCTTATACTCGCTTCAGGTGCTCTTTGAAAAGAGCTGACTCTTGCAAGCCTATTTCTTTCTGAAACAATGGCCTCTTGTTGCAGTTTTGAAAGGTGATCGGCCATTACTTTCATTTGGGCCAATAAGTCAACATGGCTCGTAGAAGTTGGTGGAATTGTTTGACTCTCGGTGTCCTCTGGCTCAAAGTTTATTGTTGGGACCTCGTTATCCATCATGGATAGTGCTGTAAAATAAAATTCATAGAATACCTGATATCTCTTAAATTTATTTGTGAGGCCTGACCACTGACACTCTCTTAGTCTTATTTAAAGTTTATTCTCTCTAATTTTACTCTTGAGTTTGATAAAAAAAACCTTTAAATATTCTTAAATTTCACAACAAAAATTCTTACTCGGATTATTAATATTGTTATATGATTCCTCGTGCTCAGTCAGACAACGGCTATTGATGTAATCAGCCCACTCTTGGTCGAATTCTGCCATTTTCGTTGTTATTAGCAGTCCAAATTTCAACCGATGAAAGTTCTGGGATTAAGAAATAAAGATTCTTTAGTTATTTTTTTTTTTGCTAAGCAAATTTCTCCCAGTAATCAAACTCTTTAAACCATCACCAGGTATTTACTCTTTGTCCCACTAAAGAAAAATTTACTTCGTGCTTCTAAACCAAAATAGACGTATGACTAATCTACTTCGATTTGAAACGAAAAATTAAGATCCTTTGCAATGACACACGTACGTGCACACCACTCTCCAACGTGAGACCCTGAGGCCAGTTAGATTCGGGCTGCGCAAGTACACGCACGGGACACGAGCAAATTTTCAAAATCTCTCTAGTCAATGATTGAACTTCGTTGCCCTGCAGTTTCATTCAATCAATGACCCTAGAACCATAAAACCCGAAGTCGAGAATACTTGAATAATTACTTATCATGCAAAAACTCAGACTCTCAATGAAAAGAAAACTAAAAAAAAGAGTTCATCATTAATTGAAAAACACCTTTTTTTTTTTTTTTTTTTTTCGCTGGTTATATCTCCGGCTCTTTAATCAGTGCACTGTAGAAGCGTGCTGGGCCCATAACCTGACGGATGAATAAATTATATTTATCAGGAGATTTGAGCCGGGATTGAATAAAACACAAACACAATTAACACTTCAGTTTATATAAAATACTCTAGTATATTTATTTATTAGTCAAACTCTTATTTACTCAAAATACATAAGACTCTTAATTGCACTACGTAAGATGCGTGCGTATGTGCCTTCTCTAATTTCTATAATTGTATTTTACACTTTTTCTACTTAGGATACTACTAAGTTACTTTTTCTTGTTTCTACATCTGTTTGTACTTCTATGCTTACTCTGTTGCTACCTTTTTTCTTACTTAACTTCTAACTCTCAACGTATCATCTTGCCTACTGTTGTGTCCACTCCTGTGCCAACCCTTGTACCTACCCACTTGCCTAACCTTGAGTCTACCACTGTGCCTAACTCCTTTACCTACCCTCGTGCGTGTCCACAGACACACTTGTACCAACCCTTGTTCCTAACCTTTGTTTTACGTTTTTATCTTTACTTGTACTCCTGCACGTACTCTCATGCCTACAATTGTTCTTATTTTTGTTTCTACCAATGTAACTTTCTAGCTACCCCTGTAACTACACTAGTGCCATTGTTCATATCCTTGTAATTGACATAGTAAATACACCGTTATTTACTTAGGGTTCTAAGTATGCTTCTATTCTTTCTCTACATATTTCTACTCTTGCTTCTACATCATGGTGCGCCTTAAACGATTTCAATTCGATTTCCAACAGCAATCAATTTTTTACCTACCCTTGTGGTCATCCTTGCACCTACCTTGTGCCTATCATTGTTTGTAGCTACACCTGTACCTACTCTTATTCCTACCTCTTTTTTTTTGTTCGTATTCGCGTGCTTATCCTGGTACTATAACTATTGTTCCTATACTTGTGCATACCTTATACTTGTTCGTGCTGTTGAACCTTCTGTACATGCACTGGTTTCTTCCCTTATAACTTCCCCTTTTTCTACTTAGGTTTCTACTGATTCAATTTTTATTTTTCTTATATCTTTTTGTACAACTATGCTTACTCTGTTCTTAACTTTTTTCTACTTAAAATTCTAACCCTGAAACCACTCACGTGAGTAATTTTGTGTCTACTCTTGCGGATTCCCTTGTACCTACTCACTGTTCCACCCTTGTGTATATCCCTGTACTTATACCCTTATTTCTATTGCTATGCCTATTCTCGTAACTACTATCTTATGTTTCCTTGTACCAAATCCGTACCTACTCTTGTGACCACTTCTGTGCTTACCCTCTTGCCTAAACCTGTATCTACCCCTGTGCGTATCCGTGTACCTACATTAGTGCATACCTTTGTACGTATCTATTGTGCCCACTCTTGTTCGTAACCTTGTTTCTACCTTTAAACCTAATTTGTAGCTACCCCTCTATGTACCCTCATATGAACCTTTGTTGATACTCTCGCACCGACTCTTATGTTTACCGTTATTATTTAACTTATAGCTACTTATGTAATAATTTTATAGCGACAGCCGTACCTTCTCTCGTATAAATATTAATATTCTCTCGTGAAAATTTTTTGTCACTTTCCGAGAAGTTTCAAGAGTCACGAAGAATAATAGTTTAGATAATTCAAATAAATTAAACTGATTAAAATAAAATTAAAATAAAAAATAAAACTTTATGAAAATTAACAAGTCATCAAGAGAAAAACTTCAAAAACAATGATTGTTGATTTATTGCATAGCAACGATAGATACGTTAAAAAAAAAGACATATACAAAAATAAAAAAGAAAAATATATTTGGATGATAATTAAATTAAAATTCAGATGAAAATTTAAAATAAAATTATTAAAGTTTAATTATAATTTTCAAACTTTAATGTTTAAGAAAAAATATTAACCTTGTAACGGGGTATTTCTTAAGAAAAGGGCCTCCCTTAAATAATTAACGGAGTTTCCCGGGCCCTCCCATTACAAGGAAAAATTTCACACAAAAACCTCTCGGGGAAAACTCCTTGAAACTCCGGGGTAGGGTTCCCGCGAAAAGAAAACCTCCGGGACTGGTCGGTGAGCTAGAGGAAGAAGAAATAAATTATTGCAGAAATCTCGGTTGAATTTGATTTTATTCTTGTCTACAAAAAAATCAAGTCTACAATTACAAAAAAAATAAATTTTAATTTGAGAACAAAGGAAATGAACAAAAACTATAAGGTAGTCTACAAAATGGCGGGTAACGACGCCGCGCCAAGAAAATCTCGATCAAATTTATATAAAGACAACTTTAATAATATACAACAAAGAAAATTTCATTTAGCATACCGATAACCAAAATCTTCAGAAACACATGCTTATTAAAATTTTATTAATTAATACAAAAATCTTACGTTTACCAAAATTTTCACTTATTATCTGATGCCCAAAATGGCTACTCTCTGGTTTTTCCAACTCTCAATAAAAGTAAATTAACCCAAGTTTTCTTGATTTCTTCTACTACCAGCTGTAAATAAAAGAAAAACAAAAAAAAATGTCTACAACTCGACTAAAGAAAAATAGGAAAAGAAACTTAGAAAAAGTCTACTAAAGAGGAACTAAAAAAAAATCACACTCTCAAAAATACAACCTCACACCTTGGCTACTGAGAACAGAATGACGCTCCCCACGTCTCTCTGACTCAACTTTCTTCCTCACTATTCCCTCCAAACACTCTCAGGCAATCAACACAAATTAATTTAACCAAGCCTCACTCACACTCGAGGAACAGTAATATGTCCACCAATCGGGCACAATCACGCCACACCACCCAATCACGCTCCCGTCTACAATCTTTCCGGTGACGATCGCCACGCCACCTATACCACGCCCGAACATACGAAAGAAAGAATAAAAATAATGCACACGAGGCACTCACCGCGTTAACTTATTCCTCGCGCACATACTCTCTCTCTCGCTCTCCCCCATACGCACACGTAGTCCGCGCTACACACCAAAAAAACAAAAAAAAATAAAGCCACACTCACGCCCGAGTCTACTGTGTATAACACTACAAATTCGGTGTTTACACCGGTTTTTTCCATAAGGGTTACTCCCGTACCTGGACTTGTCATGACGTTTGTAACTTTGAACCTACGGTTATATGTACATTTTTGCTTAATATTGTTCCTATCTCTTTCACATGAATCTACTTGCTTTAATTTTGGTGTTTGCTGTTGTTTTTTCTTTTTTTCATGCTTTGGTCTCTAACTCTGAATCTTTGTTCTCACCTTTTTAAAAACTATCTTTTCTATTGTTCTTCTCAAATTTTTTTGTAATTACAATCGTGAAACTAATCATCTTCATACAATTTTGCTACATCGTTGCAAATCTACAACGAGTGGAAAGCAGCGTCAAATCCTATTTTCAAGTCTGAATACAATAATTTTATGTTAACGTTTCTCATTTTGGGTAGCCTCTACTTGATGAAGATTAAACAAGATTTTTAGGAAATAAGTAAATAAACTCTTTTTATAGAGTAATTAAATCTTCATCTTCATCATTAAATAAAGTGAAGATTTAGCGACTCTATAAAAAAGAGTTTATTTATTTATTTCCTAAAAATTAACGTTTCTCAACATGAAACACATGAAATTAATTTTGTCAGAGTCAGGCGAAGATACTTTTTTGCCTTACCACGGAATTTATCGCGTATTACCATCACCAAAGTTCTGTGTGGTATGCTTCTTTTAAAATTCAGTCGGGAAGATCCCTGAATGATTTTTTGATGATAGAACACAAATTGCAGTCTGAGCTCTGAACAAATCTTACTCGTGTCAAACGATTTCGCTTCGCTTTTACAGCTGATACTGTCAAGATGTTCAGACAAATAAATGTCCATCCCGATGATACTATTTGACAAAAAATATTGTTCCGTTTTGAAGCAAGAAAAAAAATTGTTAAAATACGCACTAACTACCGTTACTTATGGTACGAATTGTGCTGCTTTCTTTTCTTTGCAAATGCTTTTACAAATTGGCGGAAGACGAGAGTCGTAAATTCCTTCTGGGTGCTCTATCCATTCAAAAACCATCATACGTTGACAATTTTTATGTAGGTGCTGACGGTTTAGACTCTGCTAATGAACCGAATAAGTAAAATTCAACTTTTCGTGAAGCCGGATTCATGATACATGTGTGTGACTGTAAAAACCCAGCAGACCTTGCTACTAAGGGTATAACCCCAGAGGAGTTGTAATCCAGTTCATTGTGGTGGAATGGACTACACTGGCTCTCCAATTCTGAATTTAGTCCCGGTAGGGGAGAGCGGGGCACGTGCGCCAGAGTTAGCTATATTTAATTACTGCGATGATTTTTTTTCTTTCAATAAAAACAAAATACATTCAACAGAGAAAACTGTCTAATATATTCTTTGATAATTTAATTTATCCTTTGTATTGTGGTTTTTTTTTAATAAAGTCTCAAAGTTGGGTTACCTATGCGGGGCGGGGAAGCCTTGTTGGAGGCACGAGAGTCATGGGTTTGGGGGTACGTGTGTCCCAGCAACGTCAGTGCGAATTTTTTTAAGATCGCTTAAAATTTGAGGTTGAAGTTTCTATCAGCTGATTCGCGACGGCTCCAAAAAATCTCTCAAAAGCTGCGTTTCAAGAGACACTCGTGCCTCCACTCAAAAGACACTGACGCCCCAAAACAGTAGGTTGATTAAAATCATGATTTCTTTGTTTTTAGGCATCTTATGGTGATTATTAAAAAAGGAAAAGAAAATTTAAGAGCTTAACTTCTTATTAAAGTTTATCAGATCGATTAAAGTCATATTATTTTTATAATAGACAACTGAATATCCATTTCCGGACCTCATCTCATGACCCTTATTTTCAATATGACTTTATTTTATTCAGAAGGGTTTTTTCTTTCTAAAATCATTACAGGGAAAAACTATACTAGTATTTGAACGATTTTTGAGAGATTTTGCCGGTTCGTATTAATTTGGGACTGAGAAATTAACATGACACTCTTACCTGTAGTGGCAATATTACCCCGCTCTCCCCTAATGATGATTGCATTGAGACAATCTCTCTTAAGCTCATAGATGCAATGCAAGCACTGCTCTTATACCAAACTCATGTATAAGTATGAAACTTTTATATAGATTTTCTGATTTAGGTAGGATTGTTAAAATAATTGCCTATTGGCTACGCTATTTACAAAACTTGAAAAGGCGAGATTCATCTAAAACTTTAGAATAATCCGTTTGAACCATTGAAAACTGTCGAGTTTTCTGAAGCTCTTTGACGTTGGATTTCAAAGTCTCAACGACATTTTTTCAAGGCTGAAATAGATGCTCTTCTGAAAAATCGAAGGCTTCTGTCTAGTTCATCTATATCTAGAAATCATTGCGACCTTTTTCATATAAAAATAGTTTGCTGCGTGTTAGAGGTCGCACTGAATTAAGTATTGAAGAAAAAAATTGTATAGTTCTACATAAAGATTGTCGTCTTGCTTATTTGATAATGTTCGAATCACATGATAAAACCTTACATGGTGGACCTCAATTGATGGTCAGTCACATTGTGCGAAAGTTTTGATTACTCATGCTTAAGTACTCGTTAAGAAAGTATATAGTGATTGTGTAGTCTGTGCTCGTTTTTCGAGTCGAGATCTCAAAGCATATAAAGGCTACATATGTATGTTGTTTGTTTAACCACAAAGGTTGTTCACCTGGAAGCCGTCTCTAATATCACAACTCCAGGATTCCTAGCTGCTTATTGTAGATTAATTTCAAGACGCGGTCACGTTCAAATCCTTGCTAGTGATAATGGCACCAATTTTCAAGGTGCTGATGAGGAACTTCGAAAAATATTCAGTGAAGCCTCCGAGTTTTACACTTTCTCCTTGTACATTACTTGCGTTTCACTGGCTAATGAAAGTACTGAATAGACTTGTATACCCTCTTCTGCTGCTGACATGGAATTTTTTTCAAATAAATATTCAGTTTCGAAATGTTGGATGGTCCCTGATTTTTCTTGAATTTTTAAATTAATATTCAGTAGTCCTGCAAGCGAGTTAAAGTTTTATGGTTTTCACATGAAAAAGGTGTTTAACTCTAAAATATTTGTATTCCGGTTACGGTCAACTCTGATACCTATCGTATAGGTACTTTGTGTAGGTACACACCACGGTACCTCAGAACAGTTCCAAAACTTGAATCAAATAAGTCTATCATCTCACCACTTAACCCACCTCACGAAATAGTAAACATCTTTAATGAAAAAGTGGTAAAATTTTGAAATCGACATTAATGTTCTTGAATGTATTTACTAAAAAGACTAAAAGTGATTTAAATCTTTACACAGCAAAAATGTGTACAAATCTTAAAAATAAATAATTTAGATTACAATCAATATTTTTATATTGACTTGGTTTCATCCATGCTCTAATATAAATTTTACTTAATTAAAAAAAAAGAAAAAAAGTAAATGGCTCGATAATTTGGCCCCTTCTTAGTTTTTGACAAGACAAGTCACATAAAATCACGGTATATTTGTTCAAAAAAATGAGTGATTCCATATTGTGAGGCCTCGGGTTCTAACCCTGACAGCCCGATGAAAACTGCTTTTCCGAAATCAAAAATCACAAATAGCCTACTCAAGTTGCCCAGCCCGGAGGCACGTCTAAGGCAGCTGCCCTAGGACGATACGGTCTCACTCTAATCTAAGAGCCAACAATATAAGGTAAAGACCCCAATTATGATTACAGTACCTCAGTTTATGGAACGGGTATGAAAATAATGGTTTTTTGTTTATTTTATTAGATGAAAAATTATTTTAGTAAAGAGAATTTAATTTTTAATCTGACGAAAAGCTAAATTTAAGGGTTCTAACAAATGATTGCTTATTTTTTCAATAGTTATTAACTGATACAGTAACTAATCTATGAACTTCGCTCTCGAAAGAGCCATCAGGTATCAGGAGGGCGCAATTTGAATCTTTTTGCGTGACTATTTTTATTTGTTTAGATTATTGTAAGAAATATATGGGTCAAAATAATACTTTTTTTAAAAAACCGTCCGCACGAGGTTCACCGATTTTATTGCAATTTTTTTTGGCGAAATTACTATTTAATAGAAGACTTTTGCCACAAACTTGAGGTCTCTATCTTACTTCTGCTTGGTGCTAGATTTTTTCAAAGATTAAAAAATGGCCTATTTTTAAGCTGTTTTAAGCAATTTTAAGGTATTTTTCGAAAAATTCTAACTTTTGATCAAAACGAGATAGAAACCTCTAGTTTGCGGAAAAATTTTTTTCAAAATAAGTTCTTTTTTGTAAAAATATTTTGACAACATGATTTGGTTATTTTTATAATAATACAGTCCTACACAGATATTGCTATTTTTGCTCATTTGCAGGTATCTTCAAACGACCGTAGCTTTTTCTAGGCTAAATTTTAGTGCATATTAAAAAATTGTTAAATTTTTTTTATGAAAAAATAAAAATTTTGCGACTAACCGGAACCCTGTACGATCTTCCACTTCCAAGATACAGCTGTTTAAAGTTGTCAAAAAACACAAAAAACGCGTTTTTTACGATTTTCACACGCATTTTTGAACGGTTTCGACCTTTTTTTTCTCTCAAAAATATGCGGAATCTTCTCTTCATATGTTTTCAAACAAGCTCCCATAGTAATTGTAGTGCGGATTTGGGGTTTTAGTTGATTCCAAAGCATACACTTTTGACACATTTTATGTGCTAAACTAGTGTTTTTTTTAACAATATACACGCTACATTTAACTTTTTCGTTCATTATAGATGTTTTGAAGTTATTTTTTGACTAAAAACTATTCAAATTCCAGCCAAAATTAGGTCACCTGCTATGAAAAAATTGATACTCAACGAAATATTGATCTCAACATCAAAATGATATACTACTTTTATTCAGTTTTTTAGTTTTTTGATTCGTTAAAAATCTATGTTCAAATATTGTAAATAATATACCACTTGTTTAATTATTTTTTCTATTTTTGAAATTACAAATAATTGATCATAGTTTATCAATTATTCTGATAAAACAATCATGGATTACTATTGCTTACTCTGAAAAAAATGAGTCCAAATTAAAATTGTTATTTTTTGAATGCTATGATGCAACAATCTACCAATCTACATTCTACTTATAATTATATCCACTTATGAAAAAGAGAATGAGAGATTCGATTAGAAAGTCGAGTCGATATATCGAATCGAAACTTGATCTTTGATTCTTAGAGCAAGAGCGCCCCCTTTCAGGCCTCTTAAATCTGTGAACCAGCCAGACGCGTCAAATTTAAAATCTTCAGGCATGCTTGATTTAAATTTTTTTTTTGTTTTTTTTTTTAATTAATAAAGTGAGTAACGAAATTTAAATTTTTAATTAAATATTCACTTACGAAAAGGAGAATGAGAGATTCGATTAGAAAGTCGAGTCGATATATCGAATCGAAACTTAAACTTCGATTCTTGGAGCAAGAGCATCGCCTTAAAGGCCTCTCAAAAGTGTGAACCAGCTGGACCCGCCAAATTTGAAATCTTCAGGCATGCCTGATTTGAATTTTTTTTTTATTTTTTTTTTTAATTAATAAAGTTAAGATAAGCTTCAACACCATAACCTTGGGCATGGCTGAAAAAAATGTTAATATTTTTAATGAACAAATAAGGTGATAAGCTACAACCCCATAAACTTGGGCATGTCTAAAAAAAAAAGTTGATATTTTTAATAAACAAATAAGGCGATGAGCTACAACCTCATAACCTTGGGCATGGCTAAAAAAAATGTTAATATTTTTAATAAACAAATAAGCCGATTAGCTACAACCCCATAACATTGGGCATGGCTCAAAAAATTTTTTTATCTATGTTCAAGGTTATGGGGTGGTAAACTTGTTTGCTTAGTTGTTTAATTAAATATTCACATATTTTATATTCGCTGCGCCCAATGTTATGTGGTTGTAGCTTATCAGCTCATTTGTTTATTAAAAAAATTAATTATTTTTCATTCACTATGCTCAATGTTATGGGGTTGTCGCTCATCGGCTTATTTGTTTATTAATAAAATTAAAATTTTTTTTAGCGATACCCCAGGTTATGAGGTTGTAGCTTATCGGCTTATTTGTTTATTAAAAAAATTAATAATTTTTTCTAAGTACGTCCAGTGTTTTGAAGTCTAGCTCATCGGCTTATTTGTTTAATAAAAAAATTAATTTTTTTTCATTTTCTACGCCCACCGTTAAAGGGTTGTAGCTCATCGGCTTATTTGTTTATGAAAAAAATTAATTATTTTTCATTCGCTACGCCAACCGTCATGGGGTTGTAGCTCATCGGCTTATTTGTTTATTAAAAAATTTAATTATTTTTCATTCACTCCGCCCAGTGTTATGGGATTGTAGCTATCACCTTATTTGTTTATTAAAAATATTAACATTTTTTTTAGCCATGCCCAAGGTTATGAGGTTGTAGCTCATCGTCTTATTTGTTTATTAAAAATATTAACATTTTTTTTAGCCATGCACAAAGTTATGGGGTTGTAGCTTATCGCCTTATTGGTTTATTAAAAATATTAACATTCTTTTCAGCCATGCCCAAGGTTATGGGGTTGTAGCTTATTGGCTTATTTGTTTATTAAAAAAAATTAATTATTTTTACTAAGTACGCCCAGTGTTTTGGAGTCGTAGCTTATCGGCTTATTTGTTTATTACAAAAGTTAATTATTTGTTATTCACTACGCCTAGGGTAATGGGGTTGTAGGCTTGTCCGCATATTTGGCTATTAAAAATTTAAATTACGTTACTCACTTTATTAATAAAAAAAAAAAATAAAAAAAAAATTCAAATCAGGCATGCCTGAAGATTTCAAATTTGGCGGGTCCAGCTGGTTCACACTTTTGAGAGGCCTTTAAGGCGATGCTCTTGCTCCAAGAATCGAAGTTTAAGTTTCGATTCGATATATCGACTCGACTTTCTAATCGAATCTCTCATTCTCCTTTTCGTAAGTGAATATTTAATTAAAAATTTAAATTTCGTTACTCACTTTATTAATTAAAAAAAAAAACAAAAAAAAAATTTAAATCAAGCATGCCTGAAGATTTTAAATTTGACGCGTCTGGCTGGTTCACAGATTTAAGAGGCCTGAAAGGGGGCGCTCTTGCTCTAAGAATCAAAGATCAAGTTTCGATTCGATATATCGACTCGACTTTCTAATCGAATCTCTCATTCTCTTTTTCATAAGTGGATATAATTATAAGTAGAATGTAGATTGGTAGATTGTTGCATGCTTCATAGCATTCAAAAAATAACAATTTTAATTTGGACTCATTTTTTTCAGAGTAAGCAATAGTAATCCATGATTGTTTTATCAGAGTAATTGATAAACTATGATCAATTATTTGTAATTTCAAAAATAGAAAAAATAATTAAACAAGTGGTATATTATTTACAATATTTGAACATAGATTTTTAACGAATCAAAAAACTAAAAAACTGAATAAAAGTAGTATATCATTTTGATGTTGAGATCAATATTTCGTTGAGTATCAATTTTTTCATAGCAGGTGACCTAATTTTGGCTGGAATTTGAATAGTTTTTAGTCAAAAAATAACTTCAAAACATCTATAATGAACGAAAAAGTTAAATGTAGCGTGTATATTGTTAAAAAAAACACTAGTTTAGCACATAAAATGTGTCAAAAGTGTATGCTTTGGAATCAACTAAAACCCCAAATCCGCACTACAATTACTATGGGAGCTTGTTTGAAAACATATGAAGAGAAGATTCCGCATATTTTTGAGAGAAAAAAAAGGTCGAAACCGTTCAAAAATGCGTGTGAAAATCGTAAAAAACGCGTTTTTTGTGTTTTTTGACAACTTTAAACAGCTGTATCTTGGAAGTGGAAGATCGTACAGGGTTCCGGTTAGTCGCAAAATTTTTATTTTTTCATAAAAAAAATTTAACAATTTTTTAATATGCACTAAAATTTAGCCTAGAAAAAGCTACGGTCGTTTGAAGATACCTGCAAATGAGCAAAAATAGCAATATCTGTGTAGGACTGTATTATTATAAAAATAACCAAATTATGTTGTCAAAATATTTTTACAAAAAAGAACTTATTTTGAAAAAAATTTTGCCGCAAACTAGAGGTTTCTATCTCGTTTTGATCAAAAGTTAGAATTTTTCGAAAAATGCCTTAAAATTGCTTAAAACAGCTTAAAAATAGGCCATTTTTCAATCTTTGAAAAAATCTTGCACCAAGCAGAAGTAAGATAGAGACCTCAAGTTTGTGGCAAAAGTCTTCTATTAAATAGTAATTTTGCCAAAAAAAAATTGCAATAAAATCGGTGAACCTCGTGCGGACGGTTTTTTAAAAAAGTATTATTTTGACCCATATATATAGTTTAAAACTCAAATATTTAAATAATCATACTAATTAAACTTGAAAATGCATCTATTCGTGATAATTATTGCTGTTACATAACTAGGGTCTTATTTTTTCATAGCCCCAAATAATGATGACACACAAGTCTGTGATCATAAATTGGGTACTGTTGTCATATTTAGCATGGAACCAGTTTATGAAACACTCATTTTTGGCGAAATTAAACAAAAACATATTTTGAACAATAAATTGTGATCTATTAATTTTAATTTATTGATTATTTCGATTCTTTTTTGGAACTGTAGTGTGGCAAGAGCTTAAAGCATCACCATAAACTTAACCTCACTTTTCCGATGCAGCTCCTCTCGTACGTTTCTCGGCATGTTTTCTGATCGGGGTGTTTCATGAATTGGAGTCTCGAAAGACGCTTATGGGATTTAGCATGTAAAAGTGTTATCATAATTGGGTACTTTAAAAGTCGTTCCATAAAATGATTCCATATACCATTGGCTTTTAAGCTTCATAATTAATTTAGTGAATAATTATTTTGAAAAATTAACACGTTTTCGGATTCAGGAGATGAAAACGATAAAATTAACACATGATTTACCATGAAAATAACTTATGT
The DNA here is from genome assembly GCA_038277355.1 of Encarsia formosa. Classification (NCBI taxonomy): domain Eukaryota; kingdom Metazoa; phylum Arthropoda; class Insecta; order Hymenoptera; family Aphelinidae; genus Encarsia; species Encarsia formosa. The sequence goes on along the minus strand of CM076184.1, from coordinate 37,938,959 downwards.
TTGAAAGAAAATGCTAAAATTTCACACACTTGCTAAAAAGTGTTATCATAATTGGGGTCTTTACCTTACTTCTATATTCGAAGAAGATTGAACTCATATAAAAAAATAAATAAATAAAAAAGATAATTTTTATCTTTAATTACACTGGTACGATTTGTAAGTTTCTTTTAGTTTATGGATAACTAAACAACTATTTTAAATTTTCTTTAATTATGTAACTTGTTTACAGATAAGTAATTTTAAACAAATGATATAAATTATAAGTATACTTACTTTCCATGGCAAAGGTAATAACTTGTCTGGATCACGACTCAAAATTATCCCAATGGCACGACAAGCATTCCATCGTACCTACAATCAAAATTAAAAAAATCAAATTTCAAATGAGTTGTAATTTTTATAAAATTATAAATTTTGTTGTCCAGTGTATACCTTCATATCATTTCCAACTGTAGCACAGTTTATCAAAACTTCGAGTCCACAAGAGGTATCAGGTAAAAAAGATTTACTAGTACACAAAAACATAATACTACCGATTGCTCGTACTGCATTACATTTAACTTTTTCATGATCTTGTCCAGCCTTAATGCTTGTTTTGTAAAGTTTAGGTAAGGCTATGTCCATTGAGATTGGTTCTACCACTTGACTATTTCTAAAAATCCAAGAAACCAGGTTAAATAAATTCCAGCTGATTCATTAAATCAAGACCTTAAATTTTTGTTTAAATCAAAAGGTCATCAAAATCATTTTTTTTTTTTTTTTTTTTTTTTAATAATTTTAGAGCAAATTAGAAATACATGGGTGCTTACGGAGAAAAACTATAAAAACTTCTTTCACTGTCAAAATCTTATAATTAAAGGTAATAATTTATATGACGATCAGAAGTAAAAAAGTTGGAGTTTAAAAAATATAAATACATATTGTTAAATTATGTGAATATTTCAAAATTATTATTTATCATATTTGAATATACGCGGTATGAGTGCCTGGTGCAAGAGTATCTATGCGCATGAGTGTGTTTCTGAAGCTACAGCCGGCTGGGTAGCAGGGTGGCCGATCCCGGCCCAGGTGCTAACGCGAAATTTGGAAATCTTCCGACACAGATCAGGCAAACAAAAAACTCCGTAGATGGAATCTACATTGAAGAAAATCTGCCCTACTCTGATCTCCATCCTCTCGTACTCTCTTTCCTGAGGGACTCCTTTTCAACCTGGATTCATTCCTATAGGAACGAGACAGGTAGGGAGTACATGGATTTTTACTTTTCTCCTAACGCTAAGCCTTGGTTCCACTCTGGCAATCTTACGAGGTCGGTTATTACTACCATTTGCCGAATGCGTAGTAATCATTATAATCTAGCTCACAGTTTATTTAGGAAAAACTTGACAAGTTCTCCAACCTGATCCTGTGATAATTACAGTCTTGAAGACCTAAACCATATTTTATGGGACTGCCCTCTTTATCAGCTACCTCGTCGTAGCTTGATTGAAAACCTCTCCAGAGGTCGTTTGTCCCCTCCTTTTTCTATTGTAAATTTCCTCCAACAGCCAAATGGCTGTCATATTCGTTTTGTTCTCAAATTCGTTTCTGAATGTAAACTCTCGATTTAATCCTCGTCTCAACAATTTTTATTTCTCTCCTACAGAATATTTCCATCAGTTTCAATTCTCCCGCCTTATCTCAGCGCAAACGCACCGGAATAATATATAACCGTGTAGCCTTTATAGGCTAGTGTCAACTAACCAAGAGATAAAGAAAAAAAAACAAAAAACAAAAAACTCACTAACGCTGGGCGCCCAGATTTTTTTATTAACTAATAATTCAATAAATAAAATTCCCCCTAATTTTACAACCCAATAACGCTGGTGGTACTAGTTTTTTATAAATAAAAAAATTAATAAACAATTAACACCTTAGCTGTAAAACCCAATAACGCTGGGCGCATGAATTTTTTAAAAACAAAATAATTAATAAACAAGTAACCCCTTTGCTGTAAGACCCAATAACACTGGGCGTCCGAGTTTTTTATAATAAAAAAAATTAATATACAAATTATCCCCCAAGCCATACAACCCAAAAACGCTGGGCGTCCTAGATTTTTCATCAATAAAATAACTAATAAACAAATTATCCCCCAAAATTTAAAACCCAATAACGCGGGGTGTCTAAATTTTTAATAATTAAAAAAATTAATAAACAAATTATTCCTCAAGTTAAACAACCCAATAACTCTGGGCGTCCGAGTTTTTTAAAAATGAAAAAATTAATAAATAAATTATCCCCCAAGCTATACAACCCAAAAACGCTGGGCGTCCTGGATTTTTTATCAATAAAAAAACTAATAAACAAATTATCTACCAAGTTAAACAACCCAATAACGCTGGGCGTCAAAGTTTTTTATAATTAAAAAAATTAATAAACAAATTATCCCGCAAGCTATACACCCCAATAGACGCTGGGCGTCCTGGTATTGTTATCAATAAAAAAACTAATAAACAAATTATCACCCGAACTATACAACCCAATAACAATGGGCACATGAGTTTTTTATGAACAAAATAATTAATAAACCAATTATTTCCCAAGCTATAGAACCCAATAACGCTGGGCGTCCTGGTTTATCTATCTATAAAAAAACTAATAAACAAATTATCCCTTTAACTATGCAACCCAATAACGCTGGGCGTCCGAGTTTTTAATGAATAAAAAAACGAATAAACAAATTATCTCTCAAGCTTTACAAGCCATCAACATTGGGAGTACGGGACTTTTTTAAATTAATTTAACAATTCAATAAATGAACAGGCCTAATCGTTAAACCTTGTGAAAAATTTGGAGCTCTTTATAAGCTAATAAATGATTTAATAGACTATCACGAGGCACTTACCTTTAATATTCAGAAAAAATGGTGTTGATATATCCAGGATTAAATTACCATTGACAAAAACAAAAAAACAGACGCCCAGCGTTTCGGATGTATAAGTTCGATATAATTTGTTTATTAGATTTTTTTAATCGATTAAATAACTAAGATGCCCAGCGTTATTGGGTTATTTAACTGATGGGTTGGTAGTTAAGTAATTTGTTTTTTCATAAAAAATTCGGACGCCCAGCATTATTGGGTTTTATAGCTTGATGGATAATCTTATAATTCGTTTTTTTATCGATAAAATAACTGTCATGCCCAGCGTTATTAGGTTGTATAGTTTGGGGGTTAATTTGTTTTACAGCTAAGGGGTTGATTGTTTATTAAATTTTTTGTTTATAAAAAACTTGAAAGCCTAGCGTTTTTGGGTTGTATAGCTTAGGGGATAATTTTTTTATTTATAAAAAAAATTAGGATGCCCAGCGTTATTTATTTTTAATGCGGAGGGGTTTATTGTTTATGAAATTTTCTGCTTATAAAAAACTCGAATGCCCAGCGTTATTGGGTTGTACAGCTTGGGAAAACATTTATTTATTTATGATTTTGTTTATAAAAAACTCATCCACCCAGCGTTATTGGGTTGTATAGTTTGGGTGATAATTTTTTTATTAGTTTTTTTATCGACAACAAAACTAGGACGCCAAGCGTTATTGGGTTGTATAGTTTGGGTGATAATTTGTTTATTAATTTTTTTAATTACAAAAAACTCAGACGCCCAGCGTTATTGGGTTATATAGTTTAGGAAATAATTTGTTTACTCGATTTTTAATTGATACAAAAATTAGGACACCCAGCGTTATTGGGTCTTACAGCTACGGGGTTAATTGTTTATTAATTTTTTTGTTTAAAAAAGACTCGGATGCCCAGCGTTATTGGGTTGTATAGCTTGGGGAATAATTTGTTTATTTTTTTTTTTAATAACAAAGAACTCGGACGCCCAGCGTTATTGGGTTGTATAGTTTAGGGGATAATTTGTCTATTCGATTTTTTATTGTTAGAAAAACCAGGACACCCAGCGTTATTGGGTCTTACAGCGACGGGGTTAATTGTTAATTAATTTTTTTAATTATTACAAACTTGGACGCCCAGCGTTATTGCGTTGTTTAACTTGGTAGATAATTTAATTATTAGTTTTTTTATTGATTAAAAATCCAGGACGCCAAACGTTTTTGGGTTGTATAGCTTGGGGAATATTTTGTTTATTAATTTTTTCATTTATAAAAAACTCGGACGCCCAGCGTCTATTGGGTTGTATAGCTTGGGGAATAATTTGTTTATTAATTATTTTAATTACAAAAAACGCGGACACCCAGCGTTATTGGGCTGTATAGTTTAGGGGATAATTTGTTTATTCGTCTTTAATTGATAGAAAAACCTGGACACCCAGCGTTATTGTGTCTTACAACTACGGGGTTAATTGTTTATTAATTTTTTTGTTTATAAAGAACTCGGACGCCCAGCGTTATTGGGTTGTAAATTTTGAGGGATAATTTGTTTATTAGTTATTTTAATGATGAAAAACAAGGACGCCCAGCGTTTTTGGGTTGTATAGCTTGGGGGATATTTTGTTTATTAATTTTTTTAATTATAAAAAACTCGGACGCCCAGCGTTATTGGGTCGTTTAACTTGATAGATTATTTTGTTTATTAGTTTTTTTATCGATGAAAAATCCAGGAAGCCCAGCGTTTTTGGGTTGTATAGCTTGGGGGATACTTTGTTGATTAATTTTTTCATTTATAAAAAACTCGGACGCCCAGAGTATTTGGGTTGTTTAGCTTGAGAGATAATTTGTTTATTAATTTTTCTTATTATAAAAAACTCGGACGCCCAGCGTTATTGGGTTGTAAATTTTGGGGGATAATTTGTTTATTAGTTTTTTTATTGATGAAAAATCTAGGACGCCCAGCGTTTTTGGGTCGTATAGCTTGGGGGATGCTTTGTACATTAGTTTTTTTTATTATAAAACCTTGGACGCCCATTGTTCTCGGAATTTACAGCAAAGGGGTTAATAGTTTATTAATTATTTTGTTTATAAAAAATTCATGATCCCAGCGTTATTGGGTAGTATAGTTTGGATGATAATTTGTTTATTAGTTTTTTTATTGATAGCAAAACCAGGACGCCCAGTGTTATTGGAATGTATAGCTTGGGGAATAATTTGTTTATTAATTTTTTTAATTACAAAAAACTCGGACGCCCAGCGTTATTGGGTTATATAGTTTAGGAAATAATTTGTTTACTCGTTTTTTAATTGATACAAAAATTAGGACACCCAGCGTTATTGGGTCTTACAGCTACGGGGTTAATTGATTATTAATTTTTTTGTTTAAAAAAGACTCGGATGCCCAGCGTTATTGGGTTGTATAGCTTGGGGAATAATTTGTTTATTTTTTTTTTTAATAACAAAGAACTCGGACGCCCAGCGTTATTGGGTTGTAAAGTTTAGGGGATAATTTGTCTATTCGTTTTTTTATTGATAGAAAAACCAGGACACCCAGCGTTATTGGGTCTTACAGCGACGGGGTTAATTGTTAATTAATTTTTTTAATTATTACAAACTTGGACGCCCAGCGTTATTGCGTTGTTTAACTTGGTAGATAATTTAATTATTAGTTTTTTTATTGATTAAAAATCCAGGACGCCAAACGTTTTTGGGTTGTATAGCTTGGGGAATATTTTGTTTATTAATTTTTTCATTTATAAAAAACTCGGACGCCCAGCGTCTATTGGGTTGTATAACTTGGAGGATAATTTTTTTTATTAATTTTTTTAGTTATAAAAAACTCGGACGCCCAGCGTTATTGGGTTTTTTAACTTGATAGATAATTTTGTTTATTAGTAGATTATTTTGTTTATTAGTTTTTTTATTGATAACAAAACCAGGACGCCCAGCGTTATTGGTATGTTAGGTTGGGGAATAACCTGTTTATTAATTTTTTAAATTATAATGAACTCGGACGCCCAGCAATATTGGGTTGTTTAACTTGAGGGATAATTTATTTATTAGTTTTTTTAACGATGAAAAACAAGGACGCCCAGCGTTTTTGGGTTGTATAGCTTGGGGGATAATTTGTTTACTCGTTTTTCTATTGATACAAAAACCAGGACACCCAGCGTTATTGGGTCTTACAGCTACGGGGTTAATTGTTTATTAATTTTTTTGTTTATAAAAGTCTCGGATGCCCGGCGTTATTGGGTTGTATAGCTTGGGAAATAATTTGTTTATTTTTTTTTAATTACAAAGAACTCGGACGCCCAGCGTTATTGGGTTGTATAGTTTAGGGGATAATTTGTCTATTTGTTTTTTTATTGATAGAAAAACCAGGACACCCAGCGTTATTGGGTCTTACAGCTACGGGGTTAATTGTTTATTAATTTTTTTTATCATTACAAACTTGGACGCCCAGCGTCTATTGGGTTGTATAACTTGGAGGATAATTTTTTTTCTTAATTTTTTTAGTTCTAAAAAACTCGGACGCCCAGCGTTATTGGGTTTTTTAACTTGATAGATTATTTCATTTATTAGTAAATTGTTTTGTTTATTAGTTTTTTTATTGATAACAAAACCAGGACACCCAGCGTTATTGGTATGTTAGGTTGGGGAATAATTTGTTTATTAATTTTTTAAATTATAATGAACTCGGACGCCCAGCAATATTGGGTTGTTTAACTTGAGGGATAATTTATTTATTAGTTTTTTTAACGATGAGAAACAAGGACGCCCAGCGTTTTTGGGTTGTATAGCTTGGGGGATATTTTGTTTATTAATTTTTTCATTTATAAAAAACTCGGACGCCCAGAGTTATTGGGTTGTTTAACTTGAGGGATAATTTGTTTATTAATTTTTTTAATCATTAAATATTTGGACGCCCAGCGTTATTGGGTTTTAAATTTTGGGGGATAATTTGTTTATTAGTTTTTTTATTGATGAAAAATCTAGGACGCCCAGCGTTTTTGGGTTGTATAGCTTGGGGGATAATTTGTATATTAATTTTTTTTATTATAAAAAACTCGGACGCCCATTGTTATTGGAATTTACAGCAAAGAGACTTATTGTTTATGAATTATTTTGTTTGTAAAAAATTCATGCGCCCAGCGTTATTGGGTTGTATAGTTTGGGTGATAATTTTTTCATTCGTTTTTTTATTAATAGCAAAACCAGGACGCCCAGCGTTATTGGGTTGTATAGCTTGGGGAATAATTTGTTTATTCGTCTTTTATCGATAGAAAAACCAGGACACCCAGCGTTATTGTGTCTTACAACTACGGGGTTAATTGTTTATTAATTTTTTTGTTTATAAAAAACTCGGACGCCCAGCGTTATTGGGTTGTATAGCTTGGGGAATAATATGTTTATTTTTTTTTTTAATTACAAAGAACTCGGACGCCCAGCGTTATTGGGTTGTATAGTTTAGGGGATAATTTGTCTATTCGTTTTTTTATTGATAGAAAAACCAGGACACCCAGCGTTATTGGGTCTTACAGCTACGAGGTTAATTGTTTATTAATTTTTTTAATTATTACAAACTTGGACGCCCAGCGTCCATTGGGTTGTATAACTTGGAGGATAATTTTTTTTATTAATTTTTTTAGTTATAAAAAACTCGGACGCCCAGCGTTATTGGGTTTTTTAACTTGATAGATTATTTTGTTTATTAGTTTTTTTATTGATAACAAAACCAGGACGCCCAGCGTTATTGGTATGTTAGGTTGGGGAATAATTTGTTTATTAATTTTTTAAATTATAATGAACTCGGACGCCCAGCAATATTGGGTTGTTTAACTTGAGGGATAATTTATTTATTAGTTTTTTTAACGATGAGAAACAAGGACGCCCAGCGTTTTTGGGTTGTATAGCTTGGGGGATATTTTGTTTATTAATTTTTTCATTTATAAAAAACTCGGACGCCCAGCGTTATTGGGTTTTTTAACTTGATAGATTATTTCATTTATTAGTAGATTATTTTGTTTATTAGTTTTTTTATTGATAACAAAACCAGGACACCCAGCGTTATTGGTATGTTAGGTTGGGGAATAATTTGTTTATTAATTTTTTAAATTATAATGAACTCGGACGCCCAGCAATATTGGGTTGTTTAACTTGAGGGATAATTTATTTATTAGTTTTTTTAACGATGAGAAACAAGGACGCCCAGCGTTTTTGGGTTGTATAGCTTGGGGGATATTTTGTTTATTAATTTTTTCATTTATAAAAAACTCGGACGCCCAGCGTTATTGGGTCTTACAGCTACGGGGTTAATTGTTTATTAATTTTTTTGTTTATAAAAAACTCGGACGCCCAGCGTTATTGAGTTGTATAGCTTAGGGAATAATATGTTTATTTTTTTTTTTAATTACAAAGAACTCGGACGCCCAGCGTTATTGGGTTGTATAGTTTAGGGGATAATTTGTCTATTCGTTTTTTTATTGATAGAAAAACCAGGACACCCAGCGTTATTGGGTCTTACAGCTACGGGGTTAATTGTTTATTAATTTTTTTAATTATTACAAACTTGGACGCCCAGCGTCCATTGGGTTGTATAACTTGGAGGATAATTTTTTTTATTAATTTTTTTAGTTATAAAAAACTTGGACGCCCAGCGTTATTGGGTTTTTTAACTTGATAGATTATTTTGTTTATTAGTTTTTTTATTGATAACAAAACCAGGACGCCCAGCGTTATTGGTATGTTAGGTTGGGGAATAATTTGTTTATTAATTTTTTAAATTATAATGAACTCGGACGCCCAGCAATATTGGGTTGTTTAACTTGAGGGATAATTTATTAATTAGTTTTTTAAACGATGAGAAACAAGGACGCCCTAGTTTTTGGGTTGTATAGCTTGGGGGATATTTTGTTTATTAATTTTTTTAATTACAAAAAACTCGGACGCCCAGCGTTAGTGGGTTGTATAGTTTAGGGGATAATTTGTTTACTCGTTTTTTTATTGATACAAAAACCAGGACACCCAGCGTTATTGGGTCTTACAGCTACGGGGTTAATTGTTTATTAATTCTTTTAATTATTACAAACTTGGACGCCCAGCGTTATTGCGTTGTTTAACTTGGTAGATAATTTAATTATTAGTTTTTTTATTGATTAAAAATCCAGGACGCCAAACGTTTTTGGGTTGTATAGCTTGGGGAATATTTTGTTTATTAATTTTTTCATTTATAAAAAACTCGGACGCCCAGCGTCTATTGGGTTGTATAACTTGGAGGATAATTTTTTTTATTAATTTTTTTAGTTATAAAAAACTCGGACGCCCAGCGTTATTGGGTTTTTTAACTTGATAGATTATTTTGTTTATTAGTAGATTATTTTGTTTATTAGTTTTTTTATTGATAACAAAACCAGGACGCCCAGCGTTATTGGTATGTTAGGTTGGGGAATAATTTGTTTATGAATTTTTTAAATTATAATGAACTGGGACGCCCAGCAATATTGGGTTGTTTAACTTGAGGGATAATTTATTTATTAGTTTTTTTAACGATGAGAAACAAGGACGCCCAGCGTTTTTGGGTTGTATAGCTTGGGGGATATTTTGTTTATTAATTTTTTCATTTATAAAAAACTCGGACGCCCAGAGTTATTGGGTTGTTTAACTTGAGGGATAATTTGTTTATAAATTTTTTTAATCATTAAATATTTGGACGCCCAGCGTTATTGGGTTTTAAATTTTGGGGGATAATTTGTTTATTAGTTTTTTTATTGATGAAAAATCTAGGACGCCCAGCGTTTTTGGAATGTATAGCTTGGGGGATAATTTGTATATTAATTTTTTTTATTATAAAAAACTCGGACACCCAGCGTTATTGGGTTGTTTAACTTAAGGGATAATTTGTTTATTAATTTTTTTAATCATTAAATATTTGGACGCCCAGCGTTATTGGGTTGTATAGCTTGGGGAATAATTTGTTTATTAGTTTTTTTATTGATGAAAAATCTAGGACGCCAAACGTTTTTGGGTTGTATAGCTTGGGGAATATTTTGTTTATTAATTTTTTCATTTATAAAAAACTCGGACGCACAGCGTCTATTGGGTTGTATAACTTGGAGGATAATTTTTTTTCTTAATTTTTTTAGTTCTAAAAAACTCGGACGCCCAGCGTTATTGGGTTTTTTAACTTGATAGATTATTTCATTTATTAGTAAATTGTTTTGTTTATTAGTTTTTTTATTGATAACAAAACCAGGACACCCAGCGTTATTGGTATGTTAGGTTGGGGAATAATTTGTTTATTAATTTTTTAAATTATAATGAACTCGGACGCCCAGCAATATTGGGTTGTTTAACTTGAGGGATAATTTATTTATTAGTTTTTTTAACGATGAGAAACAAGGACGCCCAGCGTTTTTGGGTTGTATAGCTTGGGGGATATTTTGTTTATTAATTTTTTCATTTATAAAAAACTCGGACGCCCAGAGTTATTGGGTTGTTTAACTTGAGGGATAATTTGTTTATTAATTTTTTTAATCATTAAATATTTGGACGCCCAGCGTTATTGGGTTTTAAATTTTGGGGGATAATTTGTTTATTAGTTTTTTTATTGATGAAAAATCTAGGACGCCCAGCGTTTTTGGGTTGTATAGCTTGGGGGATAATTTGTATATTAATTTTTTTTATTATAAAAAACTCGGACGCCCATTGTTATTGGAATTTACAGCAAAGAGACTTATTGTTTATGAATTATTTTGTTTGTAAAAAATTCATGCGCCCAGCGTTATTGGGTTGTATAGTTTGGGTGATAATTTTTTCATTCGTTTTTTTATTAATAGCAAAACCAGGACGCCCAGCGTTATTGGGTTGTATAGCTTGGGGAATAATTTGTTTATTCGTCTTTTATCGATAGAAAAACCAGGACACCCAGCGTTATTGTGTCTTACAACTACGGGGTTAATTGTTTATTAATTTTTTTGTTTATAAAAAACTCGGACGCCCAGCGTTATTGGGTTGTATAGCTTGGGGAATAATATGTTTATTTTTTTTTTTAATTACAAAGAACTCGGACGCCCAGCGTTATTGGGTTGTATAGTTTAGGGGATAATTTGTCTATTCGTTTTTTTATTGATAGAAAAACCAGGACACCCAGCGTTATTGGGTCTTACAGCTACGAGGTTAATTGTTTATTAATTTTTTTAATTATTACAAACTTGGACGCCCAGCGTCCATTGGGTTGTATAACTTGGAGGATAATTTTTTTTATTAATTTTTTTAGTTATAAAAAACTCGGACGCCCAGCGTTATTGGGTTTTTTAACTTGATAGATTATTTTGTTTATTAGTTTTTTTATTGATAACAAAACCAGGACGCCCAGCGTTATTGGTATGTTAGGTTGGGGAATAATTTGTTTATTAATTTTTTAAATTATAATGAACTCGGACGCCCAGCAATATTGGGTTGTTTAACTTGAGGGATAATTTATTAATTAGTTTTTTAAACGATGAGAAACAAGGACGCCCTAGTTTTTGGGTTGTATAGCTTGGGGGATATTTTGTTTATTAATTTTTTTAATTACAAAAAACTCGGACGCCCAGCGTTAGTGGGTTGTATAGTTTAGGGGATAATTTGTTTACTCGTTTTTTTATTGATACAAAAACCAGGACACCCAGCGTTATTGGGTCTTACAGCTACGGGGTTAATTGTTTATTAATTTTTTTAATCATTACAAACTTGGACGCCCAGCGTCTATTGGGTTGTATAACTTGGAGGATAATTTTTTTTCTTAATTTTTTTAGTTCTAAAAAACTCGGACGCCCAGCGTTATTGGGTTTTTTAACTTGATAGATTATTTCATTTATTAGTAGATTATTTTGTTTATTAGTTTTTTTATTGATAACAAAACCAGGACACCCAGCGTTATTGGTATGTTAGGTTGGGGAATAATTTGTTTATTAATTTTTTAAATTATAATGAACTCGGACGCCCAGCAATATTGGGTTGTTTAACTTGAGGGATAATTTATTTATTAGTTTTTTTAACGATGAGAAACAAGGACGCCCAGCGTTTTTGGGTTGTATAGCTTGGGGGATATTTTGTTTATTAATTTTTTCATTTATAAAAAACTCGGACGCCCAGCGTTATTGGGTCTTACAGCTACGGGGTTAATTGTTTATTAATTTTTTTAGTTATAAAAAACTCAGACGCCCAGCGTTATTGGGTTTTTTAACTTGATAGATTATTTTGTTTATTAGTTTTTTTATTGATAACAAAACCAGGACGCCCAGCGTTATTGGTATGTTAGGTTGGGGAATAATTTGTTTATTAATTTTTTAAATTATAATGAACTCGGACGCCCAGCAATATTGGGTTGTTTAACTTGAGGGATAATTTATTAATTAGTTTTTTAAACGATGAGAAACAAGGACGCCCTAGTTTTTGGGTTGTATAGCTTGGGGGATATTTTGTTTATTAATTTTTTTAATTACAAAAAACTCGGACGCCCAGCGTTAGTGGGTTGTATAGTTTAGGGGATAATTTGTTTACTCGTTTTTTTATTGATACAAAAACCAGGACACCCAGCGTTATTGGGTCTTACAGCTACGGGGTTAATTGTTTATTAATTCTTTTAATTATTACAAACTTGGACGCCCAGCGTTATTGCGTTGTTTAACTTGGTAGATAATTTAATTATTAGTTTTTTTATTGATTAAAAATCCAGGACGCCAAACGTTTTTGGGTTGTATAGCTTGGGGAATATTTTGTTTATTAATTTTTTCATTTATAAAAAACTCGGACGCCCAGCGTCTATTGGGTTGTATAACTTGGAGGATAATTTTTTTTATTAATTTTTTTAGTTATAAAAAACTCGGACGCCCAGCGTTATTGGGTTTTTTAACTTGATAGATTATTTTGTTTATTAGTAGATTATTTTGTTTATTAGTTTTTTTATTGATAACAAAACCAGGACGCCCAGCGTTATTGGTATGTTAGGTTGGGGAATAATTTGTTTATGAATTTTTTAAATTATAATGAACTGGGACGCCCAGCAATATTGGGTTGTTTAACTTGAGGGATAATTTATTTATTAGTTTTTTTAACGATGAGAAACAAGGACGCCCAGCGTTTTTGGGTTGTATAGCTTGGGGGATATTTTGTTTATTAATTTTTTCATTTATAAAAAACTCGGACGCCCAGAGTTATTGGGTTGTTTAACTTGAGGGATAATTTGTTTATAAATTTTTTTAATCATTAAATATTTGGACGCCCAGCGTTATTGGGTTTTAAATTTTGGGGGATAATTTGTTTATTAGTTTTTTTATTGATGAAAAATCTAGGACGCCCAGCGTTTTTGGAATGTATAGCTTGGGGGATAATTTGTATATTAATTTTTTTTATTATAAAAAACTCGGACACCCAGCGTTATTGGGTTGTTTAACTTAAGGGATAATTTGTTTATTAATTTTTTTAATCATTAAATATTTGGACGCCCAGCGTTATTGGGTTGTATAGCTTGGGGAATAATTTGTTTATTAGTTTTTTTATTGATGAAAAATCTAGGACGCCAAACGTTTTTGGGTTGTATAGCTTGGGGAATATTTTGTTTATTAATTTTTTCATTTATAAAAAACTCGGACGCACAGCGTCTATTGGGTTGTATAACTTGGAGGATAATTTTTTTTCTTAATTTTTTTAGTTCTAAAAAACTCGGACGCCCAGCGTTATTGGGTTTTTTAACTTGATAGATTATTTCATTTATTAGTAAATTGTTTTGTTTATTAGTTTTTTTATTGATAACAAAACCAGGACACCCAGCGTTATTGGTATGTTAGGTTGGGGAATAATTTGTTTATTAATTTTTTAAATTATAATGAACTCGGACGCCCAGCAATATTGGGTTGTTTAACTTGAGGGATAATTTATTTATTAGTTTTTTTAACGATGAGAAACAAGGACGCCCAGCGTTTTTGGGTTGTATAGCTTGGGGGATATTTTGTTTATTAATTTTTTCATTTATAAAAAACTCGGACGCCCAGAGTTATTGGGTTGTTTAACTTGAGGGATAATTTGTTTATTAATTTTTTTAATCATTAAATATTTGGACGCCCAGCGTTATTGGGTTTTAAATTTTGGGGGATAATTTGTTTATTAGTTTTTTTATTGATGAAAAATCTAGGACGCCCAGCGTTTTTGGGTTGTATAGCTTGGGGGATAATTTGTATATTAATTTTTTTTATTATAAAAAACTCGGACGCCCATTGTTATTGGAATTTACAGCAAAGAGACTTATTGTTTATGAATTATTTTGTTTGTAAAAAATTCATGCGCCCAGCGTTATTGGGTTGTATAGTTTGGGTGATAATTTTTTCATTCGTTTTTTTATTAATAGCAAAACCAGGACGCCCAGCGTTATTGGGTTGTATAGCTTGGGGAATAATTTGTTTATTCGTCTTTTATCGATAGAAAAACCAGGACACCCAGCGTTATTGTGTCTTACAACTACGGGGTTAATTGTTTATTAATTTTTTTGTTTATAAAAAACTCGGACGCCCAGCGTTATTGGGTTGTATAGCTTGGGGAATAATATGTTTATTTTTTTTTTTAATTACAAAGAACTCGGACGCCCAGCGTTATTGGGTTGTATAGTTTAGGGGATAATTTGTCTATTCGTTTTTTTATTGATAGAAAAACCAGGACACCCAGCGTTATTGGGTCTTACAGCTACGAGGTTAATTGTTTATTAATTTTTTTAATTATTACAAACTTGGACGCCCAGCGTCCATTGGGTTGTATAACTTGGAGGATAATTTTTTTTATTAATTTTTTTAGTTATAAAAAACTCGGACGCCCAGCGTTATTGGGTTTTTTAACTTGATAGATTATTTTGTTTATTAGTTTTTTTATTGATAACAAAACCAGGACGCCCAGCGTTATTGGTATGTTAGGTTGGGGAATAATTTGTTTATTAATTTTTTAAATTATAATGAACTCGGACGCCCAGCAATATTGGGTTGTTTAACTTGAGGGATAATTTATTAATTAGTTTTTTAAACGATGAGAAACAAGGACGCCCTAGTTTTTGGGTTGTATAGCTTGGGGGATATTTTGTTTATTAATTTTTTTAATTACAAAAAACTCGGACGCCCAGCGTTAGTGGGTTGTATAGTTTAGGGGATAATTTGTTTACTCGTTTTTTTATTGATACAAAAACCAGGACACCCAGCGTTATTGGGTCTTACAGCTACGGGGTTAATTGTTTATTAATTTTTTTAATCATTACAAACTTGGACGCCCAGCGTCTATTGGGTTGTATAACTTGGAGGATAATTTTTTTTCTTAATTTTTTTAGTTCTAAAAAACTCGGACGCCCAGCGTTATTGGGTTTTTTAACTTGATAGATTATTTCATTTATTAGTAGATTATTTTGTTTATTAGTTTTTTTATTGATAACAAAACCAGGACACCCAGCGTTATTGGTATGTTAGGTTGGGGAATAATTTGTTTATTAATTTTTTAAATTATAATGAACTCGGACGCCCAGCAATATTGGGTTGTTTAACTTGAGGGATAATTTATTTATTAGTTTTTTTAACGATGAGAAACAAGGACGCCCAGCGTTTTTGGGTTGTATAGCTTGGGGGATATTTTGTTTATTAATTTTTTCATTTATAAAAAACTCGGACGCCCAGCGTTATTGGGTCTTACAGCTACGGGGTTAATTGTTTATTAATTTTTTTGTTTATAAAAAACTCGGACGCCCAGCGTTATTGAGTTGTATAGCTTGGGGAATAATATGTTTATTTTTTTTTTTAATTACAAAGAACTCGGACGCCCAGCGTTATTGGGTTGTATAGTTTAGGGGATAATTTGTCTATTCGTTTTTTTATTGATAGAAAAACCAGGACACCCAGCGTTATTGGGTCTTACAGCTACGGGGTTAATTGTTTATTAATTTTTTTAATTATTACAAACTTGGACGCCCAGCGTCCATTGGGTTGTATAACTTGGAGGATAATTTTTTTTATTAATTTTTTTAGTTATAAAAAACTCGGACGCCCAGCGTTATTGGGTTTTTTAACTTGATAGATTATTTTGTTTATTAGTTTTTTTATTGATAACAAAACCAGGACGCCCAGCGTTACTGGTATGTTAGGTTGGGGAATAATTTGTTTATTAATTTTTTAAATTATAATGAACTCGGACGCCCAGCAATATTGGGTTGTTTAACTTGAGGGATAATTTATTAATTAGTTTTTTAAACGATGAGAAACAAGGACGCCCTAGTTTTTGGGTTGTATAGCTTGGGGGATATTTTGTTTATTAATTTTTTTAATTACAAAAAACTCGGACGCCCAGCGTTAGTGGGTTGTATAGTTTAGGGGATAATTTGTTTACTCGTTTTTTTATTGATACAAAAACCAGGACACCCAGCGTTATTGGGTCTTACAGCTACGGGGTTAATTGTTTATTAATTCTTTTAATTATTACAAACTTGGACGCCCAGCGTTATTGCGTTGTTTAACTTGGTAGATAATTTAATTATTAGTTTTTTTATTGATTAAAAATCCAGGACGCCAAACGTTTTTGGGTTGTATAGCTTGGGGAATATTTTGTTTATTAATTTTTTCATTTATAAAAAACTCGGACGCCCAGCGTCTATTGGGTTGTATAACTTGGAGGATAATTTTTTTTATTAATTTTTTTAGTTATAAAAAACTCGGACGCCCAGCGTTATTGGGTTTTTTAACTTGATAGATTATTTTGTTTATTAGTAGATTATTTTGTTTATTAGTTTTTTTATTGATAACAAAACCAGGACGCCCAGCGTTATTGGTATGTTAGGTTGGGGAATAATTTGTTTATGAATTTTTTAAATTATAATGAACTGGGACGCCCAGCAATATTGGGTTGTTTAACTTGAGGGATAATTTATTTATTAGTTTTTTTAACGATGAGAAACAAGGACGCCCAGCGTTTTTGGGTTGTATAGCTTGGGGGATATTTTGTTTATTAATTTTTTCATTTATAAAAAACTCGGACGCCCAGAGTTATTGGGTTGTTTAACTTGAGGGATAATTTGTTTATAAATTTTTTTAATCATTAAATATTTGGACGCCCAGCGTTATTGGGTTTTAAATTTTGGGGGATAATTTGTTTATTAGTTTTTTTATTGATGAAAAATCTAGGACGCCCAGCGTTTTTGGAATGTATAGCTTGGGGGATAATTTGTATATTAATTTTTTTTATTATAAAAAACTCGGACACCCAGCGTTATTGGGTTGTTTAACTTAAGGGATAATTTGTTTATTAATTTTTTTAATCATTAAATATTTGGACGCCCAGCGTTATTGGGTTGTATAGCTTGGGGAATAATTTGTTTATTAGTTTTTTTATTGATGAAAAATCTAGGACGCCAAACGTTTTTGGGTTGTATAGCTTGGGGAATATTTTGTTTATTAATTTTTTCATTTATAAAAAACTCGGACGCACAGCGTCTATTGGGTTGTATAACTTGGAGGATAATTTTTTTTATTAATTTTTTTAGTTATAAAAAACTCGGACGCCCAGCGTTATTGGGTTTTTTAACTTGATAGATTATTTTGTTTATTAGTAGATTATTTTGTTTATTAGTTTTTTTATTGATAACAAAACCAGGACGCCAAGCGTTATTGGTATGTTAGGTTGGGGAATAATTTGTTTATTAATTTTTCAAATTATAATGATCTCGGACGCCCAGCAATATTGGGTTGTTTAACTTGAGGGATAATTTATTTATTAGTTTTTTTAACGATGAGAAACAAGGACGCCCAGCGTTTTTGGGTTGTATAGCTTGGGGGATATTTTGTTTATTAATTTTTTCATTTATAAAAAACTCGGACGCCCAGAGTTATTGGGTTGTTTAACTTGAGGGATAATTTGTTTATTAATTTTTTTAATCATTAAATATTTGGACGCCCAGCGTTATTGGGTTTTCAATTTTGGGGGATAATTTGTTTATTAGTTTTTTTATTGATGAAAAATCTAGGACGCCCAGCGTTTTTGGGTTGTATAGTTTAGGGGATAATTTGTCTATTCGTTTTTTTATTGATAGAAAAACCAGGACACCCAGCGTTATTGGGTCTTACAGCTACGGGGTTAATTGTTTATTAATTTTTTTAATTATTACAAACTTGGACGCCCAGCGTCCATTGGGTTGTATAACTTGGAGGATAATTTTTTTTATTAATTTTTTTAGTTATAAAAAACTCGGACGCCCAGCGTTATTGGGTTTTTTAACTTGATAGATTATTTTGTTTATTAGTTTTTTTATTGATAACAAAACCAGGACGCCCAGCGTTATTGGTATGTTAGGTTGGGGAATAATTTGTTTATTAATTTTTTAAATTATAATGAACTCGGACGCCCAGCAATATTGGGTTGTTTAACTTGAGGGATAATTTATTAATTAGTTTTTTAAACGATGAGAAACAAGGACGCCCTAGTTTTTGGGTTGTATAGCTTGGGGGATATTTTGTTTATTAATTTTTTTAATTACAAAAAACTCGGACGCCCAGCGTTAGTGGGTTGTATAGTTTAGGGGATAATTTGTTTACTCGTTTTTTTATTGATACAAAAACCAGGACACCCAGCGTTATTGGGTCTTACAGCTACGGGGTTAATTGTTTATTAATTCTTTTAATTATTACAAACTTGGACGCCCAGCGTTATTGCGTTGTTTAACTTGGTAGATAATTTAATTATTAGTTTTTTTATTGATTAAAAATCCAGGACGCCAAACGTTTTTGGGTTGTATAGCTTGGGGAATATTTTGTTTATTAATTTTTTCATTTATAAAAAACTCGGACGCCCAGCGTCTATTGGGTTGTATAACTTGGAGGATAATTTTTTTTATTAATTTTTTTAGTTATAAAAAACTCGGACGCCCAGCGTTATTGGGTTTTTTAACTTGATAGATTATTTTGTTTATTAGTAGATTATTTTGTTTATTAGTTTTTTTATTGATAACAAAACCAGGACGCCCAGCGTTATTGGTATGTTAGGTTGGGGAATAATTTGTTTATGAATTTTTTAAATTATAATGAACTGGGACGCCCAGCAATATTGGGTTGTTTAACTTGAGGGATAATTTATTTATTAGTTTTTTTAACGATGAGAAACAAGGACGCCCAGCGTTTTTGGGTTGTATAGCTTGGGGGATATTTTGTTTATTAATTTTTTCATTTATAAAAAACTCGGACGCCCAGAGTTATTGGGTTGTTTAACTTGAGGGATAATTTGTTTATAAATTTTTTTAATCATTAAATATTTGGACGCCCAGCGTTATTGGGTTTTAAATTTTGGGGGATAATTTGTTTATTAGTTTTTTTATTGATGAAAAATCTAGGACGCCCAGCGTTTTTGGAATGTATAGCTTGGGGGATAATTTGTATATTAATTTTTTTTATTATAAAAAACTCGGACACCCAGCGTTATTGGGTTGTTTAACTTAAGGGATAATTTGTTTATTAATTTTTTTAATCATTAAATATTTGGACGCCCAGCGTTATTGAGTTGTATAGCTTGGGGAATAATTTGTTTATTAGTTTTTTTATTGATGAAAAATCTAGGACGCCAAACGTTTTTGGGTTGTATAGCTTGGGGAATATTTTGTTTATTAATTTTTTCATTTATAAAAAACTCGGACGCACAGCGTCTATTGGGTTGTATAACTTGGAGGATAATTTTTTTTATTAATTTTTTTAGTTATAAAAAACTCGGACGCCCAGCGTTATTGGGTTTTTTAACTTGATAGATTATTTTGTTTATTAGTAGATTATTTTGTTTATTAGTTTTTTTATTGATAACAAAACCAGGACGCCAAGCGTTATTGGTATGTTAGGTTGGGGAATAATTTGTTTATTAATTTTTCAAATTATAATGATCTCGGACGCCCAGCAATATTGGGTTGTTTAACTTGAGGGATAATTTATTTATTTGTTTTTTTAACGATGAGAAACAAGGTCGCCCAGCGTTTTTGGGTTGTATAGCTTGGGGGATATTTTGTTTATTAATTTTTTCATTTATAAAAAACTCGGACGCCCAGAGTTATTGGGTTGTTTAACTTGAGGGATAATTTGTTTATTAATTTTTTTAATCATTAAATATTTGGACGCCCAGCGTTATTGGGTTTTCAATTTTGGGGGATAATTTGTTTATTAGTTTTTTTATTGATGAAAAATCTAGGACGCCCAGCGTTTTTGGGTTGTATAGCTTGGGGGATATTTTGTTTATTAATTTTTTTAATTATAAAAAACTCGGACGCCCAGCGTTATTGGGCTGTTTAACTTGGTAGATAATTTGTTTATCAGTTTTTTTATTGATTAAAAATCCAGGACGCCCAGCGTTTTTGGGTTGTATCAATTGGGGGATAATTTGTTTATTAATTTTTAATTTATAAAAAACTCGGATGCCAGAGTTATTGGGTTGTTTAACTTGGTATATAATTTGTTTATTAGTTTTTTTATCGATGAAAAATCCAGGACGCCCAGCGTTTTTGGGTTGTATAGCTTGGGGGATAATTTGTATATTAATTTTTTTTATTATAAAAAACTCGGACGCCCATTGTTATTGGAATTTACAGCAAAGAGACTTATTGTTTATGAATTATTTTGTTTGTAAAAAATTCATGCGCCCAGCGTTATTGGGTTGTATAGTTTGGGTGATAATTTTTTTATTAGTTTTTTTATTAATAGCAAAACCAGGACGCCCAGCGTTATTGGGTTGTATAGTTTAGGGGATAATTTGTTTACTCGTTTTTTTATTGATACAAAAACCAGGACACCCAGCGTTATTGGGTCTTACAGCTACGGGGTTAATTGTTTATTAATTTTTTTGTTTATAAAAGTCTCGGATGCCCAGCGTTATTGGGTTGTATAGCTTGGGGAATAATTTGTTTATTAGTTTTTTTATTGATGAAAAATCTAGGACGCCAAACGTTTTTGGGTTGTATAGCTTGGGGAATATTTTGTTTATTAATTTTTTCATTTATAAAAAACTCGGACGCACAGCGTCTATTGGGTTGTATAACTTGGAGGATAATTTTTTTTATTAATTTTTTTAGTTATAAAAAACTCGGACGCCCAGCGTTATTGGGTTTTTTAACTTGATAGATTATTTTGTTTATTAGTAGATTATTTTGTTTATTAGTTTTTTTATTGATAACAAAACCAGGACGCCCAGCGTTATTGGTATGTTAGGTTGGGGAATAATTTGTTTATTAATTTTTTAAATTATAATGATCTCGGACGCCCAGAAATATTTGGTTGTTTAACTTGAGGGATAATTTATTTATTAGTTTTTTTAACGATGAGAAACAAGGTCGCCCAGCGTTTTTGGGTTGTATAGCTTGGGGGATATTTTGTTTATTAATTTTTTCATTTATAAAAAACTCGGACGCCCAGAGTTATTGGGTTGTTTAACTTGAGGGATAATTTGTTTATTAATTTTTTTAATCATTAAATATTTGGACGCCCAGCGTTATTGGGTTTTAAATTTTGGGGGATAATTTGTTTATTAGTTTTTTTATTGATGAAAAATCTAGGACGCCCAGCGTTTTTGGGTTGTATAGCTTGGGGGATAATTTGTATATTAATTTTTTTTATTATAAAAAACTCGGACGCCCATTTTATTGGAATTTACAGCAAAGAGACTTATTGTTTATTAATTATTTTGTTTGTAAAAAATTCATGCGCCCAGCGTTATTGGGTTGTATAGTTTGGGTGATAATTTTTTCATTAGTTTTTTTATTAATAGCAAAACCAGGACGCCCAGCGTTATTGGGTTGTATAGCTTGGGGAATAATTTGTTTATTCGTCTCTTATTGATAGAAAAACCAGGACACCCAGCGTTATTGTGTCTTACAACTACGGGGTTAATTGTTTATTAATTTTTTTGTTTATAAAAAACTCGGACGCCCAGCGTTATTGGGTTGTAAATTTTGAGGGATAATTTGTTTATTAGTTATTTTAATGATGAAAAACAAGGACGCCCAGGGTTTTTGGGTTGTATAGCTTGGGGGATATTTTGTTTATTAATTTTTTTAATTATAAAAAACTCGGACGCCCAGCGTCTATTGGGTTGTAAAGCTTGGGGAATAATTTGTTTATTAATTTTTTTAATTACAAAAAACTTGGACGCCCAGCGTTATTGGGTTGAATAGTTTAAGGGATAATTTGTTTATTCGTTTTTTTATTAATAGAAAAACCAGGATACCCAGCGTTATTGGGTCTTACAGCTACGGGGTTAATTGTTTATTAATTTTTTTGTTTATAAAAAACTCGGATGCCCAGCGTTATTGGGTTGTATAGTTTAGGGGATAATTTGTCCATTCGTTTTTTTATTGATAGAAAAACCAGGACAACCAGCGTTTTTGGGTCTTACAGCTACGGGGTTAATTATTTATTAATTTTTTTAATTATAAAAAACTCGGATGCCCAGCGTTTTTGGTTGTATAGCTTGGGGGATAATTTGTTTATTCATTTTTTCATTTATAAAAAACTCGGACGCCAGAGTTATTGGGTTGTTTAACTTGGTAGATAATTTGTTTATTAGTTTTTTTATCGATGAAAAATCCAGGACGCCCAGCGTTTTTGGGTTGTATAGCTTGGGGGATAATTTGTTTATTCATTTTTTCATTTATAAAAAACTCTGACGCCCAGAGTTATTGGGTTGTTTAGCTTGAGGGATAATTTGTTTATTAGTTTTTTTATTGATGAAAAATTCAGGACGCCCAGCGTTTTTGGGTTGTATAGCTTGGGGGATAATTTGTTTATTCATTTTTTCATTTATAAAAAACTCTGACGCCCAGAGTTATTGGGTTGTTTAACTTGGTAGACAATTTGTTTATTAGTTTTTTTATTGATTAAAAATCCAGGACGTCCAGCGTTATTGGGTTGTAAATTTTGGGGGATAATTTGTTTATTAGTTTTGATTTAATATATTCAATTTTAGATTTATCTTTACAACATATTAACAAATCATCAACAAAAATTAATATATATATAGGATCTTTCCCTGTTTTGTTTACATATAAGCATTGATCATAATTACTTCTAGTGAAATTCAGTTTTTCAACATAATCATTAAAACAATCGTACCAAACTCTAGAACTTTCTCTAAGACCATAAAGTGCCTTTTTCAGTTTGCATGCTCTATCTTTCCCCGTCTCAAAACCTTGTGGTCCGCGAATATAAACTTATGACTTTACATTGCCATTTAGAAATTCTGTTTCTACATCCATCTGATCAATAAATAAATTATTAGCGCAAGAATAACTTAACAAAATTTTCAAGGTTTTCATTTTGCCTACTGGCGAATAAACATTCTCAATATAATCTTTTTGTTGAAAACCTTTTACTACCAATCTAGCTTTATAAGTGTTATTAATTTTCTTTCTATACACCCATTTAACATCGAGTACTTTCTTATTTTAAGGTTTGTCAACTACCACCCATGTGTTATTTTTATTTAAACAATCTATCTCAGCTTTCACAGCTTTTTTCCAATTTAAGGATTCTTTGGAGTTTACCACCTCCTCAAACGTATTCGGTACGTTTGCATTAACATAATTAACATAAATAATATGGGAAACTGGATTTCTGTATCGTTCTATCTTACTTTTCTTTCGGCTTGATTTTCTTACTGGCACCGCATTACCATTTCCCTGTAAATTATTTTGATTATTATTGTCGTTCATTTCATTATCATTTTCAAAAACTTCATCCACTATATTTTCTATCTCAACATTTTCATTATCATCATCATTTTCATTATAATTATCATTGCTATTACTATTTAAATTTATATTGGCAAATTCATCATCACTATATACATCTGTGCCTCTCTTTTCAAGACAACTGAATTTAGTTTTATCTTCGATTATTTGTACGTGTCTTACACTATATATTCTATCTTTCGATAAGACTCTGTAGCTATTTTCATTATAGCCTACTAATACGCCAACTTGACCTTTATCGGCCCATTTATTTTTACGTAATGCTTCCGGTACTCTAAAAAATACTCTACTTCCGTAGATTTTCAAATGTTTAACATTTGGTCTTACACCAAAAAGTATTTCGTACGGCGTTTTATTTTCTTGCGTATTGGCTAGTGTTCGGTTTTTTAAATAAGCGACCGCTCCCATTATTTCTGGCCAATACCTTAAATTAACTTTTGTTTCCCGCATTAAGCGTCTTCATATATCCATAGCCGATCTATTATACCTTTCCGCGACACCGTTCAATTCGTGGACGTAGGGTGGTCAAGGTATTAATTTAATTCCTTTATATCTTATAAAATTATAGATTTCGCGATTCAGATATTCAGTTCCGTTATCACAACGAAATTCTTTAATTTTTTTTTTAAATTGATTTTCTACTAAATTTACATAATCAATATAACATCCAGCCGTGTCGGCGTTACTTTTAATGCAATAAATTTTAGCACATTTGCTATAATCATCAATGAAGGTTAAAAAATATTTTTCGCCTTTAGGGCCTAAAGTATTATCAGGGCCGTTTAAATCGGTATGTATCAATTCAAGTGTGCCGTTGGACATGGTCCTCTCATTTTCAAACGGAACGTTAGCCATTTTGCTTTGTATGCAATTCGCACACTTCATGACATTATTTTCTAACTTTTCCAGAAGACCATCTAACAATTTATCTTTCACTAATTTATTTAAATACTGAAAATTCACATGTCCTAAGGCTCTGTGCCATTTTTTTTTGTCAGTTAGCTTTAAAGCATTTGTATAAATATCTTTCTTATCAAAATATTGGAAACTTTCCAAAAAATATAAATTATTTTTATTTTCTGCCACAGCAATTAATTTTTAATTCAAATCATAAATTTTAGAATATTCCCCCCTTGAAATTATAGTGCATTTTCTAGCAATTTTACCGAAACTTAAAATATTTTTCTTAATTCCCTCAACCTAGAAAATATTATTTATTTCTATCTCTCTTTCCCCATAAAAGGTTTTAAAAGAAGTTTTTATTTGACCTATCTTAGTGGCATATAACTTTCTATCATTTGGTAAATTTATATCTATCGGATTTTTTAAAGCCACACTTGTAGAAAAATATTCGACATTATTTATTATATGGTCTGTACAACCGCTATCGAGTAACCAATTTATTTGTGTACAATGATTTTCAATATTTTCGCTATACTCACTACCTGTTATTGCGTTGACGTCAAGATGTCGAAGATCGATTGACCAAGCACGCGAACCATCTTGTTGTGGTTGATCGTCTCTTTGTTGGTTGTCGCTTCTTCCTCGACCATTACCTCTTTGGGAGTTGCCCCTGTAGTTACTTCGATTCGAACTACGTTGTGACTGTTGTCCTCGCTGTTGCTGTTGCTGGTAGGCACCTCTACCTTTGTTTGGGTAGGCTTCTCTACTGCGTTGACCAGGTTGATTTTGTTGTCCATTTTGACCACTGCCTTGACCATTTCGGAAGTCCCTTGCATAGTGACCAGTTTTATTGCAATTATAGCAGGTTCCTTTCGTTTTGACACTGAATGTGCTCACACTTTGTTTACTTTCGTTTTCACCAGATTTTAATTATTTTAATTTGATTTTTTGTTTTACGTACTCTTCTGTTCTTTCTGCAGCAGGTACGAAGTCTATGCAGTCAGCTATATAGCTATCACTTGGTGGTAGGGCATTTATCATTATTCTCAACTTTTCATCTTCGTCTAGTGTACCACCAGCTGATTGAAATTCTTGACATGCTTTTTCAAAAGCCACGAAGAATTCTTCAGGTGTATTGAAATTTTTTAATTTCACTTGTTTCAGGCTGTTACGCGTTATCAGCTTTAATGCCGTTGATTTATTCTCGTACATTCTATCAAATTTAGTTATAATTTGAAATGTAGTTTTGCATTCACTCACAAATTCAAATTGTTTATCGGATAATGCACTTGTCACTATTGTCCTTGATTTTAAATCGATTTTCTTCCACGCAGCTTCATCTTCATTTTGCAATCTTTCTCTTGTCGCAGGTGTTTTGCATTCTTTGTACTCGAGCGTGAGTAAAATTCTTTTCTTCCAAATTGAGTAATTTATTCCGTCGAACATCGGAATTGTTATATCGTTTACTTTTGCCATGTCTTCTTTTTCTTTCAATTGAATATTAGTTTAAATGTTACGATGTATTCGTAATACAATTTTTAAATTTTTAAGAAAAACTTTTCTTAAATAATCACGGTGATCCTTTCGTAACTCGAAATTCTTATTTTCGATTTGTTCGACTAGACTTTCTACCTTTTCTTTTTTAAAAAAACTTTTGAATAAATCCATTTAACAAATTTTCATTCATATTTATTTCACTTTTACTTGATTATTACGACATTTGATTAACTCTCATTTTTCTCTCTTGGACTTTTAACCTCACTTTACGCCATGCGGTTTCATAAAATTAAACCCTCGTGCATTAACTTTTTGCAAGGATCTTTTTCACAGGTTTTTCTAGCCATTCACTTAATTTGACTTCAAACTAATTCTTATTCGGAATATTTCACTTTCTTGTGACTTAATAAGTACACAAAAAGAATAATATAATTATTTTCCCGAAGCACATGTTTTTATTAACCAAACTTCTGTTTCACTCAATTACACTTATTGTTCACTTAACCACGGACTACTACCATGTTGGGATTATTGTAGAGGTAGATAAGATTAGTGAAACACTTTGTGGTTAATTAATAGTATTTAATTATTATTTAATGGTAAGATTACAAATTATCCGCATGCGAGCATCGTGCTCCGCACCGGTCAGCTGCTAGTACAGTACTCGACTGATCGCGTCGCGTGTCGTCGCGTAGTTGCGTGTAGCGTTCTCACTCACACATACACATATTCTATTCGTGTTCACCGTCGGGCGTCAAGACAATACATGGTGACACGATTCTAATATTATAATATTTAGCTATATTTCAACAATTTTTTTAATTATAAAAAAATTAGGATGCCCAACGTTATTTATTTTTACTGCGAAGGGGTTTATTGTTTATTAATTTTTTTGCTTATAAAAAACTCGAATGCCCAGCGTTATTGGGTAGTATAGCTTGGGGAATAATTTGTTTATTAATTTTTTTAATTATAAAAAACTCGTACGCCCAGCGTTATTGGGTTGTATAGTTTAAGGGATAATTTGTTTATTCGTTTTTTTAATGATAGAAAAACCAGGACGCCCAGCGTTATTGGGTTGTGTAGCTTGAGGGATAATTTGTTTATAAATTTTTTTGCTTATAAAAAACTCGGATGCCTAGCGTTATTGGGTTGTATAGTTTGGGAGATAGTTTTTTCATTGGTTTTTTTGTTGATAAAAAAACCAGGACGCCCAGCGTTTTTGGGTTGTATAGCTTGAGGGATAATTTTTTTACTTATTTTTTTTTTTTTTTTTTTTTTTTTTTTTTTTTTAAATATACGGGCTAAAAGCCCATTACAATTTAATTCTTAGAATTAAGTAATTACTAACATAGTTATAATAAATTCATTTTAAGAGATACAGAGTATAACAGGTTAACAAGTAATAAGTAAACAATTGTATAATTTATAATTTGTGATTTATGCACTAAATAATAAAATAAAATATTGAATTTTTATCATACTTAAATACTAGTTATAGGTCATTATAGTGGGTTTAATGTTTCTTGAGAAAGAGTTTGAATCTTGAATCGTTCTGAGGTGATTTTCGATTTTATTCCACTGGTGACGCAATCTGAATGTCGTTGAGTTAGCAATTTCGGATGATGAGTGATTGAATTCTTGCAGTATAAAGTCTCGTTTCGTGGAATAAGGCCTAGGTTTAAAGTTGAATATATCAAAATTTTCTGGTAAATAGTTATTATGTATACATCTATGTGTGAAGACTAGATCATTGAATATGTGCAGAGATCGAATGGATGGAATGTTGAATTTTGTTGCAATGATGGTGTAGTCATGTGAGTTCCAGTCCATTGGTTGATGAATCCTGAAGGAGAGAAAACGAAGAAAGACATGTTGAACTTTCTCCAGTCTTTGAATCTGGTTTAGATAATGAGGTGACCAAATTATAGATCCGTATAGTAGGTTAGGTAATATTAGTGATTTATAGAGATTGATAAGAGTGTTTGGATTTTTGAAGGATTTGGAGGAATATTTGAGTATACCAAGTTTTTTAAGTGATTTGGAAACTACAGTTTGAATATGATCATCGAAATCAAAGCGACTATTATAAATAATACCTAAGTCACGTATTTTGGAGACGCGAGTGAGAGGAGTATTCTGAATAGAGTAATTTTTATGTATGTATGAGTGACCATGGTAAAATGACATAGTATAACATTTTTGCAAATTGAATGGTAGGTGATTTTTGGTGGCCCAATTGTTTAGTAAATGAAGATCATGTTGAAGGAGATCACAATCATTTAAAGTTTTTATAATTATGAATATTTTTACATCATCGGCAAATATTAATATAATACAGTTGTGAAGATTAGATGTGATGTCGTTTATGTAAATGATAAATAATAGGGGACCAAGGTGACTTCCTTGTGGTACACCAAATGTAGCGGTGTAGGAGTCTGATAGGTGATTGTTTAATAAAACTTTGTAAGTTCTGTTGGAAATGTAGGATATTAACCAATCAATGATGTTTTTGCTGAGTTTGAAGTTTTTTAATTTGTCTATTAGAGTAGCATGATCAATTGAGTCAAATGCCTTACTAAAATCCATGTAGGCAGTATCAACTTGGAATTTGTTATTAAGAGCATTAGATATGTAGTTATTTAAGTAGAGTAGATTTGTTATAACTGATTTTTTGGGGACAAATCCGTGTTGATTGCTTATAATAGAAGGTAGAATAAGATTATTTAATTTTTGTGTAATTATATTATCGAAGATTTTAGCAATGGGTGGAATTTGGGCAATGGGTCTGTAGTTAGAAATATTATGTTTAGGGCCTTGTTTATGAATGGGTATAATAATAGAGCTTTTCCATTGTAGAGGTAGAGTACAAGTTTGTAAAGATAGGTTGTATAAAGTTTGCAGGAAGGGTATGATATTTGGGCAGTTTTTTAGTATGATAGCAGGTATACCATCAATTCTATTATCAAAGCTACATTTAAAATCTTTTATGGCGGATATAATATCATTTTTATCTATTGAGAAAGTGTTTGGTGGTGCTGTGTAGTTCCCGGTGGATGGGGTTGAAGATGGTGCTTTATAAACAGATTTAAAAAATTCTTTGAATAGGTTAGCTGTATCTGAGTCACTATTCGATGAGGACTGATTGAAAAACATGGTTGAAGGGATTTTGTCAGGTTTATTTAGGGAGTTAAAGTAATTCCAAAATGATTTTGGATTTTTGGTTACATGGGATTCGACATTTTCATCGAAATTATTTTTTGTTTCTTTTGAAGTTCTTATGCACTGGGCTCTAAGATGTTTAAATTTAATATAAATTTTTTTAACCTCGTTGATCACAAGTAATAACTTGTGTCCCTCCGACGCAAGCCAAAAGAACGAAATGTACTCCCTGCGCCATCGACCAACGCGCACCCGGCCTACTGCATGCCCTCGCTAGCGCTCGGGCCGCAACATGGCAGCCGGCTACGTGTCGGCGCTTCGGGAGTAGATTTCGTTCTTTTGGCTTTAATCGGAGGAAATCAAGTTATTTTTTGTGATCAACGGACTTTAAAAAAGTGCATATATCCCTCAAGACTAAAGTTTGCTGAGGAGGCCCACGTATTTGCAGCCCTCGACTTCGTCTCGAGCTGCAATAACAGCGGGCCTCCACTGCAAACTTTAGTCCCTCTGGGAATAATATACTATTGGATGTTGCGTAGTTTTCCATCTTTTATGGGTTGATTTTTTTAAGATTATGAGGTGTTTGAGTTCATTAGTGTACCATCTGGGAAAATTGCTATGATAAATAGGTATTTTTGGGACGTTTTTTTCTATTATATTTAACATGGTGGAGTAGAAAATATCACACTGTTCGTTGATGTTGTTTGATGAATGAATGATAGGTAATTCGCGTTGGATGAGGTTATTTATAGTGTTGTAGTCAACTTTTTTAAAATCATATGAATAGTGTGTTTGTTGTTTCGGTTTTTTAGTTATATTATTTATTTCTAGTGTAAAGTAATGAGGCGGGTGATTTAGGTCTATTTTCAGTAGAGGTTCAGGTGGAGAAAAGCACTTTAGATCAAGCGTGGTGAAAAGAAGATCAAGTGAATAATTAGTTACTGGGTTTATTGGGTAAATTTGTTTTGCATTATAAAGTGAGAAAGTTTCTTGGAGAATTTGAGCTGACTGTTTATGGATAATATTGGGGTGATTTAAGAATTCAAAATTTAGTAAGTTGCTATTGGTCCATTGTAAATTTGGTAGATTGTAATCACCAAATATACAAAGGTGGTAATCAGGGTATGAATTTTTTAAGTTTTCAATAACGGCTGTATGTTCAAGGTAAACTTTAGTATCAGTTTGACGTTTTTGTGATATGTAAACTGATCCAATTATAAGTTTGGTGTGGTGAAAATTTAATGATATAAAAATATGTTCTACTGTGGAAGAGAGCAAAGTACAGGAACTGGCATTTAGGGATGATTTTACTGCTATAAGTACACCACCTCCACGGGTGTCTTGACTAGTTGTCGGGTTTCTGTCTTGTCTAAATATGTCAAAGCCTGGGAGTTGTAGAAGGTTGTTAGAAAAATCACTGAAAAGCCATGTTTCAGTGATAACTATTATATCTGGTCTAATGGTTGCTAAATGTATATTATGGGTGAGTTGGTCAATTTTGCTTTTTAGGCTCCTAGCGTTTTGGTAGTAAATGTTTAGTTTGTAGGTTTTGGGGTTGGAGTGGCACTGTTCTGGTTTTTTTTAATATGTTTGGTTAATTTGGGGTTGGAATTAGAGTGTGAAATAACCCATGTGAATGTGGGATCATTATTAGCAATGTTTAGATTATCACATTGTGTTTTTAGTTCTCTAATTATACTTCTTTGGTTTGGTGTGAGATCATGTTTAATAATCACATTTTTTAGGTTAGGAGAATTTGTTAAGTTGGAGGTATTTTTAAATATTAGTTTGATGGATAGAGTATTATCAAAAGAGAGAAGTAAAGGACGGATCTTATTAATTTGGTACGTGCCTAAACGTTTGGAGTAGATGGGTTGGTCAATTGCTGGATCCAAGTTTGCTAAGAGATTGGATGTAGTTGCCTTGTTGTAATTGGTGAGTTCTTTGAAGAATTCTTTTTTCTCCTCTGAAGAAGTGGGTGTTACTTTGTTTAATCCTGGTAAATTATAGATGATGATGTTTTTGGAACGCCTGGTTCTATCATCATATTCTGATAGGATTGTTGAGACCATGGTATTCTCATTGTTGTTATGTGAGTTTTCCAATTTTTGGCTTATCTGAAATAAAGATTTATTTAATATTGATATATCAAGAGCATTTTTAGCAATCCTTTTATCAAAATTTCCAATATCCTTGGAGATGTCATCCATTCTTTTCATCAATACATCCAATAGTTGATTGTTTGTTATTTCAGGTTGATTTTGCAGGCAGGTAGAGTTGGGCGAGTAATTCATAGTCTGATTTAATGAAAGATTTGGATTTTGTACACTAAGTTGACCACAACATTCAACTATAGATCCATCAGTGTTGACGTGATATCTTTTTATGCATCCAGGGTGATATGCAGCATCACAGTTAGTGCAAAAAGTGGCTTGTGAGATATTTTTTTGACTTAAAGGTGGTCTGCTTTTTGGACAGTAGAAACAATAGATAGGTCCATCCTCGGTGTCATATTCTTCATTAGATGTTAAAGCTGATTTGTTTTGGAGAGAGAATCTATTCAGTTCACGATTTTGTGAATTATTATATGCACCTCTACCACGACCACGAGGCATATTGAGGTTAGGTTTTATTATTTGCTGTTTACACGCTTTGAGTTCTGATTGTATGATTAATATTTGTTTAAAAGTAAACAACAATAAATTATTAATAGTAGAAACAAGATTGTAGATTATTTATTGCTTTTTGACACTTGTATAATTTAAATTAATTGAGACACTGCTAAACTCTGTGTGGTGTCGACGAGCGCCACCACTCAAATCGAATTTTATAAAAAAAAATTAGGATGCCCAGCGTTATTTATTTTTACTGCGAAGGGGTTTATTGTTTATTGATTTTTTTGCTTATAAAAAACTCGGACGCCCAGCGTTATTGGGTTGTATAGCTTGAGGGATAATTTGTTTATAAATTTTTTTGCTTATCAAAAACTCGGATGCCTAGCTGTTACGGAGTGGACCACTATTCGCTCGTAAATATTTCGGCTCATTCGCTCAACTTTAAATTGATAGACGACATGGCTCCATCTATGAGTCTAGGCGGGGACTTTAGTCCCAATTCTCACTCCCGCGCGCCGTAGTGCTGGGCAGTACCGCTGTCGCCGTTGCTGCTGCAACAGGCCTCGCGTGCTGGCTTCTGGTTTTGGTGCTCAAGTGTGTGTGTGTGCAGCAGAGAGTTCTCCCGGCTTTTTCACGGTTCGTCTCAAAGGCTCTTCTCATCGCCTTTTTTCACCAGGTAGTCCCGGAACCTGCCTTTTCACCGTGCACCAGCTCATGCGGACGATCACAGACAGTAATTCTGTGATCATCAACAACCTCGGAGCCGCGCCATTACCACGTGTATCAGCTACTCTTCACCAGTGGTCTACGGAGAATTTGTCTGGTTCAAGGACAATCCTCACTCATCGAACATCTCCAGGTATTCAGGTGCAAGGAACAGTCATTTCCTTGCCCCTTCTCACTTTTCATTTTCTCTAGCACAGAATTTACGACTCTGTGCTGATTTCGTCTATCTCAATGTGCACAAGCACGTAGCCATTTCGAGCATTTTCTCTCTCTCTCTCTCTGTGGTAAGTGCTGCATCGTCTGTTTAGCTGCTCTGCTTTCTTCAAGCCTTTTTTGCTAACCACCGCATCGTTCGAGTGTGCTTTTGTTTCAGATTTTTCCGGACAACCTTCTGGCTCTTACGCATATTGTTATTCACGCTGCAGCTCATTATTTATTGAGCTAAAGGTTCCGGAAAAATCTGGTCTCAGATTTTGAGGTTAACTCACCACGAGAGAATTGTCCGTACGCTGTTGGCAACCCTGCAGCTAACCTAGTTACTTTGGTGTTCTCCACATGCCGCTGTCTAGTGTTACCGCCAAAACTTCGCAAGTTTTCTGCTACCAGCTGCTGCGCGGCGTCAACGACCTGTGCACTTCGTCTGCTCTACCGCTCTACCGCACGAACATAAAGCCGGCTCGCAACGCAGCAAGCCACAGACGCTTGCGCAACACGGTCACTTAATAGTACCTGCTGAATGTCTAAAGCACCCACCAACCGGCAACCTGTCCACCACACATCATAGCACGATTCAACAGTCCAGGCGCTAACCGTATCCGCTTGCAAATGAATACAAACAACACGAAAAGATGCCCTCTCTGCTACTCTTCAGTAAAACGCGGCGAGTCCTCATTGCTCTGTAACGTGTGCTTTTCCCTTTTTCACGCAAATTGCGTACCCCCGTCCCATCCTAACATACTCCCATTCCGTTGTTCAAACTGTTACACTTCTGCTCCCCCCAAACCACCAATTATTAGTAGACCTACCTTAAATATTTCTGCACAGCTATCCTCCATCTCGCCCTACACCTCCATAACTACATCTACCCACACCATCCCCTCCTCCTCTATTTCAACCTCTCAACCCCGCATACCTCCCCTTCTCCCTCATCCCATAGCCCACCCAAAAAAGAGTGATCGAAAGCGTCTGCCCGACTCCTCGCCGGAGTCCCAACCACCTACACGAAAACCCACTCTCACAATCAGCCTTACTCATCCCTCCAACATGTCCTCCCCTCAAGCACCTGATGTCCAAGCCTACCTTTCGAACCCAGACAACCCCCAACATATGAAAGACTTCCTTTCCCTTCTCACTCCCCGTTTCGACAGACTTGAATCCACCACTACAGGCACTGCAGCTCAAGTCTCCATCCTCAAAGATGAGGTAGCCACCCTTAAAGAACGCCTCCTTGAATCTGACCCCTGTGAAATCCGTTTTATCGGTATCCCCACTAACCCACCCATCGATCCTTTCACCGCTGCATCTACCCTCCTAAAATTCATCGATCGTCCAACCGCGATAAACAGCATTCTCATGGCCCGCCCCTGGAACTACAAATCTTCCCAACGCCACAATATCCCTTCCACCCCTCCCACCCACCCCCACTCTATAATGGTCAAATTCTCCAGCCCAGAAGTTCGCGACTTTGTCATGATGCAAAAATCTCGCCTAACTGATGCCAATGATGTGCAAATTTTTGGCTATGGCACCAACACCCCTGTATTCATGAACGCCTTCACCAAACCATCCCTGTATAAACTCTCCCAAAAAGCCCGCCTCATTACATCGAAATTCAAACTCCCTGGCCCCATCATCCGTGGAAACAGGCTCCTCCTTCGAAAATCACAAAATAGCCAGTTCATAGATATATTCACCCAACACGATTTAACCGTCTTTGAACAATCCCTGTCCTACCCCCTAACCTCCCCTCCGTCCCCTTCTACATCACTAATGAACCCTGAACCCCGAGACTCTCACACAACTCCTTGCAACTCATCTACTATCCCCACTACCGAATGAGATATTGGCAATTCGCATGGCACCCCACCCCCCAATATCCCCTACACCGCCTATCCCACCATGCACAAACATCTCCTCCGCCCTACACACCCCCCATCTTCATATAGCTCACGCAAATATTAGTCATCTCTCAGCTCACTTCAGTGAGCTTAAACTCAAAATTGCTGAAGAGAAGTATGACATCATCGCACTCACTGAAACTCATCTCGCACCCCTCTCCCCCACGCACATGTATCATATACCTAACTTCACCCTTTTTCATCACAACCGGGTCGGTAAACCCGGTGGAGGTGTTGCCCTCTACATTCGCGATCATCTAGAAGTCACCATCATCTCCACATCTCCTACACCCATACCATACCAAGCAAAACCCGAATTCCTTATCGTTGACATCAACCTAAAATCCACAAAATTTCTCATGTCTGTCATCTACCGCCCTCCCAAAACTCCCCTTCCCTCTTATTTTTTCACCTCTCTTGCACCACTACTCCCTAATTATGACAACGTCATTATTACCGGCGACCTTAATGCCGACATGTCCACTACAAACTTTTCTTCAACTTTTTTACTAAACCTATTAGATGAACACTGTTTAACCCTTGTGAACAAAAAACCTACTCATCACCTCTTATGGCATGATGGCTCCACTCACCACACTTGCCTTGACCTTTTCATCACCCGTTCGTTAGACAAGGTTATCTCATTTTCACAATCCTCCATCCCTTTCACCCCTGGCCACGATCTCATCTCATTAAAACTAAACATAAAAACCCCCCCTTACCCCAAAAATACCATATTCGTTCGCAATCTCAAAGCCATTGACCCCCACACCCTTCATAATTTATTAATTGATAAACTATCCGAAGTTTTTCCCCCTCCCCCCCGCCTTGCGAATTGCCCGTTCAATTTCACCTCCACACCCTCAAATCAACTTAACTCGCAAGCATCTAAGCTGACTCAATCCATTATTGCAGTTTTTGATACCATTGCCCCCTGTAGACCCACTAAGAAAAAACCCCATAAAAAACCCTTTATCACCCCTGAAATTCTCCACAAGATGGAATCTCGAGACAAACTCTACAAACGTGCCTCTAAATCAAAATCTCCCAGAATTTTCACCCAGTACCGTACCATCCGTAACCAAGTCACAGATGATTTGAATCGTCTTGAAAACACCTGCGTCCGCGACATCATTGAGAACACACCTGATCAAGCTGCCAAGAGGCGTGCTATTAAAAAAATCGGCATCATTGCTCCAGCAAAACCCTCCCCCCTATCCATCTTTAACAGCTCCTGTTTAAACTCCCACTATGCATCAGTCTCAAAATCTTCCCCACCCCTTACACCTCATGACCTAAACGACATCCTATCCATCCCAGCTATCCTCCCTCCCTTCCCATGTTTTAATTTCTCACCTGTAGATGAAACTATAGTTCTAAGAACCTTTAACAAAAGCCGTTCCAGGGGTATGGGCCCTGATCATCTCTCGTCCTCCATGCTTAAACTCGCCCTCCCCTCAATTCTCCCCCACCTGACTGCACTCATCAACTCATCCTTTGAAACCGGCCTTTTCCCCTCAGAATGGAAAAAATCCTCAATAATTCCTCTTGCGAAAATCCCACACCCAAAAACTCCCTCTGACACACGCCCTATCGCTCTCCTCCCCGAACTCTCCAAACTCCTCGAGAGAATAGTATCCGCTCAACTTACCCACTTCACCACACAACATAACCTCATAGACTCCCATCAATACGCCTATAGACGCAATCATTCAGCTCAGTCAGCCATTCTTAGCATTCTTGAAGATACCCGTCGCGCAATCGACAATAGAGAAATCACTATCCTCATATCCTTTGACTTTTCAAAAGCATTCGACACCATCCCTCACCAACTCCTCCAGTCTAAGCTACGCCAGTTAGGTTGTTCGGACACTGTCATCCGCTGGTTTTATTCATATCTCTCTGGCAGAAGCCAGGCTGTCCGTCTTGAAAACGGACAGCACGAGTCATGGCTCCCAACAACTACTGGCGTACCCCAAGGCAGTGTCCTAGGTCCCCTGCTCTTTATCCTTTTTATCAATGACCTCAGACTCTTTATCCTGTACTCACTTTGGGCCATCTTCGCTGATGATTCTAACCTTTACATCCACGCCCGCTTCTCCCAACTCCTCCACTTTTTATCTCTCATCTTTGAGGATGCTAAATCAGTTGCAGCCTGGGCCTCCGCAAACCATCTAAATCTCAACCCCAGCAAAACTACTCTCACCATCCTTGCAAGCGAATCCTACCTCTCCATGATCGACTTTTCTTCCCTCCCACCTTTAATCATAAATGGCCAAACCATCCCCTACTCGAATTCAATAAAATCACTTGGCATCCATATCTCCTCCTCCTTGAACTTCAATAGACAGATCAGTGAGACATCTAAACGCGTTCACTACTCCCTTTACTCCCTCCACCACTTCCGTAAGTCCCTCACCCGCGACACTCGTATCCTCCTCACCAATGCTCTCATCCTTCCTCTTTTCGACTACTCTGCCCCATTTCTCACCGACATAACGAAGAAACAACAACTGAAACTTCACACCCTTCATAACGCCTGCACCCGCTTCGCCCATGGCTCCATTCCCCGCACAGCTCATGTTACCCCCTATCGCCTCTCCCTTAACTGGCTCTCAGCTGCCTCTCGCCGTGAATACTTGACGACCTCCATGGCTTATTCCATGATTGAGTCAGGTCAACCTCCACACCTCTGTGAGAATTTCATAATGGACCCCGGCGAGGACGTCATCAGACGCTCAAATCGTCGCCACCGCCCCCCCTTAATCTACCCCATCCCGCGCACCACTACCTTAGAAAATTCCTTCACCCTACTATCCACTCAGACCATAAACAAGTACCCTACCATTTTCTACAATAGTAACTCTATCACTGAATATAAAAACTCCCTCAAATCAACCCTATTCCAGATAGACTGTGCAGACTGGATTAAACGTGCACAACAAGAAAACCTCACTCTTATTCCCCCTTCACTTCACTCAATTTTGTCTCCTCTGCTTCATCCCCCCCCCCCCCTGCTCGCCTCTAAACCTCCTATCTCTCTTCTCCTATACCGTTACATTGTCTCTGAGGACTCCTACTCCATGTATGGAAGAAGATAGAATAAGAGAAATCAAAAAATCAATCAAATTGTTAAATCATTGTTATTTATTCTTCTGTATTTATATTACTTGTTATTATGTTATTTTATTATATGATCGATGTATTGTACTTACAAAAACGGGTAAGACAGGGATCCATTCCCTTTACCCGAAAATAAAAAAATCAATCAATCAATCAATCAATCTCTCTCTCTCTTTCTATCGGGCTATCTCTCTCTATTTTCAAGGCCACTCTCTGCTGCTACTCGACCAACGCTCACACCTTTTAATGTAAATAAGAAAACTCTCATAATTAAAGTTCAAATTGATATCGGTGTTTACATTTACTTATGACGTGACTGTTACGCTCGGGCCTCTCTCTCTCTTCAAGACAACGCTCGTGAATAGACGGTTTCACTCGCCATTTTGTGAAACTTCTCGGGTTTCTCTCGATTCTTTCCCGTGACTCTTTCTCATCATCCTCAACGTAGTCATCTCATCAGTACAGTCAACTCGACGAATCAGCTACTTGGTGTTGGCTCAACTCGGGAGACATGTGATCTTCAATTAACTCAAACGGCTTGGCTCAATTCAATTCTTGGGTTAATTGCTCAGCAAGGAGAGCTTTCACGGCGTGGCATCTTCAGGTATTTCGCTCAGAACCGGTAACAATAATTTACCTGTGCTTTTACATTGTCCTTCTCACAGCCAGAAAATCAATAAAATTACTGTGCATTCTCTTGCTCTCTCTCTCTCTTTTCTTTGTGCTGTCTTACACGCAGCCATTTTCTTTTCTACTCTTTTCAAGGCCATTCTCTGTTGCTTTGTTTACCTCAACTGTACTCAAGCAAAACTCGTATTTATGGTTTGAATTAATATAATCAAATTCGTCAAGAGTTTTGACTAGGCGATTTCTCAAATTAGTTAAGTTTCTTTACACGGAAATTAATGCTGGCAATTATCAATTCAACATACTCTCATATCTCAGTTTCTCTCTTTAATCAGTTATTATTCTCTCTCTCTCAAGCTCATTCTCAGCTCATTTGCATTAATTCATTAAATTCAACTTAACCTTCTGGATAGTTCTCTTAAGTATACTACACTGATTTATTTTATCTCATTTCACATTTCAACTGGACCTGGCTCAATAGTGATTCTCCATAATTTATAATTAAATTATTTTATACTTTGATGATTTGTCTTATTCTATTTTAGAGTGATGAGCTCATGTTATCAACATCAAACTTATTAATCTGTCAATACACATTAACTACTTAAATTTCATACTTGTTGATTAATTATTAAAAGATTTAATAAAAGTTATCAAACTTGAACCTTTTTTTTGTAAATAATAATATATTCTTAGGAAATAAAATTCACATAAATTTAATTGATGGTCTACTCAATTTATTTGACAACCCTCCCCTACCAGCTTTTAATACGGCAAATAAAAATAAAATTAATGAAGCAGTAAATTCGCAACATAGCGTTATTGGGTTGTATAGTTTGGGAGATAATTTTTTCATTGGTTTTTTTGTTGATAAAAAAACCAGGACGCCCAGCGTTTTTGGGTTGTATAGCTTGGGGGATAATTTTTTTACTAATTTTTTTATTTATAAAAAAATTAGGATGCCCAGCGTTATTGGGTTGTATAGCTTGAGGGATAATTTGGTTACTAATTTTTTTATTTATAAAAAAGTTAGGATGCCCAGCGTTATTTATTTTTACTGCGAAGGAGTTTATTGTTTATTAATTTTTTTGCTTATAAAAAACTCAAACGCCCAGCGTTATTGGGTTGTATAGTTTGGGTGATAATTTGTTTATTAGTTTCTTTATTGATAACAAAACCAGGACGCCCAGCGTTATGGGGTTGTATGGCTTGAGGGATAATTTGTTTATAAATTTTTTTGCTTATAAAAAACTCGGATGCCTAGCGTATAGCTTGGGGAATAATTTGTTTATTAATTTTTTTAATTATAAAAAACTCGGACGCCCAGCGTTATTGGGTTGTATAGCTTGGGGGTTAATTTGTTTATTAATTTTTTCATTTATTAAAAATATGTACCCCCAGCGTTATTGGGTTGTTAAACTAGGGGGAATTTTATTTATTGAATTATTAGTTTATAAAAAAAGCTGGGCGCCCAGCGTTATTGAGTTTTTGGTTTGCCTGATCTGTGCCGGAAGATTTTCAAATTTCGCGGTACCACCTGGGCCGGGATCGGCCACCCTGCTGGGTAGTTACCTTCTTCTCGTCAGGGTTCTCGCCGCGTACGTTCACGTGATGTATGGCTAGTTGAAGCCAAGTATGGTAATTAGTCAAAAAACCTCTAATTTATTTATTTAAACCACACTACATTTTTTTTTATCCAAATCCTCGATTATTTACAATACATATATAAGATCATTAAACAACTTTGTATTGCCTAGCATATAACAATAATTCGCGAAATATGCCTGGATCGTCAATACAAAGTCACACTGAGCTACAATACATATATATTGAGTATTTGGACTGATTTTTGAAAAAAAATTAATATACTCAAAAATTAAATCATCGTAAAGGTCGTAACTTGGATGTAGAAAGCATAAGTAATCAAATTATTACTTTATGAGTTCTTTTAACTGTCTTTAAATTTGAAAGGCTGCTGAAAAAGGATTTTTTTTCTTAAAAAAATTATCATCTTATAACGAATGATGAATTTAAAAACAAAAAATGAGAAAGAAAAAAATTCGACTCCAGGACCAGGAATTGAACCTGGGATCTCACGATTGCCGGTCGGATGCTTTACTAACTAAGCTATCGTGGAGCCACAGATCAAATGCTAGTTTGGAAGTGAAATTCTTTCTCTCTCAAAGTCTGTATTTACGTTTCATGGGTGAGTTTATTTCCCTCAAATGGCTATAATGTATATAAGCCGATATCTATTCATTGAAATAAATTAGTAATTTGCTCATCTAATTCAAACTATCGTAAAAGTCGTAACTTGGACGTGGAGAGCATAAGTAATCAAATTGTTACTTTATAAGTACCTTAAACTGTCTTTCAATTTGAAAGGCTGCAGAAAAAGGATTTTTTTCTTAAAAAATTATCATTTTATAACGAAAGATGAATTTAAAAACAAAAATTGAGAAATAAAAAAATTCGACTCCAGGACCAGGACCATAATTTGAATTAGATGAGCAAATAACTAATTTATTTCAACAAAAATTAAATCTTTCGTTATCGATCTTCTCGAGTCAAAGGTGTAGAATGGCTTGGTTAAATAAAAAATGTTTATCTTACTATCCAGCCTTTGTCAAGGCTAAAAAATTTTTTATATTTATTTTTACAATAATAAAAATAACAACATATTGTGATATAAATGATACTAATTTTGTTAATTTTAATAATGTAGCAATTAGAACTTTTAAAAAGTATGTTATGACGGCGAGAAGGTTTTTTGGACAAGTTCTAAAAAAATTCAAATATAATTTACGCTTCAACAAGAAAAAAGAGGATAATTTTTATAATTTGAACCAATGAAAATAGTAAAATCAAAAAAAGTAGAACTTGGAGTCCACAGAAATAACGACGTTTCCGACGCTTTACTTCTTCAGTGATGCGAGTGTATTTCAAATGAACTATATAGTGTACTGTGTTTTTACGTGAAGTGCATTCTTTTATCTCACCTGAAATTCACTCGCATCCCTGAACAAGTTAAGCGTCGGAAACTTCGTTCTTTCCACGGACCCCGATTTCGCTTTGGGGGGGGGGGGGGGGGGGGTATCAAAAAATGTAAGCAAGTAAGATAAAATTGTAAAAACAGAGGTATTGGATTTTTTGGGTAGGTATTTTTATCATTCAAACCAATAGAGCTATTGATTTGAAATTGTGGCTCTAGCTTTGTTCTTATTTTTAACAAATTTAGAAATTTCTTTTATAGCTTTGAGGCCAGGTTCTGGTCAAATTTTTATTTATTTATTTTTATTTATTTTTTTTTTCATGTAGTAAAAATAATGTATTTTTTACAGGATGAAATAAACATGTAAGACTAATAGAAATTTTTTTTTTTTCCGCTTCAGAATGGTAACTCAAAAAAGTCCTCTTTTTGAGCTGATGCCGTGGATTCAGAAAAAACTACTATTCCGATCGATCTAAAATCTTAGCTACATGTTTGTTAGATGTGTAGCTCCGGGCCCTATCAGAATTGGAATGTTGGTACAAAAATACAAATGTGAACTTGGGAGATTTTAATGCAAATCAACTTTCTGATTCTCCTGATGCAGACTTCATTCACAGATTTGTTTCCGAAAATTCCTTATTTTCAGTGCCTTTTAGAGCTACCCATCACACATCTCATTCAGATACTTGGCTTGACCTATGATTCGGACGAGTGATCATGTTACTCCTTACAGACGTGAGCTCGGCTGGCTTCGAGTAAGGGGCCGGAGGGATTACTTCGCGGCCTCCTTGCTCTATAGGATCCTGAATACGGGTGTTCCGCGATATTTGGCGAATTTTTTTGTTGAAAAGCACAGCTTGCGTCCACCAAGGGGAATGATTATGGACGTGCTGATAGTTCCCTCTTTCCGCACAGAGTCTCTGAAACGCTCCTTTTATGTATCAACCACTTATCTTTGGAATAGTCTACCCCCTCATATTCGCCTCTCGCCATCACTTACCACTTTTAAACATCGTCAAATCACACATTTTTACCACCAAGGGAGAAGTTCAGTAATGCGTCACTCGTGTGATATCTGTAGTTATTATTGTACTTGCTGGATATCTATTTATTTTCTTTTTTTGTCATTCAAGTACGCGTGATATAACTGTTGCGGAGTTCATTGCCGTCCCTTTAGGTATGCTGGGGATCGGCTTAGCTCCATGAAAAATAGGAAATGTGGAGTGTGGTGACGCGGTGTGAAAATTGAAATAAGTCCAATAGCTGCACTTAAAAAACAAACTTATATTTACAACTATATACAAGCACGTATCGATCTCAATACGTGCTGAAAAGAACAGAGGTTTTAGTCGTGATCCTAGAGAGATGCACGACGAACGCAAGGAAAACGTAGTTTTGTAGAAAACTGGGAGCTACGCGTCCGTGCTATAACCGTGACACGGAGCGACAGACTTCTGAAAGACGCCCAGCGCGACGCGACGCTTCTGGTGTCATAGATTCTAAAGGTGAGCTCTCATTGGCTCAAACATGCCGTCCGCCTCGTCCAGGGACGAAACAAGTCCAAAAGGAAAGTCAAACAGTCTTAAGTCCAAAGCGACTGAGTTAAAGAAAAGGCCGGCTCGTTTTTACGGCGGATGACATGTTTTACAACAATAAAAAGAAAACAAAAACAAAAATTTTCCGCAGAAAATAACGCGTTTACAACTAATTAATGCTTTGCATCTCGAGAACTTTCTTTAATCTACTAATCATTAATTCTAACAACAAAATTTACCAGTGTCTATCGTTTTTTTTGCACTCGTTGCCGCCCGCCATGACGGCTTACATCGAGAGATTGTGCCTTAATGGCTTACTTACTTGCTAAATCTGAAAAGTAAAGAAATTGATTAAACAGGAGCATAAATAAAAAAATCATGAAAAAATTATGAAAAAATAACATCTCCAGACTTCTGACACTACTCGGTGACCACGGGGAGCAAACACAGTTTGACTAGGTGCCGTTTGTATTCGCCGGTGGTAGTGCAAACGAAAGCATGTCTGACTTGCCCGTCCGGGCTAACTACGATCTTTGTCACATGTGCGAGGGGCCACTTGGAGGGAGGTGTATTTTCTTCCTTCAGCAAGACTATAGAGTTAACCTTGAGTTGGTCTTTGATTTCGTTCCAACAGGCTCAAGGTTGTAGAGTATGAAGATACTCGGCTTTCCAGCATCTCCAGAAGTCATCTCTCATCTTGAAAATCAAGCGATATCGAGAAGATGGAGTGACATCGAATCAACGAATCCTGACTCAGGCAAGGTGGTCAGTGGATGAGCCACCAGAAAATGACCTGGAGTCAGAGGGGTTAAGTCCAAAGGACTCTTGTTGACTACTACAAGTGAACGGGAGTATAGGCAAGCCTCGATTTGACATAGCAGAGTTGTCATCTCTTCAAAGGTCAAGGTCTTTAGCCCAATCACACGCTTGAGGTGGTGCTTGACCGACTTGACACCGGCTTCCCAAAGACCACCCTCATGAGGACTTAAGGGAGGGATGAAAGTCCACTCAACCTGTTGCTTGGCAAGGCTGACGCAGGTGTCCTTATAAAAGCGAGAAGCTTCGTTGAACATCATCCTGAGTTTAGTGTCAGCTCCAAGAAACGTTCGACCATTGTCGCTCATGAGAGATTGACAATGACCTCTGTGAGATATGAAACAGCTGAATGCCGCGATGAAGGCTTTCGAGGTCAAGTCAGAAACGACCTCTTAGTGTATAGCTTTGGTTGCCATGCACACGAACAAGCATCCCCTGTAGGCCTTGTGACCGCGACCTTTCGTCGTCCTAAGCATTTTCAGCCCGGCATAGTCCACGCCGCTAGCAATGAAGGGGCGGATCAAACCAAGACGATATTTGGGCAAGTTCCCCATGATTTATGACAGGGTCTTGGGAGCGTGTCTAGCGCAAATTACACACTCGTCAAGGATCGCTTTGGCCAAGGGATGGATATGCGGAAGCCAGAACTTTCGGATGACGTGGCTGATCATCAGCTGAGGTCCTCCGTGCATGGTTTTGACGTGAGCATCTCGTAGGACGAGAGTGGTAAGGTAGCTATCCTTATGCAAGATAACAGGGTGTTTCTCGTCGAAATTAAGAACGGAGTTTTGAAGTCTACCACCGCTTCAAAGCAAGCCGTACTCATCCAAAAAAGGGTGGAGTGAGCGAATTTTATGGCGTTTGAGAAAACTTTTAGATTCTCGCAAGAGTTCTATCTCCTCGACGTAATGATGCCGTTGGAAAATGGATATCCACCTCCTTAAGGCCTCAGCAAATTCGTCTCGCGATATTGGATGTAAAGGGTCCAATACCGGTTTAGTTGATTTCTTGGGGCGTTTGTACGTCAAGAAACGTAAACAATACGCAGTCGTTCTAATCAGTGTGTACAGGTTTGAGTACCTGAAAAGCAAGTCGTTCGGACTGGAAGCCTCAGCTTTAGTGATCAAGAAAATTAACTTTTCAGGGACTTTCGAGTCCGACGGCTCGCTTGAAAGCAAGAGATCTGGACCATGCCACCACAAGTGGGAGTTTTGAAGCTC
Source organism: Encarsia formosa (assembly GCA_038277355.1). Lineage (NCBI taxonomy): Eukaryota > Metazoa > Arthropoda > Insecta > Hymenoptera > Aphelinidae > Encarsia > Encarsia formosa. The sequence continues at coordinate 37,893,985 of CM076184.1, read as the reverse complement.
CGAGGGATTTATGCCTCTAGTAGCTAAATCAGCCGGGTTGTTAGCTGATCTGGCGTGGTTCCAGATGTGTGGGTCTGTAAGTGTCTGGATTTTGCTGACTCTGTTTGTGACGTAAGTCAGCCACTTGGATGCGTGTGCTTTGATCCACGCCAATGTGACCTGAGAGTCGGTATACGCAAAAACAGGAGCACTGGGGATGTGCAGGTCATTTCTCAAACGTTCGGAAAGTCTAGCGGCTAACAAGGCACCGCACAATTCAAGTCGTGGAATGCTAACTGTTTTCACAGGGGCAACCTTGGTTTTAGCCATAATCAGATTACATGCAAGTTTGCTTAGATCGTTGATTTTCAGTTGCAATTCAAAGGATTTCGAATCTGACAACAATGTGCCCAGCCATCTTGGTATCTTTATCAACTCGAGTTCTGGTAGAGCGGACCGGAACTTAGTCCATTGCTTCAATAATTCGGCAGGGATTTGCTTATCCCAATCCAACCCCAACAGCCAAATATTTTGGATGATTATTTTTGCCGTGATAAGGACTGGTCCAAACCAACCAAGTGGATCAAACATCCGAGCAATGTCTGAAAGGATTGAGCGTTTGGTCGGTTGGTCAGCATTCAGACGATCGGGTGTTACTTTTAGAAAGAAGAAGTCATCTGAGGGATTCCAAGTCAAACCAAGAACTGACACAGAATCCGATTCTTGGAGGATTTTCAATTCATTGTCTGGACACTCGCACAGTTCGGGAAGATTTGAAACCCACTTGCTAAGCGTAAATCCAACTGAATCCAACAAGGCCACCAATTGTATTTTAAACTTCAACGCCGACTCCAAGTCGTCCCCACCAGCATGTAAATCGTCCACATATGATCTGTACTCAATCGCTTCTGCCCCGAGAGGATAAATTAGCTTTCCCAGCTCTGCCAACAGGATCAAGGTCTCTAGGGCCAAGTAAGGAGCACAATTAGTACCGTATGTCACCGTTTTCAGCATTTGGGCGATCATTGGGTCAAAGGTATTAGCACGCCACAGGATTTGCTGCCAAATTTGATCATCAGGATGGACCAAGATCTGGCGAAACATTTTTACAATATCAGCTGTGAAGAACACTTTAAGAAATCGTGAACGAGTAGTGACGGTCCATAGCTCATTTTGAAGCTTAGGTCCAGGTGCTAGACAATCATTGAGTGATTGATCAGTGCTGTTAGCGTGTGAGGCATTGAAAACAACACGTAACTTAGGTTTCGGATCTGACTTCCAGACGCCGTAGTGTGGTAGAAAGCAGCCTAGGTTTTGATTGGTTGAAGGAGACATGTGACCAAGACTTGAGTACTCACTCATGAATTTAGAGTACTCAAAGTGCAATTTTGGGTCTTTAACAAATTTCCTTTCCTGAGCAACCAGTAATGCTGCAGTAGAGTTTCTGATAAACTTTAGATTCTCACGAGGGTCAAGCCTGAAAGGTAAGCGTACTACAAAGCGCCTCGTTTCATCTCGTGAGTAAGTTTCGGAAAAAAAATTTCAAACCTAGGTGTCTTCCTCCGAGGGCAAAGGATAGTCAAGTAGTTCGTCTACCTCCCAGAATTTTTGAAGATCACAAGAAACGCAATCATGAGTGTAGGGAACATTAGGCTGCACCGAACAATGACCCACTGTTTTACCTGTAGAAGTGGTGTCTTCCCACAAATTTTCAAAGGAAAAAAGTCTCTCGGTTTGAACTAAATTGGCAAAAACGGTTTTAGGATTCTGGGATGTAGCTAAATAATCGGCAGGACCTATTATTATCCATCTAAACGGTTTAAGACGAGCTACAGGTTCATCCAAAGACCCTTTTCGACTTTCGTTGAGTAACAAATGACCTGTGACTTGAGCAGGAATGAGCAAATCAATGTCTCCAGGCGTAGCGAAGTCTGGATCAGCCAATAGAAGATCAGAAAGATGAGGCCATTTTCTAATGTCAATGGGGACTTGAGGTACTAAATTTGTGATTTTAGGTACGGTCAAAGCTCCCATCCTTATTGAAAAGTTTTCGTTACGAAGTGACTTAAGTTCAAATTCTACCTCGCGATTGGAGCTACCTGCTGGTGTGCAGTTCATCCCGCTAATAGGTACTAATACCGGGTTGCTGTTCAGATTTAAGGACCGTGCGGCTGCTTCAGTGATGAGAGAGGCATCCGCTGCTGTGTCCAAAACAGCCCTAAGTACAGTAGAATGACCAAAACGATCTACAATGCGAACTCGAGCGGTGGCGATAAGCACTGTCTGTTCCGCCACTGAGCTAAATGTGTGGATCAGCCTGGGTTCCATTGGTGTGTTATTCTGACTACCATGCCCCGGTGAAATGTGTAAAGATGACTGCGTCCTAGGCTTGAAGAGTCAACGTGCAACAGTGTGTGACAAGCCTTACCACAAGCCAAACAACGCGAAGTAGATGGGCATACTTTTAAAGGGTGTTCTTGGCGAAGACAATTTATACAGGCTTTGAAGTGGATGGCCTGATCCTTGCATGCCGTCGGAGAAAGCTCCTTGAATTTTAAGCAGTAATTCAGGTTATGAGGCCCCGAACAAAGAGGGCAGACCCTTTTCGATAGTTTTTTCCCGTTTGTTTTATTCTCGGTTGGCAGGTTTGGCTCTGGAGATTTCGAGACAGTTAGGTTAGCTCGAGGAGGGCGATTCAGTAAAGGTACCGTTCTGCTAGGAATTTGAGGTATTCGAGCACGCGATGAAGTGTCAACCAAACCGGCAAATTCAAGGGCATGTACCTGATTTTCTGAAAACTCGACTAAGGACTGAAAAGAAGGGATCTCTTTGCTGTCGGAAAGAGAAGTTTCCCAAATAATCCTTGTGCTGTGATCAAGTTTTTGGACCATGAGGTAAACAAAGAATTCATCCCATTGAGTTACGGGTTTTTTGAGAGCTCGAAAAGCTCGAATAGATTGTCTAAATGCGTCAATCAAACGTTTAATTTCAATGGGGGTGGATTTTTCCACGTGGGGAATTGAAAACAAATTCTTCATGTGTACTGACGAAAGAATCCTAGGGTTCCCATACCTCGCCTCCAAGTCTTCCCATGCACCTGAAAAAGCAAGATCAGTAACGTAAGTATTTTTTACGAGCTCAGCGGCCTCGCCAGTAAGTTTAGATTGTAAGAAAAGGAATTTTTGACTCCCTGTTAAACCAGACACATCATTGATCATGGATGTAAACAGGTTTCTGAAGCTTTCCCATTTCAAAGGATCACCATCGAAGGCTGGGATCTCAATCTGTGGGAGTTGGATCTGCTGCACCTTGGGCTGGACCGTAGGAGTAGCTGTTTGCTGAGTGGTGGTTGTTGCAACCGATTTTCTGGCTTCCATCTCAACCTCGAGGAAAGACGCAGCGGTGAGATAATTTTCCTCGGTGAAGCCAAATTCATCGTTGGCGACGTAGTCAGAATTTGCATATTCTTTATAAGACATAAGCTTGCGATTGTTGCTGTGGTATGCGTTCCAGTAGTCCTCGAGCAGTGTCAGACGTCGGTTCAAATAACCTACAGTAACATCAGCCTGTTTAATACTTTTCTTTGTATTTTCAATAAAGTTGGTTATGTATCACGCCGTAGTAGTTTGCTCAACTAAGATTTGAGTAAATGTTAAAGACATTTTGGCTATTTTCAATTGAAAGAAAGCTAAAGTTTAAATTCGTGATTCAGAAATTAAGATTCTAACCTCCCACTTGAAGCAAAGCACTTCAAGGTTTCAGTTATCACAAAAATTTCAATAATTAAAGACTTCAAAGAAGCTAAAAAATCCTAAAGTTGAGTGAAGACTCCAACTTAAGTAATGAAGCAATAGACTTCAAAGTCTGGTAGCAAAGACTACAATATATTCAAAAAGGAATTCAAAGTAAAGCAAAAATGAATTAAGAGACACAGCAAAGGTATGACTAAGGTGTCAAATTCCTTTCTTTCCTCCTTATGTCTTTTCAACAAAAGTTTTATGAATGGATCTCCAAAGCACACTCACAGTCGAGTGGTTCATACACAAAACTCTCCAAAAGAGAGGCCATCGAGCAAAAGATAAATATCCTTATCATAAATCCTTTCTCAAACAGACTATAACTGTCCATGTATTGACATCAAAACTTAAATCTAAGAAAAAGAACTTGCATATCCAAATAGTAATATGGGTGTTTTAATAAAAAACACCATCCTAACTATAAATAAGATGAAAATTATGAGCCTGTATTCACAGACTGATCAAGAATCAGCTATACGCTGAGCATAAAATCTAACTAAATGCCTAAAATAAAATGTAAACAGTAATAAAATAAAATTTTGTAAAATATTGGTTGCAGTAAGGTGTTAAATTCAGTAAAGTCTTGAATCAGACAAGAAAATAAAAAAAGGGAAGGCTGAATGCCTACTGGCCAAAAGTAAACAAACCCTGGGGGTGAATGCCAATCCCAAAACAAATTAAAACAAAACCGAAAAAACATTGCAATCAATATTTTACTGGAATCTTCTCACAATCTTTAATCTTCAGTGATGAGCAGGATCCTGAAGTCAGATGATGTTTGAAGAGTACAGCGGTTGTAGGTTAGGTCGCCTGGTTGACCTATTCGTTTTGAGTGTGTCTAACGACGTGCGTCTAACCTTTGAAGATTGCTTCGTTTCAGGTCAGGTCGCCTGGTTGACCTACTGTAGTCGACGATGATCTCCCTTTGACCGCAGCTGTCGTCGGTGTGGTTACTAACTCTCTAGCGTAAATACGCTTTTCAAGAATGCCCGCAACGTCTTACGCCTCAGCTGGCTGTTTCTTAAATGATTCTTTCTGCGTTGTTGACGACCCATGGCAGCTGCGTCGACCGATGTATGAATTTTCTTCCCGCAGCAAGGTGTGAGAGTTGTACGACCATGGGCGTCTGCCGGGCGCACAGAAACAAAACTTACGAGGCGAGTGTACTGCGAGTTCAGCTGATAAGCGACGGCTGAGAGCGTGCATACACACACGCAAGTAAGTGTGAGTAGGGCGCGGCGTCGGTGTAGAGGGCCATGCGCGCGCGCACTCTACTCTACTCCCAAAACTGCGCACCTTTCTTGTAGACAAAATGGCCGCTGCTCGGTCAAAGCGGGCCTTTGCAGCGACAAGGATTATGAAAATGGCGTAATGCGCAATTGCGCGCAACAGATAATGCCGTGAAACGGAGTTGTGGGCCGAAGAATGACCGAAACATTTCTTTAAATAATAACATTATAAATATCAGCTGTTGCTAAAAAAAAATAATAAAATGCCAGTAAAACCAATAAACTCATACAGGATCAACATTAAAATAATAATAAATACATCTTAGTTAACGATTGCCAAAAAATTTCCAGTCATTATGAAAGCAATTACTGAATAAAAATAACCTATTTAAAAAACAAGATGATCGACTGTCAATTCCTATTTCAAATAATAAATTTCAATTTTACTTCTAAAAACCTTTTGCACCAATCATGGCACGAATAAACTCGCTTCGCTCTTCAACCCCCCTATATATACAAAATATATACTAACAAGGAGAGGTCACGCCCTCCGGGTCATCGATCTTGACGAAACTTTGGGGATCGTTTTCTTATACCAAAAGATGAAGAAATCTACCAATCATCCCGTCTAATGGGCCTTTCATACCTAGTTCCTACATGGCTTATATCGTATTTTTAGCTCTTTTTGCGTTTTTTTGCGAATTTTCAAAAAATTCCTGCTCGAAGCCTATTGCACTTACAAAATTCTGCAACCCCGCATTTTTTTTGTTTTTCATCTTCTTTTGAGAAAAAATATTTATAAATCTAATTTTGAAGAAATAGTCCATGTAAAATTGAGGTAATCAAAAGCATTTTTTTACTGTTTTTTTTGGTTTTATGAACTTAAACTGTACGTCGTCAGCCTTATCAAAACTATGTCAAAAAATATTTTTTCTAAAAGATTCATAAAAAAAAACAAAGAAAATGCGGGGTTGCAGAATTCTGTAAGTGCAAAATCAGCTTGGTTTGACACTTTTAACACTTTTGTGTGACTTTTGTGGTTATTTGTGAGAATTTTCAAAAAACTCCTGCTCAAAGCCTATTGCACTTACAGAATTCTGCAACCCCGCATTTTCTTTGTTTTTTTTTATGAATCTTTTAGAAAAAATATTTTTTGACATAGTTTTGATAAGGCTGACGACGTACAGTTTAAGTTCATAAAACCAAAAAAAACAGTAAAAAAATGCTTTTGATTACCTCAATTTTACATGGACTATTTCTTCAAAATTAGATTTATAAATATTTTTTCTCAAAAGAAGATGAAAAACAAAAAAAATGCGGGGTTGCAGAATTTTGTAAGTGCAATAGGCTTCGAGCAGGAATTTTTTGAAAATTCGCAAAAAAACGCAAAAAGAGCTAAAAATACGATATAAGCCATGTAGGAACTAGGTATGAAAGGCCCATTAGACGGGATGATTGGTAGATTTCTTCATCTTTTGGTATAAGAAAACGATCCCCAAAGTTTCGTCAAGATCGGTGACCCGGAGGGTGTGACCTCTCCTTGTAAGTATGTACTTGAGGTGCTAATGAATTATTTATTAAATATTTATAACTCAAGTGAATTAAACTATAATATGAAATAAAATTATAGTATAAGATAGTTACTAAGATTTTTAATAATTATGCTTTTTACTTTTATTATGCAGATTTCCACACCACCCAGGAGATACTGGCACGGCGCGTTGGGTTCTTTTAACAATTTTTAAAATTTTTTTATATTTTAATTCAATGTAATAACAAAAAGAAACTATATGTAAAATAATTTTTATTGATTTATAGAGAGGTTATTAGGTTATTATTAAATATTTAAATAACCATAACAACAGTAAAAAAAATTAGAACTATATTAAAGTATAAGAATAGTTAAAAAATTAAGATAATAAGGAAAGTGTAATACATAGAATATTCTAAGATTTTTTTCCGTATTTCGTCAAGAACAAATCGCTGACCATATTGAATTGTTTATTTAAATATTGATAGTTGAATATTAACGTATTAATAGGTTAAAATTCTTAAGCAAGGTAGGCAGGACCCTTAAAATTTATTTTTAAATTTGTATTTTAAAATGTTAAACTTTATTAGGTAAATGAAAAAAATTTTAAGAAATATGTAGACTTGAGTGTTTCGTCGACGCAAAAATGATTTTAAATCAGCAGCAGAGAGTGTTTCACCGGCGAAAACAATGTTTCGATGACGAAAAAATTAATTTTTGTTCGCGAAAACAAGGTTTCGTCGACGCAAAAATGATTTTAAATTCGCAGCAGAGAGTGTTTCGCCGACGAAAACAATGTTTTAACTTCAAAGTTGTTGCTGAATCAATTAAAAATTATTATTATTATTTTTTTTTTAGATGAGAGAAATTAACAATTCACTTTATAAATTTATATTAATAATTATTACATGTAATTATTAGTGTATGGAAGTGAGCCGTCGTTGGCACAGTCGGCTAAGGCATGCGTCATAGACGGCTGAAACATCGTCGCGCCGAGGGACGCTGGTTCGAATCCCCGTTCGGAAGATTTTTCGAGCCAAGCGGTGAGGTGAGCCGCGATCCGCCTGCACGGAGAGACGGGAGCAGTGAGAATAACAGTGCCCTTTGCACGCTCAGCGACGGTGTGGCGTGCAGGCTGCGGGACTCTGCCTTGCAGGCTGATTTAGCCTGCAAAGCAGAGTCCACCGCACGGCACCGCTCCGCCTGCCGCACCGCGGCTTTGACGCCGGCACGCTGCTATCCACGACCAGCTTGAATAGAGCGAGAATTTTTTCATAATTAAACTAATAACCAATGCTAATTCTTAATATATAGTTTAAATAACTAACATTGAACAAATCATAATTATTATACAACTAAAGTAAGAGTAAATATTACAATATACACTAAAAAAAATTAAAATTAAAAAAATTATATATAACTATATCTTCTAAACTTGTATACAATTATCAAAAAAATCTAATTTTACATAATAAATGAATTAATATTTTTTGAAAATTCTCATATCGCAAACTGAAACTTTAGCAATAAATTCTTGAAAACACTTTTAAAAATTGCTTTTAATTTGAAGAAATTATTGATTACAAACTTCAATTTCAAAATAAAAATTTTTTAATAAAATGTGATGAGTTAACCATAACTAAAAGATACAATATTTAAGCCTTAAAAAATATGAAAGTGAGAAATTTATTGGTGAGAGTTTGTTTATATTGATTCAAGTTCTACACTCAAAAAAATTTTATATTTAACTACGAAAAAATTACACATTCAGGATATTCAGATATCCGAATTTTACACTTGTTCGTGCACTTCGGACTAACAATAATTTATTGACATTAATATATGATGATAAGATAATTTTTCATTCAAATGCCATCATATAAATTATCTTTTCTCATGGTTAGTTAATAAGAACTAATTTTCGCCATTTTTTTATTTTTTGGCTGTATAAATACAGTACTAATTGTAAAATTCAACTAATATTCGATAATTTTTTAATTATTTGTAAAATTGTACAGAAACTGACTTCAAATTTTGATTTATCTAAGTATATTTCGAGTTTGTAAGTATCTATTTTAGCTCTTTTTAATATAAATTTTCACGTAAATAATATACACGTGTACATTTCAACTGCCCGTGTAAAAAAAAACCTTATCCGGAAATCTGCTGATTTATAGTCACAAAGAAGGTACTGAGAAAAAAAAAATCAGATAAAAATCAAACTTAAAAATCTTAATGAGATGTTACCCAATAAATCAGATTAATATATTTTTCCCAAATTTTTAATTTATCCCTTTGCGTATCGACAGGTTAAGGTTTTTCTTCGCACGAACAATCTTTTTATCCTTCGATTACCGAAAGTTCAATATTTTAATATTATAACTGCATATTAAGAGTTAGAATTGATTACCTATTAGTTTAAATATAAAAAGATACTTGCTCTATTCAATTAGCTAATCATGATAGCGGGGCGAGCCGCGGCGGGCGGAGCGGTGCAGTGCGGTGGACTCTGCTTTGCAGGCTAAATCAGCCTGCAAGGCAGAGTCCCGCAGCCTGCACGCCACACCGTCCCCGAGTGTGCAAGGGGCACTGATATTCTCACTGCCTTCGTCTTTCCGTGTGCGACAAGACAAGAAATTTTGACGAACTCTGATGCATTCTGAGGATCAAAAGAGGTGGCCACTGATGAATGGGTTATTGTTCAACATTAATTTATCAATGAATCACACCAGATAAGGTTAAGACTTTCCACCCATCACTGCTAACCACCTATAGCTGAAGGAATTCGGACAGCTCTTATCCATTACCAGATGAAGTATTCAGGACAGAAGGACCCCGACGGACATCAATGTGTGTACACTGTTAAAACCCTATTGTAAACCTAATTAACCAAAATATGGTACAAATAAAGGTATAATAAAAAAAAAAGTATATGGAAGTATTTAGAGTAGGTTGTTTATCTTTTTCAAACCTTGTCGAAATGCTTCAGATTTTTCTATAAATAAATTTTTTTGTTAAGAGTTCTAAACTGTTCTTCGCAAACTTTATGGAACAATGTAATTATTTAAAAAATCTCTTACTTGTTTTATGATTTTTGCAACTAATAACCTTCCTTCTTTAGGTACTCGAAAAAAAAACTCAGCAATAATGAGACTTCAGTTCTACAAAAATTTAATTGTGAAGAGAATCAAGCTAACAGAAAAAAAAAAAAATCAAAAAGCACAGGAAAAGATAAAATAGACATTCAACACCATACTCAAAGTCTTCGGTTCACTGTGAAAAGAAATCTGAATAAAAACAATCCAAAAGGTTCATAATTAAATTAAAATAATAAAACTCAATTATACAGATTGTACTTTTAAAGCGTATTATCAAAACGAAAAACTTATACCTAAGAAATTCAAATTTAAATTTTTTTAAATAAGTAGATTGGTATTTAGAATTTCTCAACTGCTTTTAAACTCTTTTGTTTCATTTTACAACAGCCCAGCTTAGAGGAATTTCAAATATCTTTTAATCAGTTTGAAAACTAATTTCATTATGTATATTATCAAATCACTTAAGCACAAATTTTATGATACTTAGTTCGTGGACCTCGATTTTACGGGTGTCGTTTAAGGTTGGCGTACACTCAATCAAGCTTAGTGCGATAAACAAATGCAATTGTTGGAATTTTCTTCAAATAAAAAAAAGTTGATAATTTATTTAGTTATAACAAGTATGATATCAAATGGAAAAGGCCTCTTTTATTTTAATAATATTATTATTTATTCTATTAATATTAAATTTTTCATACATAAGGAAGCATTTTTAATCAAGAAGTTTTTTTTTTTTTTTTTTTTCAAGAAAAATGTACCCTTTTTTAAATTCTATACTTTAACACGATAAATTCAGTTATCAGTCATGAAAGCACTTGATGAGTTAATAAAAGTAAAATAGTTGTAAATGTAATTTTTAAAAGTTTTTGTATCCCAATATCAATAATTCATTTCAGAATCAAAAATAATTGTAGAACCGAAAAAATCTAAAGGAGCTCCTAAAAATCCAGTAAAGAAAAACGCTATTGGGCTGCGGCTGCATAAAGTAAAAACATATGAACAATGTTCATCTATGACTAAGCGTAAAATAGTTCTATGAAATTTTTTGAAACCAAGTGCAGCAGACAATATAATCAATAAATCTTTTAAAATTGATGAGTTGTATGTTAAAAATTTAAACATATACAACGTCAAAGATATTTTTCTGCATCCAGAGTTCGACATTAATATATTAAAAAAATGTTTCAAATTAAATGGGTTTCAAGCTTTCAAAAAGTTTATTTCCAAAAAAGGCAAACAACATTATGAGTTTCCAAATGAAATGTAGTGGTAAATTAATACTTTCTAGATGTTGTCGTAATTGGGCACATCAAGATTGCGTTAATTTTTCGGAAATGCATGAAGACAAAGAAAAGTTTGTTTGCGAAAAGTGTGTTAAATACTTTAAGAAAAGAATTTTGTATTGAGAATTACTTTCATTGAGAGTTACTTTCATTGGAAATTTTTTTTTTTTTTAATTGTTTTTTCTTTTTAAAATTGTACTTGCAGGTGAATATTTTTATCGATGTAAAATATTATTTGAATCCATGTAATAAAATTGGATAATAAATTTATAGAGCCTAAAAAAAAAATCATTTGTTTTCGTAATTTTTTCAGATATTATTGAATGGTCTAAAATATTATGTGTTGAAAATACAATTATGCTTGATTAAAATACCAATGGCGACCAATCGGCTCTATCAAATAACGTACTTTATTAATATCAAAAGTTAATTTTCGAAAGACTAAACACAAAATACTTTACGGCCCGCGAAGAAATTAAAACTACTGTGTTTGTCGGTGTTGTAGTACTATGTAGATACTTTAATAAGATTTTTTTTTTTTTTAATAATTTTATTTGATGAAGTTCCTTCTTATTAACTCTAATTTATAATTTTACAGTTTACGAAAAACTTTCGGGAACGAAAATTTATTGCCTCAATGAAGAACAGTATTTTTTCACGCCAGTAAACCAAAAATAAAAAATTGGTAGTAGCCAAAAAGTACTTAAAGCGCTATTGGCATGAAAACTTATTTTTCGTTTACAAAACATTCTTACCACGAATAAAAAATTATTTTTTCGTCATCGAGACACTTTTTAAAGAACGAAAAATAATTTTTTCGTCGACGAAATATTGTTTTCGTATGCGAAACACTCTGCTGCGGATTTAAAATCATTTTTTCGTCGATGAAACCCTGTTTTCGTGAACGAAAATTTATTTTTTTCGTCGACGAAACCCTGTTTTCGCGAACGAAAAAAGAAAATTTTCAATGCGTTTTTGAGGTAAAATAAAAAATTTTTTTCGTCGACGAAAAAATTTTTTCGTCGACGATGATACCTGGTTAGCCTGACCCGTCGAAGCCAAGTACATCATATTTTATCCAATAAACGTTAATAATTGTTTGAAACCATACTACACTTTTCCTCGATCCTTTATTTACAACAGTTATGAATACTGCGTGTTCGAATTTAGAACGTTTGAATGTCGTGCGCGTTATTATGTATATGGGTGATTCTCTGTCAAGACGACCGACCAAAAAATAAATTTCAAAAATAATTTTTCTACATGATCTAGACTATTATTTGGACTCCCTGGTAAATTTCTAGATTTTTTGAATGCATATTATTTGAATGGCAATGGTATAAAGTTAACAATAACTGGGATTTTTTTATTTTTAGGCTATTTTTAGGCTATTTTAGAGCTCAAATAACTAAAAGGGGAAGCATTTTTTTTACATACACATAAATGTAAAAATTTTTGGAAATTTTATAAATTTCCAGAAAAAAATTTTTTTAGGGTCATTTGGTAACTTTTTATTTTCATCCTCACTGATTAAGAGCTTGAAAAACCACAAAAATTCTATCAAGCCAACTCTATAAATTCAGGGCTGTCATTTTTTACATGACCATAAATTCATACAAACAAATGGTTTTTCTTTTAACAATGTTAGAGCGTACAATACTCATATTTAATCAAAATAAAGCATTTTTGTCTTTTTTTTCTTAATCAAATCATCTCAAGTGGTTTAAATTCTATCAAGCCAACTCTATTAATTCAGAGCTGTCATTTTTTACATGACCATAAATTCATACAAACAAATAGTTTTTCTTTTAACAATGTTAGAGCGTACAATGCTCATAAATAGTCAAAAAAGAGCATTTTTGGCTTATTTTTAATGATGAAATGATTTGTAGTGGCTTACTATCTATCAGGCCCACTCTAAAAATACCAGGACTATTTTTGTGGATAAAAAATACAACTTTTAGGGATTTTTAAAATTTTTTCCCAGATGGCGAACATCAAGATAACTCAATTTTAAGGTTTTTCAAGATCTTAATCAGTGAGGATGAAAATAAAAAGTTATCAAATGACCCTAAAAAATTTTTTTTCTGAAAATTTATAAAATTTCTAAAAATTTTTACATTTATGTGTATGTAGAAAAAATGCTTCCCCTTTTAGTTATTTAAGCTCTAAAATAGCCTAAAAATAGCCTAAAAATGAAAAAATCCCAGTTATTGTCAACTTTAGACCATTGCCATTGAAATAATATGCATTCAAAAAATCTAAAAATTTACCAGGGAGTCCAAATAATAGTCTAGATCATGTAGAAAAATTATTTTTGAAATTTATTTTTTGGTTGGTCGTCTTGACAGAGAATCACCCATATATTCGAATGTTTCGTTGTTTTTTTTATTATTATTTTTTTTTTATCTTATTTATAGTCGCCATGTCTATGCTCCTTTTTAGGGCTGATTCGTATTCGAAATAAATCTCTACATTGCTTCGTATTTACCCATATATCAAATGGTACACGGGAGGCTCCAGACAAGATGCTGGATTTTTGCGAAAAACCCAGAGTTTGAAGTAACCCCCGTCGAGATAATTAATTTGACAGCGCTCGGTCGGGGTGAACGTGAGGCTCGATATTACCGATACAACAAACGAAGAAAACGATAATTCTAAGTTTTTTTGCGCCAGGACTCGAACACAAGATCCCTCGAACAAAGATGTTTCTGACCACGGACCCATCGCCGCTATGTTTTGTTGTTAATCGTAGAGATCAAGTTTGAGGTTTCATGAACGCGTGGGTGCCTGTGCCGCGCCGTCAGATTGGTGTGACGGCACATCTTACAAAATCTCACATCTCCGGTTAAAAAATCGATCAAATTTTTTTGAAAACGGAATTTTATAGAGGAAACGCTCTAGTTTCATATGAGCTTTGATTTTAGAAAATTGGTTTGGCCACTTGCTGAAGAATCAACTTTAAAACTTTAAAATGCAAATTATTTGCACTTTTTTTCGCTTTTTGTAAAACTTATTATTTTTACCCAAAAGTGCAAGTTTTGACACGTATTGTAAAAAAAAAGCATCCCGATCCGATAAACCGTTCTTGAGTTATGAATTTTTGAAAATTTTCACTCTCTAAACACTCCAACTGTAACTACACCGAGGTTGAAATTAAATACTTAATATTTAGCCAAAAAACTTACTTTGAAGTACCCATTACATATGCCAAATTTCATATAGGATCTTTTTCTGCTCCGAAACTTATCCGTTCTTAGCTGGAATGCTCCACAAACGCATCTCAATTCACTCCACCCGCTTCCGTTAATTTAAATGAAAATCAACCTGTTTCAGGACGAAGATTACGCTTAACCTAAATTATTTTAAGTTAAGCGCCCGTATTTACTGGCCTTCGGGAAGATTGGGAGCCTTTCGAGACCTTTTTAGTGCTCCGGTACATAATGACAAGATGCTAAGTGAAGTTGAAAAACTTTTTTACGCGAAATCTATATTCTCTCAATATCGACGAGCGAACCGTGGACGATACATAGTTAGGATTCCATCCAAACTTGACGGTCTGAAACGTATTAGTGATGATTTAGCTAAAGCTTTGAGCTTTTTCGATCCCTACAGTAACTCTTGCGTTTCGATCCAGAGATGGCGTTAGAATACAAACGATTTATAGACAAATACTTCACATGTGGTCATATGTGTCTTTTCTCGCGTGCTAAATTAAATGACTCCTTTCGTCAAGTCCACTACATCCCACATTATGGAACCTGGAAAGCTGGTGATCAGGGTAAGAAATTACGTGAAAATATTTAATACATACAAACCCACATCAACAGGATACAGCTTGAATGATGCGCTACACACTGGTTTAAAACTTCAGACAGAACTGACCAATATGTTGATCCGTTTAAGATGACATCGAGTTGCATTTTGTACAAATATGCGCATGATGTATCACCAGATTCAAATTGATGAGAGGGATGTTGATTTTTAAGGAATTGTATAGAGTCCGGACTATTTTCACTCACCGCGACACTATCAGCTCCTTACGGTGACTTACGGAACATCATGTGCTGCACACCAGGCTTTGCGCATCATAGATTTGGGAAGAAAAGTGCAGTCGTGGTGGGGATGAGGTCACGTGGTTCACGCGCTGTTCTAGTGGATTCAAATAGTTATGGTCAGCCATGTTGAATTTAGAGTTACGTCGTCATGCGCGCTGATCGCATTGAAAATAGTTGTGGGCAGCCATATTGCTTCCCTTTCTATGACTGCACTTTTGCTCCCAATAGCTGTGCTACGACGAAGGTAAAAAATGGCCTAAGGCGGCTACGATTGAGAAAAAAGATCGCTACGCCGATGACATACTTTCAAGTGCGGATAAAATCGATGCTTCTCAGATTCTACATGATCAACTGATTGATTTATTACAATCAAGAGGCTTCCCTCTCTTGAAATGTGTTAAAAATGCGCCAGAATTACTGAATGATTTCCCTGATGAAATTCAATTGCGTCCAACTTGGCGTCAATTTAGTAAATAGAGTTTAATACAAGAATCAGGCGTTAGCTGGAATCCGTTTTCAGTTAGCCACGGCATCTGGCCGCTTGGTCGCATCACTTCAGTAATAACTGGAAAGGATGGTATGGTTCGCGAAGCTATTGTGAAAACAGCCGTAGGAGAGTATAAACGTCACATTACTCGATTGACACTTCTACCATTCGCTCCTAAATCTACTTCTGCGACGACAAGCGATCCAGCAAACAATGATTAACCGACTCAAGGTGGATGTCAAGTCTGTTTCAAAATGAGGCAGGCAGAATATTCGAATTTGAACACCAATTCGAATTTACTTTTAAGTATTAGCAGCTTCGTGTTTGATTGTATTTATATACATATATGTTGTTGTTGTTGTTATAATTTTTGGTTATCTTTACTTCATGTTCTTAAAATAAACTCTTACTTAAGTAGTTAAATTATTGAATTAATCAGAGAACATTGTTTGGAAAATGAACACTCGTTTGATTTTCAGAATGTGGATATTTTACAATGCGACATCCAGAGCAAGAGCAAGAGAACGAGCTTGGAGAATATACACATCTACAAGAACAAGAATAATGTCAATCTATAGAAGGAGTCAAGCAAACTGGATAAGGTTTATCAGCAGCTTCTAATCTGACCTTTTTTTAGGTGCGCATGCGCAACTAAAAACGGGGTAGGGGAATATATGAGGAGATGCAGATGGATTTTCATTTCAGTCCCTAATGAGGAGTCGAAGCGAGCTCGAAACGTTGGACAGCTGAGCATCGATAGGGAATAATAATTAAAAAAATTTTCAGGTTTCTTTGCAGATTTCTGGGGTTGCTTAGAAGGTGGTGCAGCGGAGGGTCATTAGATGTTCCTTTGTTGCAAAACCCAGAAGTTGCACATATTATGGGTTTTGTAATATTGATTACTAATCCATAGTTTAGGTTCCTCGGGGGTGATTTTAAGTAAGGATCATCTAATGATTCGCATATGTGGTTAGACTGAAAGACCGATATAAATATTTTGTGATTATTTGTTGTGGGACAGTCAATATAAAGATTTATCTAATTAAAATAAAATATAAAATTGCAACGGCGAACAGAGGCCTAGCTCTCGCCCTGTCAGACCCCATTACACGCCCAAGTAGGCCCTCGCAAGGCTGCCTTAGGAGGGCCGCATTCGTTCCCTGAGATATTTATGTTCGGGGGTGTATTTAGAATCTCGTTGCGTTCGTTTGTGAATTAAATTTTTTTTTTTTTCGGTTGGCAGTTGGCATTGCAGTCAGTGAACGCTGGTGTATTTCGAAACGGTGCTTGTTAAGTTAAAAGAAAAAACCGTTTGCGTTTGCTTGCGATACCTATTTGTGAAGATAGTTGATGATTAAAAGTTGACAACAAATATAAAAGTTAGAAAAATTAGCTGAGAATAATCAATTAAAAATTATAATATCCCTGCGGTCGAGTTCTCCTGGAAATTTTGCGGAGATAGTGCTCGGGACCAAGAGTAACGAATGGGTGGCCCCGGGTCGACCCTCGGAGCACCCAGTCGACTTCTCTAGGTACCGAGCCACGGGTAAAAGTTCCAGGAGAAGTTGACCGGATGCCCCTTATCCGTTACTCTTGATCCCAAGCACTGTCTACGTAAAAGTTCCAGGAGAAGTCGACCGCATGGATATTATACTTTTTAATGGATTATTCTCAGCTAATTTTTCTAATTTTTCAATTGGTTGTTAACTTTTAACAATCAATTATCTTCAAAAATAGGTATCGCAAGCAAACGCAAACTTTTTTTTTTTTTAACTTTTCGAAATACTCCAGCGTTTGTTGACTGCCAACTGCCACTCGAAAAAAAAAATTTGTAATTCACGAACAAACGAAACGAGTCTTTAAATACACCCCGAGTCGATACAGAGCAGCGCGCCAAAGCCTTTTTAAGTGTAAGAATAATATCAAAGTTGATGAGTCAAAATTCCTGAAGTGGACCACTGAAAATCATCTATTTGATTTTGAAACTCTCTTTACATCTGTTGAAGGTTTATGGGTAAAAAAATAACACCCTAAGATATTTTTTTTTAAATTTCACTTTTTGTGAATGTTATAACTAATCCAACTTCGAGGTCTTTTGTTTCAATCAACTATATAATTTTGAAAATACTTGATAAAAGATTACGAAACTTTGATGGTAAGCAAAAAAATAATTAAAAAACAAAAATACATTATTATTTCATAAAAAAAATTTTGTTAGCTTATAAAAATTCAATTTTGCAATAAAATATTAAAAATTTAAACTTATAGGACCAGAAGTAAATTTTTTTCGGCATATTGAATCTTATTGGATTAATTAACTAACGATATCTGCAACAAAAAGTTGGTGGCACTCTATAATCTAAAAAATTATAAATTGTCAAGTATTAAAAACGCACGGAAAAAGTTAGGTCGCACGACCGCATGTATAGAGTTGATTTTTTTAAATATTACATGATTACTAAATGAAACCACTTGTTGTAGGACAAAGATGCATTTGCAAGCTAAATATGTTGATGATTACAATTTGGTCAAATTTCACTTGGATTATTGTCAAACATGAGTTATACGAATATGTAAAAAAAAAAGAAATAAAAAAATGGCGGCGCCCTTATCCGCTAAGCATATAGTGTTTATTTAGCTCTCTTTTAATACCTAATCTACCGTGTTATAAATTACATATTTATACAATCTATCTTCCATTCAAAACTAAAATAATACTAAAACAAGTTAACAGTAAAATTTTTCATCCGTGAAAGTAATTCAGTTTCAGTGATTAATATACCACACCTAACCTCAAAAATGTCGCGTGGTCGAGGAAGAGGAGGACACAATAGTTCATCATCTAGAGTACTAAATACAAGTAGATCATTCAGTAGAGTATCCTCACCCCCCACGAACAGCTTCGTTAACGACGATCAATCTATCTACTGCAATCGCTGTCCAAAAGGACGCGCACCCATGAGCCAAAGAACCATCGCCTCAGCAACGTTTTGCACAAATTGCGGCAAAGCATACCACCCAGGATGCATCAAAAGATGTTTCGTCAACGAGGATGGCTCCGTTCGTGAATGTTGTGGAATACTGGATGAGCTAGATGCAAATAGCAGTAATATACATGATTCCCCCACCAACAATCCTACTCGGATGTTTCTTTTTTAGATGGTAACCAAGACCTTCCCAATAAACAATTAAATAGCATCCTTGGTAACAAAATCGATAAAATTTCAAATTATTTAGTAAATTTCTACAAAAGAATCAATACTAACACAAATGATATCATAAATTTAAAAAACTCTATTCACCAGGTACAACAACAGATCAACCTACTACCAAACACCAATCAAAATACTGTGGTTTCAACTGTTTTATCTGAGCAGGAAGATAGATCTAATCGCAGAAGATATATAATTGTCTATAATTTACCTGAATTTAAACAAGAAGCTCCTAAAGATGAAGAAGCAAAGAAAATGTTCTTCAACAATCTCACTAAGCACAATAAATCAACAATCAACAAACTGTTGGAGACACTCGAATGCACTGCATCAAAACCTGTCTACAGTAGGAGACTAGGCAAGTACAATGCTGAAAAACCCCGTCCTTTCTTACTTTCCTTTAAAGATACTGAACCAATAAAAATAATATTCAATAACTTACCTAACCTCAAATCATCTGAAGAATTCACCTCTATTATTATTAAGCATGACCTTACTCTTACCCAAAGAAACCTGATTAAGGAATTAAAAACTGAATGTAACAACTTAAATCTAATGAATAATGATCCAGATTTTTAATGAATCATCTCCCATGCGAACACTAATCCTAAAATCATAAAAAGCAGAAAAAACATAATAAACCCCACTCCAACACAAACACCCACAGTTTAACTATATAACCATCAAAATGCCCGTAGCCTAAAAAATAAATTAGATCAACTATCTCATAATTTACACCTCATAATACTCACCATAAACCCTGATATCATTGTTATAACACAAAACCTGGCTATATAATAATTTCCCCAACAGCTTATTACAAATCAAAAACTATGACATATTCAGGAAAGACAGAGACTGCAACACAAATTCACACTCTAGAGGAGGCGGTGTCCTTATCGCAGTAATATCATTAAAAGCTACATCCTGTTCTGTGTTAGAATCCACCAACACTCTGTAGTTATTGAAGACCTCAAAAAAAATCACCCTGACCACAACTTATTTTATTTGGAGATTATAACCTACCAAACATAACTTGGACTAACACAGACCCACTGAACTTTTACACCTTGTACAAACCAAATAGAAATTTGATAAACTCAGCGCGTATATTGTTGAATACCTTCTCCCTCTATAATTTAAAACAGCTTTTCCCAATAAATGAGACAGGTTATTCTCTAGATCTGTTTTTTACCTCACTTAACTTTAAATGTATAGAGCCCCCTGAATCTTTATTAAAAGTGGACCCCCACCACCCTCCCAAATATTTTACACTTGAATTTGATGATGATATAGCTTCTGAAGAAACTAACTATTGCCTAAATTTCAAAAAGGCTGACTTTCAATCCATAAATAATCGAATTCTTTCAAATATTCCCACTACATATGAATCAGAGAACATCAATATCCAGTGCAATGATTTTAACTCTTATTTAGATTCAATTATACAAAAAAATGTCCCTATTATACCTATCTACCATAGCAACTTCCCTAGATGGTGCACAAATGAACTTAAACACCTTATCATATTAAAAAAGACCACACATAAAAAATGGAAAACTTCAAATAACCTTAACCTATACATAGAATTTAAAAGACTCAGAGCTCTATGCATTAGTACCTCTAAATCATGTCATAAAGACTTTATCGACTCCATCGAATCACACATTTCAAATAACCCCAAATCTTTCTGGAATTACTTTAATTCACTTAAAAAACCTGACAAAATCCCCTCTACATAATATTACCTTAACAAGACCTCCGATAACCTCTTAGATTCAGCAAACCTATTCAAAGAATTTTTTGCATCAACCTAGAATCTCCTCCCCCTCCACAACAAATTACCATACTGATCACGATACTTTCATAGTTGATTACAATGATCTACCATGCCATAAAAGACAGTAAGCCCAGTTTTAATAACAAAATCGATGGGATCCCTAACATACTCTTAAAAAGATGTCCCAATATCATATACCCCTTGCTTAACCTTTATAATACCTCACTCAAAAGCTGTACCTACCTGACATCTGGAAAAACTCTGTCATTATACCCATACACAAACAGGGTCCCAAAAACCTAATTTTAAATTATAGACCCATAGCACAAATATCACCTATTGCTAAAACACTCAACAAAATAATCACTATGAAAATGAATAATCTAATCCTTCCATCCATTATAAACAACCAACTTGGTTTCGTCCCCGGAAAATCTATTATAACTAACCTTATATTTTTTAATAACTATAAATCCTCCTCTTTTAGGTTGTTGGGTCGGTGCGAGAGAGAAAGCACTCTCTCGCACTCGTGGCACAACATAGCACCTAACCTAAGATTTTAGTGTTTGATTATTTTTTTCTCAGCTCATAAGGTCCACTGGTAATTGCTTTTAATTGATGAATGTTTCAAAAAAAATTTTCTTTTACCCTGAATTTTTTCATTAAAATATACTTGTCAGGTCCTATTAAACTTTCAAAAAAACAGTGATTCCCATAAGCTTACGTGTTAAACAAATTTGGCAATATCTTTTCTCCCAAGGTTCATTTTGCCCTAAAAATTTAGTGGCATCAATAAGAAGCAATTACCTACAAAATGAGTACTTTATTGTTAGAATCTACTTTCCACATCATGGACCGACCCAACAACCATCAGATCGATACTGCTTACATGGATTTTAGCAAAGCATTCGACTCTATTGACTATAAGGCTTTTTCATAGCAGACGGCACCAAGCAGAACATGGATTAGATAAATCGAAATTTTCTAGATTTCGATACAGTTTTTCAATCGACTCTAAGCTGAAAACAACATGAATTTTTCTTCAATGAACTTGACAAAATCGTAGAAAAATGTGATAAGGTTAAAAAATAATAAATACAAAAAATTAAAAAGTTCATAAAATTAAATAAATCTAGAAAATTTCGATTTGTATAATCCATGTTCTGCTTGGTGTCGTCTGCTATGAAAAAGCCTTATAGTATCCTCATAGAAGAACTAAAAATACCTTCAGTATAAACAAACCCATTATTGATTGGATAATATCCTACATCTCAAATAGAACATATTTAGTACTTCTAAACCATTCACTTTCTGAACCGTCCATAGCTTCATCTGGAGTTCCTCAAGGCAGTCACCTAGGGCCCGTTCTATTCATAATATTTATTAATGACATCACTAAAACATACAACACTCTATTATCTTGATTTTCGCCGATGATGTAAAAATCTTCAAAGCCATAAAATCCCCTGATTATACCCAAAAACTGCAACTTGATATCAATTCGCTGAACAATTGGGTAATCGTTTATTTTTTATTTTAAAGAAATGCAATATTATGACTTTATACCGGACACTCTTACACTTGTAACAACTATCTCATTCAGAACACACCCCTTACTAGAGTATCAAAAATTCGCGATTTAAGTATTATCTACAATGATAATTTCAATTCCGATGATCACATTCAGCACACAGTTACAAACTCCCTCAAGAAACTAGGTATGCTAAAATATTCAACCAAACCCTTCAGCCATCCAAATTGGGACTGAAACTGCATTCACGGTGGGGATGAAAACATGGCCGCCGTTGGGGGAGTTTCTATCTGAATTGCACGTAATTCCCTAAATCCAACATGGCCGCCGTTGGGGGAGCTTTACCTGGACTCAGCATAGGCAGCGCTCCCCACCATAACCTCAGTTTTAGTTCCATATTTCTATAAATCCCTCATCCTACCTAATCTTCTATTTGGTTCAGTTATCTGGTACCCTCATTACAATAATCAAATCTACACTGGCAGAAAGTTGAGCGTCTGCTGTCCCAAAAGTAGGGGAACGCTGGCTCCCGACCGCCATGGGTAATATTCTGCCCAGATACGAGAGAAACGCAACGAAAACAAGTTATCGAGTCTGCCGTAAGAGGCGCTACACCCAAGTTTGAGAAAAATATTTCTCGTGGTGGGTAATATATTGCCCACGCGTGAAATATTTCTCCAGTATAGCAAACAGAATACTACCGTACGAATGGGGGCGCTGTTTCTCAACTTTTTCCCAGTGTACAGACTGGAACAAGTACAGCATAAATTTCTTCGTTACCTGGCCCATGTGGCACACACTCTTATGTACCCTGACCAACATGACGACTCTGAAATATCCTTCAGATTCAACTTACCGTCAATCAAATCCTTGCACAACTACTACGATATGATATTTGTATACAAGTGTATATGAGGAGTCGGATGCAAAAACGACTTAAGTAGGGTTAAGCCCTTTTTCAATAAATCGATTTATTAGGGCCCTAAAACCCTATTAAGTAAGTATACAACTTGAAAGTTGTATACGATTTAATTTTACATTAGAATAGGCGAAAACGCGAAAATAAAGTTACATGCCACGTGACACTCCGCGCTGCTCCCCGCGCTCTCGCTCAGCTGATGAGCAATTAAAAGCAGTACTCGATATCGCGCACTTTAGGACAACTTAATTAAATATGGATAAGATAAAAAGATGGGATTCGTGGTTTGGACAGCGAACGGGCAACATCGTGCTGGCTTGTTGGGTCTTGAGCACTGGCTTGGTCATAGACACCGGCGTTTTTGGTGTGGTTTTTTGGCACATATTTATCAGTCGACGTTTTACGCTTCCATATCAGGACTGTACTTTACCTTTGTTTGGATGTTTGGTGTTGGTGACATTTTATCAACATTTAACGCATTCTGATATCATCGCTCCTGTCATACGCCATTTTGTTTTCATCATCACGACCACGCTGGAACGTTGAAGGTCATAGATTCAAGTTTGGAGTTTTTTTTTCGTCCGTCTTTACTCGATGCACGGCGTTTTCATTAATCTTACGTAAGGTACGTCAAATTGTATTAATGTAAGAGTGTATAGGCTTTATTTTTAGTTTATTTTATTGCTGTAATATGACAGTTTATTATTGGCGTTAGAGTTTTTTCAGTTTTAACTTTGATTTTTGCATACGATATTAGTCTTAGTCTTAGTTTAAGTTGCGCTTACAATCGTAAAGGCAGGTATTTTTAGTTGCTTTGATTGTTTTATTGCCATCCAGGTTGGGGGTGACACACGGGGGGATTTACATTGCTCCTTTGCTCTTTTGCAGTTTTTACCTCCTGTGTGTGATCTCTTCTGGTGGCATTTATGTGTCATTTTGATTCTTCTTTTTCTTGTTAACTAATTAATGCCTGGCGTGACGGTTTTAGATATTGAGATATTATATGCGTGTTATCTTTATCATTCATTGTATTACATATTATTATTACTAATGCTATTTTATACTTGGCTTTTAAGTTTGTCACAGAGTTGCGGATATTGTAAGTTTGTTTACACTATATACTATACACTTTACATTCCTGAGCTTACACATACATACATACAGTATACTTTTGCTTTTGCTTACACTTTAGATTTTGATTTTTGATTGACCTTGTTATGGTTTATTATTATTGAATGCTTGAATTTGATATTCTTGTGGTTATTGCCAGCTATCAAGGCCCATCATATGTATGAACTTTTATTTTGAGGCTGGAATTAATTTAATCTGTTTATTTGCTTGTGCATATTATGACTTTTATTAAGCTTTGCGTTTCTTGTGTCTATTTGCTTAATCTCAGTTTCTATTTGAATTATTGAAAACAAAATATGTTATTACTTTGATTTTGAGCTATAAATGGCCTTGCTTTGTAGTATTATATCATTATAAGTTTAGTTTTAAGTTTTAGATTAAATTAATAATACTGTCTGTCTCTGATTTATGTTATTAAATTTCAGAATTCATGCCTTTTGACTGTGAACATCTACCTTGCCAATGAGATAGTTTGTGCTGGTCGGTGGTCTTTCTACAACGCTCTCAGGACCGGTGACCCTGACGGGTATCTTTGGTTTGGTGGTTTCTGGCTTTTAGTATTTGGGCTTTATATTCTGTTTTTATTGCATTTGTGTGGGGTTTTTGGGCTTGCCACTTGACGCTTTCTTTTTCTTTTAGATTCCTGCGGTCACTGGATCACTCTACGAGTATGGAATTCTCTCAGGTCCTATCTGGCAAGGGTCTTTCGCAGGAGCCTAGTCGCAGTGCCCGGCGGCAGTTGATTGGAGAGTCGCTGGAGTTGGAGTAGTTTGACAAACAACAGGCCAGCAGGTATGATGGGAGCTGTGTGCCCCTTATAGTGTATATATGTATGACTCTAGACCGGGGGAAAACCTGGGTAATCTACATTTGTTGTCGGTAGCTAGGAAAGTCAGACTGGCCGGGGTTAAATTCCTAACCATTGTCCACAAGAGCAGCGTACGGTTTTCGGTTACTTTCTCGACTTGGGAGGAGGCGAACTCATTCGTCTCGGGAGGTGTTAAGTCTGTAGACCCTCATTGGAGGGGGTATATTCCGGACGATTTGATTTTTCGCATTGGTGTTATTAGGGATATCCCGAATGATATTCCCGAGTCCGAGCTGCTGGAAAACTCAAGCCCGACGGCGTGGCAGTTTATTGAGAGGTTTGAACGGGTAGCGAGAAGTTCGACTTTGGATGGCGAGGTCGAATTTTCTTTCAACTCCCACGATGTTAAGGTTTTGGCAAAGGGTTACCTGCCGAGATTTGTGTCTATTTTTGGTATTGTTTGTCCTGTCCACCTCTTTATTCAACCGGTGATGAGGTGTAGGAATTGCCAGGCATATGGCCATGAGAGTAGCCGGTGTGAAAACCCTACCAGGTGCAAATTCTGCAGCGCCTCCCACCCCTCTAACCTCTGCCCCCATGGTGATGACGACCGATTTATTCCTTCATGTTGTAATTGCGGACTCCCTCACCCTGCTACCAGTCGCGACTGCCCATTTTTCCAGTTCAACAGGGAAGTCAACGCCATGATAGCTTTGTTAGGCATTGCTAGGAGTGTCTCCATATTCTTGGTCCAACAGAGGTTTGAGGAACACCCTGAGGATTTCACCTAACGCTATTTGGTGGAATGAAGAGTGCACCAAAGCCATGGAATTGAGAGCTGAAGCGTTTGATATATTCAAGCGTGATGCGTCTGAAGAGAATGAGAGGCTCTACGTCGCGGCGAAAAAGGCCAGTTCCAAGGTTTTGGCTAAGGCAGGCAGATCTTCTTTCAAGGTGAAGGCCTCGAGCCTTGACCCCTCTAGACCGGTTAGGGAGAATTTTGCGTTTTTTTAAGAGATATAAGAATAGGTTCTATACTCCTCCTAGTAAGTCAAGGTCTACAAACAATCCCCAAAACCTTCCGAACTTGCAGTCTGCTTTTGGAAACATTGTCGAGTCTTATGTTTACTCTGATGACCCTCTCTCTGGTATCGACTTGGACGTTCACGACAATGTCCTTTCTGCGGATATAACGTTTGGCTCCTTCGCCTCGAGTAAGACTAACAAGGGTTTGCCACAGGGTTTCTGTTTTATTAGCTTCAGCTTAACATTTCAGCTTATTAGTGAACTTTCTGGTATCAACGTAGTTAGTCATCTTACTCCATCTAAGTTAGGTTTACTCTGTCACACTTGGATAGACTTATTTCAATCTTGCAACTTGACAATTTCAACTAGATTGGCCTGCTGTTATTCCATTTTATATCGAGATTTCTTTATCTCTGATTGTATTGACCTTGAGCTTATGACTTGCGTGAATGACAGTCAGGACAGGAGTGCGGCCTTTGAGAGGATTCTGGATAGGGACTATAGTGACTCGTCATTTATTTTTGCCGACGGGGCCAAGGGTGTTGGGTACGCAGGTGCTGGCGTCTACTGGCAAGACCTTGATTCAACCAGGTCATGCAGGTTAAATCATGACTCCTCAGTTTTGGCTTGTGAGGCTTTTGCTGTAGTTCAGGCACTCTATTCTATTGTTTCGTCAAATTTTGTTGGTAGGGAATTTTTGATCTTCACTGACTCGCTTGAGCTGATCAACATTCTGAGGACTGATGGTTTGGCCAATCACTCTCATCCATTTATATTCCAAATCCGAGTCATTGTGGGTAAGCTTGTAGACGCTGGTTACTCCATTAAGATCGTTTGGGTATCTTCTGCTCTTAATATCCCCGGGTGCAAGAAGGCTGACGAGGCTGCCAAATTTTCTAGACTCTTGATTGACATCTGTTTTTATGGCATTTGGTTTAAGGATTTTTCATCATTGTTGAGTGAGCGGGCCAGGAGTGAGGCTTTTCGGTTTTGCATTGATTATTCTAGGGGGAACAAGGGGGTTAAATACTTTGCTAACCAGTCTGACTTTCCAAAAAACCCATGGTTTTACGGTTACGAGTTTGATGGGGCCTTGTTGGGAATGCTGAGTGGGATCAGGAGCGACCATACTCGTACCAGAGCCTACTTGTACCGCAAGAATATTGTTGATGATGGCGAGTGCAGTTGTGAGTCGGGTGACCAGACTCTGGATCATTTGTTGTGGGATTGCCCTTTGGGGGCTACTGGAAGGGGAAGCGTTGTTGCTTCGTTGAATAGGGCCAGAGCCCTTGTGGGTACGGATGTGTCTACCCTCGTGAACACACTTAATACGCTCATTGGCAAGGTAATTTGTGATTTTTTTATTTCTGATGGATTTGTTATTTGATTTATACAGTTTAGCCATACACTCGACATGATCAATTTATTCAACTATTGTAATTGACGTACCTAGCTGTCTTTTTGGATCTTTTGGCAGTGATTTCGCATCGGTCCCCCAGTGCTAGATTAAGTTTACTTTCTGCACGGGTGAAGATAGGTACGGGTACATCTCCCACAGGAGAATAACCCGTGATCAAGGAGTTAAAAAAAAAAAAAAAAAAAAAAAAGATAAAAAGATAATAAACGAATTTTTAGCAAATTTACTCACTCAAAACTGTTTTAAAATTTGAAATTAATGAGAAGTATAAATTAGTGATCCGTCGGATGCAAAAAGGGCCTAACCCAAATTGTTTAAATTGTGTTATTTAACTATGAAATTAAAAGATTAAAAATCTTTATTTGACAAAATTATATACTCAAGTAATGATACTTGTAGATTATAGTAGTTTTTTTTTCAAGTTATACTTTTGCTGTGCAAAATAACACTTATAAAACTTTGACTCTATTTATCTCGAAACAGTGTGGCTAAACCGTACTGCAAACAAAAAAAATGGTAACAGTAGAGCAGCAGACAAACTAACCCCAAAAGACCGTCGGTAAACAGGAAGCCTGCCCGAAAAACTAAAATGTATGATTTGGGAATCCCCATTTCACGCACATTACAAGAAAAAAAAAATTAATAAAATAAACCAACAAGTGCTAAGCCCCAATAACCAGAGACGTCGAAATTAAATTAAAAATTACTTTTTTTATCCCCAAAATTTAATTTTAATTAAACCGACAACTGCTAAGCCCCAATAACCGAAGGCGTTGAGTTTTAATGAAAAACTACTTTTTTTATACCCAAAACTGCTAACAATCAATAAACAAACCGACAAGTGCTAAGCCCCAATAACCAGAGACGTCGAAATTGAATTAAAAATCACTTTTTTTATCCCCAAAATTTAATTAATTAAACCGACAAGTGCTAAGCCCCGATAACCGGAGACGTCGATATTAAATTAATAATTCCTTTTTCTACCCAAAATTTAATTAATTAAACCGACAAGTCCTAAGTCCCAATAACCGAAGGCGTTGAGTTTTAATGAAAAACTACTTTTTTATTCCCAAAACTGTTCACAATCAATAAACAAGCCGACAAGTGCTAAGCCCCAATAACCAGAGACGTCGAAATTGAATTAAAAATTACTTTTTTTATCCCCAAAATTTAATTAACTAAACCGACAAGTGCTAAGCCCCAATAACCGAAGGCGTTGAGTTTAAAGGCGTTAAACCCTGAACGTCGAGTTAAATAAATAAACTGATCAGCTATCCCCCAAGCTCTAAACCCATAAATAACCTGGGCGTGGAGTTGAATAAATAAACTGATCAGCTATCCTGGGCGCCCGAGATCAACAAAAAAACTCATCAGCTATCCCCCAAGCTCTAAGCCCCCCAAAAACCCTGGACATCGAGTTAAATAAATAAACTGATCAGCTGTCCCTCAAGCTCTAGACCCTAAATACCCTGGGCGCCCGAGTTCAACAAAAAAACTCATCAGCTATCCCCCAAGCTCTAAGCCTCCGAAACCCTGAACGTCGAGTTAAATAAATAAACTGATCAGCTGTCCCCCAAGCTCTGAGCCCCTAAGACCCTGGACGTCGAGTTAAATAAATAAACTGATCAGCAGTGCCCCAAGCTCTAAACACCCAAAACCCTGGACGTCAAGTTAAATAAATAAACTGATCAGCTGTCCCTCAAGCTCTAGACCCCAAATACTCTGGGCGCCCGAGTTCAACAAAAAAACTCATCAGCTATCCCCCAAGCTCTAAGCCCCCAAAACCCTGGACGTCGAGTTAAATAAATAGACTGATCAGCTATCCCGAATATTATTTATTTAACTCGACGCCAAGGATTTTGGGGGTTTAGACTTGGGGGATAGCTGATCAGTTTCTTTATTGAACTCGGGCGCCTAGGGTATTGGGGGTTTAGAGCTTGGGGATGCTGATCAGTTTATTTATTGAACTTGGGTGGCTATGGTATTTGGGGGATTAAAGCTTGGGGGTTGGACGATAAGTTTTTTCGTGGAACTGTGTCGCCCAGGGTATCTGACGGCTTACAGCTTGGGGGATAGCCGATACGTTTTTTGTTGAACTCGGGCGCCTAGGGTATTTGGGGGTTTAAGGCTCGGGGAATGACTGATCGATCATTTTCCGAACTTGGTGCCCAGGGTTTGGGGGGTTTCAGGTTTGAGGGATAACTGATCAATGGTTGGTTGAACGCGCCTGGGTCTGGATTTCCAGACCCGGAATTTCCCGGGTCTGGATGCATCCAGACTTATTATATTGGAAATAACGCCACTCTAAACGTTGATCGTCTAGCGTTACGGGGGCTCGAAGCTTACTGATTAATTCATTTTTTCATTCACTTACGAAGTTTTAGAGTTTGGTATACAATTTTATTTTAAATTCTTATAATTTTTTCTAGGGCCAAATCCTTGGCACTGGGGGGCAAAAATGATAATACTGTGGGGCCACTTGGCCCCACGCTTATACTTTAAAAAATGGCCTGAAAGACTCTCAAGGGACTGCTTGAGAGTCTTTTCCGCAAAAAAAAAAAAAAAAAAAAAAAAAAAAAATTCAGATTTAAAAACTTACTTAACCGTTTAATTTCAATGAGTTAGGCCAAACAACCATTGAATTTACTAAAACATTATTTGTTGAGATACCAAAAATTATTGTGTTGCTAATGGGACTACCTCCTTAGCTATGACTTTCATTTTGATCTTGACTTGACTCAATTGAGGTCCTACAATAATTTACACTAATTTCTACTAAAATTACGAAAAAAAAAATTTAGTATTGTATATACTCATCTGAAGATGACATTGTATGTCGAAACGTCTGTCATGAGGCTAATGTATTAACTAATGTTAATAAATAAATTGTGAAAATCGAAAACATTTTGTTTTTTATTATTCTCGAATTGAAAAAAAAAATGTTTTTCAATTTTCTTTATTTTTTTTTTCAAAATTGATTTATAATTATTTAAAGATTCATAAAAAACATATGGCGTACCGAAAAACTTCTTCGTCTTTTTCTATTTCTTCGCTCATAATGCTTACCTTGCTGTAAATAATCTTATAGGTTAACTTTATTCGTTTGTGTAAAAAAGGTGTCTTTATTTATAACATTTACAAAGTCTGTTTATGGGTAAGTACAACATATTTAATAAATTAATTATTATTGTAAAAGAATGGTTCTTTTTCTTGTGGCTTCACTGTCTTCTGTTAACAGCTGATTTAAATAAGCTTATTTAAATAATCATTCTTATGTTAAAAATACGACTGAACTAGTATGAAACAGTGAAGTATTTTTTTTTTTAATTTTTTTAAATTGAAAATAATGCCAATTTTTTTACGAACATTTTTTTTTTTAATAATTTCTGTATTCATAAAATATTTATTTTTACTCGTAGCTGAGAGCACGCCAAACAACGCTTTATACAACACTCGAAAGTATGCAAAAAGAAAAAAAAACGAAATAGATGACAATGATCAAACTAAATCGAAACAGTTACGAAAGCCTTGCGCTTGGCAACCCGCTTGGCTCGAAGTACCTGAGTTCAAGGATTGGCTACGGGATAGCGGTAAGCCCAATAGATACATTTGTATTTATTGTCAGGATAATAACGATACAGACGGATATTATTACGGCCAAAAAAGCGACATTTCTCGCCACTTGAGGAATTCGTCCCATCATGATGCTGTGGCTAGAGCAAAAGAGAGTAACACGTACAAAAGCATTCAATTACCAAATGGCTTTTGTTTAAAGGATAGAATTAAATTAGCCGAACTCAGAATCGTGAGATTTATTGCTGAAAATAGAGTTACTCTAAGATTTACAGACATTTTTACAGATTTTATTATAAATTTAGTTAACGAGTTTGGAAAAGAAGTTTTAAGCAGTATAGGGCTTAGGCGTGACAAGTGCACCGCTTTAATTGAAAATGTTTTGTACCCTCCAATATTTGAAGAAATCGTTAAAAAATTAAATTCAACGTTTTTGCAGTTTTAATAGATGAAAGTACAGATATTGCTCAATTTAAAATTCTGTGTATTTCTGTACAGTATTACGAAGAAAGTAGTGGTGAGGTGAAAGTTCATCTGCTACAATTAATTCGAATAGCTGCATTAGAAGGAACGGCTGAAGAAGTATTCCAGCGTTTCCATGATTTCATGGTATTTTATCGTATTAAATGCGAAAATATTTCTGCTTTAGGATCTGACACAGCTAATATGATGGTAGGAGTAATCAAAGGTTTTTATGCCTTTTTAAAAACTGTGGCTCCGCTGGCGATACTGATGCCATGCACTTGTCATCTTTTAGCTCTAGTCGCAAAAGCGTGTATGAAAAATTTTCCTCCCGAACCGGAAAAATTGATCAGAGCTGCATCCTCGTTTTTTAGCCACAGTTCGAAACGAGTTGAGGGTTTTATGGAGTACCTTGAATACTGGAGACTGCCTCAGGTCAAAATGCTCAAACTTTCAGGTACGAGGTGGTTAGAAGCGCAAAAGTGCTTTGCACGACTTAAGCAGTCTGCGCCAGCTCTCGAGCATTTTTTATTGAACGAAACACAATACGAAAGTGCTGGTAAAATGGACGACGAAGAAGATTGTGTTGAGAAAGCGAATGTTGGGGAAAAAGACTGTGAAAACACAGAAAAAGAAAGAAAAAAGGGAACAGTTAAAGAAAAAGAAAAAGTGAAAGCACAACAAGTGCTGTATCTACTTTTGAACAAAGAAGTGATGGCCTACGTTGATTTTTTATGTTATATTTTGAACTTTTTTAACTCTTTCAGTGCCATGTTTCAAACAAGAGGTTTTTTAATTCACAAACTGTATCCTGAGTTATTAACCCATTACCGCCCATGGAAAAATCAAAAGTGATATAAAAAAACTAACTGTTGGAAAACTTGTCTCATGAAAAAATAGTAGATACGTATTTTTTCTTTTTTCAATTTTCATTGTTTAATCATTATTTATTTAAACAAATTCGGAAAAATTTTTAAATTTTTATAAACTAATAACGGCATTTGATTCTTTGACCAAAAATAAAAATATGGTTTTATAGTGGTGAGCTCCGAAGCGCCGCACCGAAGATACACTTTTACGAGTCAGAGCTCACCACTATAAAACCATATTTTTACATGTTTGAGCGCTCGTAGCAAAAGATCTAAGCGTCTGATCAAAAAATTACTTAGATGACTTTCGCCTTATTTTTGGTCAAAGAATCAAATGCCGTTATTAGTTTATAAAAATTTAAAATTTTTTCCGAATTTGTTTAAATAAATATTGATTAAACAATGAAAATTGAAAAAAGAAAAAATACGTATCTACTATTTTTTCATGAGACAGGTTTTCCAACAGTTAGTTTTTTTATATCACTTTTGATTTTTCCATGGGCGGTAATGGGTTAATGTTCTGTCAGCAATTAGGAAATCATTTTATCGTCGAAAACCAGCATTCATCAAATTATTTTGATTCAGATTTCGATATAGATTTGTATACTGTTACCATGAAAAATGTTAATTTAGGATTCGACTGCAACAAATCTATAGCCAAATTTCCTAAAGAGTTGAAAAATAAAGTTCAACAGAACTGTTTAAACTGGCTAAAAACCGCTATTTTGAAAACAAGGGAAAAATTTTCAGATGATTCACGCTTTTTGCAAAGTATATTGTTTATTGAACCTAAATATGTTTTAAACATTGAAGATAGGTCTCTTGTTCCTCACATTCGTACGTTTTCCGATAAGTACGAATGTATTGACGGTTTTGGTTTGGAGTATGAATGGAATTATTTGTTTTGTAAATTAAATGCTTTGAATGTTACTGAGAAAAAAAAACTGTTAAATTTAAAAATTGTTAGCTTTTGGAGTGATATATTGAGAGAAAAATCTATTGATGGTGATGGCTTACAGTACCCTAACTTGAATATAGTAATGAAATTAATTTTTTCTTTCCCGAACAGCAATGCTGAGCCCGAAAGAATATTTTCAGAAATGAACGAAATGAAAGACGAGATAGCAAATCAAATGGGCGTTGAATTATTAAACGCACGAATATTTTTGAAGTCGTATGGGCGAGCGTACCATGAAAATGCCATAACTTTTTTTCCATGCGAAGATTATTTCAAGCTGTTTAATAGTTTAAATATGTATGGAGAAAAAAAGAAAAAAACTTCTTCTGCCGCAATACTTCTAAATCAAGCACAG
This sequence comes from Encarsia formosa, assembly GCA_038277355.1. Lineage (NCBI taxonomy): Eukaryota > Metazoa > Arthropoda > Insecta > Hymenoptera > Aphelinidae > Encarsia > Encarsia formosa. Next base: position 37,860,482 of record CM076184.1, on the reverse strand, counting down.
GTTAGCCCAAGAACTGAACAAACCCAAACTCCTCCTTCAAATGCTGAAATCAAAGAAAAAAGTCTTGAAGGTAGAACTGAATTTTCAGATACAGACTCTGTCGATTCAGATACTGATTCAGTATGTTCAGATACAAACATAGTTCTGCGGGATAGTTCAAGATAAACAAAAAATTGTGATTTTGATCGCTGCTGTGAATGTAAATGTGAGATGTTAATTCAATTTTAAGCGAAGTTTTTATCTCATGATTGTTAATGATTTTCAAGTAAAACAATGTATTTTAAAAATCTAGTAAAAATAAAATAAAATTACGTGTCACAAAAAATTACTCGTTTTGATAAGACTTCAATTCAATATTATCTATAAAATTTGTTTATTCCAAGTTTCCCGATCATTTTCTACTACTCTCTCAAAATAACGAGACTCATTTGCCACTGCAAGTTGCCCTTAAAAAAAAATGAAAACTAATAAGCGAAGACGTGTACTAAAATGTTATAAAACCAGACACAAGTGTTGGATATGTAAATATTTATTTTAAATACAGCTTAATTTAATTTAATTTATTTAATTTAATTTATTAAATTAAATAATCTATTGAAACTCAACGCCTCCGGTTATTGGGGCTTAGCACTTGTCGGCTTGTTTATTGATTGTGAACAGTTTTGGGAATAAAAAAGTAGTTTTTCATTAAAACTCAACGACTTTCATTAAAACTCAACTGCTTAGCACTTGTTGGTTTAATTGATAAAATTTTTGAGGAAAAAAAGTAATCATTAATTAAATATTAACGTCTCTGGTTAATGGGGCTTAGCACTTGTCGGTTTGTTTTCGGCTTAATTTTTACCATTTCCGCGATAGCAAAATTAATTTTTCATTAAAACTCAATGCCTCTGGTTATTGAATCTTAGCACTTGTTGGTTTATTTATCGATTGTTAACAGTTTTGGGAATAAAAAAAGTTGTTGTTCATTAAAACTCAGTGCCTCCGGTTATCAGGGCTTAGCCCTTGTCGGTACGTTTATCGAGTTTCAGGGGCTTAGAGCTTGAGGGATAGCTGATGAGTTTTTTTGTTGAACTCAGGCGCCCAGGATATTTGAGGTCTAGAGCTTGAGGGATAGCTGATCAGTTTATTTATTTAACTCGAAGTCCAAGGTTTTGAGGGCTTAGAGCTTGGGGGATAGCTAATGAGTTTTTTTGTTGAACTCGGGCGCCCAGGATAGCTGATCAGTTTATTTATTCAACTCCACGCCCAGGTTATTATTTATGGGTTTAGAGCTTGGGGGATAGCTGATCAGTTTATTTATTTAACTCGACATCCAGGGTTTTGGGGGCTTAGAGCTTGGGGGATAGCTGATGATTTTTTTAGGTGAACTCGGGCGCCCAGGGTATTTGGGGTCTAGAGCTTGAGGGATAGCTGATCAGTTTATTTATTTAACTCGACGTCCAGGGTTTTGGGGGCTTAGAGCTTGGGGGATAGCTGATGAGTTTTTTTGTTGAACTCGGGCGCCCAGGGTATTTGGGGTCTATAGCTTGAGGGATAGCTGATCAGTTTATTTATTTAACTCGACGTCCAGGGTTTTGGGGGCTTAGAGCTTGGGGGATAGCTGATCAGTTTATTTATTTAACTCGATGTCCAGGGTTTTGGGGGCTTAGAGCTTGGGGGATAGCTGATGGGTTTTTTTGTTGAACTCGGGCGCCCAGGGTATTTGGGGTCTAGAGCTTGGGGGACAGCTGATCAGTTTATTTATTTAACTCGATGTCCAGGGTTTTTGGGGGACTTAGAGCTTGGGGAATAGCTGATGAGTTTTTTTGTTGAACTCGGGCGCCCAGGATAGCTGATCAGTTTATTTATTCAACTCCACGCCCAGGTTATTTATGGGTTTAGAGCTTGGGGAATAGCTGATGAGTTTTTTTGTTGAACTCGGGCGCCCAGGATAGCTGATCAGTTTATTTATTCAACTCCACGCCCAGGTTATTTATGGGTTTAGAGCTTGGGAGATAGCTGATCAGTTTATTTATTTAACTCGACGTTCAGGGTTTAACGCCTTCGGTTATTGGGGCTTAGCACTTGTCGGTTTCATTAATTAAATTTTGGGTAGAAAAAAAGTAATTTTTAATTCAATTTCGACGTCTCTGGTTATTGGGGCTTAGCACTTGTCGGTTTGTTCATTGATTGTTAATAGTTTTGGGGATAAAAAAAGTAGTTTTTCATTAAAACTCAACGCCTTCGGTTATTGGGGCTTAGCACTTGTCGGTTAAATTAATTAAATTTTGGGTAGAAAAAGGAATTATTAATTTAATATCGACGTCTCCGGTTATCGGGGCTTAGCACTTGTCGGTTTAGTTAATTAAATTTTGGGGATAAAAAAAGTAATTTTTAATTCAATTTCGACGTCTCTGGTTATTGGGGCTTAGCACTTGTCGGCTTGTTTATTGATTGTGAACAGTTTTGGGAATAAAAAAGTAGTTTTTCATTAAAACTCAACGCCTTCGGTTATTGGGGCTTAGCACTTGTCGGTTTAATTAATTAAATTTTGGGTAGAAAAAGGAATTATTAATTTAATATCGACGTCTCCGGTTATCGGGGCTTGGCACTTGTCGGTTTAATTAATTAAATTTTGGGGATAAAAAAAGTAATTTTTAATTCAATTTCGACGTCTCTGGTTATTGGGGCTTAGCACTTGTCGGTTTATTTTATTAATTTTTTTTTTTCTTGTAATGTGCGTGAAATGGGGATTGAGATGAGCAGTTTTGGGTATAAAAAAAGTAGTTTTTCATTAAAACTCAACGCCTTCGGTTATTGGGGCTTAGCACTTGTCGGTTTAATTAAAATTAAATTTTGGGGATAAAAAAAGTAATTTTTAATTTAATTTCGACGTCTCTGGTTATTGGGGCTTAGCACTTGTTGGTTTATTTTATTAATTTTTTTTTTTCTTGTAATGTGCGTGAAATGGGGATTCCCAAATCATACATTTTAGTTTTTCGGGCAGGCTTCCTGTTTACCGACGGTCTTTTGGGGTTAGCTTGTCTGCCGCTCTACTGTTACCATTTTTTTTTGTTGGCAGTACGGTCTAGCCACACTGTCTCGAAACTGCAATTTCAGGGTTAAGTCGTTTTTGCATTCGACACCTCATATACCTGGATTACTTAAGAGATAACAACCAAATTTTCAAGATAAAAGAACAAAATTACTCATCTAAAAGACATCTTATACTTGAAGAACAACATCATCGCTCAATTGATATTAAAAACTCAACAATATTCAGGCTAAGAAGTAACTGGAACAAGCTGGACGATAGCCATAGACTCACCCATGATCTCAACTCATTCCATGAAAGAACTATTAAGGAAAAATTATTTACCTATTGATTTATTGATTCTTATGAATCTTGTAATGGGCTTTAGCCCGTATATTTAAATAAAAAATAAAATAAAATAAAAACAGATTAAATCAATTTTCTAAGTGAAGAAATCAGATTATCCAAGTGATGATAAAAAATGTTAAATATAAATCTTAATATTTACTTTTTATTAGTCTCAATTAATTTGAGTAATATTTTCATAATCTCCCTATATTATAATCCCTTTTTTTTTTTTGCTCCGCAAAACTGAGTCCGCAAAACTTGGTCATTGTTGTGACGAAAATCTTGAAAACACGGTCAAAAGACAGTTAAATTTTGACTTTTTTTGCTCCGCAAAACTGAGTCCGCAAAACTTGCTCTGCGTCGTGAAAACTGAGTCCCCAAAACTGAGTCCTCCTTTTCGTTGTTTTAAAATATAAAATGTTACCATTAAAATTCTTTATAATTTTTATAACAATAAATTTGTTTAAAAAAAATTATTTAAAAAAATTATATTAATATAAGTTTATGCTTAAATTTACTAAAGTTAATAAATTTGATTGTTACTTTTCAATTAAAAGAAAAAATTATTAAATTCTAAAATGAAATGTACTTCTGTATAAGAATTATTAAAATTTTTTTAAAGGAATAAAAATCTAATTCTGATTTTATTCCAATTTCCATTATGTAGCAACTTGAATTTTTTTTATATTATAATCTGGTTTTTTTTATGATTCTCAAAGTTGAGTCCTCAAAATTGAAAATCAATAAAAACACGGTCAAAAGACACATAAAAAAGATACTTATGAGTCCTCAAACTTGAGTCTACGATGGGAAAGTTGAGTCCTCCTTTTCTCGAAACGGTGCTTTTTAGATTCTCATGTAATATTTTCTATAGAAGCAGCTTGGTGTATAGGAAGATTTGAATTGTGTAAATGTAGTCATTTAGAACAACGTTTAGAAATTCATACAGAAAATCAAAAAAACATAATATAGTTAAAAAATTAAATAGTTAAAAAATTGGAAAACAACTTTAGCAACTTGGTTTAAATTAAATAAAATTGATCTGTTAGAAATATTAAAAATGCCAATATACCAAATTACTATAGATTTCTAGATGATAAAACTTTTGTTAGATAGAAAAATTAAAAAAAATTTCAAACTATAGGTAGAATATTGGTTATTGGTTATTGGTAATGAAAGTTGACCGGGGTGCCTTTCGTCTCAGGGACACTGAGCTTTCGCCATTGTATCCCTATCCCCCCGGTTAAGTGGCCATGCTTCTAGAGCCTTTTAATTTTTGCTCCAGAAAGGACCTCTTCCCCCCTATAATCCCAGTCTCCTTTACATAGCACGGAAGCCGGTAGGTGCAATGCTAAGCGTGCTATGGGTATAGTAAAAACCCACATCGTAGGGAAAAAACCTATACCTGGATGACCGAGGCCGTAAGTACAGAGTTTCGATGCATGAACCCCCGTTGGTATCAGTCGCCTGTCCCTGTGGTACGTTACTTTACATCGAACTCCCATCTTCCGGCCTCTGTGGGGATCACGCTTCAATCGAGAGAGCGTTTATAGGTCTCCGACCGAGCCGTGGTCCCCCATTCAGAACCGCGGTAATAGGCACATGAAAATTTTTTTTTTTTTTTTTCAGAGGTGCCGGCAGCGGGAATCGATAGGTAGAATAAACGTTGTTTCTTCTAAAAATTCAGAGTTTTCACTTAAAATTAATATCAGATAAAGTAAAAGGTGGTACTTCTCACGAATACTTAAGAACTCATAATAAAATTATTTATAAACATATAGAGAAGGAGCTATTTAAATGGCTCTAATAGTAAATGATAAAAATGTATATGCCATTTTTGAAGAATCTATAAACTATTTAACTCCGAAAAAATTACACGAATTTTTCGGATTATTTTTATTGTCTGAAAAAATTCTTGGTCATTTAATTTGGAATAAATATAAATTACATTTTATAAAAGATTTCAAAGATAATGCAGAAGATAGAGGTTTGAATGAAATAATCAAATTTCTATCTAGCGAAGATTCTAATTTAAGTTATAAATGTTTTGGTTTACCAGAACCATGCTTAGAAAATATTTCTAATATTTCTGAAAATTATGACTGCAAAATAAACTGAAAAGAAGAGTATGAAAAAATGTTTGAAAAATTTAATAATGATCAAAAAAATATATTTAATACAATAACAAAAAACAAAAATAATATGTACTTAAAAGATGGGCAGGTGGTACAGGTAAAACAGTTTTTCCTTTTGTAGGAAAATTAATAATTTTAGGTGACGATTTTAGACAAATCCTTCCTGTAGTCAAAAGAGGCAATGAAAAAATTATTGTAGAAGATACGATTAAATACAGTTAATTGTGGAAAAATTTCAAAATTCTTAAACTCACTGAAAATATGAGAAGTAAAGATAAAAATTTTTCTAAATTATTACTAAAAATAGGAGAAATTGAAAATTTTAAAATACCTATGAAATGGAAAAGTAAAGATGTTTGTTATTCAATTTTTGGAGGTATAAATGAAAATAATAATTTAAACAAAGTTATTTTAGCTTCAAAAAATGAAAATGTTGCAATGTTAAACAGAAAAGTATTAAACATATTAAATGGACCAAGTAAAACATATTATAGTATAGACAAAGCCATTCATAAGGGAGTAGATCAAACTGATTCAAATATATGTTTAGATTATCCAATTGAATACTTAAATTCAGTAAATGACGGGCTTTCTACCCATGAACTAAAATTTAAAAAAAAATGCAGTGGTAATGTTAATTAGAAATCTAAGTAAAAAAGATGGTGTATGCAATGGAACTAGATTGAAAATAACAAATTTATATGAACATAATATTGAAGCTACATGTGAAAAAACAGGAAAAATAGTACAGGTTGGTAAGGTAGATGAGGTTGGTTAGGCGGAGGTTATGGGAGGAGCGTGGAAGGGAAGATGAGGTGGGAAGGGTTTGTTATTGCACTTAAAAATGTTAATAGAGCTTTTTCAAAATTTAAAGTACTTCAACAAAACTTTAAAGTTAGTGACTGAGTTGATGAATAAAGTGAATAAGATTTGTTCGTAGATTGGGTGAGATAAGTTTGGGGGATAAAATACGGTATTTGAAGTAAATCAAATTAGTGAGGTCAGTAATGTAGCTAAGATTGTATTAGATCAGGTAGTTGAAGATAAAAAAGTAAGTATAGTTAGTAGGGTTCTTAATATGGGTGAGAATAGTAAATCGGGTTAGATAAGGCGATTCTGTGCGGAGGGTAGAGTGTAGGTAAGGTGGTTGTGGGCTGGTAGATCAGATATTAAAATTATAACTTTGGCTCTAATTAGAATTTTCATATAAAATCATATATCATTAAAAAGGTCTTGAGCTCAGCAGCTTTCTAATTATGTCATTTTAGGTCATTGAAATTTTTATTAAATCCTTTTTGTTGTCATGAGAGGGTGCTGAACAAAGCCGTTTATCATTTTAAATTCAGCCCTTTCCCCACAAAATCATAAATCGGCTTAAACGCAATTTTGCGAGCTGGTACTATGCAGGAAGTAAGTTCATCTCAAGAAGAATCTGTAAAAAAATTTTGTATAATCCAGCCGAATAACCCTTCGTGCTTCAAAATTTTAGATAATTTTCCTCCAGTTTTTTTGCACAGCAACGAGGGGGGCAAGTTTGACAGGTTAAAAATCACGAGCGCGAAGCGCGAGTGATTTTTTGTCAAATTTGCCCCGCAAAACACAGTCGGAAAATTATCGACAATTTTGAAGCACTAGGGGTATTATGACTGAAAATCGAGGCTTGCTTATACGAGATTGCAAAATTTGAAAATAATCGTGATTTTCTTATTATTTCGCTAATTACTCGAGTAGGTGCTAATTACTTGATTTTTCATCTTTAACCACCTAAAATATTTTAATCTCAGCCACATTACAGACCTTACTAATTTCACTTACTTCAAATACCGCACTTAATCCCCAACTCATCTCTCACTCACTCTACCAACAAACCCTACTCACCTTATTCATTTTGGACCTGACTCATCTTAGATCTCCAGCTTAAACTGCCCACCTTGACAAGTAGGGTTGGTAGGGTTATGAATCTTTTAGTAACATAATTTTATAAGATTATGATGAGTAAGTAAAGTTCAAACTGAACTCTCGTGTCTAATTTTTATTGGTTTTAAGCACTTAAGTCTTTTTATTATTTTACCAAACATAGAGCTTACGTATTGTTTCGATTAATTTTTATAGTCATCAATTATAATTAGGGGGTTGGCGAGCGGAGCGAGCAGGGGGGTACCCCCCCTAGTAGTAATTATAAATGTTCTTCAAGTTCATAATTAAATTATACTATTTTCAAGAACACTTATGAGTTAAAAAAAAAAAAAAATTCAAAACATATTACTCTCTTTTAACTAGGCAATCACATAAGCTTGCCATAGCCCAAGCAGCTTTAATTCGTACGCCAAGATTATGATCCTCCAATGCTGTACAAGTTTCATCAATTAAATCCATTAAAAATCCTGTATCCTCTTCCAAAATTGGTAAAGTGACTAATAATCCTAAAGCTCGTAAGCTTGCTGCTTTAACAGCACTTTCATGATCTTTAACAGCTCCAAAAAGACCCGTAATAATCATTATGCTTTTCTCTCTCTGACAATTAAAAAATAATATGATGAAAATACATCGATGAATACTGTCATGTATAAAAAATATTTACCGAAAGTTGAGCAAGCATGTCGGCTCCAATATTTCCCAAACAGTCGCATGCAACTTCTCGCACATTAGTATGATTATGTTGTATTAATGAAATTATTGGATTAAATGCAATGTTCCAGAATTTTGGGACATCGGCAGATTTGGAATCTGCTAAACGCCCTGCAATTATTTCTAAAACTCTGCAAGCATGAAGAGCCACTTGTGGTTCTTGTTCATTTGTTATATCAATTAAACTTTTAGTTATTATTTCTAAATGGGAAAAGATGAGACCACTTGTATTAAAAGCCAACGTTCCTAACAATTTCAATGACTGAAGTCTCACTGGTTCATTTGCTGTCTATGATGAATAAATTTACCATGAAAAATCATGCACTTAATTTTATAAATCTTAAAAAAATGAACACGAAATTTAAAGCTGTAAAATATCATAAATTTATTTTCAAAAACTTACTTCATCTGAGACATTTTCAAAACAAACTTGAACTAAAGTACTGACACGAGTTTTATCATTATTATCTCCAGCAGAAAATTCAACTATTTGTTCCATATTTTCATCAAAGTCATCTCTGACTATTTCTTCAGTTTCTAGTTCATTCTTATTACAAAAACTTGAATTAAAAAGTTCAAAGTCGCTCTCAATATTTGATGATTTGGCCAAAATGTTAAAAATTTCTGGAGTTACTGGTTCAGATAATGCAAAACTTTCAAAAACTGATAAAGCTGCAACTCTGACTGTTGGATCTAAAATATTTTTAAAAAATATGTTAAAGTATAAAATTTCATGATTAAAATTTCACTCATTACAAATTATTAACTATTAATTACATATTGATTACAGTTAAGTATTTTCAATTAATCATAACATTTTAAATGATTTGAATTTTCTATTTAGACATTACTCATTTAGCCAATTCATAAAACTCTAAAATATCTCATCTAAGTATATTTTTTTTTAACTTATTAATAAATGATTAGAGACAAAAAATTGTTTGCTTTACCTTTGTGCAATAAATGATTTCTACAATGTCTAACTAATTTTGTAGCCAAACCAGGTTTAAGTCGAGAATATGGTGTTCCTTGGGCAAGAGTTGCTGTACACTTTAAAGCTTGTGTTAGTACCACTACATTTCTTTCAGTACTCAATAACAATGAAAGTGTAAAATGTATTTCTTTAATTACAGAACTGAGCATGCCAAAAAAAGTTACAAAAGACATTCTTTCTATATCCTCTGCATGAGTTAAAAATATCTTTGCTCCTAGCAGTAGATCATTCAATGTACTCAGAGATATTTGACGAATTTTTGAAAGGGGCTCCCTCAAAATGCTTTTAGTTAGAACTCTAGTATCAAGTTTTGATCCACTAGAAACAATCTGGGTCCAGTATCCAAAAAACTTGCGATTGGAAGTACACTCAACCAATGCATTTAACAAGTATATAGCTTCTAAACGAACGCTAGATTCCAAGAATGCTGAGTTTCTGCTTTCACTATCAGAAGTTTCAGAATCACTAGAATATTTTACTAATCCTAATACTTCCAAGGATCTATTGTTTTTATTTTCTGATACTATTTTTTTTGAGGATTGACGTTTATTTTTTGTTTTGTGATTTCTAAAATACTTTTTTGATTGAACTGGGCAAACAATTTCTGGCAAGTTCATTGTTGATGGATGCAAGAGCTGAGGAATTATATTTTCATACCCTTTAATACCATAAAATAGGTATGCTTGAATTAAACCTAATAGTTCCCCTAGATTGTCTGTTTCATCAATTTTTAATTTTTGAGTAATTATTTTGCGTAATATTTTTATGCATAAAGTTACAGTCTGCAAAAAAAAAAGTTTTATTTAATCTTTGAATTAGATTATATTTTTTTAATAATAAGTTATTACCTTATTGAAATATAATTTATTTAAATTTTCTTGAGAAATACTGTACAATATTTCTAAAGCATTTTTTTTTATAGCACTCAAATATTCTATTGGTAAAAGTTGTTCATTTTGCTCTTTATTATTTAAAATAGTTAATAAACAGTTTAAAGTCACTAATTGTTCTTCATTCCATTTTTTATTTAAAGGATGAATATGTTTGAGTAGTATTGAATCTTCTGCTAATAATTTCCCTAGATCCTAAAATTTTTTTCACAAATTATGAAAACTTGAACAATTTTTTTTTTTAATTTTTAATTTTATTAATACCTGCATGACGTTGCATGGATTAGTTATAAAAATCATTTCTAACACAGAAAGAGTATCAAGCATAGCAGTAGAATCTGAAAATTCAAGATTTTCTAAAATCCATCGCTTACAGGTTGAAAAAGTTCTGTCCTGGAGTGTAACTCCTTGTTTCATTAAATTTAATAAAAACTTTGAACAGCCTACTACTAAAGAAGCCTCATTTGGTTGAATAATAGAGCACATTTGATTCACTAGAAGCATTATTGCCTGCAAAAGATCAATATTATTAAAAATTTTGTAAATTGTATTCAATATACCTGTTTATGAATTAAGCATAAAAATTATATATTTTTGACATACATTATTTTTATCTTTAATAATGAATTGCTTAAAATCTAATTCATTAATGTTTTTCAAATATCCATCAAGTAAGTTTCTGTCACATATTTTTGTTTGTGTTAAAAGGAGTAATTTTTCTAATAAGTTTAAAAATTTCAACGAATCTGTGTTGCTTGAACAATCATACTGGAACTCCATAATGATATAAAAATACACTAAATAAAATCATTGAAAATTCAACTAGAAATAATTTTTTTTCGTCCTTGCTTGAGGTAAGTTCAAGCCAGTCACAAAAAAGGCATAACGGAGTCACAAATCACAAGAGGGCATAAGCACAGTAAAGTTGTGTACAGGCTATTTGCAGTCATTTGGACCTCATTTAGTGAGACTTGTCCTTGTGAGGCTGGCCGCTGGCACTCGTAAAAATAAAAAATTATCAGTCAATGACCACCCTCTTTCTATCACTTTGCGAGTGTTTTCTCCTCAAAAATGAAACTGCGAGACTTATTTAGATATTAAATAAACAATATCTCAAGTCGTTGAGCTGTTTTTTACTTTTTTTTTTAGGGCTAATCTGTATAAAAGATGAACTTTTCAATTCCTCCCACTTTGCGAAGCATGCTAGTTTTTTTTTGTAATCGATTAAAAAAAATAAATAAATAAAAAATTACGAGTATTTATGAACAAAAAACGAAAATGCTGGTATTTTCTTAGTAACTTTTGCCTAGTGACTTTTTGGAAGCTGCATAAAATATGAGATTTCTCTAAAATAAGACATATTTTTAATAATTCATTTATACTAATTAAAATTTCCTGTTTTGCGAGGTTTGCTAATCGTAAAATTATCGCCATCGTCTGCTGTAAGAAATAACTTTTTCATACCTCCGGGCCGAAAACACCAAATCCCCGGAGCGGGACTTTAAGTTTTCCTCCCGTCGTTATAAAAAAAACATTACACACGACACTGGAAAAGTATTAGCAAATCCCTAGCAAACCCTTAACACCCTCGCCTTCGGCTCGGGCGTCAATTTGAGTTTGCTAGGGCTTGCTAATACTTTCCAGCGCCTGGTGTGACTAAACGCTATATGCCTAGAAAAAAGTGCGGAGGGAGCGGAGAGGAGCGAAAAAAAGTCTAAGTGCTCAGACATGCGCACAACAGCGTGGGGGTCCACGTGACCAAATTCAAACCATTTTATTCATCCCAAATCGACAACCCAATATCCTGATAAATAAATAAATAAATAAATGATACCCCAAGATCCAACAACTCAATAACGCTGGGCGTCTAGTTTTTTTTAATAAATAAATAAATAATTAATACCCCAAGCTCCAACAACTCAATAACGCTGGGCGTCTAGTTTATTTTATTGATAAATAAATAAATAAATAAATAAATAACACCCCAAGCTCCTACAACTCAATAACGCTGGGGGTCTAGATTTTTTTAATAAATAAATAAATAATTAATACCCCAAGCTCCAACAACTCAATAACACTGGGCGTCATGTTTATTTTATTGATAAGTAAATAAATAAATAACACCCCAAGCTCCTACAACTCAATAACACTGGGCGTCTAGTTTATATTATTGATAAATAAATAAATAATTAATACCCCAAGCTCCAACAACTCAATAACGCTGGGCGTCTAGTTTTTCTTTAACAAATAAACAAATAAATAATACCCCAGGCTCAAACAACTCAGTAACGCTGGGCGTCCAGTTTTTTTTTTATAAAAAAATAAACAAATAAATAATATCCCAAGCTCCTACAACTCAGTATCGCTGGGCGTATAGTTTAATTTTGATAAATAAATAAATAATACCCAAGCTCTTACAACTCAATATCGCTGGGCGTCTAGTTTTTTTTTTATAAATAAATATAAATATAGAAACAATCTTCGAGCACCTACAACTCAATAACGCTGGGCGTCTAACTTTTTTTTATAAATAATTAAACAAATAAATGATACCCCAAGCTCCTACAACTCAATATCGCTGGGGGTCCAGTTTTTTCATAAATAAACAAATAAATGAATCATACCCCAACTTCCTAAAACTCAATAACGCTGGGTGTCTGGGGTTTTTTTTATAAATAAATAATTAAGTAATACCCCAAACTCCAACAACTCAAAAAGGCTGGGAGGCTAGTTTTTTTTATTTATTTGTTTAAAAAAAAAAAAAAAAAAAACTAGCCTCCCAGAGTTTTTGAGTTGTAGGTACTCGAGGGATTGTTTCTATATTTATTTATTTATAAAGAAAAAAAAAAACTGGACGCCCAGCGTTCATGAGTTTTAGGAGCTTGGGGTATGATTCATTTATTTGTTTATTTATGAAAAAACTGGACGCCCAGCGATATTGAGTTGTAGGAGCTTGGGGTATCATTTATTTGTTTAATTATTTATAAAAAAAAGTTAGACGCCCAGCGTTATTGAGTTGTAGGTGCTCGAAGATTGTTTCTATATTTATTTATTTATAAAAAAAAAACCAGACGCCCAGAGTTATTGAGTTATAGTAGCTTGGAGTATTATTTATTTAAAATTCATTTATTTAAAAAAATTATGATAATAAACCAGACGCCCAGCGTTACTGAGTTGTTGGAGCCTGGGGTATTACTTAATTATTTATTTTTAAAAAAAACCCAGACACCCAGCGTTATTGAGTTTTAGGAGTTTGGGGTATGATTCATTTATTTGTTTATTTATGAAAAAACTGGACGCCCAGCGTTATTGAGTTTTAGGAGTTTGGGGTATGATTCATTTATTTGTTTATTTATGAAAAAACTGGACGCCCAGCGATATTGAGTTGTAGGAGCTTGGGGTATCATTTATTTGTTTAATAATTTATAAAAAAAACTAGACGTCCAGCGTTATTGAGTTGTAGGTGCTCGAAGATTGTTTCTATATTTATTTATTTATAAAAAAAAAAAAAACTAGACGTCCAGCGTTATTGAGTTGTAGGAGCTTGGGGTATTATTTATTTATTTATTTAAAAAAATAATAATAATAAACCAGACGCCCAGCGTTACTGAGTTGTTGGAGCCTGGGTTATCATTTATTTGTTTATTTGTTAAAAAAAAACTAGACGCCCAGCGATATTGAGTTGTAAGAGCTTGGGTATTATTTATTTATTTATCAAAATTAAACTCGACGCCCAGCGATACTGAGTTGTAGGAGCTTGGGATATTATTTATATGTTTATTTATTTATAAAAAAAAAACTGGACGCCCCGCGTTATTCATCGGTGAATTCATCGGTGAAATCCTCGGTGAATTCCTCGCTTTTTGCGGTGAAATCCTCGGTGAATATTAACAGTAAAATCCTCGGCAAAATCCTCAGCATTTTAGCGGGATCGAAAACGAATGGGTCAGGGCGGACACCTGGTGCAACTGGTGATACGTACGTCTTGGAGATGACTTCCCCAGGAAGTTTCGACTGCGGATGGGTCAGGGCGGACATCTGGTGCACCTGGTGATACTTACACTTTGGAGATGATTTCCCCAGGAAGTTCTGTCTCCAAAGGGGCCAAGGTGGACACCTGGTGCAGCTGGTATTAATTACGCTTAGGAGATGATTTCCCCAGGAAGTTTGGACTTCAGAGGAGTCAGGGCGGACACCTGGTGCACCTGGTGATACTTATGCCTTGAAGATGATTTCTCCAGGAAGTCTGAATTCCGGAGGGGCCAGGATGGACACTCGGGGCACCTGGTGATACTTACGCCTTGAAGATGATTTTGTAAGGAAGTTAGGAGTCTGGGGAGGGGGGGACGGGTCAGGGCAGAATCCAGGTGCACCTGGTGATACTTTTGCCTTGAAAATGATTTTCTTTCGGAAGTTTTGATCCCAGTGGGTTCACATCATCAAGTTGACGATAAGGATAGCATCTTCAGAGTGTAGTTATTACCGGTATTGTAGTATTTTCCCTGACTCCTACGTAGTTAAAATTTCCTGAAAAAACATCTCAAAGTTGTAAGTATCACCAGGTGCACCAGGTGTCCACCCTGACCCCTACAAAGTCCTATTTTCCTAGGGAAATCATCTCCAAGGCGTAATTAATACCAGTTGCACCGGGTGTCTACCCTGGCCCATTTGTAGTCAAAACTTCCCGAAGATATCATCTCCAAGGTGTAATTATCACCAGGTGCACCAGGTGTCCGCCCTGACCCCTCCAGAGTCCTTAGTTCCTGGGGAAATCATCTCCAAGGCGTCAGTATCACGAAGTGCACCGAGTGTCCACCCTGACCCCTCCGGAGTCCAAACTTCCTGAAGAAATCATCTCCAAGGCGTATCACCAGATGCACCAGGTGTTTGCCCTGACCCTCCGAAGTCAAAACTTTTTGGGGAAAATCATCTCCAAGGCGTCAGTATCACCAGGTGCACCAGGTGTCCACCCTGACCCTTCCGATGTCCTAACTTCCTTGGGAAATCATCTCCAAGGCGTAATTGTTACCAGTGGCACCAAGTGTCCACCCTGGTCTCTTTGGAGTCTAAACTTCTTGGGGAAATCATCTCCAAGCCGTAAGTATCATCATGTGCACCAGGTGTCCGCCCTGACCCATCCGGAGTCAAAACTTCCTGGGGAGTTCATCCCCAAGCCTTACGTATCACCAGGGGCACCAGGTGTCCACCCTGACCCATCTGGAGTCGGAACTTCCTGGGGAAATCATCTCCAAGGCGTAAGTATCATCATGAAACCCAGGTGTCCGCCCTGACTCATCTGGAGTCGGAACTTCCTGGGGAAATCATCTCCAAGGCGTAAATATCATCATGAGCACCAGGTGTCCGCCCTGACCCATCCGGAGTCAAAACTGCCTGGGGAGTTCATCCCCAAGCCTTACGTATCACCAGGGGCACCAGGTGTCCGCACTGACCCATCTGGAGTCGGAACTTCCTGGGGAAATCATCTCCAAGGCGTAAGTATCATCATGTGCACCAGTTGTCCACCCTGACCCATCCGGAGTCAAAACTTCCTGGGGAGTTGATCCCCAAGCCTTACGTATCACCAGGGGCACCAGGTGTCCGCCCTAACCCATCTGGAGTCGAAACTTCCTGGGGAAGTCATCTCCAAGCCTTACGTATCACCAGGGGCACCAAGTGTCCGCCCTGACCCATCCGGAGTCGAAACTTCCTGGGGAAATCATCTCCAAGGCTTACGTATCAGCAGTTGCACCAGGTGTCCGCCCTGACCCATCTGGAGTCGGAACTTCCTGGGGTAATCATCTTCAAGGCATAAGTATCATCATGAGCATCAGGTGTCCGCCCTGACCCATCCGGAGTCGAAACTTCCTGGGGAAGTCATCTCTAAGGCGTAAGTATTGCCAGGTGCACCAGGTGCTCGCCCTGATCCATCCGGAGTCAAAACTTCCTGGGGAGTTCATCCCCAAGCCTTACGTATCACCAGGGGCACCAGGTGTCCGCCCTGACCCATCCGCAGTCGAAACTTCCTGGGGAAATCATCTCCAAGGCGTACGTATCACCAGGGGCACCAGGTGTCCGCCCGGACCCATCTGGAGTCGAAACTTCTTGGGGAAGTCATCTCTAAGGCGTAAGTATTGCTAGGTGCACCAGGTGCTCGCCCTGATCCATTCGGAGTCAAAACTTCCTGGGGAAGTCATCTCCAAGGTGCAAGTATCACCTGGTGCACCAGATGTCCGCCCTGACCCATGTGGAGTCGAAACTTCCTGGGGAGTTCATCTCCAAGGCGTAAGTATCACCAAGGGCACCAGGTGTCCGCCCTGACCCATCCGGAGTCGAAACTTCCTGGGGAAATCATCTCCAAGGCTTACGTATCACCAGTTTCACCAGGTGTCCGCCCTGACCCATCTGGAGTCGGAACTTCCTGGGGAAATCATCTCCAAGGCATAAGTATCATCATGAGCACCAGGTGTCCGCCCTGACCCATCCGGAGTCAAAACTTCCTGGGGAGTTCATCCCCAAGCCTTACGTATCACCAGGGGCACCAGGTGTCCGCCCTGACTCATCTGGAGTCGGAACTTCCTGGGGAAATCATCTCCAAGGCGTAAATATCATCATGAGCACCAGGTGTCCGCCCTGATCCATCCGGAGTCAAAACTTCCTGGGGAGTTCATCCCCAAGCCTTACGTATCACCAGGGGCACCAGGTGTCCGCCCTGACCCATCCGGAGTCAAAACTTCCTGGGGAGTTCATCCCCAAGCCTTACGTATCACCAGGGGCACCAGGTGTCCGCCCTGACCCATCTGGAGTTGGAACTTCCTGGGGAAATCATCTCCAAGGCATAAGTATCATCATGAGCACCAGGTGTCCGCCCTGACCCATCCGGAGTCAAAACTGCCTGGGGAGTTCATCCCCAAGCCTTACGTATCACCAGGGGCACCAGGTGTCCGCACTGACCCATCTGGAGTCGGAACTTCCTGGGGAAATCATCTCCAAGGCGTAAGTATCATCATGTGCACCAGTTGTCCACCCTGACCCATCCGGAGTCAAAACTTCCTGGGGAGTTGATCCCCAAGCCTTACGTATCACCAGGGGCACCAGGTGTCCGCCCTAACCCATCTGGAGTCGAAACTTCCTGGGGAAGTCATCTCCAAGCCTTACGTATCACCAGGGGCACCAAGTGTCCGCCCTGACCCATCCGGAGTCGAAACTTCCTGGGGAAATCATCTCCAAGGCTTACGTATCAGCAGTTGCACCAGGTGTCCGCCCTGACCCATCTGGAGTCGGAACTTCCTGGGGTAATCATCTTCAAGGCATAAGTATCATCATGAGCATCAGGTGTCCGCCCTGACCCATCCGGAGTCGAAACTTCCTGGGGAAGTCATCTCTAAGGCGTAAGTATTGCCAGGTGCACCAGGTGCTCGCCCTGATCCATCCGGAGTCAAAACTTCCTGGGGAGTTCATCCCCAAGCCTTACGTATCACCAGGGGCACCAGGTGTCCGCCCTGACCCATCCGCAGTCGAAACTTCCTGGGGAAATCATCTCCAAGGCGTACGTATCACCAGGGGCACCAGGTGTCCGCCCGGACCCATCTGGAGTCGAAACTTCTTGGGGAAGTCATCTCTAAGGCGTAAGTATTGCTAGGTGCACCAGGTGCTCGCCCTGATCCATTCGGAGTCAAAACTTCCTGGGGAAGTCATCTCCAAGGTGCAAGTATCACCTGGTGCACCAGATGTCCGCCCTGACCCATGTGGAGTCGAAACTTCCTGGGGAGTTCATCTCCAAGGCGTAAGTATCACCAAGGGCACCAGGTGTCCGCCCTGACCCATCCGGAGTCGAAACTTCCTGGGGAAATCATCTCCAAGGCTTACGTATCACCAGTTTCACCAGGTGTCCGCCCTGACCCATCTGGAGTCGGAACTTCCTGGGGAAATCATCTCCAAGGCATAAGTATCATCATGAGCACCAGGTGTCCGCCCTGACCCATCCGGAGTCAAAACTTCCTGGGGAGTTCATCCCCAAGCCTTACGTATCACCAGGGGCACCAGGTGTCCGCCCTGACCCATCTGGAGTCGGAACTTCCTGGGGAAATCATCTCCAAGGCGTAAGTATCATCATGTGCACCAGTTGTCCGCCCTGACCCATCCGGAGTCAAAACTTCCTGGGGAGTTCATCCCCAAGCCTTACGTATCACCAGGGGCACCAGGTGTCCGCCCTGACCCATCCGGAGTCGAAACTTCCTGGGGAAGTCATCTCTAAGGCGTAAGTATTGCCAGGTGCACCAGGTGCTCGCCCTGATCCATTCGGAGTCAAAACTTCCTGGGGAAGTCATCTCCAAGGTGCAAGTATCACCAGGTGCACCAGATGTCCGCCCTGACCCATGTGGAGTCGAAACTTCCTGGGGAGTTCATCTCCAAGGCGTAAGTATCACCAGGGGCACCAGGTGTCCGCCCTGACCCATCCGGAGTCGAAACTTCCTGGGGAAATTATCTCCAAGGCTTACGTATCAGCAGTTGCACCAGGTGTCCGCCCTGACCCATCTGGAGTCGGAACTTCCTGGGGTAATCATCTCCAAGGCATAAGTATCATCATGAGCATCAGGTGTCCGCCCTGACCCATCCAGAGTCGAAACTTCCTGGGGAAGTCATCTCTAAGGCGTAAGTATTGCCAGTTGCACCAGGTGCTCGCCCTGATCCATCCGGAGTCAAAACTTCCTGGGGAGTTCATCCCCAAGCCTTACGTATCACCAGGGGCACCAGGTGTCCGCCCTGACCCATCCGGAGTCAAAACTTCCTGGGGAGTTCATCCCCAAGCCTTACGTATCACCAGGGGCACCAGGTGTCCGCCCTGACCCATCTGGAGTTGGAACTTCCTGGGGAAATCATCTCCAAGGCATAAGTATCATCATGAGCACCAGGTGTCCGCCCTGACCCATCCGGAGTCAAAACTTCCTGGGGAGTTCATCCCCAAGCCTTACGTATCACCAGGGGCACCAGGTGTCCGCCCTGACCCATCTGGAGTCGGAACTTCCTGGGGAAATCATCTCCAAGGCGTAAGTATCATCATGTGCACCAGTTGTCCGCCCTGACCCATCCGGAGTCAAAACTTCCTGCGGAGTTCATCCCCAAGCCTTACGTATCACCAGGGGCACCAGGTGTCCGCCCTGACCCATCTGGAGTCGAAACTTCCTGGGGAAGTCATCTCCAAGCCTTACGTATCACCAGGGGCACCAGGTGTCCGCCCTGACCCATCCGGAGTCGAAACTTCCTGGGGAAATCATCTCCAAGGCTTACGTATCAGCAGTTGCACCAGGTGTCCGCCCTGACCCATCTGGAGTCGGAACTTCCTGGGGTAATCATCTCCAAGGCATAAGTATCATCATGAGCATCAGGTGTCCGCCCTGACCCATCCGGAGTCGAAACTTCCTGGGGAAGTCATCTCTAAGGCGTAAGTATTGCCAGGTGCACCAGGTGCTCGCCCTGATCCATCCGGAGTCAAAACTTCCTGGGGAAGTCATCTCCAAGGTGCAAGTATCACCAGGTGCACCAGATGTCCGCCCTGACCCATGTGGAGTCGAAACTTCCTGGGGAGTTCATCTCCAAGGCGTAAGTATCATCATGTGCACCAGTTGTCCGCCCTGACCCATCCGGAGTCAAAACTTCCTGGGGAGTTCATCCCCAAGCCTTACGTATCACCAGGGGCACCAGGTGTCCGCCCTGACCCATCTGGAGTCGGAACTTCCTGGGGAAATCATCTCCAAGGCGTAAGTATCATCATGTGCACCAGTTGTCCGCCCTGACCCATCCGGAGTCAAAACTTCCTGCGGAGTTCATCCCCAAGCCTTACGTATCACCAGGGGCACCAGGTGTCCGCCCTGACCCATCTGGAGTCGAAACTTCCTGGGGAAGTCATCTCCAAGCCTTACGTATCACCAGGGGCACCAGGTGTCCGCCCTGACCCATCTGGAGTCGAAACTTCCTGGGGAAGTCATCTCCAAGCCTTACGTATCACCAGGGGCACCAGGTGTCCGCCCTGACCCATCCGGAGTCGAAACTTCCTGGGGAAATCATCTCCAAGCCTTACGTATCACCAGGGGCACCAGGTGTCCGCCCTGACCCATCCGGAGTCGAAACTTCCTGGGGAAATCATCTCCAAGGCGTACGTATCACCAGTTGCACCAGGGGTCCGCCCTGACCCATCTGGAGTCGGAACTTCCTGAGGAAATCATCTCCAAGGCGTTAGTATCACCAGGGGCACCAGGTGTCCGCCCTGACCCCTTCGTTTTCGATCCCGTTAAAATGCCGAGGATTTTGTCGAGGATCACCGCAAAAAGCGAGGAATTCACCGAGGATTTCACCGCAAAAAGCGAGGATTTCACCGAGGATTTCACCGATGAATTTACCGATGAATTCATCGGTGATTTCACCGAGGATACTTGCAATGGGGGTGCTTTGACACACCGAGTATTTTTGAATCGGTTTTTGTTCTTAAAAATTTGGCAACGTTGATGTTCGTTCATATTTCGTTTAAAAATTGTTTTAAATATTTTCAAAGGTTATGTCGGCAGTCGGAGTAGTTTTTGTGTTAATTAACTATTGTATAATTAAGTATTCAAAATCGACACATAATGGTCGTTTTATTAAAAAACGGTTTTAAATAAAAGATTAAAATGCAAAGAAGCTCTAGAAAAAAAACGCTAAGAATTTAGGGATAAACTTTTGAATGAAAAACGAGACATTGCATTCTCTTTATCAAATGCTCAGCGTAATTGATGATTGTAATTTTTTAACAACATAAAAATGTATTTTCATAATTCCAATAAATAATTTTTTAAAATAAAATTAGTTTTTTGAATCTCTTCTAAAATATGATCAGTTTTAAATTATAGCTCGAATTATAGTTATTTTTAAATAATTTTAATTTACGAGATAATTAGAGAATTTGTTAAATATGACTGTTTATTTTTATGTAATTATATAAAATGAAGTTTTCTTTGGCGATATGTAAAAATAAAAATAAAAAAATTATGATGAACACAATTACTTTGTTCCAAATCATCCATCATATTGAACAGGTTATATTACAATTATTCTTGTTATATATATATTCGAGCATTATTACAACTTGACTCATGTTTTTAAAAAAATTCAAAAATTATTATTTTCTAA
Source organism: Encarsia formosa (assembly GCA_038277355.1). Taxonomy (NCBI): domain Eukaryota; kingdom Metazoa; phylum Arthropoda; class Insecta; order Hymenoptera; family Aphelinidae; genus Encarsia; species Encarsia formosa. Next base: position 37,839,308 of record CM076184.1, on the reverse strand, counting down.
TCGCAATTTCTCCGTAACTATATTGTAAACTTTTTTAAATATTCGTATTTACATAAATGAATACTTGAACTCTTGAACTATGATATAATGTTTTTTTAGACATATCTCGAATGTAGTTTAAAAACCAAGCCAATGATAGTGAATCTTTGAAGACACCTCCGATGTAAGTTTTTTTGCGGTTGCCATCGTGGCATTTCGCAGGGTTGTCCAAAATGAAAAATTCAAAGTGGGTTTGATTAATAATAAGTTTATCGAGGCCTTCAGGAGAGGATTTTTTTTTCTTCAATTTTGTCACAATGGCGCCGTTTTAAAGTGAAAATAGCGATTTTCACTGTAAAAATCTACCATTTAGTGGCCGTCATTTTGTTTAAGGTAGGACCGCACAAACTAGAAAGAGATGTATTAAAAATCTAAAACTTTAGGAAGTCGAAGATGAATATTAAAAAATGATGCCACTAAATTTTCAGAACCTGGGGGTTTTTCGTTTTTGAGTAATTGAATATTAACATTGCGTCGATTTAACCCGTAGTCTTATGGGAGAGCACATTTTTTATACAATTTTTACATAATTACATGTGATCAAGTTTTCAGAATATTTGTCAGTTTAACTAGAATGCACAAGAATCACATAGAGTTAATTAAATCATCCATTCAGTTCCTCCAAGTATTAATAAAAAACAAAAATATGTGTTTTAGGTTAAAAAAGCTTCTGCTGCTAATGCACTTCTATATCTATATACGCGTGAAGCTAGTCAAATGTTTAACCGAAAATGCATCTTGACTAGAGCCGTAGGTGCGGTCCTACCTTAAAATTGAAAAAAAAAAAATCCTCTCCTGAAAGCCTCGTATTAAGTGTATAGAAGAAGTACACCAAATTCTAGAACGATCGGTGAAATAGTTTTCAAATGCCGTTGGCAACCGATTTAAAAATAGTGGTTTCGAGAAAAATGCGATTTCTTGAGAGTTTCTCTAGAAACTTTTTTTGTTGTTGGCATCTTACAAGATAAAAAAAAATACAGAAACACAAATTAACGATGAGTACATTTTTTAATTAAGCACACTAATAATGAAAACAAATAATAAACAAACGTCGTACAGCGCTCGTCGTTTGCTCATGCTTGAACGGCGCGATGATACGCTCTCTGCCTACTTGAAAGTACGGTTACTAAAAACTCTGTAACTTTGCGAGTTTTGCTCCAAATGACTTGAAATTTTGAGACATTTCTGAAACATTTTTTAGGAAAAAAATGAAAAAAAAAATCCGTTTTTTTTGAACCCAAAGGTCAAAGTACCCCCTTAATTATTTATGAATAATTTAAACTGGGTTCTGAAACAACGTCGTTCAAAGGGTCTTGGGTTCGATCCTCAGCGCAACCAAGTGAGAATTTTTTCTTCGTTAGTTTCGTAGGTAATATCGATCCCTACGTTCACCCCGACTGCTTTGAAGTCGGTTTTACCGGGGGCTTTCATTTCAGCGCTGGTCGGAGATTATCTCGACCGAGGGTAATATTTGGGGCATAATTTCCCAATGAGCTCAACCCGGTTCAGCGCTGGTCTAATCCAAGACTATCTGATTGGGAAATATTTGCGACAAGTTCCCCATGAGCCTGCTGGTTCAGCGCTTGTCTTTCGATTAACTCGAATGGGGCATTTACCCTGGGTTTCCCGTACTCCACATGGACTTTTTGGACCATGGGCTAATGCGAAGCAGTCTAGGGTACAAGTCGTCAATTAGCACAATTTGGAGCATAAAAGTCGCGACTATAAATAAGTAAAAAAAAACTGCGTGAATCTTGAGACTCTATAAATTTTAGCGTTAAAAAATTCAATAATTTATCGTATTCAAGCTCTTAAGCCCTGATAATCGTTGAAATCGAGTGTAACAATTAAATTAATCAGTAAGTAATTATAATCATAAATAAACAAATTCGAAGATTTTGGAACTCAATAAATTTGAGCGGTAAAAAATTTAATTATTATTATCTCTAAGCTCCTAAGCTCTTATAACCAAGGGGACCAACTGCAATAATTGAATTTATTAATAAACAATTTAAATACTGTCACAGGGCTCGTTTTCCCGAGGACTAATTTATAAACAATCGTGACTGGCTCTCAAGAATACCCTCGACGACTCGACGTCAGCAGTCCTCAGCCTGTAGACAAAGTGCACAAACAGTGCACACGACAACTTGTCGATTTTTCAAATACCTGTAATCGGGGGAAAGACGCGTACGCGAACTAACTTACTTGTTACGCGCCGAAGGCCGGACAGTGACCACTGTACATACCGCATGATAAATTACTAAAGCAATAATACACCCTCTTAAAGCGCAAATCACGCGCAATCCACCCACGTATTCAAAAAAACCAAAATAACCCATCTTTTTTTATTTTTTTTTCCAAAATAACCCATCAATAAAAAAAATTTCTAGGTTTGCGCGGTTCAAACAAAATAACCCATCCCAAATAACCCATCACCCAATTCCTGGAACTCATTTTTATTTGGTCTTGGAAAAAATGGGACCAAACACTATCCTGACTGTCCGGATAATGTTGAAATGTCCGGATAGTGCCGGTCGTATATATGAAATGTCCGGTTAGTGCACATTACACACACACACACACACACACACACACACATATATATATATATATATATCTTCCTATATTATATAGTTATATCCAGGAGGAGCTCTTTTTTTTTGGCTCCTCCGGGAGGAGCTCTGAAAATTACGGCTCCTCCGGGAGGAGCCCCTTAAAACATGCTAAATATAAGGTTTTTTGAAGGTTTTGAGGTGCTCCTCCGGGAGGAGCTCTTAATTTTAAAAGCTCCTCCCAGAGGAGCCAATTTTAGTAGCTCTTCCCGGAGGAGCACCTTAAAGCGTCAAAAACCCTTATATTTAACATGTTTTAAGGGGCTCCTCCCGGAGGAGCCAAAAAAAAAAGAGCTCCTGCCGGAGGAGCACCTCAAAACCTTCAAAAAACCTTATATTTAACATGTTTTAAGGGGCTCCTCCCGGAGGAGCCGTAATTTTCAGAGCTCCTCCCGGAGGAGCCCCTTAAAACGTCAAAAAACCTTATATTTATTATGTTTGAAGTGGGCTCCTCCCGGAGGAGCCGTAGTTTGAAGAGCTCCTCCCGGAGGAGCACCTCAAAACCTTCAAAAAACCTTATATTTAACATGTTTTAAGGGGCTCCTCCCGGAGGAGCCGTAATTTTCAGAGCTCCTCCCGGAGGAGCACCTTAAAACGTCAAAAAACCTTATATTCAACATATTTTAAGGGGCTCCTCCCAGAGGAGTTGATTTTAAATTATAGGAGCTTCTCCTGTACGAGCACCTTAACTGTCAAAAAACTCCATATTTAACCTCTTTGAAGGGTGCTTTTCCTAGAGGAGTCGTAATTTTGAAAGCCCTTTTTAAAGGAGTACTTCAAAACGGTTAAGAAATATTATATTTAACATGTTTCAAGTACTTGAAGTATTTCAACTTACTATTTAATTTTTATAACTATTTTTTTAGACTCACCATAATAAAATTTTCTTTTTTCAATTTAAATCATATTCAACAATTTTACCTAAACATGTTTGAACTTTTATTCAATACACAAACTCAACTCAAAAAACATGTTAATATTAACTGTCAAAAAACTCCATATTTTATAACTATTTTTATGGGGGTTGGCGAGCGAAGCGAGCAGGGGGGTACCCCCTAGTATATATATATATTTACTTGCTCCACCGAAGGTTATAGGATTATAGACATGTCAGATTATTCGTTAACTCATTACCGCCCATGGAAAAATCAAAAGTGATATAAAAAAACTAACTGTTGGAAAACCTGTCTCATGAAAAAATAGTAGATACGTGTTTTTTCTTTTTTCAATTTTCATTGTTTAAACATTATTTACTTAAACAAATTCGTAAAAAAATTTAAATTTTTATAAATTAATAACGGCATTCGATTCTTTGACCAAAAATAAGGCGAAAGTCATCCAAGTAATTTTTTGATCAGACGCTTAGATCTTTTGCTACGAGCGCTCAAACATGTAAAAATATGGTTTTATAGTGGTGAGCTCCGAGGCGCCGCACCGAAGATACACTTCTACGAGTCAGAGCTCACCACTATAAAACCATATTTTTACATGTTTGAGCGCTCGTAGCAAAAGATCTAAGCATCTGATCAAAAAATTACTCAGATGACTTTCACCTTATTTTTGGTCAAAGAATCGAATGCCGTTATTAGTTTATAAAAATTTAAAATTTTTTCTGAATTTGTTTAAATAAATAATGTTTAAACAATGAAAATTGAAAAAAGAAAAAATACGTATCTACTATTTTTTCATGAGACAGGTTTTCCAACAGTTAGTTTTTTTATATCACTTTTGATTTTTCCATGGGCGGTAATGAGTTAATTTAAAAATTCATGTATTTTTAACTCAAGCCACCCAGGGTTACGGGGTTGTAGGCTGTTATTTGAATTGTTTATTAATAAATTCAATTGTAGAGTCAGTCTTCTCGTTTATAAGGGTTTAAGAGCTTTTTTTTCCTAGGTCTTGGAGAATTAAATGACACCCTAGGTATTATCCAGGATGTCACGAATAGCGAATAAGCGGTAAACGATGGAATCTTGGTCTCATCTTTACCGCCACTGCTAGACAGTGAAAGATATCCCTTCCTAGTCTTACCGACACCAGTGACGATTCCCTCATCTTCTGTTCTTTCAATCTTCTCCTTCACCGTTGTTAACACTCCAGCGTAGGTCTGGCCTGTGCCGAACTCATCACCAGAATACTGGCCACGCTGGTGTCCTTACTGTCCATTGCCTGCCGGCGCTTCTTCTTGCTCTTCCTCTTCTTCGCCTCCCCGACAACGTGTTCAGCCTTTCTGGGTGAAATTGTGCCATCGCTCCTCTTTTCCTCTTTTGGCTTCAAGGGAAGGTTTTCCCCCGATCTCGCCTCTCTCTCGAGAAGCAGCGAGGACTACGTCTCGCATCAGCTGACCCTGCACTTCTTTGAGCTTCTTAGCCCTGTGCCTCTCCTGCCAACCTTGCAACTATCTTCAAACCATCCTTGATCGTCATATTGACGGCGGATTTTGTAACACAGGAAGCAAAAATGGCTGCTCAAGCTGGTATCGACAGTTTACATCGAATTATTGATCGTCGCACTGATTCGAATGCAGGAAGCCTCAGATCTTCTTCGAGCTCGGATTATCGTAGAAAGTCCGAATCTCGCGACCGTGACCGGCATCATTCTTAAAATTCCGATAATCGTTTTGACAGATCGTATTTTCATAATAAACGTTCTTCGACAGAAAATTACCGAGGACATATTTTTACGATAGACTCGCGTGAATCAGTACGTGTTTTGCCTGTCGAGGGAGAAAAGTGCAGCCACTCTGGGCATAATCACGTGATTTCCAAATGTCGTTCGTTTTTGAGAGCTGATCCGTGAGAAATATAGAATCGTACGACAGTTAGATCTTTGTTTCAATTGTCTGAGTTCACTACATCGACGGCAGAATTGTCCTTATTGTCCTCACAAGCCAGCGTTCTATCGCTGTAGTTTAAATCATCATTCATCTTTGCATTCTAAAGACGGAATTCAGCGACATCAGTTGACCAACACGAATCAATCTTCGAATACCGATTTACCGCCAGCTCACTCAGGTCGAACCACGTACTCAAGCCGCTAGTTCAACTTCAACTCATCCCGTGGACGCTCCATCATCTAGCACAGATTAACTAGATGGCAATGACATTTTTAAAGATTCTTTCTCTGCAAATTTTTGGTGAGAATATTTCAGAGGTCGTTTATGTACTTTTGGACAAAAGTTCAACGGTTTCGGTCATCGATAGAATTACAGTCAAAAGGTTAAGTTTGTTAGAGGATTACGGGGAACACAAAATTAAATGGTTCGGTTCGAATAATTCAATTTTGGTGGTACACGGGAAAGTTTTTTTTAACCCCTTCAGGGGTTGATGACATAATAGTGGCACCCAAATTTTTCTTTCTTTTTTTTTTTTTAATTTTATTGCATAAAGTTTTAAAATATTTGTTAGAAAATCATATCATAGAAAGAAATTAATCATATTTATTTGGTAATAGACCATTTCAATGACCGAAACCAGTAAAAGATCGATATAAGCCGCGTGACGTGGAAAAAAAAACCTTTGAATTCTTACTGTAAAGCGAAGCCCGAACTTTTTCGTTGGCCGTGATTGCACAGGGCCCTTTTCGAGGTCACAAATTACTACTTTGTTCAATTATAGCAACTTTACACCCTCTGCTCGTGACCAGCACCGCTTCGAAGTGAGAAATTTACAGTTCGGCGTGAAAAAAGTGGAAACTGACTTGGCTTTCTTGCTACAAAACGAAGCTTTGTTGAGGGCCTTTATTCCACAGCGCTTTTTGGTCTTATCAGTAACTTTTTTTTTTTGTTACAACTGCTTCCTATAGTTTTTTTTTTGTTTTTTATATTTATTATTGTGTATTTTGTAAAGGAGTTTAAGTGGTCTGTATTGATTAATCTTTCAATTGCCGCGATCGCGAGGGAGTTCGTAATGGGAAGTTTTCGTTAATTAAAACACTGTCCTTTTAATGCTGAGAAAACAAACTTATGGTATTTATTATTTTTAACTTATTTTACAAGTGATAGAGAAGAGAGTACTCTTTGTTTTTGCCAGGAGTCTCTCTGCCTCATGAATTCGCGAGCCTTTTTGAAGTGAAAAAACGGAGCAAGCATGTAGCCGGCGTGCTAATGCTCTCAGTGATAAGGCGACGACTGACTGCACGGTGGAACTCCCATCAGCGAGGCTTCAAAACTCGACTCGCTTGACTAACGCCATGCGTGAGTGGCGGGGAATCTTAAACATTCCGCCCTTCTTAATCGATTGCATATCGATTAATAATTATCTGTAGCATTTCAAAAAAAAAAAAAACAAATAAAAAGATGGTTAAGCAATTTTTATACTTAGAAATTGTAGATATGGTTCACGTCGTCGTTTGAAACAACACCAGATTCGACGTAGGTGCTTCTAAGTACACCGGGGCTTGCGGAGCCGTCTCTGCAGGAACGAGAAGTACTAGCTTGACTGAAGGTCGCCAAAGTTGCGATTTTGCGGTCTTGACGTCACACACTCGACTCAGACCATGTTGGACGGGGTAAGTTTTGACTACGCATGCCAACGGCCACTGCCCTGGCGGGATATTCTCCTGTCAGACGAAAACTACGTCGCCAGACTGGAAAGAGCGGGTTTTCCTTGTCCATTTGATTCGTGACTGTAGCGATGAGAGATATTCTCTTTTCCAGCGTGACCAGAAGTTTTGCGTCATCTGTGAGACAAGCTGCCATCTACGATGAGCTGGAACGTTCTCACACGTGTAATCTGGTTCTGGAACTAAGTAAGATTTTTGGTGAATTAGAAAATGTGCTGGTGTGAGAAAATCGTTGTCGGAGACATGGTCTGTAAGTGGTACTAGAGTAAGGTGCACCTGGAGGGTTCCAAGTCCATTTGGTGCCTTGCAGGGCTAGATAGGAGCAAATCTCTTTCAAGTAGGAGGAGCTTTCACGAAACATGCAGTCCAACTCAGTATCGGCTCCGACGAAGTTGGTGCCTTGGTCGCTGACGAGGTTACTGCACTTTCCCCACCTCGAGGTGAAGCGATGGAACGGGGCAACGAAGGATTCAGATGTATAATCTTCGACAAACTCTAACTGAATCCCCCGAGTCACTAGGCATACAAAGAGACGTACATAGCCCTTTAGCGTTCCCTTCCCTCGAGATTTGGTAAGATAAATCGAGAATGGGCCGGCGTAGTCCACTCCACTGTGGACAAATGGTGGAGCTGGGCGCACTCTGAGATCAGGTAAGTCACCCATTAACTGGTTCTGTACTTTAGCCGAATACCTTATGCAGACCTTGCATTTGCTAATAACATTCTTCACTGCTCGTCAACCATTTAACACCCAGTACGAGTTTCGAGGGGTAGCTAAGCAGAGCTGAATGTCACCGTGGAGAGTTTGGTCATGAGTGAAGCTGATAAGCAACTGCATGAAGAAGCAATCACTAGATAGAATAAATTGATGTTTCTGGCTGTGAGGCACTAGCGACTGGTGGAGACGCCCACCAACCAGGAGAAATCTGTCCTTGATGAAGGGATTTAGTTTCAGCAGAAACTTTGAAGCTTCCTTTTGATGATTTATATGAAATCCCATCAAGAAACTAGTCTTTCGATGAAAATGATAGTAGTGATGACGAGAGTATCGATGATGAACTTCAAAAAGTGTCATCTAATCGTACTCGTCAAAGAGTTGAAAGTGAAAATGATTCTGACAATCCCCAGCTGAAAAAATCCGTAAGGAAATCCGTACGGATCCGTACGGATTATCGGTACGGAAATTTGGCACGGATTTCCTTACAGATTGAAATTTTTTTTTCTACTTGAATAAATAATTAGATATATTTTTTTTAAACTTTTTTTGTGTTAATGATTTTAACAACCATGCATCATCCAAAAAATCCATTATTGTATATATATATATATATATATATACTAGGGGTACCCTCGTGCTCGCTTCGCTCGCCAACCCCCCAGAATTTTATGCTTGAATCTACACTTATACACATACCCTTGTGTCTACCTCTGCACCTACTGTGATACATACCATCTTTTCAACTCGTACAGCTTGTGACTACACCTGCACCTTATTTTATGCCTACCTTTGTTCCTACCTTTCATCTTACTCCAAACCCTTGTAACTACCCTTGTTTTTACCTTTGCACTTACTACTTTTTATAACTAAGCTGTTCCCCAAGAATATGCTCATGTTTATAAATCTGTTTCTATCATGGTGTTAACTGTAGTTTGAATTTGTTTCATGCTTTTATTTCTAACTCTAAGACTACTTTGTTCTTATCTTTGATCATACGTTTCATTTCTATCCTTAGTTAAACATCTGTTTCTATGCTTTTACCGACTTATTCTCGTCTTTTTATTTATTAACCTTCCCTGCTTTATAACCTTGCTACAGGGATGGCAAAAGTCCCATCATCAAATTGAATTTTAATTTTGGTTGATCGAATTGAAAGATCAAAATTAATTTTGATCATCATAAGGTTCCCAAAATGAAGACCAAAATTAATTTGGATCTTCCTATTGTTCCCAAAGTGAAGACCAAAATTAATTTTGATCTTCATATTGTTCCCAAAGTAAAGACCAAAATGAATATCGGTCTTCACTTTTGTTCTCAAAGTTATTTTGGTTTTTCAATTTGAGTATTCAAATAGAACAAATTTTTATTTATAAAATTTTTAATAAATAAAGTATTTTTATAATTCTAAAAATCATTTTACGTTAAAGTAGAATCAAATTTAATCCTGATCATGTTTTGTACTGAATAATAAAACCGGAATTGTTCATAACATCACTTGTGACGTTTATTTAGACATTAATTTATTTAAATCAAATAAAAAACACATTTAACACTTTGTTTACTTTAATAGCTTAGCTTAACATTCATAGTTTCATAAATAATTCTTTGCAATATCGTATGAACAACACTATACATAAATACATAGGATTTCTCATTTAAAAAAATCAAATTTTTTTTTTTAACTTATTTTTATAACTTAATATTTTGTCAAGTATGTCAATGAACAAACAACAACGGAACAATAATTTACAAACAAATTAATGAATATTACTTTGAAAGATCAATAATTAGTAGAATTAAATAACATATTTGTTCGGACGACCATAATACCATCTGGAATCGAATCGTTTAAATTATATCTTAGATCATTTAAAATAAATTTAACATTCGAAAATAATCTTTCGACTGTAACCTGAGTAACAGGAGCTGCAAGGATTACATTTGATAAAGCGCAAAACTCAGGATCACTTAATTTTCTTTTTTTCCAGTACTGTAGAAGGTTCTCTTTTTTTGGAATTCTTATCTTGCTAAGAGAATCGATTTTTTTTCCACAGCCTGAAATTGGAAATCTAAATTTTTGCCAGCAGACATAAGTGATTTTTCTTGAGCTTTTTCAGTCAAAATCACTTCTATGTCATTATTAGAATCATCTTCATTTTCACAAGACATGGAAGATTTTTGTACTGTTAGCTGATTTGGTTCTGTCTGCGCTAGATTATTCAAAGAACAAATTTTTTTTCCAAGTGCTCATAAGATGTTTTTCGGCAACACTGATCTGATTTTCACTCAACAGTCCTGAAAAACGTATATCCATATATGTGGCTCCTACAAAACTTTCACACGAAAATGAATTTACTTCTCTGAACTCCATTGCTTTGAAAATTTCCGTGCTGATTGATGTGTTCAATTTATTAACATCTAATTTACATCCAAGCCAACAATGTAAAAAATCTCCTGGCAAAATTCAATAGTGTCAACATTCTTTATCGTTCGAGTGAAAATAAAATTTTCTGTGATCCGTATTCGTGTGCATCTCATTTAATTAAGCACGAAATTTAAATACTAGTTGATTCTTAATATTTAACAGAAAAGATTTCAAAGTTAAATTTCAATTTTAAAAAAGATATCAATAAAGAGTTAAATTCATGAGCAATACATTCATTAGAATATCAGAAAAAAAATTTACAGTTTAATAAGTTGACATATAAAAATTTTGTAAAGATCAAAATTATTAAAGCACTATATAAATATGATCTTAATTTTGGGAACAAAATAAAGACCTAAACTAATTTTGATCTTCATTTTGGGCTCAAATTAAAGATCAAAATTCATTTTGCTCTTTACTCTGGGAGCAAAATGAAGACCAAAATTAATTTTGATCTTCATTTTGAGCTCAAATTAAAGATCAAAATTCATTTTGCTCTTTACTCTGGGAACAAAATGAAGACAAAAATTAATTTTGAACTGGAACAGAATATTTTGTTCTAGATCAATTTTTTAAATTGATTATGGGACTTTGGCCATCCCTGTCTTGCTACTATCCACGTCTCTTGAGTATTTTTTTCCGACTCTCTTTACTACGTCTGTTGACTTTTTCTTATTCCTACAAATGTTAATGATCTTGTGCTTACTACCTTTTTTTTACTCAAGCTTCTAATGCTGAACCTTCTACACATGCATTTGTTTCTACATCTGTTTCTACTCCTATGCTAACTCTAGTTCTTTATTTTTTTTTATTTAAATTTTTAACCCTGAATCTGGCCTTGAGCATAATCTTTTTTATCCTCTTGTGCTTACTATTGTAAATAGCCTTATAACAAACCTTGTTCATAACATTGTTTCAAACTTGATAACTACTCTGGTAACTATATTGTACCTCCCTTATGGAAAAAACCGGTGTAAACACCGAATTTGCAGTGTTAACACTGATTTTTCGGTGTAAACACTAGATTTTGAGTGTTAACACCGAAAGTTCGGTGTTGACACTCAACTGTTGGGTGTTGACACCCACAATTGGGAGTTTACACCCAATAGGTTCAGTGTTAACACCAAAGTTAAGTGTTGACACTCAACTGTTGGGTGTTGACACCCACAATTGGGAGTTTACACCCAATAGGTTCAGTGTTAACACCAAAGTTAAGTGTTGACACTCAACTGTTGGGTGTTGACACCCACAATTGGGAGTTTACACCCAATATGTTCAGCGTTAACACCGAAGTTAAGTGTTAACACTTAACTTTTGGGTGTCAACACCCACACTATTGCGAGTCTATACATAAAAGGTTTTGTGCTAACACCAAAGTTAAGTGATAATAATTATGGGTATTACACCTAAAAGAATTAGTGTTTACACCAAAGTTAAAAGTTAGTTGGAATGTTACACTCAAAATGGAATTTTGACGCTCAATCCATTTTTAATAAAAAATTAATGAAGAATTCAATAGATGATGATATGCTTAATCAGTAGGATCAAAAATAAATACCATAACTGGAAATTCTTTATTATTGCACATATATATCGTGAGTTCGTCGTGTACTATAAAGTAAGAACAAAACGTCTGAGACAGTAATTAAAATACAAAAAAATTAAATTATTTACTAAAAATTATTCCAGAATTCAAATAACTCATTAAATTTTTATCGTTAAACCTTTAAGTGTATTTTTTAAAGTAATTTGTTCAAAATTCATTTTTTTATTTAGAAAATTACGTCCGAACTGAAATAATGAAAAAACCCTTGTAAAAAATACATGAACTTTTAAGTTAAGAACTAAAAATATATATTCGGCCAAAGGAGCGGTAAAAATGATTATTTTAGAAAAAATTGGTAACAGACAAAAAAATGAAAATATTTGAAATTTTTTGAAACCAATCAATAGTAAGTCAATTATGACAAAAATAATAATAATGTTTTAACATGCTTTTATTTAAAAAGTACTATATTTTGACGTACTTATTGAAAATTCGCATCCAAAAATCACATCCAAAGAATTAGACCCGATTGCTCGGAGAAGACCCCCAGGTACTCCCGGCATCGGTAACCTGGATGTCCAAGACTGCACATTAACGTATCGACATTCAAACTTATACCGTCTGTAAAATTTTAGACCTCTAAGTCTCGTAGGCTCAAAACTATAGTGCTATTGGCAGATTTGGACATACGACGTTGATGACGTGATCGAAACTTTGTGAGTTAAAGGAAATCATGAGAATAAATATGATTAATAATAAAAAGTTCAAATCAATTTATCAAAAAAGAAATAAGGTGGTATAATTGTTTTAATTTCTGACAAAAAAAAATAAAAAAATGAATTTTTATGAAAAACACCCGAATTTTGGGTGTTAACACTGAAATTTTTATTTTAATAATTATTAATATAGTTTTTATAAACAAGTTAAAAGTAATGTTTTTTAATCATATACAAACTAAATAATCAAAAAAAGTTTGTTTCAATGTTTATATATTATTTTAAACATAGTATTTTCAATCAAGAGCGTGGCTAAGTGGATAAAGAGTGGTCGGTAAATTTTCGTCAACTTGAAGATAGATGGTTCGAATCCCCATGAGGCCAATTTTTTTTTTTTCGGTTTAGTGTAACACTCCTTTGGGTGTAACACTCCATTGGGTGTAGCACTCCATTTGGGTATAACACCGCATTGGGTGTGCGAAATCACACCCAATGCGGTGTAGAAGTTCGGTGTTATTTTCAGTGTTATTTTTCGGTGTTTACACCGATTTTTTCCATAAGGGGCTACTCCCGTACCTGGACTTATCATTACGTTTGTAACTTTGAACCTACGCTTATATGTACATTTTTGCTTAATATTGTTCCTATCTCTTTCACATGAATCTACTTGCTTTAATTTTGGTGTTTGCTGTTGTTTTTTCTTTTTTCATGCTTTGGTCTCTAACTCTGAATCTTTGTTCTCATCTTTGTGAAAACTATCTTTTCTATTGTTCTTCCCAAATTTTTTGTAATTATAATCGTGAAACTAATCATCTTCATACAATTTTGCCCACACAGTTCTTTAACTTTTTTGACAAATATTTCCTACTTCCTTTTACATTTGTTATCAACATTTTTTCTACCTAGGTTTCTCCCAATTAACCTAACTCGAAGTTTACCTTACGACACCAGTTTCCAGCCATGTGCAGCCTCTTTTAATTTGTTATTATTTTCATACTTCAAATTGTAACTTTGAACGTATGTTATTCTTTTTTTTTTTTTTTTCTCAACATCTAACCCTGAAACTATCATCTTTTATATTATTGTTTTCGATCCTGTACAAACTTTTGTAGGTAAACACTTACCCACTTTTGAATCTACCCATGTACCTACCCTCTTGCCAAGCCTTGAAGCTCCCTGCAGGGACGGCTGTGATAATGCCACCCATAAACTCGCCAGTGGTAGCTCCACCAGGCACTGAAGGTAATTTTGTTGTCTTTGAAAATTCTAAACTGTAATTAAACAGAGCAAAGCAGGTACCATTAAACAGAGACAGAGTAAAAACATTCTATTTAATTGCAGAAAATAAGACACCAGAGCCGCAGAAACATAAAAACCAGCCAGAGAATATGGAAACAAGCGGAGGACAAAACCAAAACAGCCAAGAGTTTACAGAGCAAGCTGACCCAATAAGAAACGTAATGCCGGGAATGAATAGTCATTTTCTTCCCGACAGCCGTCAAGTGATTAGCTTCACTCCAAGTCAGCTCGTAGAGATGTTACAGTGGAGTAGCAAAATGGTCGAAAATTCAGCAAGAACTGCCGAAGCTCTGAAAGAGATGGCTAAAAACTTAGCGTACGCAGCAGAGCAAAGGAAATATGCAGATACTCAAGCTCGAGAAACAAGTAGTAACCTCATCAAGTTAGTCGACAAACTGAGTGACCTAGCCCAGAGAAACGTCGAAGATGGCAAAGTTCTGCTGGTGGAGAAAACCAAATACTTGGCTGAGAGAATGGCAGAGAAAGAAAGGCAGAACCGTCAGATATTTCAAAACCTCCGCACAGCTAACAAACACACAGAGAATACTCAGCAAGTACCCATGGATTTCTCGGGGCAGACATGACCAGCCGAGCCAACGAAACAAACTTTCGGCCCGCCGACCTCAACAGCATCTAGCTTACTTGCTCCACCACCGACATCCTTCCAGCCAGCCTCAGGCTCAGTGCCACAGGCCCACCAGTCCGCGACGATGAGCTCCCAAAACACTGCTTCGGGAGAAGATCATCTCGATGGACAACGACAACAGCCATCTTCTGCGACACCCAAGGTAAGCGATCCTTTGCTCTCTTCCACTCTTAACCCACACAACCTTCCTAATGGATTCTCGGACTTTTCCGCGATGGGGAACGGGATTGAAAATGGCAGTGCAGTTTTTGGGAGGTCTTACGAGGCTTTGGAGAGAAGTCTACTTAATTCTACCTTGAATTTTTTACAAAATTCGGTTGTTTCTAGCAGAGGAAAATTAAGGGCTAATTTCGGGAATAAAACTCTGTCCCCAAAAACGGGGTTGGATACTTGGTATGACAAATTAAAATCAGAGTTGGAAGTTAACCAAATGCTTGACGTAATAGACAATAACGTCCCCGCCCCTGACAATTTAACACCAGAGTCTGAACAACAGAGAAGGAAAATAGTTAGGAACTTTATTATCGATAGCATAGACAATTGCTGCCACCGAAGAGTGATAAGTTTGGACGATCCCCAGAAAATGGTGGACGAGTTGCGCAGCATTAAGCGCATTGAATCAAACTACACACTCACTTCGGTGAGAGCAAGACTCTATGAACTCAGGATTAAACCCAGAGAAAAGATAGTAGAGTTTGTTGAAAGATTTGAAACAATAATCAGAGAATACGAAAATTGCCAGAATGCGGAACCTTTAACAGAGATAGAGAAAAGCGGAGCTTTTTAAGGGCAACGTCCCAAGTTATTATTATCCAATCTCAACCCAAGAGAATATTTCGCGCTCATTGAAAAATGAAAAAGACGAAATAACTTATGACGATATGAAACGTTATTTGTTTAAGACTGAGGCATCTTCGGCAGAGACAGCGCAACAGCCACCCAGAGCTCGGCAAGCATCAACATTTCAGAGCAAGCAGAGAAACCCACGAAAATGCTACCGTTGCAACAATGAAGAGGCCGGTCACTGGGCAGAGAATTGTTACCTGGTTCCGAGTGGCAAATGGTTCTGTTACTACTGTGACATGATCACCGATCACAACGGCTCATATTGCCCGAAGAATCCTGATAGAGTCCAAGGTAAGAGAAACAATTCAAATTCTAAGATAAATAAGAATAGAAATAAGTGTAATCCGGGTAATGAGGGAACACAGAGAAAGAATGAGAGTGGAGGGGGCAAGGAGGGCTTGCATGGGGTGGACAAGAGCAGGGATGGTCGCGTAAGGAAGAGAAGTAAGAAGAAAGGGAAATCCGGAGACACGAACAAAAATAAAGGTATGTTACAGAGAACTAACGTATCGGGAAGCTCGATAGAACGCGGAGATAGGGGAGAGTGGGGCATTTGAGCCAGCGAGGCATAAGCGCCACTTTAATTTTTTTTTATGAAGCCAAATTATACCGACGATAAAAAAATTATTGCTAATAAACATTGATCCAAAGAATTTAATTTAAAAAAAACGAAAGTAAAATATTGCAATTGTTTAGAATTAAAAATCATCAAAGTGGGTAGTTATTTTTTAGACTAAAAAAAACTTTTTTGGTTGTTTTAAAAAACTTCATTTTTAATTTGGTTGCGTTATAATTAATGAATAAACACTTTGCCTGTATTTGGCAGTTCATCAACTTTATATTCCTATAAATTTTTTAAAGATTTTCAATGAAATAATTAAGTTTCGCCAGTTTAAAAAAAAAAACGAATATGAGGCATAAAAGCCACTCAGTTGGGGCACAAAAGCCAGCCTCTCGGTGTCTGCTCTAACCTCCAAAAAGGATGAGACTTCATGTGTACATAGCTTTAGTACTTAAACATTTTCTTTGGTTTTAAGTGATTAATTTAAACTGTATCATGGTAAGAAATTATATTATAATTTTTAATGTTCAGTATTTATTTCAGCAACAATCTGATAGTATTTTTAAATTTAAATTGTTAAATTATATTACTTAAAACTGTAATAATAACTAGCTGCTGTCAGCTTTAATTAATTATATACTCGTAGTTCTTAACGTTTCCCTAGATCTAAATTAATAAAAAATAAGGATTGTTTGATTAAAAATAAAAGTATTCATTGTTTAATCATATTAAAAATATTTATCTGTTTTATGTTTGGTTGACGTTTGTATTTGAATTAATTCAAAAATAAATAAAATAATTTGTTAAAATATGTTTTATTATTCATTCAAAACACGTATACTTTATTAATAATTAAAAATTTTAGTATAACATTAGAATTCTATTATTATTTCCAATAAAAATTACACTGGCTTTTATGCCCCCGCTCGATGGCGTTTTTGCCCCGTTTTTCATTATTGACGACTTGCTGATAAAAACTGGATTTATTATTTAATTACGCTTTGATAAAGTAATTAAATCATTTAAATAAATTTTTAAATAGTTTTTGAATGTTACTAAACTATGGCTCATAATTTATATTCAATATTTAATTTTTTATTAAGCCAAACCTGAAAGTAGTGGCTCAAATGCCCCACCCTCCCCTATTGTTTTTATTGCGGACTCCGGAGCAACGGAGCATATTATTAGTAAGGGAATGATTTTGTCGAATTTCGTGAAGTCCAGGGGTGAAGTTATCAGGTGTGCGAATAAAGACAAGTCCGCGAATATAGAGATCGATGGCAGAGGTGACCTATATTTGATTGCAGAGAATGGTAAGAATTTGAGACTAACGAACGTTTTAGCCGCATCGGGCTCAGATAACCTAATATCGCTTAGGCGCTTTGCCGAATCAGGACTCGGAATTTACCTCGACGATAAGTCTCTGAGCGTCCTCGATAAAGTTTCAGGTGTGGAATATTTGAACGGCGTCTACGAGAGACCTGATTGGATAGTTAGAATGTCCGTGAGAAACAGAGAAACAGAAAATTTAGACTATGACGAATATTCATGCGCTGCGCGGATAGTCTCTCTCGAGGATTTTCTCGACCAGTCTCAAAATGACGTGATAGAGTTGAATTTGCCAATTCCGGAGGGAGCTCCAGAGAATGAGCCCAGACACGTCCTTCCGAGACTGGGAGGGAGGATGTGAGAGAAAAGTCCCAAGACGAGACTAAAACCGAATGCCAAGACTGGGATCTAGATGAGAGCATTTCGGGGAACAGAGTCCTTGACCCAAACTCACCTAGTGACCTAATTAAGCTAAACAAACTAGCAGAGAAAGAGACTGTCAGACACGATCCAAAGAAATCGAATAAATTGAGCCCGGGTATGCTGTGGCACGTACGTTTAGGTCACCCATCGCTCAAATATCTTAAACGCCTGCAGAGAAATGAGGGTTTACTTCGGGACGTGAAATTTGACGAATCGCTGGAAGATTGCGAGGTTTCTATCCTAGCGAAAATGAAAAGACTTCCTTTCGAAGAAACGAGAACCAGAGCAAAAAGATCCCTAGAGAAACTACACACAGACACCATGGGTCCAATTAAACCTCCTTCCTACCCAGGTGGATGCAGGTTCATAACAGTCTTCGTCGACGATTACTCGAGGTTTGAAAAGGCATACTCGATAAAATATAAGAATGAATCAGGTGTGTGCCGGAAAAGATTCTTAAGAACCACAAGAAACCTGGTAGGAAAAGACGAAAAAGTCTGCTTTATCAGAGCAGATAGAGGAACAGAGTTCACTGGAGGAGAATTTAATGAGATCATGGAGGCAGAGAACATAGACAATGACTTCGTACCCGCAAACACATCCCAGCTTAACGGTACGGCCGAACGCTTCAACCAAACCCTCCAGAACAGAATCAGATCCCTTATGTTTGACTCAGGGCTACCTAGTAGCAAGTGGATTCTGGCAAATGAGGCAGCAGTGCACATGTATAACAGAACCCCACATAAATCAATCGATTTCAAGCTGCCGTTGAGAAAACTTGCGACCTCAGAGAAAGGTCACTTCTGAAGAATCCGGAGATTTGACATAGCGTACGCGCATATACCTAATCCTGAACGCAAGTTTAGCGAAAGAGCGATCAAGGCAGTGCTCGTAGGTTATGCCACAAATAGCTACGTTTTGTGGCACCCACCGTCCAGAAAATTCCTAATTTCAAGAAATATCAGATTCAAAGGCTCACGTACAAAGACGTTTACAGAGAAAAGTTCACAGTGAACTTAGACGACTCAGAGCTGGACTTTGGAGAAAGCCTGGAATCTAACACAATCATCCTTGAAGAACAGACAGAGAATGAGCAAGACAGAGAAATCACTGCCAAACCAAAGCGAGGCCGTCCAAAGAAAAGGACCATGGATAATGCAGAGAAAAATCCTGATGAACCTCCTGAAAAACAGAGAAAACAGCAAGGTAGAAAAGCCAAGCAAGTCAGAGACTTCACTATCTATGCCCGACGAGTTACAGATATAAGTTTCAAGGATCACACAGACAGAGAATCGAACTTAGAAAATTTCGAATTCAAAGACTGTGATACAAAGTACGAAAAGGCAGAGTTCCGTTTCGATACGGATAAAATAATACAAACGTTAATTGCCAAGGTAAACCAAGATCCAGTATCGTACAAAGATGCAATGAATTCTGTCAACCAAATAGAGTGGAAAGCAGCCATAGCAGAGGAACTGACATCAATGAAAGAGAACGACGTGTGGGAATTTGTGGATAAACCGACTACGCAGAGCAACGGCCAGAGAATAAACTTACTAAACAGTAAGTGGGTCTTCAAAAGAAAGACTAACAAGAAAGGTCAAACCAGCTACAAAGCCAGGCTAGTGATCAAAGGGTTTAGGGACAATAATAAGTACGAGTTAAGAGAAACCTACGCCCCCGTCTCTAGACTGGCTGTAGTCAGAGCTGCCTTGGCCGTGATAAAAAAGCTGGATCTGGACGCATGCCAGATGGATGTGAAAACAGCTTTCCTGAATGACATCCCAGATGGAATTGAATGTGATGACATCACTCGAAAAACCAAATATCTCAAACTGAAAAAAGCCATGTATGGACTAAAATTCAGCCCGGTTACTTGGCACGAGAGATTTAGAGAAGAAGCAGAAAGAATGGGTCTTATCAGTAAATTAAGCGAGCCATGCTTGTTTACTTGGAGGAAAAATGGCAGAGTAGCCATGATAGTCTTGTACGTGGATGACATGATCATTGCAAGCAATGATCCAGAGAAACTCACTGAGATAAAAACACAACTCTGTAAAGCCTTTCAAATAAAGGATCTGGGTGAACCAGATGTTTTTCTAAGCATGAAGATTACCAGAGACAGAGCCAACAGTGTATTGAAAATTAACCAAACAGAGTATGCTCCCAAAATCTTAGAGAAATTCGACGTTTATGATCATCCAACACATTACACCCCGATGGTTACAAGACAAGTTAAAAACAGAGAAATGAGAAAAGCACCAAAGATGACAGAGACAGAGTTCAAAACAGAGTTTAAAGTGCCATTCAGAGAAGCTATAGGCAGCCTGTTATACCTGTCAGGTGTAACAAGGCCCGACATCGCATGCCCTGTTGGCTGGTACGCCAGACAACAGCTAAACGCAACCCAAGCATCCTGGGAGGGAGTCAACAGGATCTTCAACTACATAAGAGGCACCATGGACCTGGGGCTCATCTACTACGGCAAAGATGACACCATGACTGCTCTGACCGACACAAGCTTGATGGACTGTGAGGGATCAAAATCCACGAGTGACTACGTTATAAAACTCTTCGGAGATCCTATCTCCTGGAGAAGTCACAAACAGAGTATAGTGACTAAGTCATCATGCGAAGCAGAGTATCTCGCCTTAAGCGAAGTTTGTCAGGAAATAATTTCACTTGACAAGGCCATCAGAGACATGACCGGCAGAACAAATTATCCAGTTACGATTTGGTGTGACAATAAAGCGGCAATCAACAACACTCAAAAGAAGGGATGCCACAGACTCAAAAACTTCGACGACGATTTGGAGACCATCAGGAGAGATTTAGAGTACAGAGAAGAAACCGGTAACCGATCAAAGATCGCACAAGCATACGATGATTTCGTAAAAGAATGCATGTCCAGAGACCAAGTGATCGTAAGCTACGTAAAAACAGAGGAAAACACCGCGGATCTGTTCACGAAACCTCTCTCCCGGGGCGCGATTACAAAACTCAGAGCAAGCTTAATGAAGTTAGGGTGTAGAACTAAATTCAGATAGATATTAATAAACAGAGTACAGAGTAAATATATCTTTCTAATAATTTTGTTCTTTCCATTTTGTTACAGGTCCCCAGGACAAAGGAAAAAGTGGCTAGCTCAGGCAAATAACTGAGAGCACAAACAGAGACCAGAGAAAACAGAGCAGAGAAACACAGCCCCTACGCACCAGATCAACCTAGGATGAAGACATTCGCGAGGCAGACGGAAGTTATATTGTGTGATGACTAGTGCTTAAACATATTGGACTGCATGAAGTGAATTTACCTAGTGTAATCTGATTGTAAAGTGCTTAGTTTTAAGAATTCAAATTTTGTATTGCGTGTTGGAATGCCATGCTGGCAGACCTCCGCTGTAGCGGAGGGAGTGTGAGGCCGAGCGAGCCAGTGTGAGCGGCTCCAGTTCCGGTCCTGCATGTGTGTATGCGTGAGGTGTGTGAATGTCGAGTGCGCACGCCGCTGCTGCTGCGGCGGCACTCGAGATCTAGGTCCAAGAGCGAGCACATCGTGCATCTTGTGTTGAGTAAGATAAAATAGAAAGAAGAGTTTACAGAGAAAACATCTATTTCCTTTTATTGATTACTCAAGTCCCACAGTTTATATTCATTTAAACTTTTGTGGTTATAGATTCATTGGTTTTGTTTCAGTTTGTATACTAATAATTACTATTTTCATGATTTTAATCGGATAATTTCGAACACTTGATTACATAATTATTTTTTTATCTAATCTATTCTCTAGATGTTTTAATTGAATTGTAATATAAAAATTAAAAATAAAAATTTTAAATTTTGTTCTTCAGCCAATCACATCACGAATAAAATGCTGACATTCTTTTTGGGTTCTCTCTTTTATCTTAGGATATTAGTTGATTTTTTTTATGTTTCGTAGTTACTTTTTAAATTTCTATAGTTACAAGGCTGATAACTTGTATCAAAAATTGACGGTGTGGGTAGAAACTGATAACATATATCAAAAATGAGGGGCATGAGTAAAAAAAAGGGCATGGGGGGCGGTGATTAGAAAAGGGTGTGATTTATTAGCACAGGAAAAAAAAGCAAACGCACTGAAAATTTTAGGTCAAATTCACGGGAAAAAAGACATTTGCACGGAAAAATAAATGATTAAACGGGAAAGAAAATAAATGCACGGGAAAAAAATACTTGAGCGGAAGTTAATTGTATTAAACGGGAAAAAAAAATATATTGAACGGGAGTAGAATTAACATTGCACGGAAAAAAATGTATAAAACGGCAATAGAATTGATCTCGTACGGTAAAAAGAATTGAGAGCAAAACTCAACAAAAATCAAGCAAAAAATTTGTTTTATTGAACATTATACAACTGTAATTGAAATGAACGATATTTATTGTAAAAGATTAATGCATTAGTAAAGTTTTTTTTTTATTTTGTAGATCAGGTTGTAGGTCGCATCTGTTGTGCACTAATCTCATGAATTTCCTGGCCAATGCTAACAATCTAAGCGTTGATAAATTATTTTTAAATCCTGTTCTTCTAAATCAAAAGATTCTGCAAAAATGTGGAAATCAACCACGTATGGTACATCTTCATCATCCGGAACTTGAGTGCGCTCATTGCACCAAGATCTAAGATCTGTGGCCAATACGGAAGGAGTGCCTTTATCACTACGGATTGTTCTAAGAAATGCAACAAGTTTTTCTTTTGCGGGTTCTATCATCTGATTTTTACGAATGAGATTTAGTAGTGCATTTGGCTTTGTAATACCATCTGCATATTTATCTTTTATAAAAGTACTTTCTGCCTCTGTTGCTGATGGGTATTTGTGACGTTAAAGCGACACTCGTGTTGGTCGCCTGCATATTTTTTTAGTCTGCTGGATCACTTCAGATGAATTTTCTTCTTCAGATGAGTCCTCAGAGGTTTCAAAATACGTTTACTCACCAGCTATCTTTTGGCTTTTTGCTTTACTCGTCGACTGAGGCGACACTGTGAGTTGAACTGAGCTCAATAATAAAATGGGTGGAGAGATGCTTAGTGAAAGAGCACGTGGTCTTTTGTTTCTAGGCTTGATAGGTAAATACGTTTTAATTAAACCATGCAGAAGTATTTATTTTCCCGTGCAAAAGTATTTATTTTCCCGTGCAAATGTATTTATTTTCCCATGCAAAAGTATTTATTTTCCCGTGCGACCCACATCCCATGCAAATTATTTTATTTTCCGTGCATTTTAATACTTCCTATTAGAAAATTATAGGAAAATTAAAACACATAGAAATAAGCATATTTCGGTACACTTTTACGGTTAGTTATGCACTTTTTTGGGGGGCGTGGGGAGAGCGTGGGAGAAGAGTAGGGGGAGGGGGGTACCCCCCTCCCCCCCAGATTTGTATGCTACTGCTTACCATTGTGTCTACAATTGTGGCTACCCTCGTAGCTACTATTGTTTTGTGCTTTTGTAGTTATCCTTGTATTTACTCTTGTGCATATCTTTGTTTTTATGTTTGTTAAACTCGTGTACATACCCTCGTAACTCTATGACTACCACTGTACCTACTCACGTGCATACAATTACTCATATCCTTGTACTTAGCCTAGCAGTACAAAACCCAGATTTTCAGCAATTTTTTGTGAATTTTGTCAAGAGGTTGGCGTTAAAAGTAATGCACCGATTTTCATAAAACTTTGAATGGGAGAATGAGAGATCAGAGATGTATAAATTCTGGTAGTATAACTATTGTTCTTATACTTATGCCTACCTTATACTTGTTCATACTGTTGAACCTTCTACAGATGCACTGGTTTCTTTCCTTTTAACTTCCCTTTTTTCTACTTAATTTTCTACTGATTCATTTTTTATTGTTCTTATATTTTTTTGTACTACTGTGTACTCTGTTCTTAACTTTTTTTCTACTTAAAGTTCTAATCCTGACCCTACCAACGTGCTTAATTTTGTGTCTACTCCTGCGCATACCCTTGTACCTACTCTCTTCCCCGCCCTTGTGTATATACGTGTACCTTGCCTTATTTTTACTGCTGTGCCTATTTTTGTAAGTATTATCTCTACCTCTCTTGTACCAAATCCGTACCTTTTCTCGCGTCCACTCTTGTGCTTACCCTCTTGCCTAAACTTATATCAACCCATGTGCGTATCCGTGTACTTATATTAGTGCACACCTTTGTACGTATCATTGTGCCTACTGCAGGAGTGAAGAAAAACTACTGTATAAGATCTTGTACCAAATCCTTACCTACTCTCATGTTAACTCCTGTGCTTACCCTCTTGCCCAAACTTGTATCAACCCGTGTGCGTATCCGTGTACTTACATTATTTCATGCCTTTGTACGTATCATTGTGCCTACTGCAGGAGTGACGTATTAAATGCACTTTTTAAGTTTTGTGCAATAATAGTGAATTTTTACTGACTTGAAAAATTGTAAAAATATTTTTTTTAAACTGTTTTATATATTTTGATTACTGCTATTATTTTGTTATTTTTATTTTATGAAATATAAGTTATTTTTAGTATTTCAATAGCAACTTTTTAAATTTCTATAATTACATAAGTAATAACATTAATCAAAAATAGGAGGTATAGGTAAAAGTGATAACATATATCAAAAATGGGGGGCGTGGGTAAAAAAAGGGCGTGTGGGGGGGGGGGGCGTGATTAGACAATGATAGGAAAAATTAAAACACATAGAAATAAGCATATTTCGGTACACTTTTACAGTTAGTTAAGCACTTTTTTGAGGGGCCTGTGGGGGCGTGGGAGGCGAAAAACAACTATATAATATATTAAGATATATATCTTATGGTAGGATTGAACATGAGTACAATGCTGTTTCATTTTTTCAAAATACGTCAAACCAAAACATGATTGTGGTTTTATGGAAAATTAAGTTTTTTTAATGGATTTGAACAAATTTTTTTTCTTTTGCAAAGTATTTTAACACCAATTTAGTCAGGGCGGACAGCTGGTGCATAAGGTAGTGATTACAACTTGGAGAGGATTTTCCCAAGAAGTTTTGACTCTAGAGGGGCCAGGGCGGATAACTGGTACCCTCGGTGATAATTACGCCTTGAAGATGATTTCCCCAGGAAGTTATACGCCAGAGTGGTCAGGGCAGACACCTCGTGCCCTCGGTGATAATTACGCTTGGAGACGATTTCCCCAGGAAGTTTCAGCTCCGGAGTGGTCAGGGTGGACACTGGGTGCACTTGGTGGTAATTGCACCTTAGAGATGACTTCCCCAGGAAGTTTTGACTCTATTGGGGTCAGAGCGTACACCTGGGGTACCCTGTTATTATTACGCCATGGAGATGATTTCCTCAAGAAGTTTTGACGCCGGAGTGGTCAGGGCGGAAAACTGGTGCCCTCGGTGATAATTTCACCTTGGAGATGATTTTCCCAGGAATTTTAGATTCAAGCAGGGTCAGGGCGGAGATCTGGGGTACCCTGTGAAAACTACGCCTTGGAGACGATTTCACCAGGAAGTTTTTACTTTAGCGGGGTCAGGCCGGACACCTGGGGCACCTTATGATAATTACGACATGGATACGATTTCCCCAGAAAGTTTGGATGCCAGAGAGGTCAGAGCGGACACCTAGGGCACTCGATGATAATTACGCCTTGGAGATGATTTCCCCTGGTAATAATAACAGGGTACTTCAGATGTCAGCCCTGAGCCCAATAGAGTCTAAACTTCCTGAGGAAGTCGTCCCCAAGGTGTGATTATCAACGAGTGCCCTAGGTGGGCGTCGTTTGACAACAAGAAAACCAAGTCATTTTCCACTTTTTTTTACTGCGAACGGTCAAATCCTTACTTTTACCTGGCGCAACTCGTGCGTAAGGGATGCAAGTTCCTGTTACTGAACAGGATAGTGATTAGTAAGCTCAAAAAAGGCCTTGTGCAATCAAGGCCCACTAAAAAGTTCAAGCCTCGTTTGACAGCAAGAAAACCAACTCATTTTCCAATTTTTTTTTACTCCGAACGGTCAAATTCTTACTTTTACCAGGCGTCACTCGTGCGCAGGGGGTGTAAAGTTGCTGTTACTGTGCAGGGTAGTTACTGGTAAGCCCAAAAAACGCTCTGCTCAGCTACAGATCTAGAAAAAGCTCGGGCTTTGTTTTACAGGAAGCAAACCAAGTTTTTTCCATTTTTTTTTACTTCGGACGGTCAAATCCTTACTTTTACCAAACGCCACTCGTGCGTAGGGGTGTAAAATTGCGGTTACTGTACAGGGTCGTTACTGACTAGCCCAAAATACGCCCTGCGCAGTTACAGCTTTCGAAAAATCTTGGGCTTCGTTTTACATAAAAAAACCAAGTTTTTTTCATTTTTTTTTTACGCGTCAAACGGTCAATTTTTCAATCCAAATCGATGCTGGTTGCGTGTAGTGGTTGCAAAGTTGCTGTAACTAGACAGAGTAGTTACTGGTAAGCCTGAAAAGAGCCCTATGCCGTGACACCTATCTTTGAGACTTGGCTTTGCTCTAAAGACTCTCAACAAGGTACAAAGTAGCTTCATTCATCATCTTAGCAGGTAAATCAGTGCTTCCATCGGTTTTTTTCGCATGTAGGACTATTTTTGAAGATAAATTATTATACCTTGTCCAAATTACTATTTTCTAAGAAATTTCCAAGTGAAAAGAGTCTTTTTGTACACTCTTGGTATGGGTTTTCCTGTCATTTACTGTTTTATAGAGCTTCGGCCTTTGGATTTGACTATACTTTGATCGATAGCTTGTTCTCTAGTCAGATCATAAAAATGACTAAAAGTCTCTGAAAGTTTACTAATAAAAGGTCTAATTAAGTAAAGTTTGTCGTAATCTGGATGATCTTTTTCAAGTGCTTTACTGGAATCATTCAAATGTATTTTGCTAAGCAAAAAAGAAAATTTTCTGACTGGCATCGTTGAGCTTATGTACGGATCATGCAGTTGAGGATTCATAGACCAGTAATCACGATACGAGGGAGATCTTTTTATACCCATCATTATGTTCAAACTAATAAATTTTTAATAAAGTTCAGTTTTTAGTGTTTGTTTCTAAGGTAGTCGTACGGTGTGAGAGAGGATTCCATGTAAAAATCCCCGAACGAAAAAATCCCCGACGAAAAAATCCCTGGTTAAAAAAATTCATGTATTTATGCACAATGTTTAGTTAAAATATTTTCAATCTTATTAATATTTTGAGTGTAAAATAAAAGAAAAATACATCTCAAGTTTAAATCATAATTTACTTACTTATGTATTGTTATTAGTAAAGATATATTATATTTATAACAAATCAGATTAAACAATGAACTCAGCTTTCGAAGATAATCACAAAAACATTACTTAACATTACATTAAACACAGCACATTATACAATTAAATTACAATAGCAGCTGATAAATTTTTCAAATATTCAACAACATTGTCTCTATCCTAAAGCCCGATCGGGCTTTAACGGCGATTTGGTTTTTTTTAAACCAACTGCCGTGAAAGCCTGCAGGGCTTTATATACTTTGATTTTTGGTTTTAGGTTAGGACGCTTCAAAGAAAAACTATTTTAGGATGATTATTTCATTTATATTATACATCCCGCGCGTAGCTGATGATCCCCTGAGTAATTAAAAAAAAAAATTATCCCGAACAAAGCCCGCATTGAAAAGTTATGAACGTTTCATTTTTCGAAACGCTGATTTCCTTTGGCTCACGGTAGTCAGGGGAATTAGATTTCAGTTTCGAGCATCCGGTCTCTCTGCCTGCGCTTTCTGTAGACTTAACTGGACGTGACGTATGCGGTGGGCGTGTCTATTTTTGCTGTCTCACTCTTACTGCTTACCTACAGCGGCAGACGGGGGCATGTAGGCCCGAGCCTGTAACCATGAGCAGGGTTGGGCAGGTGCGCCACTTTAGTAAGATACCTAGTAAGTTACCATGGTGAATAAAGTGTTTTGGTGTTTTATGTCATCGGCGAGTCATATACACGGTGCCCCTTGCTTTATTTGGGAAAATTGACCGTCACAGTTGACGCGCAAGATTGAAAGATGAATAACAGAAACCGTTGCAAATAATTAATCAATAAATAAATAAATAAATATACGGACAAGCTCTAAGCCCCCATAACGCTGAAGAGAGCGATAAATTAATGATTTTTTATAAACAATTGAATAAAACACCAAGCTCTAAACCCCCATAACAATGGGGAGAGCGATGAATAAATTATTTTTTATAAACAATTAAATAAAACGACAAGCTCTAAACCCTTGTGAAGCTGGAGAGAGCGGTAAATAAATATTTTTTTATGAACAATTGAATAAACCACCAAGCTCTAAACCCCCAAAACGCTGGAGAGAGCGATAAATAAATTATTTTTTATAAACAATTAAATAAACCGACGAGCTTTAAACCCCCATAACGCTGGGGAGAGTGAGAAATTGATGATTTTTTATAATCAATTAAATAAACCACCAAGCTCTAAAGCCCCATAACACTGGGGAGAGCGATAAATAAATTATTTTTTATAAACAATTAAATAAATTACCAAGCTCGAAACCCCCATAACGCTGGGGGAAGCGATAAATGAATGATTTTTTTAAACAATTAAATAAACCGACGAGCTCAAAACCCCCATAACGCTGGGCAGAGCGATGAATAAATTATTTTTTATAAACAATTAATTAAACCGACAAGCTCTAAACCCCCATAACACTGGGGAGAGCGATAAATAAATTATTTTTTATAAACAATTGAATAAACGGACAAACTCTGAACCCCCATAACACTGGGGAAAGCGATAAATAAAATATTTTTTATAAACAATTAAATAAACCAACGAGCTCGAAACCCTCGTAAAGCTGGAGAGAGCGATAAATAAATATTTTTTTATAAACAATCAAATAAACCACCAAGCTCGAAACCCCCATAACTCTGGGGGAAGCGATAAATCAGTTATTTTTTATAAACAATTGAATAAACGGACAAGCTCTAAACCCTCGTGTAGCCGGAGACAGCGATAAATAAATATTTTTTTTTAAACAATAGGATAAACCACCATGCTCGAAACCCCCATAACGCTGGGGAGCGCGATAAATAAATAATTTTTTATAAACAATTAAATAAACCGACGAGCTTTGAACCCCCATAACGCTGGGGAGGGTGAGAAATTGATGATTTTTTATAATCAATTAAATAATGCACCAAGCTCTAAACCCCCATAACACTGGGGAGAGCGATAAATAAATTATTTTTTATAAACAATTAAATAAATCATCAAGCTCGAAACCCCCATAACGCTGGGGGAAGCGATGAATAAATGATTTTTTTAAACAATTAAGAAACCGACGAGCTCGAAACCCCCATAATGCTGAGCAGAGTGATAAATTAATTTTTTTTTATAAACAATTAAATGAACCACTAAACTATAAACCCTCATAACACTGGGAAGAGCGATAAATGAATATTTTTTTATAAACAATTAAATAAACTGACGAGGTTATTTAGGTTCAGAGCTTGTCGGTTTATTAAATTATTTGTAAAAAATAATTTATTTATCGCTCTCCCCAGCATTGGGGGGTTTAGAGCTCGTCGGTTTATTTAATAGTTTATATAAAAAATAATTTATTTATTGCTTCCCCCAGCGTTATGGGGGTTTCGAGCTTGTCGGTTTATATAATTGTTTATAAAAAATAATTTATTTATCGCTCTCCCCATCGTTATGGGGGTTTAGAGCTTGGTGGTTTATTTTATTGTTTATAAAAAATCATTGATTTATCGCTCTTTCCAGCGTTATAGGGCTTAGAGCTTATCGGTTTATTTAATTGTTTTTAAAAAATAATTTATTTATCGCTCTCCACAGCGTTATGGGGGTTTCGAGGTTGGCGGTTTATTTAATTGTTAAGAAAAAATAATTTATTTATCGAACTCCCCATCGTTATGGGGGCTTAGAACTTGTGGTTTATTTAATTGTTTATAAAAAATAATTGATTTATCGCTCTCCCCAGCGTTATGGGGATTAGAGCTTGTCGGTTTGTTTAATTGTTCATAAAAAATAATTTACTTATCGCACTCCCCATCGCTATGGGGGTTTAGAACTTGTGGTTTATTTAATTGTTTATATAAAATCATTGATTTATCGCTCTCCCCAGCGTTATGGGGCTTAGAGCTTGTCGGTTTATTTAATTGTTCATAAAAAATAATTTATTTATCGCTCTTCCTAGCGTTATGGGGCTTAGAGCTTGTCTATTTATTTAAATTTTTATAAAAAAAAATTTATTTATCGTTCTGCCCAGCGTTATGGGGGGTTAGAGCTCGTCGGTTTATTTAATTGTTTATAAAAAATTATTTATTCATCCCACTCCCCAGTTTTATGGGGGTTTAGTGCTTGGTGGTTTATTTAATTGTTTATAAAAAATCAATATTTTATCGCTCTCCCGAGCGTTATGGGGGTTTATAGCTTGTCGGTTTATTTAATTGTTTATAAAAAATAATTTATTTATCGCACTCCCCATCGTTATGGGGGTTTAGAGCTTGTCGGTTTATTTAATTGTTTATAAAAAATCATTTATTATCCCACTCCCCAGCGTTATGGGGGTTCAGAGCTTGGTTGTTCATTTAATTGTTTATAAAAAATCATTAATTTATCGCTCTCCCCAGCGTTATGGGGGTTTATAGCTTGTCGGTTTATTTAATTGTTTATAAAAAATAATTTCTTTATCGCACTCCTCATCGTTATGGGGGTTTAGAACTTGTGGTTAAAATACTTTTAAAAAAGTAATACTTACGGCGATTGGTTTTTTTAAAAGGAGTCTAAATAAAAAGTTATACGCTTAATATAATAATCTTTTTTCGAAAATGAATTAATGAAAGAAGTGAAATCAAAAAATTTATTACGGATGACTTGTGGCCTAATTACTTATTATTTAAAAATAATTTCTCTTCTAAAAGATGATCATATTATGTTGAATCACCTTCAATATACGTAAAGTCAACAATTTTTCAATTATAGCACATACATGGGAAAACACATGCAAATTGCACACAATTCAAACACTTTTTGAAATTAAAATATGTTGTAATTAAGTTAGAAATCAACTAAATCACAATGTATGGCTATACTTGACCTGTAAAAATTTAATATTCTTTGAACTAAATTATCTCGAAAAAAATCATTGATACCTGTATTTTTTAAATTATATTTTGAATGCTCAGTGTGTTTCTTAACAACATATTTTAATTTTTAATTTTAAAAAGTGTTTGAGTTGTGTGAAATTTGCATGTGTTTTCCCATGTATGTGCTATAATTGAAAAATTGTTATCTTTACGTATATTGAAGGTGATTCAACATAATATGATCATCTTTTAGAAGAGAAATTATTTTTAAATAATCAGTAATTCGGCCTCAAGTCGTCCGTAATAAATTTTTTGATTTCACTTCTTTCATTAATTCATTTTCAAAAAAAGATTATTATATTTAGCGTATAACTTTTTATTTAGACTCCTTTTAAAAAAACCAATCGCCGTAAGTATTACTTTTTGAAAAGTATTTTTTAAAGATCATACTTAGCGTATAATTTTTTATTTAGATTCCTTTTTAAAAAACCAATCGCCTTAAATATTACTTTTTTAAAAGTATTTTTTAAAGATTTTTTAGCGTAAATTCGGTAAATATTTAAATGTATTTCCTTTTTGTTCACAAGTTCAAAAAACCAAACTCCATAAATAAATCATTAATATTGTTGAAATCATACATACAAACAATATTTTTCATACGGTCATCATAGGACTTGTACTTTTTCCTTTTAGGAACAGATACATCACGCCCAGTGTTTACTTGAACGATTAGAGCTTCGGTCAAATTTTGTTCTAATTTTATAGCATCAATAAACTCGCTCATTACTACGTGATGTTTACCGACGATATTGGAAAATCTGTGATGCCAGCCTTCGACAGCATTATTTGTTCTAGGCAAATCGTTTAAAACTTCGTTGTAACTATTCCTCATAACGATCTCAAATAATGGTTCACCACGAACATTATTTCTTTTTTTAACACCAATCCACGTGCTTTCGAAATAGTTTAAAATTTGATTCAATAATACTTCATTTTCTACAAAATATTGAGTTTTCAATAATTCTTCGTAGGCATGAATCACATCTTGAGGCGGCACAAATGCTAGAGCAATTAACATTTTAATAGAAGTCATAAAAGCTACATTCTCTCCGTACAGAGTTTGTCATCCACAAAGTTGAACGTGTCTAAAAATGCATTGGCCAAAATGAAAATGGCATCCTTTTATTCGAGTTTCCGGAAATATTTTGTTAAAAGAATTAATAAAGACTGCTTCAAAATCAATAAGTATTTCGTCAGGATTATAATCTTTTACGAAACTTTTGATAACTAGTAATGCCGATTTGTAGATTTTTTTCTTTTATTTGGAAGCAATAATTATACCAATGGAAGTGTTTTTGTTCCATCAACGGAATTATTACAAAGACCATGTAGTGTATATAACTGGGAAAACATAAAAGGTGCACACTTGAAGGTACGATCGGAAAACCATATTTACACTTTTTTAAGAAACGTAAATTTTTCTTCGGGCTAAACATTAAAAATCTATTCTTTCCGACATTACTGTCATGTAACAGAAATAATTCACCTTTGTTTGTGTTAGTGTATATTTCAGGAACCTTAAATCCTTCTATTCCTTCGGTTACGGGAGATGCTTCTATTTTGGCATGACGAATGTTTTGAACGATGTGGCTTAAATTTCTTGAAGATGGCAGTTGCGCCGCTGCTTCGTCTGACAAATTTCCGAGTTGAGTATTTATAACATTGCATGTTTTATGTTTTGAATTTTTAGATTACTCTCAAATTTTATTAACAACACTTCTCACTTCAATGTTTACGAGATCTGGTGCGTGATTGTGTGCTACTTCCTTAATTATGTTTCCTACCAAAAAATATTCAATTTGAGATACTTTTTATTTGATAATAATGATAGAAAGGTAATAAAAAAATGATATACCATCTTCTTGTTCGTTGTCAGTGTGATCTTGTCCAGGACAATAATTATCCTTGTACTTAACACACCTCCACACTACACTTTTTTTTATTTACACGATGCCGACTGAATAAATTTACAGTCAATAAAGGTGTATTTTTCCATTTACAGTCAATAAAGGTTTATTTTTTTGACTCAAAACAAAATGTAAAGGCATTTTAATTTAAAAATACAATTCACACGACTTTGAATAAATTTAACGACTTTTGATGTGAAATTGTCAACGTGTTTTGAACGACTGAGCGTAAATGAGTATGAAAGTAAACAAGTTTTCGGATATTTCTAAGAATTTTATTCGAACTAGATATTGATTGGAACTAAATTTTATGGCGCGCCTCTGCGGAGGCCCTTCGGGCCCCACGGTGCGCATTTTTAAAAAAAATAACCCGTTAGTGTTTTACTAAAATAATTCCCGAACCGAATTTCTCGAAAAAAAGGAAGTTTCTTCGTCGGAAATTTACGTATTCGGGGATTTTTACGTAGGGGATTTTGCTGTGGGGATTTTTTCGTCGGGGATTTTTACGTGCTACCGTGAGAGAGAACGCTATACTTTTGCGAGTAAGATAGAGGGCGTCACAGAGCTCTTCGTCTCTCTCGCACTCGTGTAAAACATGGCGGCTAACCTAAGATTTTAGTGTTTGATGAATTTTTAAACAACTTACACAGTCTACCATAAGTTCATTCTGCCGGAAAACGTGTAATGAATATTTTTCTATCACTCAAATTTTTTTTATTGTTTCGGAGCGAACTGTAATTTTATAGAAATTTGTTTAAGCCGCGATCGCGAGGGAGCATGCGAGGAGCAAAATGAATGCGAAATAAAACACTCTCACTTTTAATGCTAGAAACACTTAAATTAACTTATTTATTTAACCGTAAAAATGGTTTACAATAGAAAGAGGAGAGAACGCTCGCCGTTTTTACCAGGAGTGTCTCAGCCTCGTAAGCTCGTCGGTCTTAATTAAAGAAAAACGGAGCAAGCGTCGAGCTGGCGTGCTCGTGCTTTAGCGGTTTGACGACGACTGCTTGAGCGGGTGGAATTCCGGTCCACTCGGCATCAGGACTGGCTCGCTTGACTGGCGCCGTCCTTTGGCACAGAATTTTGAACATTCAGCCCTCCTTGATCGATGCTAGCATTTTCAAATCGATTAAAAAGTTAACTGTAACATTACAACACAAGGCAAAAAAAAAATGGTTAAAAATTTTCATATATTGTATGCAGACTTTGTTTACTCTGATGCTTGGAGTAACACCAGATTTGACGCAGGTTCTTCCAAGTGCACCGGAGGCTGTGGCTCTGTCGTTGCAGGAACGAGGAGCACTAGTTTGACTAAAGGTCGCTGCAGCTGTGAATTTGCGGTCTTGACGTCGCATACTCTGTTCAAACCGTGTTTGTCGGGATAGATTTGAACCACGCGTGCCAAAGGCCAATGTACCGGTGGGGTGTTCTCCTGACGAATGAAAACTATGTTACCAGGCCGGAAGGAGCGGGTTTTTCTGTTCCACTTGCTTCGTGGCTGCAGCGATGAGTGGTATTCGTTCCTCCAGCGTGACCAAAGGTTTTGAGTCATCTGGGAGACTAGTTGCCATCCGCGACGTGCCGGAACAGTCTCGTGGGTGTAATCAGGTTCTGGAACCAGGTAAGATTTTTGTTGGATTAGAAAATGTGCTGGCGCTAGAAAGTCGTTGTCGGAGACATGGTCTGTCAATGAAAGTAGGGGTTGGGAGTTCAGACAGGCTCCGACTCGACTCAATAGAGTCGACATCTCTGAGAATGTCAGGACGGACTCGCCGATAACCTTACGAAGATGGTACTTGGTGGATTTAACCCCAGCTTCCCAGATCCCACCAAAGTGTGGCGCACCTGGGGGGTTCCAAGTCCACTTGGTGCCCTGTCAGGCCAGGTAGGGACAAGTGTCTTTCACGTAAGAGGAACTCTCCCGGAACATGCGATCCAACTCGGCATCTGCCTCGACGAAGTTGGTGCCCTGGTCGCTGACGAGGTTGCAACACATGCCCCATCTTGAAGTGAAGCGATGAAACGCAGCGATGAACGACTCAGACGTGTAGTGTTCAAGCAGTTCCAAGTGGATGCCCCGAGTCACTAGGCATACAAAGAGACACACGTAGCCCTTCAGTGTTCCTTTGCCTCGAGTTTTGGTTAAGCGGATAGAGAAGGGGCCGGCGTAATCCACCCCACAGTGGGCGAAGGGAAGCGCTGGGCGTACTCGAAGATGAGGTAAATCACCCATTAACTGATTTTGAATTCTCGCTGAATGTTTAATGCATACCTTGCATTTATGTATGATCTCTTTGACGACCCGACGACCGTTTAACACCCAATATTGCATGTGGAGGGTGGCTAAGCAGAGTTAAACACCACCATGAAGGGTTTGCTCATGTGTGAGGCTGACGAGCAACTGTGTGAAGAAACAATCACTGGGCAAAACGTATGGATGCTTTTGGCTGTAGGGTAGTAGTGATTGATCAAGACGACCACCAACCAGCAGAAATCCGTTTTTAATAAAAGGATTTATTTGCAGTAGAAACTTTGAGGTTTCTTTGTGGTTTTTGAGATTTCCGATCTCGCTGCGGAAGTAAGCTTGTTGACAAAGATAGATCCACAAAAGCTTAGCGTTCTGAATCTCCTTGGAGGAGAGGTAGCTTTCGGATGAGTTCGTGAAAAGTAAAAAATCGAAGAACTTAAAACTACTATTTACAATGTTTCATTCGCAGACCCTACGATAAAGTTTGTATACGAAACGTATGATACGAGCCGTAGCTCGAAGAAGAGTATCCAACGATGAGTATCTTTGACTTAAGTCCCACAATTGCCGCTCTGGGGTCGCGAGACAAATTGCGGTATGAGTGAATAAGCCTATCCTTTTGGCTCTCTCTTCAATGGGCTTACGTTCGAGGAGTTCATCGGGAGCGGTAGTCCAGGGTTCTAGGGACTCACTGAGCCATGCAGGGCCATGCCACCTCAATGGATGAGTAGAGAGCAGCTCGGGATTTATGCCAGGAGATGCTACGTCAGCAGGGTTGTCCGACGACTTAACATGATGCCTATAGGCCTTCGGCGTGAAGCCGAGAATGGCAGAGCACTTATTCGCAACGAAAGTTTGCCATCTTGAGGGATGGCTTCTCAGCCAGAAGAGAACATCTTTGGAGTCCGACCAGAGGTGGGTTGCCTCAATCTTTGCAGGCAGTGTGGAAGAGAAGTGGTTTACAAGCTTGGAAAGGATGTAAGCGGCTAAGAGCTCGAGCTACGGAACGCTCAATTTTTTTTAGTGGCGCTACCTTAGTTGTTTACCTCGCCTTGACTAACCAAACGCAGATAGACGACTGCAGAGCATGCTCCCTCTGAGGCGTCGGAGAAACCGTGGATTTCGCAAAATTTAACGTCTGGGTAGTAAATGCACATACCTGGGTATCGATAATGAATTGATAGCAGGCAGCTTAGAAGTCCACATATCCCATTGGTTCGTGTAGTCTATAGGCAAAGCATCGTCCCAACCGCAGTTAAATAACCAAAGGGATTGCATGGAAATTTTAGCGAACACTGTGATCAGGGCTAACCAGCCCAACGGGTCGAAAATCCGTGCTAAACAGGATAAGACGGAGCGTTTCCTCAGGGGGCCTTCAATCGGTGTATAGTTTAAATCGAAAGTGAACGCGTCGTCCTTAGCTTGCCACTTAAGTCCGAGTACGGCGAAAGCAGATGAGGCCTCAAAGATTTCAGCGGGGTCAGTAGCTAAATGTTCTTTCGGCAGGTAAGTCAAGATTCTTGGGTCGTTGGAAAGCCATTTTCTGAGCTCGAAGCCACCTTCGTTGAGAAGGCTGATGAGTTGTTTTTGCTTTTGAAGGGTTTCCTCAATGGTGTGACCATCCGAGAGGGCATCGTCCATGTATATCTCGTACACCAGAATCAAAAAGGCTAAGGCAAAGACAAATTGGTAGTTTAAAGCCGATTCTCGAAGCGTACGAGAGGCTAAAAAGGACAAACAGACCAGATCGTATGTCACGGTAACGAGGTAATAGATTTGGAACGGATCGTGTGGACTAAATCTTCAAACAATCGCTTGATAATGCCAATCTTCCTGGTTTAGGTTAACCTGCCGAAACATTTGCTTTATGTCGGCAACAAATACATATTTGTACAATCTCCAAGCAGAGATCAAATTTGGAAATTCTGGAAGGAGATTGGGACCCGTAAGGAGCAGGCTGTTCAGCGAGTCACCTAAGCTAGTTTTACTCGACCCGTTGAAGACTGTCCTTAGTTTAGTCGTAGTACTCTGAGGTTTAAGTACCCCATAATGTGGCAAAAAATACGTATTTTCGAGAGGTTTACGCAATGGTGAGCTGTCTCGGACGTGGATCATGTGACCACTGGAGATATAATCTCCTATGAAGCTAAAGTACAAGTTCTTAAACTCAGGGTCAGTCTCAAACTTTCGTTCCATTCGCTTTAACATGGAGACCGCTTTGCTGTACGAATCTCCAAGAGGAGCGTTTATAGACTGTCTGAAGGGTAGCTTGACATTATAGCGGCCATCGATTTCTCGCTTGACGTTTCGGGAGTAGTGCTCCCCACTTGCTTACTCGTCAGGTGTTGGAATCTTAGCGGTTGTCATCTCTTCTTGCGACCAAAAACCTTGGAGAGCTTCGGAAAGTGAATCATACTCAGCGCAATGAAATGATTAAAGGACGATGTTGGTTTTAACACTTGAACTCAAGGGGACGGAGCCAATGACTAACCAACCTAGCAGTGTACACGTTGCAATTGGCTCGAGAGGTCTTCCTTTGGAGACACCATTCTGAATTATTAGCGCGTAAATGTCTGCACCTAGCAGCACGTCGATCTCAGAGTCGTCCAAGAAATTTGGATCCGCCAGGTTGAGCTTCGATGGATGCGTAAGATTAGGAACTAACTGTGTGTGAGGAGGTATGTAGGAACACACTTGGGGGACCACTAGGGCCTTTACCTCACACGAGAAGCGGGAGCTGAAATGCGGTCTGAGGGTGAAGCTAGCGATTTGTCTTCCCATGACTGATTGAACTCCTCCCACAGACGAGACTGGCGTATGAGTAGAAATGTGAGGAAGTGCCAACTTCTCAACCAATTCCTTTGAGATGAACGAGGG
Organism: Encarsia formosa; assembly: GCA_038277355.1. NCBI lineage: Eukaryota > Metazoa > Arthropoda > Insecta > Hymenoptera > Aphelinidae > Encarsia > Encarsia formosa. The sequence continues at coordinate 37,801,361 of CM076184.1, read as the reverse complement.
CTGTGAGCAGTTGTCGACCAGAGCTCTGGCTACTACTTTTCAACCATCAGGGCCTTGATTTTTTGAAATTTCTGAAATTCTTGAATTTCAAAAAAAGCCATTTCAACGTTAATTTAATAAATTGAATGTCTTCATTAAATTTACTGTAACTTTTTTTCCTTAACGAATTAAGAAACGCGGTTTGAGGAATTTGAAAGCTGATGTAAAAGTACATCAAAAAACACAAAAACCTGAAAATTGATTTTTTGAAAAATTTTAGGTATATGTACCCCCTTAAGAAGTGCTTTTCACTACAAACGTGACATTTCCCGTATTCTTCCTTGGTTTTCTTTTCTTTCTTAGGTGGATTGCTAGCCGAGACTTGCAAGGAATTAGCCGAGGGCTTCTTTGTAGGGTTCGAGGATTTCGGCAGTGAGCCGGAGGCTTCTTCGAGAGCTTCCTGAACCAGGGCTTGACCTTGGAGAAAAGATTTTATCCGGTCAAGAGTGAGAGGATTGATACTCTTACCTAAGTGAATTTCCCATTCACGTCGCGTGCTAGGCTCAATTAGCCTTGCGAGCATGAAAACAATAACATCAGACCATTGTTTGGTTGATCTGCCCAGGCCTGTGATGGCTTCGAAAGGGGTTAGAGTTTAGTTTATTACCCGCTTAATTTCAAGGCTGGATTGGTTGCTCATGGGTTTGACTGAGAAGATTCCGGACAGGTGGCTTTGGACTAAGCGCCTGAGATTCTCATAATGAAGTTTGAGTGTGTCCCAAGCTACTTCACAATTAGCATCCGAGATGGTGATGTTCTTGATGACGTCAAGAGCTTCACCGGTCAACTGAGTGAGTAAGTAGTTCAACTTCATTACTGGGAGTGCTGACTGCTTGTGGACCAAAGACATGTACATATCTCTAAACTGGGGCCAATCGGAAGTTTTTCCGGAAAAGGTAGGACTGTCTGTGGAAAATACTTCAAAATGGCTGAAACACCTACCAAGTCGTCACGAGGTGGAGTCGGTGGAGGGTTCGGCGGGGTAGCCGTTGCTGGGGGTGTAGCAGGTGGCTGAGTTTTTAGGAATTGAGTGTATGGATCGTAGACATCGTAGTAAACGTCTTTCATCTCGAACAAGATGGCTTTTGTGAAGTAGTCGTCGCTGCGGTCGACATCTTCACAGTTTTTCAAGACTTCATCGTTGTACAGAAACTGCTTCCAGAGATCTTTCAGGCGGACGATCCTTGCCTCAGCTAATTCACGAGTCATTTTACTAGCTTCTTTCTTTTTGATTTTTTCATAATGATTCGTTATATGAGTTTGAATTGTGGCTTGAAGCTCGAGAGTCTCTGCAGCAGTGGCTGGGTCACTCATTTTGAACGAGTAAATATTTACTCCAACCTCTATTAATTTGAAAGTTTTTGCAAACCTCATGAATTAATTTTGATAGTCAAAATTATTTTTCTTGAAATTGTTTCCTTTTTTTTACCGTTAAGTATGAGCTTTATAAATTCCATTGAAAACATTCATCAAATTTAATGATTTTTTGTGACAAAAATTATTTACATGTATATTGGTGTGGACACAACTAATTTAATTTGAACTGCAGGTGTGAAACTCTACTCAAGGCGCATACATCTTGGTGTTGGACTCTAGAACCCCATGCGTAAACTCCCATTTCACTGGAAAATTGGTGTTCGTTCTTCGCTGGCTCTCAATGGACTCCCCAACCACCACGGTGTTCTTCGAGTACGTCCTGCAACTTCACACAAACTCTTGGGTGTCTATCGAGCACTGAATCTGATAAAACTGCTTATACGAGTAGCATCTTGTTCATCGATGGAGTCTTCGCTCAAAGCTTATAGTATCGTATAGCTGAATTTTACTTGTTTTCAATCTCTTACACCTACTTTGTTTATATTTACACACAAATATTCCTTTTTTTTTTTTAACTATTCTGAAAATTGAATTTTTCTTTTAGGTTTGATTCTGGAGAACAAATGAATATGAATAAAACGGAGCAAGCGTCGAGATGGCGTGCTCGTGCTTTAGCGGTTTGACGACGATTGCTTGAGCGGGTGGAACTCCGGTCCGTTCGGCGTCAGGACTGGCTCACTTGACTAGCGCCGTCCTTTGGCACAGAATTTTGAACATTTATCAAATTCCAATCTTTCTTTCAAGTTGAATTTCGAGGTTGTATATGAAAAGTTATTATTTCTCCACAAGAGCACATTTTAAATCGTGCAAAATTAAAATTGGTCAGATCTTTTTTGTCAGGGTCGATCATTCTCTAAAAATTTAAGGGCATCGATAGTAAACTACTAGCAATATTCTTACCAAGTATCGTGCAATTTTGATCTTTTATTCGAGGACCATACCTACTACCTTAATTCATTTAATTCCCCCAAAATCGCATACCTCCATCCTCGAGTTCGTTGTCTCTCGGTAAAAGGCAACTGGTCCTTCGAAAACTACGCGGAAATACCCTCAAATATTAAAAATTTGGTCCTGATCGAGACGGATCAGCCAGTCCTTTTTCTAGTTTACTGTGAAAGTGTGTGATTGGGTGTTTTTAAAGTGAAGTGCTTAGTAAAAAAACAGTAAAACACTCTCCTTGCTACACACGAGAGAAAGCGGGAGATCTAAAATTATTATTCACCGTCCTAGCCATTTTCTTCTGTGCTTACAATGCAACGCCACTGGCACGAAAATTGGAAGCGGCCATTTCAACGCTATTGACCATTCTGCGCGATTCAAACAAGCACGTGGTAAGGGACGACATGTGCACATCATTTTCAAGCAAAAGCGGTCATTTTGTGCTTTGTCGGTACTGTCAGGCACAAGGCATCAAGCAACTTAGCGCTGGACGCAGCAGTGACGGCTCACAGCAGTAAAGCGGTGACATCATATCAAACTGACCCCCACGGACCACGGTAATGAATCTACAGCCACGCCAAGTTTCAATAATCAACGCGCGCAGCAGCAGAAGAAAACGGATGGAGCGGAGCGCTTCTCCTACCTACATCACGGCAGCAACCAGGCGACGCGACGAGACAACGAGCGGAGCAGCGTTCGCATCGTCCCGCTTGGTGTACAATACCAGCTTCGAGGACTCCAAGGACAAACCCTCTGGACCAGCCTCGGACAAACTTATAAGGATCATCACGGCAGCACATCCGTACCGTACCAGGTTGGGCATACACAGCGCACGTAACGAGTCGCGCGCTGGCCATTCTGCGCAACGGCAGTCGACGGCAACAACAACCTCGAGCTCGTCGGCAGCAGTTGACACCGGCGTTTATTCGGTATGTTCGTTCTAAGTTTACTTTATTTTCTTTAGACCCTCTTTCTTCTTTAGTCTTGTTACGACCACAAAGATTATATTTACTTTCATTTCAAACCATTCTTTAACCTCAAAGTTTGTTTACATTTCTTCTAATTGCTTTCATTCAGACTAAATTTGCATACTTTGTGACAGTCAGTGATCGTAATTAAATCGTCGGTAACGATTTAGGATTTGGCGCGAGTCACGTGACTGTCGAACGCAGATCAGAGCGGACCTCTGAGGTGGTAGAGCGGGAATCGGGAAGCCACTCGTAATTTTCGTGTTTGTGCGTGAAGACGTACATGAAATTCAACTCGTCTCGGTTCGACGTATGATTGTACTTTTCGGGAGTAACACGCCGTCGAAGAGAGTGTTGTAAGTGACAGAAGGTGCGGGATCGATTGTCATAACCCGGGAAGCATTCTTTTGTCTAGGCGAGTCAACCGGCTTTTGGAAGCCGAGGACGACGGGGAGCTAGACTGACGTCCGGCAGACGCGCGAAGATCTGGAGATCGATTTATGGCAGGTCTTGAAGAAGCTACTCGTGAACGGGAATCGAAGCAATTATTGTCATTCGCGTCGCGCGTTGTTGTAGAGCCGTAGTGTGAGAGTGTGGTGTTTATTCGTGAAGTTGTCATTTCACGTCAACTCCTGCACCGCTTTACGACGGCTGTACGGCGACTCGAGTGTGGTATCTATTGCGGCTGGTAGGCATCGTAGCCTGGCATTTTGTTTAGCCTGACGACTTGGTGTGAGGTGCACCTTAGCGATTCCGTAAGTTCATTGTATATGTGCGAGTGAGTATGAACGCGTGTGAGTGTATTTAGTACACTGTTATTGTAATAATCTTTGTTTTTCTCACGTGCGCGTAAGCTGCCGATAGCAGCAGGTTGTTGTGTACGCGCGCAGTCTGATTTAGAGAACATTGACTATTTTGTTTGTTATCAGTTTAAATGCTCGGTTGCGAGCAATTGATAATTCGTTACCGTGTTAATTAGTAATATTGTATTAGTTTTTAAGTTAATTTCTTTTTTTATTAAATATTGAAAATTAACTTGTGCGAAACTACTTATTTCTAAACCGGTGTTCCTCGTACTTGATTCCATAGCCCGCGCCCACCTACCGAAATAACGAGCTGTCGCGCCTCCCCGTTTTAATAAATCGTGTGAGGATTTATAAACGCGGACGGTATTTTTCCCTATTTCAGGAAGTTTGTCAGCATGGAGCCGACTGTGACAGGAGATTATAGTCGCTGGCATCAAGGACAACGGGCCTTCAAGGGTTGTATTCCCGAGTCCACTTTTGAATTGCAGCACTATAACAACTTTGATATTTGATTCATTTCTTTTAATAAAAAGTTAGCTCACACATTAATCTAGAGTGTAACACTCTTTGCAGATTTGAAACTTGTAAATTTTTCCATAATCAATAGATTATTCAGAAACTTCTTATTAAATTCAGAAGTTCTTTCTAACTCAAAACTACATAATTTGTTAAGTTTGAAACTGTTGTCATAGCCAAACATTGATATGACTTAATTTATAGGTACCACTCTGCAGTATATTTTTCATGTTCATCTGGTTTGCTGTTGGATTTCAGTACTCTTGTACATAGACTCACATTGGGCCTTGAATCCTTGTTTTGGCTCCTTCGCTGAAGTCTGGTGGACCGTCCAGCATCAAGTCTGCTCAGCGAACAATCAGTCCTGCCTCACTTGAATTCTTGGTGTTCATCGAGCACCAGATTTAGCTTTTGTACCCCGTTGGCTGTCCATCGACTACTCATCACTTACGTAAAATTGCAGTTTGGGTAGTTTACAAGGATACGCTAAGACTCCATATGATTGCTGTATCATATAAGTTTTTATTATATTAATTTCTTGTTTGAAGTAACACTGCTTACAGTATAATTGGTTTATTCCAAGGTTTACTACAATTCACTCAACATTTTTATAGAACCTTGCTGAATTTTTGAAATTATTTTTTACTGATTTACAAGAAATTTCAAACTGTTTTTTTCAAAATCTTGAAATATGGTTTTCGTCTGTTTTAGGTTCATGAGGATTTTTGAAACGTAATTATAAAAAAAAAAAAAAAAAACAAACTCATTTTTAGACACATTTACTAACTGGGTTGTAAGTTATCAGATTTCATTAAGAAATCAAATTCTCTAGGCTTGTTAGTAAACATTAACAATAAACATTGGTTTTTGCTGATGTTTTGTACTCTGCACAAATTCTTGAAGAATTAAATTTACTAACCTAAAATCTGCAGACAAAGAATACAACACAAACTCAATATTGTTACTCTCTCTTTTAGTTGATGTCTAGTGTCATCATTTTTTCACTTTAGGGTGAAAATTAGTTATTGTTTATAGTTTTCTTTAAGGAAAATTTAGATACTTTATTTCTTTATAAGAAATAACAAATAGAGAAAACAGAATCACACCGGATCTGTTACTAATCATCTTCACATCATGGCCAGATTATTCACTATAAATAATCTGGATTTTCATCTTTTGGGCACTTTCGCAAAGAGCGAAAGCTCTACCTTAGAATCTTCAGCACAAGCTTCCACGCTGGAATACCGGGAATTCTGCCAAATTCTGAACCAAGACTTGGCAAAAAATGCTTTGTAAATATTGTATATAGTTAGTTTAAGTTTTTTTGGATTAACTTGTAAGCCCTTCCTCAGAGTTTTGCTCCGAGTATTTCGATGCACACTCAGAGCCTGCACGAATGTTTTCAACGTTTCATTTTAGGCTGGCTTACAAGCACTTTCAAAACTTTGCATTTATTGTTACAAGTTTGAATTTACTCTTTTTTTCCATTGTTCAGAGCCCTTTTTCTCTTATTTTACATTACATTTTATTCTCTTAAGGCCAAGCTCAGTGCTTGCAATCATTCTTTTTGCTTTGCAGTTAGATTCGTTGCTTTTCATATTTTGCCCTCGCAAGTTCAGAGCTTACAAGCTTCTTTCAATTACCTTAACCCTCTTGTAATTAATGGTCCAAAGCATTCACGCTCTTTATAATCAATAAAATTTACCATCTTTTAAACCAACATTTACTTAACCTAAAAAATTAGTTTGTTTTGGACTTTTACAATTTCAATTAATGATCGCTTACGTGGAAGCAACCAAAGTGCCAGAATGTTCGAGATTTCGCGCCTCTTTGAGCCACTACTTTGGTCAGCTGAGTGACAGACGCCACGCTCGATCCCAACTGCCCATTTTCGCTGACAGCAGTCTCTCTCCGCCCGTGATCGCGGCTTCCACACATCACGGGTTTTGCGAATACGACTTAAAATCGGTATCGGTTTTGCACGCAAGAACCACGCGTTGCGGAGAACTCATGCAATTAAGCCCGAATTGCGGCAGTTTGTGTATCAGTTAATAGTTTCAGCCTAAAAATGCAGCATTCAAATAAATAATAAGATAGTTCAGTTTTTAATGTTTGTTCATAAAAAGTGCTTTCATTCATTCATTTATCCCAAAATCACATACCTCAATCCTCGAGTTCGTTGCTTCTCGGTAACAGGCAACTGATCCTTCGAAAACTACGTGGAAATACCCTAAAATATTAACCAATTTGCACAACTTGAAAAAAAATTTTTTTGACAAAACTATAAAGTAGGTCTCTTCTCATACAACATCAGAAGGAACATATTTCATTTTGAGACAAATCTACGACCCCAACTGCAAATTTTAGAAAATTTGAGATGAAACCGGTATTTAGCATCTTATTTAAGTAGGAAAGCAAGGGAAGTTTTCGGTAATTTTTCGAGTGAGAGTTAGCATTTCTCTAGACTTTCTAGAACAAGCTTGAGCTGCGTTTTGGGGATGATCATTTGTCGGCGACGAATTACACTTTGTTTCAAAACAGGAAACAGAGACCTGGGGAGGATTTACCGCCTCTAGATTCTGATTTAGAACGGTTGGCCTCGACTGTTTATCCTGATTGTTCATTTGAGGTCCAAGATCACTTGCTGTTAATAAATTTTCTTTTAAAAAAACTTGACAACTTGAAGGGAAGACTTGTTTGAGACAGGTTTTAACAAGGGTGATCAAAGTGGAAGCAATTAATAGTTAGGATATGACTTTTCAGAATTTTAATGGCAGTCGTAATTTTTCGTACGGACAGAATACATAATTTAGACAGCAAGGTCAGAATTTTGATAGACACACAGATACTCAAACACAAACATATCCAAATACATATTCTACACATTATATCCAAAATGATACACAACCTAGTTCCAGTAAGAAATATTGGTTATGTCATTAGACAGGTCATCATAGATCAAACTGTCCTAATCAAGTAAATCAGGGAAACTGAATTATGCCAGGCAAGATGGGGTAAGTTTGACAAGAATTGAAAATTTCCCATTGAATTCTGTTTGTACAAATTTTATAAGAAGAGTTGATGAATATTTGGATTGTTTTATTTATGATGGCTTCGTTAATAGGTAAAAATGCTTATTTAAGATTGATACTGGTTCAGGCATGTTAATTTAGGTGAGGTCTTAGGTTAGGTACCTAAGACGGCCTATGACCTAACTCAAATTCGAAAAGTGGTTGGTATACTACACCATTGCAGAGCGCAGTATTCATAAGAACGAATAAGAGAATTTTAAAAAATGAATAATTAACCGACAAGCCTTAAACCCCAATAACGCTGAAAAAAAGAGAAAATAAAATATTAATTATCAACAAATGACTAACCGACAAGCCTTAAACCCCAATAACGCTGAAAAAAGTAATGAACAATTCTTTGTTTATAAACAAATGCCTAACCTTCAAGCTGTGAACCCCAATAACGCTGGAAAAAGTGATAAACAATTATTTGTCAATAAACAAATGGCTAGCCTTCAAGCTGTAAACCCCAATAACGCTGGAAAAAGAAATAAACAATTATTTGTTAATAAACAAATGGCTAACCTTCAAGCTGTAAACCCCAATAACACTGGAAAGAAGAGAAAATAAAATATTAATTATCAACAAATGACTAACCAACAAGCCTTAAACCCCAGTAACGCTGGAAAAAGTGATAAACAATTATTTGTTAATAAACAAATGGCTAGCCTTCAAGCTGTAGGCCCCAATAACGCTGGAAAAAGTAATAAACAATTATTTGTTAATAAACAAATGGCCAACCTTCAAGCTGTAAACCCCAATAACACTGGAACAAAGAGAAAATAAAATCTTAATTACTAACAAATGCCTAACCGACAAGTCTTAAACCCCAGTACCGCTGGAAAAAGTGATAAACAACTATTTGTTAATAAACAAATGGCTAACCTTCAAGCTGTAAGCCCCAATAACGCTGAAAAAAAGAGAAAATAAAATATTAATTATCAACAAATGACTAACCGACAGGCCTTAAACCCCAGTACCGCTGGAAAAAGTGATAAACAATTATTTGTTAATAAACAAATGGCTAGCCTTCAAGCTGTAAACTCCAATAACGCTGGAAAAAGAAATAAACAATTATTTGTTAATAAGCAAATGGCTAGCCTTCAAGCTGTAAACTCCAATAACGCTGAAAAAAGTAATAAACAATTATTTGTTAATAAACAAATGCCCAACCTTCAAACTGTAAGCCCTAATAACGCTGGAAAAAAGAGAAAATAAAATATGAATTATCAACAAAAGACTAACCGACAAGCCTTGTAACGGTCGAGTTGTTAACGCGACGATGTTATTAATTTCTATTAAATTAATTTCATGTTCGCCGCGCGACCGTTAGAACGCTGCCCGAGTGGGATCGGAATGCGCGGGAAGCTATGGAATATCGGGCGGGTGGAACGAGGACGGGAGAGCATTCCGGAGTCAACGCTTGAACGAACACGTACCGTTCCTAAACTCGCGTGTTGAAAACTTCACCGATATCGTTATAAATTCGCTTAAGAGAGATCGGTTGCAGTGTCGTGCGTGTCGGTGAGATATCCAGAAGGACAAACCAAGTCAGCAGGAAGGTTGTCATCACCTGACGACTTGGTATTCTCCAGACTAAGACGACGACGCTGAGCCGGACGCCGGTCGGGAGCCATCGTAGCTTGGAGAGCTACACACAGCTGAGCGGCTTTGTTCACAGCCTTGCGACTTAGAACAGGTGCACCTGCGGCGATTTAGAGTGAGTTTTGTTTTGTGTAAAACAGCGATTGTGAATGTGTGTGTCTGGGATCATCTCATTGTAAATCGCGATATACTTTGTTTTCTTTTTCTTTCCTCGCGCGCGCGTAAGCTACCGATAGCAGCAGGTTGTTGTGTGCGCGCGCCGCTCGATTTAAAGAGCAACGATAATTCTTTGTTGTCGTTTCGGAAACTCGATTACACGAGTATTTATTTAAAGTTAATTACCGCGTTAGACATTAATTTTGTATTAGTTTTTAAGTTGATTTTTTTATAATTAAATATTAAAAATTAACTTTTTTTGAATTACAATTATTTGTTCTAACCGGTGTTCCTTGCGTTCGAATCCACTAGCCCACGCCCACCTACCGAATTTAACGAGCTGTCGCGTCCTCCCCGATTCTTAAATCGCTTAAGTATTTATTATCGCGGTCGGGTTTTTCTCCTTTTTCAGGAAGTTTGTCGGCGGGTAGCCGACTGCGACAAAGATTATAGCGGCTGTAAGGTGAGCTCGGCAAATCAACGTGGGTTGTATTCCCGAGTCTGCCTCATTAATTTGAGCCCTATAACAGCCTTAAACCCTAGTACCACTGGAAAAAGTGATAAACAATTATTTGTTAATGAACAAATGGCTAGCCTTCAAGCTGTAAACTCCAATAACGCTGGAAAAAGTAATAAACAATTATTTGTTAATAAACAAATGCCCAACCTTCAAGCTGTAAGCCCCAATAACGCTGGAAAAAAAAAGAAAATAAAATATTAATTATCCACAAAAGACTAACCGACAGGCCTTAAATCCCAATAACGCTGGAAAAAGTTATAAACAATTATTTGTTCGTAAACAAATGGCTGACCTTCAAGCTGTAAACCCCAATAACGCTGAAAAAAAGACCAAATAAAATATGAATTATCATCAAATGGCTAACCGACAAGCCTTAAACCCCAAAAACGCTGGAAAAAGTAATAAACAATTATTTGTTAATAAACAAATGGCTAACCAACAAGGCTTAAACCCCAATAACAGTGAATGAATTAAAATTTATATTACCAACAGAAGATTAACTGACAAACATTGAACCCAAAACGCTCGATAAAGTCGTCAAAATTTAATTAGTAGAAAATAAATGGCTCAAAAAAGATTTTTGAACCTCCTAAAAACTGGGAAAACGAAATATTATTTATTGATTGTAAACAAATAATTGGCCAACAATCCTTAAACCCCAAATAAGTTGAGTACTTTTTCTAATATTACTGGAGGTTACAGCTTGTCGGTTAGCCATTTGCTTACGATTAATAATTAACATTCCTTTTTCCAGTTTTATTCAGGTTTTATTACTTTTTCCAGCGTTACTGGGGTTTAAGGCTTGTTGGTTGGTCATTTGTTGATAATTCATATTTTATTTTCTCTTTTTTTCAGAGTTATTGAGGTTTACAGTTTGAAGGTTAGCAATATGTTTATTAACAAATAATTGTTTGTTACTTTTTCCAGCGTTATTGGGGTTTACGGCTTGTCGGTTAGTCATTTGTTGATAATTGATATTTTATTTTCTCATTTTTTCAGCGTTATTGAAGTAAACAGCTTGAAAATTAGCCATTTGTTTATTAACAAATAATTGTTTATCAATTTTTCCAGCGTTATTGGCCCTACTAAAAAAGTTCACATGTAAATCCACGTGGATATCCACGTGATTCATCCCCTCTATAAATCCACTTGACCAAAATAAAAAAAAAAACTAAGTTTCACATGTAAAAATTTTATAACTTATATACTTTTTTATAAACAAAAAAGTTTTTTCAGTTGAATGAAATATCCCAAGTTGAATTGAGTATTTTGATTTTTTCTACACTTTCAGGAAATTAAAAATTTTGATACTTGTAAATTCTTCGGGACTTGATAAAATTATGAGCCCTGAACTTTTTTCGAAAATTTCCAGCATTTAGAATTTTTTAGGAACTTGGAATTTTCATAGGCTTATAATATTGTTGTTGACTTAAAAATTTTAAGGTCTGTGGGACTTAAAAATTTATCTATTCTTTAAGACTTAGAAATTTTTTGAACCGCAGACACTTAGAATTTTTTCAGTCTCTGGAACTTAGAAATTTATTTTGTTTTTGGACTTAGAAATTTTTCAAACAATAGACACTTTTAAAGTGAGTTAAGTATGTGAAACATAAAAATTTTTTGAACGGCAGACACTTAGAATTTTTTCAGTCTGAGGGACTTAGAAATTTATTTTGTATTTAGACTTTGAAATTTTTCAAACTGCATAAAAAAAATTAAATTAAGATAAATTTTAGATATTTTTCATTACGTAACCTTTTCTCTTAAAGATATTAATAATAATTTTTAGAAATGATAATCAGGCAAGTGATAATAATTGCAAGATTAATTTTGTGTATTTAAGATTTTTTTAAAGATCATTTTGTGACTAACTTTCGATATTATTTATGCGCGTTTTTTTAAAGATGTATATTAATATATTTTTAAAGATAGCAAGATTCTTTAAAATAAATTTTGTACGATTTTAAAAAAATTTTCAACCAGCATTTTGAATATTTTAAGATCTTTTTTTGAAACTAATTAAATTTCATTATTTTTTCAAATTAAAGAGTTTAACATGAATTACTTTCCTAGAGCACTGAGGACTCGGGTACAATCTGTGCATGTTCGCGGCTAACCTTTACTTTTCTTCAATCGAGTTTCTGAAAAAGAAAAAAAATTTGGCTGCTAAGACGATCGATCGAATCGAACGTATTCATAACAACGACCTGTGCGCACGTCGTTGTTGGTGATAATGTTGGTTAAACTTCAGCATACCGAGATGACGAAGTTTAACCAATATTGCTTAGTTTTCAAGATATATTTTTTTAATGTAAATTATATAAAATAAAAATAAAAATGTGTTCAACAACTAGTAAAAATACAGAATCGACAGACAAATGATACAAAGTAGCGAAAGAAGTCAAGAGAGCGAATAAAAGTTGGTTATCCGTTTGAAGTTCTACCGGAGAATATACGATCAGATAAGTCTTCAATATGAAGCAGTAATTTAAATTTGGTGTTTAATGTTTGAATGATACTTTGAGGCAATTTTTTTTTCCTTTTTCAGGAACTCGATTGAAGAAAAATAAAGGTGAGCCGCGATCATGCACAGACTGTACCCGAGTCCTCAGGGCTCTACGAAATTAATTCACGGTAAACTCTTTAATTTGAAAAAATAATGAAATTTAATTAGTTTCAAAAAAAGGTCTTGAAATATTTAAAATGCTGGTTGAAAATTTTTTTAAGATCGTATAAAATTTATTTTAAAGAATCTTGCTATCTTTAAAAATATATTAATATATATCTTTAAAAAAACGCGCATAAATAATATCGAAAGTTCATCACAAAATGATCATTGAAAAAATCTTAAATACACAAAATTAATATTGCAATTATTATCACTTGCCTGATTATCATTTCTAAAAACTATTATTAATATCTTTAAGAGAAAAGGTTACGTAATTAAAAATATCTAAAATTTATCTCAAAATGATCAAAGATCTAAAAATCATCTTCGTATCATACATATAAAAATTAACGAAAAAATAAGTAATTTTTACCTTCAAAAGAACTTTTTCAGACATTTTCGAAATGATACATATCAAAAATAAAACATAATTTTTTTTGTCTTAAAACATCTCAAAAATAGCCCATAGTTAAGATATGTCTTCAAAAGATCTTTTTAAGATCTTAATTTTTTTTTACACGGTTTGTAAAATTTCAAAGTCTAAAAACAAAATAAATTTCTATATTTCACAGGCTTAACTCACTTTAAAAGTGACTGCGGTTTAAAAAATTTCCATGTCCGAAAACAAAATAAATTTCTAAGTCCCAGAAACTGAAAAAATTCTAATTGTTCACGGTTCGAAAAATATCTAAGTTCCAGAGATTGAAAAAATTCTAAGTGTCTGCGGTTCAAAAAATTTCTCAGTCTGCACATTCAAAATCTGCTAAGTATCACAGACTGAACATCTTTTAAGTCCGGAAGAACCAAAAAAAATTCTTATAGACTAGATAAATTTTTAAGTCCCACAGACCGAAAAATTTCTTAGTCAACAACAATTATATTATAAGCCTATGAAAATTCCAAGTTCCTATAAAAAATTCTAAATGCTGTAAATTTCCAAAAAAAGTTCGAAACTCATAATTTTGTCAAGTCCCGAAGAATTTATAAGTGTCAAAATTTTTAATTTCCTAAAAGTGTAGAAAAAAATCAAAGTACTTAATTCAACTTGGAATATTTCATTTTAACTGAAAAAACTTTTTTGTTAGTAAAAAAATTGAATAAGTTATAAAATGTTTACATGCTTGGTTTTTTTTTAAATTTGGTCAAGTGGATTTATAGATTGGATGAATCACGTGGATACTCACGTAATTTTTACATGTGAACTTTTTTAATAGGGGGGGGGGGGTTTAAGGATTGCCGGTTAATTATTCATTTTTTAAAATTCTCTTATTCGTTCTTATTAATACTGCGCTCTGCAATGGTGTAGTATACCAACCACTTTTCGAATTTGAGTTAGGTCATAGGCCATCTTAGGTACCTAACCTAAGACCTCACCTAAATTAACATGCCTGTACTGGTTCCGATGTTTCATTTTGCATTCGAGGTTACTGGACTTAAGTGCAAAGAGAATTCTGATTCGTGTCTCATTTAAATATCTTTCGAGAGAAAATATTTCTGTTAATTTTAAAAGTAAGGTTCGTTTAATTTTAGTAAAATTCAAGTGAGAATTAGAAGTTTTTGTTGGAGGTATAAGTGAGACCATGCAGGCAGGTTTGAAAAAGTTGTTTTATTTTTATTTTAATTTAGATAAGATTTGTGGAAGGGTTGCAGTTGAGGAAATTCCTGATCACTATCAAGAGATTTGTCAGACAAAATCTGAGAGTTTGGATAGGGTGTAGAGGAATTTGTTCGATGAGGAAAAGGTAATTGATGATTGTGATGTTATTGAGCATGAGATTAATTTGATCAATTCACGACCAATTAAATATCCTATTCGACGAATTCCATTTCATCAACTAGCTGAGGTGAGGAAGGTGATTGAGGAGATGAACAGTCATAATGTAATTGAAGAATCTTCAAGTTTTTGGTGCTCCCCAGCTGTTATGAAGCGGAATACGATAGTTCAATTAGATTTTGTTTTGATAATCGTCAATTGGATAATGTCACGATTAAAGATAGTTATTATCTTCCTCGTATAGATCAAATTTTGATAAATTTGCATGGTATTAAGTGGTTTTATATGATTGATTTGAAGAGTGGTTATAGGCAATTAAAAAGTAGGTATGCTAATAAAAAAAAAACTGCATTTTCAATTGGGGATGGACTTTATCAATTTACTGTCATACTTTTCGGTTTGTGTTACATTAAAAAATTGTTTGTGTGAAGCACCCTTATTAATATACCCAGATTTTTCGAAACCTTTTAATTTAACTACAGACAGCAATAGCTATGCAATCGGTGCAATACTTTCACAAGGGATCATTGGTCATGATCAACCTTGTGCATATTACTCGCGGGTTATGACGCCGGTACAGTTAAGGTATGATACCTTTAACCAAGAAGGGTTAGCATTAGTAAGCGCGATTAAACATTTTCGACCTTACCTATTAAGTAATCAATTTAATTTAATAACAGATCACCGTGCCTTGGTCTGGATGCAGACCCATAAAGAACCAAATTCGCTAATTATGCGGTGGCGTATTGAGTTAAGCGAATTTAACTTTAAAGTTATTTATCGTCCAGGTGCACTCAACCCAGCAGACGCCTTATCTCGTTTTCCGGTTGAAAACGATGAGGATATAGTGCAGAACGAGGAAGATGATTTTTATTTTCTGGAACCATTGCAGTTATAGAAAGTAAAAAAAGAAAATGTCTCGTCAGCAACAAGTGTTATGGGGCTATAACCTGTGTATATAATAACAAGAGCTCAAGCAAGGGGAGACGTGCGCGAGCAAGAAAAAACTTGGGGTAACCGTGAGTTCATCCCCTTCCAGATAAAAAATATCTTGATATTTTTTAACTAATTCACGGTATGAGGACCTTGAAAATCCTAATGATAAAGAAAATCAACGGTGTAATAATCAAAATTCACGGTATCAGGACCTCGAAAATCCTAACGAAACAGAGCGAAATAAAAATAAAAAGCCTCTCCTTGAGGATCTCGAAAATCTTGTTGACGTCAGAAATTCTAGATATCTAAAGCATGATGAATTTAATAAAGAGAATATTGAACAAAGAGAAAATATTAGTTCTCTACGTTCTGATTTTGAGAATGTCGCGAACTCTCAGGATCAGGACCTTGGAATAGAATGTAAATTAGAGAACAATTTTTGTCTAAATCCGGAAAATATAAATTCGTTTAAAGAAAATTATGATAACGATATTATGCGGGACGCCGCTTTTAAAAACTCACTGAATAAAAAATTATTCATACAATATGATGATTCATGTCAGTTTTTAGGGGTAAATAAAAATGAATCAACGGGAGAAAATAACGTTTTGAAAAATCAAAGTTCCGATAATAATAGTCTGATTGAGTATAACAAGAATGAAAAGCCCCGCTTAACTAATCAATGCAAGATGAATTCCTCGATAATGTTAGAAAATACCAGAACAAAACTCTCTTCCAGCCGGGAAAACCTACAAGGGGAGACACAGGGGGAATGCCCCCCAATGCTGACCTTCACCGCGCCCTTAAAAGGGGAAACACCGATCCTGTAGCAACAAGTGGGTCATGGACAAAAGAGTGGGGTGATGATGAGGATATCCTCGAGATAATTAATAAATGTATTCAAGTCTTAAAGAGCACGGACTTTAAGCCGGAATCTTTTAGGAATAATTTATTTGCATTAATTAATATTATTGAAAAATACTTGAAATTAAAAAAATACATAAGTACGCTTAAAACTTTATTCTTGGACCTAATACAGCTACCCGAGGGGAACGAATCAGTCATGCGGCAAATAGTGGGGGAATTACTGGCGCAACTTTCGGAAATTAAATTTATTTCTAAGGGAAAATGTAAAGGGAAGAAAAATTCTTCTCGTCACCACGTTTTATTTTGTCAAAATGAAACTAAATCAAGGTTCGAAAAAATTAAAGAAATGTTAAAAGTTGAGCACTTATCGATGGAAGAAGAAAGTGCAATTTTAAAAATAGTTAAAAATATCAAGATATTTTTTATCTGGAAGGGGATGAACTCACGGTTACCCCAATTCTCAAACTGATGATTCATACTACGGATGACATTCCGGTAACTACTAAACCATACCGTTTACCGACAGCTCATCGTGAGGAAATTAATAAGCAGGTAGACGAACTTTTGAGATTAGAAAAAATTGAACCCTCGACGTCTTCTTGGTGCAGCCCGTGTTTTCTAGTTCCTAAACTGGATAGTTAAGACGGTTCCAAGAATTATCGTATGGTGATTGATTACAGGGACGTAAATTACTAGGGAGCGCAAAAATCTTTTCAGTGTTTGATCTAAAGTCCTCATATCATCAAATTGAAATTGATGAAAGACACAGGTATAAACGGCATTTGGGCTTAGAAATATGCCAGCCACCTTCTCTAGGGCGCTAGTAATCGCATTAGCGGGTTTAATCGATAATGAATGTTTTTGCTATCTTGATGACATTATAAGTCACTCGAAAACATTTGAGGAACATATAAAACGATTAGAACGCTTATTTCAAAGATTACGTGAAACAGTTTTTAAATTGCAGCCGGAGAAATGTGAATTCTTAAAAGAGGAAGTAATTTATTTAGGTCACGTAATTACGCCAAATGGGCTCAAACCGAATCCAAAAATTTTAAAGGCAGTTAAACTTTTTCCAGCTTCTAGTACGCTTAAAGGGATTAAAATTTTTTTGTGTTTAGCTGGATTTTATCGTAGATTTATCAAAGATTTTTCAAAAATTGGGAAGCCTTTGACAAATTTATTACGGAAAGATATAGAATTCATTTCGGATGATAAAACCCAACAGGCTTTTGATACATTAAAAAATTGTTTGTGTGAAGCACCCTTATTAATATACCCAGATTTTTCGAAACCTTTTAATTTAACTACAGACAGCAATAGCTATGCAATCGGTGCAATACTTTCAAAAGGGATCATTGGTCATGATCAACCTTGTGCATATTACTCGCGGGTTATGACGCCGGTACAGTTAAGGTATGAAACCTTTAACCAAGAAGGGTTAGCATTAGTAAGCGCGATTAAACATTTTCGACCTTACCTATTAAGTAATCAATTTAATTTAATAACAGATCACCGTGCCTTGGTCTGGATGCAGACCCATAAAGAACCAAATTCGCTAATTATGCGGTGGCGTATTGAGTTAAGCGAATTTAACTTTAAAGTTATTTATCGTCCAGGTGCACTCAACCCAGCAGACGCCTTATCTCGTTTTCCGGTTGAAAACGATGAGGATATAGTGCAGAACGAGGAAGATGATTTTTATTTTCCGGAACCATTGCAGTTACAGAAAGTAAAAAAAGAAAATGTCTCGTCAGCAACAAGTGTTATGGGGCTATAACCTGTGTATATAATAACAAGAGCTCAAGCAAGGGAAGACGTGCGCGCGCAAGAAAAAACTTCCCACCCCCACCCTGCACGGGTACCAGTGCCAGGCAGAAAAAGGGGAAGACCGCGCAAGCTCCAATCGATTATAGCCCAACCTCCCAACATAACGCAAACGCAGAGTTCCTCAAGTAAAAATTTGGAACCTGATTTAAACGATGATCAACTGTCCAAAAATAATATAGTTGATGACTCTCTTGAAGGAGATTTAAATTTGAGTAATTTATTCAATGATGAAAATAATGAAACAAATCAAATAGAATCATATGAAAATTAAATACAAGTTCTACTTTAATTGATCCGACTAAAAAAATAATAATTACTTGCAGAGAAAAATTGCTTATGCGAAAGGATAATTATGTGTATTTTATTGATTCCCTGGGTAATCCCTGTGATGAGGGAGCAAGGCAATTGCAAAAAATGAATAAATTACCATATTTTAAACATTACTGAACCACTATTAATGACAGTAAATAAGAAAATCCATTTCGCTCTTCCATTAAGAGGCGAAACTCCTGTTAGCTTAATTTTTATTAACAAAAATCTTGATATTTTATTGATTAAATTAAAAACGTTAATAATAGAAGCAAACATCGAGTCAGTTAGTATGGCTAAATCGGATCACATAGAATATGTAGAATGGTCTGAAATAATTTTTAAATTCAAAATTTTATTCAGCCAACTATCAGCGAAGTTGATTGTCTGTTTAAATCTAATACAATACCCAATCGTAAGCGATAGAGAAAAAATCTTGGAGGAGGCTCATGCTTCCGGAATTGGAGGACATCATGGTGTTACGCGATGCTACAGACGTTTACGACAAAATTTTTATTGGGAAAATTTGAAAGAAGACGTACAAAACTTTATTAGGAACTGCTTGGATTGTCAACTTAAAAAATTGAGAAGAGTTAAAACCCGTCAACCAATGCAAATAACCGATACCCCGCGCGCAAGTTTTCTAAAAATAAGTATGGATATTGTTGGTCCACTAGACCCGACGGAAGATGGTTTCACTTATATCTTAACTTTTCAAGACATATTTTCTAAATACGCTATTGCAAAACCGTTGCGCACAATGACGGCAATCGATGTAGCAGAAGGGCTAATAAAGAAGGTAATTTGCGTTTTCGGGGCGCCAAACATAATTTTAATGTACCAGGTAACGCCGTCCTCTGCAATGGCGTCGGCGATTGCTTGACCAATTCCCATGGTAGCGTCGAAAAGTCGTTGAAGTTCGTTGGCGGCGCCTTGGAAGTTCTTAGCGTTGTCGCTGTAGACGTTGCTCGGGGCTGATCTTCTTGATACAAAACGACGAAAAGCTTGCAGGAAAGCTTTGGTCGTGTAATCGGTCACGGCTTCAAGATGTATGGCCCTGGTGACCATGCAAATAAAAAGAGCGACGTAACCTTTATACGCCTTATGTCCACGCCCAGCTGTTGTGCGAATCATGAAGGGCCCAGCGTAGTCTAAACCCGATGATTCGAAAGGTCTTGCAGGTGTGACTCGTACTCCAGGAAGTGGCGCCATTTGCTGAACTACAGGTCGGCCACCGTATCGTTGGCAAGTTATACAGCGGAAGATTACTGAACGGATGTGAACGCGTGCACGCGTGATCCAATAGGTGCGTAGCAGCACACTTGCGACTAGTTGTGCACCACCGTGCAGTGTGCGTTCATGGACATCTTGCACGAGTAGCTTGGCGAAGATACTGTTTCCTGGAATTATGATAGGGTGTTTTTCACCGTCAGCGAGGTAAGAATTCTGCAGCCGACCACCAACCCGCATGATTTTCTCCACGTCCAAGTAGGGAAGAAGGCGACGGATGGTACTACGGTGGGAGAGCTTCTGATTCCTTCGGATTCTTAAAATCTCTTCGGGGTAGTATTCCTGTTGTAGGCTACGTATGAGGTTCGTCCGTGCTAGGGCAAGCTCGCCTGCACTTGGATGCTCAGGAGTGCCCAGAACATGCCCTCGTAGCAGAGCGTTCAGGGTTTTGAAATTTGTCATCATTTCGTCGATTGGCTTAAGTTTGTTGTCAATTTGCGTGGTGAAACTTGAGGGTTCTTTACGCCTTTCTACGTCTGTTTGGTAGAAGTTGGTCTTCTCTGGTACGGTACGCCAATCAATGGTGAGCCAGTCTGGTCCATGCCACCAAAGTTCGTCATTGAGCAGTTGATTGGGCAGGACTCCTCTCGAGGCCACATCCGCTGGATTGTCCTTTGACTTTACATGATTCCAATGAGCGGCAGGCAATGCAGTGATGATTTCGCTGGTTCTGGTAGCTACGAATGTGTTCCACCTTGACGGGTGGTCACTAAGCCAAGCCAGGACGACAGTGGAGTCTGTCCAGCAAAATGTTTCCTCTGGGCTAAGCTCAAGTTCAGCGATTAAGTGCTTGATCAACCTCGCGAGGAGTATGGCGCCTGAGAGCTCAAGCCTTGGAATGCTCAGAGTCTTTATGGGGGCCACTTTTGTTTTGGCCATGAGCAGACTGGACCTGATTGACCCAGATTGGGAGCCAACTACCAGATAGACTGCTGCTGAGTAGGCACGTTCTGATGCATCCGAAAAACCATGCAGATGGTACCAAGAACTTCTGTTTGTCCCCAGCCAGCGAGGAATTTCCAAGTGTTGTAGCTCAGGTAGCTGTCGTCACCACTCTTGCCAGATCGAGAGAGACTCTTCGTCAACTGGTTGATCCCAATCAAGACCATGGATCCAGAGCTTTTGAAGCAGTATTTTTGCAGTGATAATGACAGGTGAGAGCCAACCTTGAGGATCATAGAGTTTGGCGATCTCGCTGAGTATAGTTCTTTTTGTTACGCTGGCTTGCGGTGGTTCCAGCGTTACAATAAAGCAGAACGTGTCTTTTACTGGGTTCCACTGCAGACCAAGGGTGGAGACCACATTTTTCTCAATCTGGAACCGGGTGACTTGGGTTTGCTGGGAGCTTTCCGGCAAAACAGTAACGTCATTTGCAGCCCATTTTTCTAGTGACATGCCAGCAGCGGACAGGATGTCGGTAAGTTGTCGGATGATTTCGAGTAATTCCTCCAATGTGTCAGCACCAAACAGAAAATCATCGACATAGGAGTTCTTGCGTATAGCCCTTGCTCCTTTAGGGTACTTATGACGTAAAATCTTTGCTAGTTGCCTGAGGGCTCGGATAGCTTGAAACGGTGCGGATTTTGTGCCATAGACTACCGTAAGCAGACGATTGATAGTGGTTATGTCCGATTGAAGCTTCGGGCCTGCATGTAGGCAATCGTTCAGAGAGATACCGTTCTGGGCGGTCTGAGATGCATTGAAGACCACACGGATTTTTCCAGAGCCATCCTGCTTACTGACTGCGTGGTGTGGCATGTAGAAAGATTGCTTGACTTCTTCTTCTTCTGGTGGAACCAATTCCATATGGTTCAGGTCGATCAGCTCCTGCATGAATTTCTGGTATGCTGCCTTCTTGACAGGGTCGGCTTGTAGTTTCCTTTCAGTCGACAAGAATCGGGCTTTAGCAATCAACTTGGATCCGGGCAACTCTTGCAGATTGTCGAACGGGAGCCGTAGTACGAACCGTCCTGTAGCATCTCGGGCGTGCGTTGAAACAAAATGCCTTTCGCACTCCTCTTCCTTTTTGCTCATGATGGCTTTTGCAGGTAATTCTTCGATTTCCCAAAAACGCTGAAGATCAGACCTCAGGCTGGTGAAATGGGTCCGAATTTGACCATGTTGAGCGTCGAAGCCAGAGGACGTAGGTCCGGTGAGGACCCAACTGAAGATTGTCTCCTGTGCAATGGGTTGACCAGGTTGACCTGTGCGCAGACCAGGCTTCAGCACGGAAGCGTAGATATCGGCGCCCAGAATGCAGTCCACCTCGCTTGACTTGTAGAACTCAGGGTCTGCCATTTCCAGCTGCTGGAGATGAGACCAAGTCGTTGCACCAATTGAGCTTTTTGGCAGTAGAGCTGTAGGTTGAATTACAATTATTGCTGAAAATGACAATGAAAACTTAGAATCTCGTTTAGACTTAAGAATCAAATGGGTACTGTGTTTTGAAGTTAGGTAAACGTCACCCCCAACTCCGCTGACCATTGTGTCCACAGGTTGCCGCTTCAACCTCATGAGCTGAGCCACGCGCTCTGAGATGAAGGATCCTTCCGAAGCAGGATCGATGAGAGCTCTTACTTCCAATTCAGTGCCACTGTATGACTGCAGAGTCACTCGAGCGGTGGCCAGCAAAATTGATGAAGTTTTACGGTTGGTACTGCAGGAGTTGCTACTCACCGATGATTGCTGGATCGCGCCTGGGAGTGTACCGATGTGTCCTGCGGAAGGCGTCTTTGTCTCGCCTGGAGCCGCAAAGTCTGGGTGGAGAGTAGTGTGATGCCCAAGACCGCAACCAGGAACTTTGCACTTTACCGAAGAGGGACAAGCAGTTGCGAAGTGACCAAATCGTAGGCAATTCAAGCAGAGCCTGGTTTCCTGTACCACTGATAGTTTCTCTGATTGTCCAAGACAAAGAAAGGCCGGGCAGTGAGCGATAAAGTGTGCCTCTTTGCAATGAGCACATCCTTTTGCTGCAGGATGCCGCTGGTGCTGATATTGTTGTTGGTGCTGAGGCTGGGACTGGTGCTGAAAAGGCGTCTGCTGGGGCCGTTGGCGCAGCTGTTGCGGTTGCTGTGGCGGACCTACAGACTGAAGCTCAACTGCTGGAGCAGGGGCAGCTATCCCATGTGCGGCAACCACTGCGTTGCTCTTGTTCTTTCTGCTGCTTGTGCTTGTAAGCACCAAGGGTTTAACTGGGTTGTTTGTTGCTGGTGAAGAGGCCAAAGCCCGTGCCTTCTTCTCCAAAAATTCAGCTAGCCTGTCGAAGGAAGGAAAGGAGTTGCTGTCGAGCGTATTCTCCCATGCCTCTCTTGTTGAAGCATCCAACTTGCTGAGTATGAGCTCGATGAACCAATCATCCCAACTGTCCACCGGTCTTTCAAGTAAAGTGAGCGCCCTCATGGACTCCTTGGTGTCGTCGATGAGGCGCCGAATGTCTACCACTGACTTACTGGATCCTTTCTGCATGTTGATCAAACGATTGAGGTGAGCCGACAGTCTCAGCCTCTTGTTGTCGAACCTTGCCTCTAGCGCGGCCCAGGCGACTTGGTAATTTGCGTCGATGATTTCGTAATTGCTGACGCACGCGGCTGCTTCGCCCTTGACACAGGCCATGAGCAGCTGTAGCTTATCCACAGGTGCGATTGTAGTGACTTTCCCAACTCTTGCGTCGAACCGCGCACGAAAGGACTCCCATTCGGCCTGTTTGCCGATAAAGGTGGGTAGGTCAGCGACTGAGACTGGTGGAGGCGCCGTTTGCACCACAATGGTTCTGTGTTCACTGCCAGCGTCTTCAAAGATAGTTGAGTTGCCTTGGGGGAGTGTGGGAGAAAGAGGAAGTAGCGGTTTCCTCTTAGACTCTAATTGAGCTTTCGCTGAACAATAAGCCTCCTCATATGTTGCAAAAAAATCTTCCGTGAAGTAAGGATTGTCCTCGAGACTGTCACGGTATCGGTTGAGTACCTTATCTGAGTTTGAGACGGACTTCCACAGAGCTTCCAGCCGCTCGATGCGCTTCGTGAGATACTCAGCATCAATGTGAGATGCACCTCTAGCGTTCGTATTTTTGATAAAATTTGTGATGTACCGACCTTCCGTGATTTGATCTTCTAACAACTCCTTCAGCTGCTGGGCATCCATGGTTGCGTTGAGAGAAAATAGGTGACGGCGTATCAAAATTTGAAGAAGAGCGAATATCCGAGATATTTGTTTACGTCGTACTGCCGCGGCACGACGACAGTGGTAGCTTGTCAGCTGCGTAGCACCCACACAGCTGCGTTTTGTTGTTCTGCTTGTTTACGTGTGGCGCGACACGTGAGGCATTGGCATCAGTAGGCTCGTACTGATGCTCTCGACGCGCTGCGCGGCGCGGAGAAGTTGACATTAGAATCAGCAGTCTCGTACCGCTGTCTGCTCACTCGACCGGCGCAGGCTAGTGGCACCCTCTTTATTGGCTGAGGGCCCACTGGCTGACTGACGCTGCGAGAAAGACAGAGAAAGCGTAGGGTGCGTCTGCGCTGCGTGCTGATGACGAGGTAACTGAGGCAGAAAGGCGGCGCTGGCTGCGCGCGCAACGACTCTCGTGTTGATGAAGAAGCGCTGATGAAGATGGCCGCCCGCCGGGTTTCCTTGAGTTATTGCGTAACTTGTAACTCACACCTGCATCACCACTCACAACACTTTAGTTCGCAGCACTCCTCCCGAATCGCAATCACTGCTTTTTACTTTTGTTAACTATCCGGCTCGAAGGACCAATGTTTTTGCGTGCACAGGCTTTTTAATAAGCTGATGTGCTTGACGCGGCTTAAGAATTGAGGTAGCTGTTAGAAGCAGTGATGAGAGAGAAAGAGTGATGATTAACTTGAAACTATTTTATTTTATTAAAAAAAACGTGTGAATGTACAACAATGATTGCTTAACGATAAGAGTGAATGAAAAAGGAAATAAATATTAATTTTTAGGCTTTACATCGCCTGCGCTTCGCTGCTGCATGTTGCTCGCAGGCTAGCGGGAGCGCAACTGGCTAGAAAAACGGAATGCACGGCAAGGTGCTAATACACTGCGGTACCGAGCAAGTCAGTCAGTTGCGTTGTTGACTGGACTAGTCGGCCCGGCGGATTGGTCGCGGTTGAAATGGCCGTAACAACAACTATAGTGGATTTAAAAGCAATGACAGAATTCAGTAAGGACTTGGATTACATTTTTCATGAGACAATTAACTCAAAAGCATACGTAAACACAAAAAAATCAATTACCCTGTCACTGTATAATTATTACTTAGTTAAATCAAGAAGATTTGCTTTTTACGATTCTCAATTTAAATACTTAATACACTCAGTAGAAGCAAAAGAACATGGAAAAATCAATTTTGCTAAAAATATTCTACAAGTACATGATTTAATTAAGAAAGATGACTGGGAATTGAGTTTGGACAAAAATAGTAATAATGTGTATATGGAAAATGAATTGAGTTATGTCGCAACGAAAGGAATAAATGAAACTCGTACATTCTTACTCACGGCAATAAAACGTGCTCACGTACCGTTTGTAGATGCAAACCTTGAAAATACCTATGTAAAAAGAATAACCCTATATGCAACCAGATTACTTGAATATTATATTTTCATTTCAGAATTAATCATAGATATTTTACAAAATAAAAAATTCATTTTTTATAAAAATTTAGAAAAAGCAGTGAATAAGATAGAAGATAGTTCTAATAAACAAGCATTTATTAAAGTTAATACTACCAATTCAGACATAATCTCTTAGATTTTAAACTTGGAAATAATTTACCTTGAAAACAAACTTATATTTTCGTTAAAAGTTCCACTACTTGAGCCTGATGAATTTCAAATAATTGAAGTAGTACAATTTCTCAATTTCTTTGATAGAAATAAGGCATTGTCTATCGATTCAAAAATAAAATTTGTTGGGGTTACACCTGACTTAAAAAGATACGTTTATTTGTCTGAGTACGACCTTTTGTTAAGTAAAAGAATTAATAATACCCTATATTTCACGGGAAACAACCCAATTTCTGAAAAATCTAGTTGCATTAAAGATATGTTTTTATTCAATGACGGTAGTAAATGCCTTGCAACAGCTTCAATACAAGAGAATAGGTATTTTTTCAGTCAAACGTCTTATGGTAAAGATTGGGTGTTTTCATCAGCTGAAGGTGTTAACGCACAATTTAAATGCCAAAGTTGTTCTCAAGGTTTAGTGTTAAAAGGAAATAAAATAATTACTGTACCTAAAACATGTACCATTGTTGTAGATGGTAATTATTATCAAAGTAATGAAAAACTGGGAGGTGACTACAAATACATTTTGCCAACACTTGATGTTAAGGTACTAAGTAAAATCGAAAATAATCAAATTACTACTACCGCACAAGTTTTTGTAGCAATACAGTTCGTAAAACCTTATATCATTGCTTTAATTGTTCTTACTAACATATTAATTTTGTTACAAGTGGGAAAAATAATTGAGCCACATAAACTATGGTCTCGTCTTTTCAATAAAAAGGAAGAAAGATTATATGTGGAGATGAAAAAGTTAAAAATAAACGCTAATAAATATGTTCTAAATGACCCAATATACGATTCACCAAAAAAGAAATCCTCTTTAGAAACTTCAGAAACGGTTTTGTCAGCGTCAGATGAGGAATCATTTCAGGAAGAGGCGAGACGTTACGCCCGTCAAGTTAATTTGTCTGAAAGCTTAAATAATGTTCCAATAAAATTAGAATTACATTAAATATACATGTAGTAATCGTAATACCGAAAGACAAAAAAAAAAAATAAAAAAAAATAATAAAAAATAAATAAAATAGAAAAATAAAAAATAAATTATAAATAATATAGTTACATGAAAAGAAAAATGTATATCATTAAAAAAAAATCGTCTAATAAAATAAGGCTTTAAAATAAGCCAAACTCGCCTTATTATAAAACAAACGTGCGGGATATATATATATAACTTAAACTACGATTTAAAATTCCACTGAGTAATAAAACTTATATATTAAGTATCTATTTGCGTCTAAAAAAAACTAACGCAAAGACGTAAAATATTTAAAGTTAGGATAATCAAGCTGTGTCAAAGTAATTTTTAATAAAATCATAAATTAATAAAATCAAATAACTATACTATAAGCTAATTGTATTAATCATTAAATTTCAGATGTTGTCAGTTTGTAAAATTTTAATGATGGATGCAATAAAAACAAAAGACGAATTAATTACACCTATTCGGTCTCATAACACAGAAGCTTTTGAGAAAATATTTCACACAAGTGAAAAATTGGGGGAAATAGATCTTAAATCAATATGGTTTTATGCTGTGGAAAAAAGAAACATGGTTGCGGTCAAAGCATTATTAGACGCAAGTTTAATTTTTTATAACAATTCTGATCTCATAGATATGTTAATAACCACAATTGAATTAAATACGGAAGATTGTTAAGAATTAATTTTACAAACACCTGTTAATATAAATACCTCGGGCAAATATGATCTTTCGCCCCTTCAAACAGTGATCATGACCAATGATGAAACGTTGATTGACATGATTTTAAGAGCAGGTGCCGATATAGATTTCGTTGCTCCAAATGGGCAGTGCGCAATACTGACTGCAGCCTAATATAGTTCCTTAAGATTGTTCAAAAAACTTCTGGCGGTAGCTACCAATTTAAATATCTATGATTTTTCCGGAAACAACTGTGTGTTTAGAGCCATTGATAATGCGCCTGCCATTCTTGAATGCTTATTGGAAACGGAAGTGGCTATTAACTATAAAAATATTGATGGCGACACTCCACTTTTGTGGGCTTGTAAAGGGGGAGAGAACCCAGAACAAGCTTGTATGTTAGTGAAAGCAGGTGCATGGGTTAATGAACAAGATCGTTCAGAAAACACAACTCTCTTTTACGCCGCCAAAGACGGAAACATTAACTTATTGAAAACATTAATAAAACATGGCGCTATTATAAATATAATAAATGAAAAACATGAAACACCGTTAATGATAGCTGCTCGCGCAAATAGGAAAAAGGCGGTAAAACTTTTAATCGAACATAATGCAAAAATTAATTTTATAAATGAACGGGGAAAAACAGCCTTACTTTGCGCATATAAGGCCTGTTTTCCGGATACAGTAATGCCTCTCTTGAAAAACGGTGCTAACATTCTACATTGGCCATACAGTAAACCATTTTTATCATATTTATTAATAAGTCCGGGTCATGGTTTAAAAATAACTAAATTTTTGAGTTTTAAGAAGCAAGAGAAAATTTTGAAAGAAATAGATAATGATGTTTTATTTAAAAGCAACGCGGTCTTGTCTGAAATGATTCAGGAACTCAAAATTATGAAAAGTACCATATTATTCATGAATTTCTATGTATATGATATTTATGTTAAAAAATACACTGAGTTCATGAATGTTTTTAGAAACGAAAAGGTTGCAGCACTCAGGTTTAAAAAAATTGAACAATTCAAGTTGCATAAAGAAAAATTATTTTACAAATTGAAAAAGGCACGTTGGGCCTTTATAAAAACGCAAGAACAAGTATGTATGCCCAAAAAGAAGGAAATGTTCATAAACACTTATTTTGGGTTATGCAATGACACGATTATTGAAAAAATTGCGTTATTCTCAATTCAAGACGAGCTATTTAATACTTAAAATTTTGAGTTCATAATATGCTTCATGTAAATTTTAATGATCATAGTCGAAGTTTTTTTTTATGCAGGCTCAAATTTCTTTCCAGGAAAACATTTAATTAAAATGATTAGCTCCTCTTGCATTGACAACATTCAAGACTGTTTAGAAAATACATTAGAAGTAATTATAGCGGAAGCAATTTCCACAGGTTTCATTGGTGGATAATTGCCTAGAATACGGGAAGAATATTCTAGAAATAAATATTCATATTCCATGGGCAGCAGCAATTGAAACGGAAAATTTGATCTTTATAAACCGTTTAATCGCAATAATCCCGCATCTTGAAAACCAAGAATATTTAGTTGATTTATATTTATCTTCAATTCATGTTAACAACCCAAATATTATAAGTAATCTATTAAGTATTAAAGTACCAATGGAAGGACCGTCAAAATATAACATCCTACCACTTCAAAAGGCAAATTTGAACGACTCATTTGCCTTATATTCACTATTAATTGATAATGTGAATATTGATGCAGTTAATGAAGCAGGAGAAACGGCATCGCAGTAGCCCAGGGGTAGGTGTGAGGACAGGCATCATATGAGATACGAGGGTGGGCATAAGGACAGGCAAGATATAAAATACGAGGGTGAGCCCAAAGATAGGAACAACGATAGCACAAGGATAGAAATAAGAGTAGGCACGAGGGAAGACACAGGAATAGGTACAAGGGTAGGAACAGAGGTAGGCACAGGAAAAGCTACGAGAATAGGTACAAGGGTGGACACAGGGATAGGAACAGGCGTAGCAACAAGGGTAGGCACGAGGGTAGGCACGAGGGTAGAAACAGGGGTAGGTACAAGGGTAGAAACAGGGGTAGGCACGGGGGTAGAAACAGGGATAGGTACGAGGGTAGAAACAGGGATAGGTACGAGGGTAGGCACGAGGGTAGTAACAGGGGTAGGTACGAGGGTAGGCATGAGGGTAGAAACAGGGGTAGGTACGAGGGTAGGCACGGGGGTAGAAACAGGGATAGGTATGAGGGTAGAAACAGGGATAGGTACGAGGGTAGGCACGAGGGTAGGTACGAGGGCAGGCAGGTAGGTTTTTTTTTTGTTTTATGAGCTAACGTTTCAAGGGATAACATATTTTATTTGAATAGTTAAAATCAGAATTTCAAAAAACAAGAGTTTAATTTATTAAAATTGAGGGGTCGTTCAAAGTGAAATAAAATAATTTCTTTCATTAACTATTTGATAATTATGAAAGATTATTAAGTGTAATTTTTAAAAATATTATTTGACCCTTAAGTAGACAATTTAATAAAAACATTTCGTTGATGTAAACATAATCAATAGTATATTTTTTTCATAAAAAATTATCCTATTTACGTACAGTAAGATGATTATTACTTGAAAGGTATTAAAAACATTAAATTGGATAGCTATCTTTTTTTTTAACTTAAACAAAAATTAAATTAATAGATCACATCAAATTATACTAATCCAAATTTTAATTTACCATATGAAATAATGAGTTGCTACACCATGTGTTTTTTTTTTTTTCTAATTCATAATTAACTTCTGCAAGTAACACACTGTCAGGAAAGATGTAAAAAAATCAATAACCTTGAGCAATTGATACATTGATTACTCGTACACATTCTTCGTGCCCTCAATATGTGTAAAACCAAATATTTATTAACTTGAATCAAGTACTCCAGACACTGGACTTAATTGAAAATTATAAAATATGCTTTAATTAAACTTTTTCAGTCTTCCTGGCCCATTTTACCATAAAAACTAAAAGCACTTGTTCACAAGCCGTATGATTGATAAAAATAAATTGAAAATTTTTTTCTGCATTCACACATTTAAAGTTATATATTCCATATGGACAAGTATACACTATCCAACTTGTAAACAAGGTTTGAAAAGTAAAAAAAAAATTTCACACTCACTTAGTAAGTTTTTTTTATTGATTTTTGATTGGCGATTTTCTTACTTTTAAAAAATTAAAATAAAATCCAATGTACAAAGCTTGAAAATTAAATGAATAGATCACATCAACATTATACTAATCTAAATTTACAATAATGAGTGGCTACACCAAGTGCATTTTTTTTTTTTTTTTTTTTTTTTTCCATAACGATTTCTTAAATGAAAATTGACTCAAACAGATGATATTTTATAATTTTAGCAAGCTAAACTGCAGCACAGTTACTGCTGTTGCTTATAGTCTGCAAATTGATCAGCAGACGAGAACCTGTAATCTATCGATTTTAAAACAATCTATTCTCGAATTATAAAATCGCTTTCTCAAATATATTTGAAATCATTTTTGTGAAATAAATTTATGAATACATAAATGATTTTCTGACGAAGAATTACAAAAAAAAAAAACTACTCCTTTAAATAGATTTTATCATAAAAAAAAAATATATTTCTGTGGTGGAATAACATTATTCAAATAGCAAAATTATTAAAAAAAAATGGAGTTCTAATTTTTTTATTTTTATTTTTTTTTATTTTAGTGGGAACTTTTTTTTTAATTCGGTTGATATCAAATCATACAATTATGAAATTTTATTTCTACCAAAAATGACAGTTTATAATTCATGCATTTGTTAAATTTTTAAATACATATTTAAAATAAACAAGCTTGATCATTTTTGGTTCATGATAAAACTTGTATTTATGAAAGTATTAAAATCGCCTGAACAATGGAAAAGGTAATATTGCACGTGACATCTTTTATCTTTTTTAACATAAAATTTAATACAACCAATCATGTAAATTTTTTAACAATCATTTAACAGTTAAAAAAAATCTGAAAAAAACTACACTTTTTTTTTCAATTAAAATCTTAACACGAAAATAGCTTAGATTATTGCGTGCAAGCACATGACTGTTAATTAATAACACATGAATTAATTAATAAAAAAGCTATATGATTTTATTTATTTTGTTTCGTTTTCATCTTTTCTGATCGAAAGCTAAAACAAGGCGTAAAAAATTCAGCGAAAAAATTCATATTGTTTAAAGAACAATGATAAAGTTGTTTCCTAATTAATAATTATACCTGTTAATTTAAAACCCACACACGCACGCACACATACACACACACACACACACACCTATACCTATCCTCGTACTACGGACGAACATCGAATCATTTCCCCTTTCAACACTGCACTCGGAAAAGAGTCTGTCTTACAGGTTAGGAAGGTAGGCCAGCCATTTTTTTTTAAACTAATTCAAAAAGAGGGAAGGATTCGATGTCCGTGTGTGTACCTACCCCTGTTTCTCCCCTCGTGCCTGACCTTGTACCTACCCTCGTGCCTACCTTCGTACCTACCATCGTGCCTACCCTCGTACCTATCCCTGTTTCTACCCTCGTGCCTACCCTCGTGCCTACCCTCGTACCTACCCCTGTTTCTACCCTCGTACCTAACCTCGTGCTTACCTTGTACCTACCCCTGCTTCTAGCCTTGTACCTACCCCTGCTTCTAGCCTTGTACCTACCCCTGTATCTAACCTCGTGCCTACCCTTGTACCTACCCCTGTTTCTAGCCTCATGCCTACCCTCGTGCCTACCCTTGTACCTACCCTCGTGCCTACCTTCGTACCTACCCTCGTACCTACCCCTGTTTCTACCCTCGTGCCTGCCCTCAGATCTACTCTCGTACCTACCCCTGTTTCTACCCTCGTACCTACCCCTGTTATCACTCTCGTGCCTACCCTTGAACCTACACTCGTACCTGCCCTCGTGCCTACCCTCGTACCTACCCCTGTTTCTACCCTCATACCTACCCTCGTACCTACCCCCAAGCCTACCCTCGTACCTATCCCTGTTTCTACCCTCGTACCTACCCTCGTACCTACCCCTGTTTCTACCCTCGTGCCTACCCTTGTACCTACCCCTGCTTCTACCCTCGTACCTACCCCTGTTTCTACTCTCGTGCCTACCATTGCACCTACCCCTGTTTCTAACCTCATGCCTACCCTCGTGCCTACCCCTGTACCTACCCTCGTACCTATCCCTGTTTCTACCCTCATACCTACCCTCGTACCTACCCCTGTTTCTACCCTCGTGCCTACCCTTGTACCTACCCTCGTGCCTACCTTCGTACCTACCCTCGTGCCTACCCTTGGACCTACCCTCGTACCTACCCCTGTTTCTACCCTCGTGCCTACCCTCGTACCTATCCCTGTTTCTACCCTCATACCTACCCTCGTACCTACCCCTGTTTCTAGCCTCATGCCTACCCCTGTTTCTGCCCTCGTGCCTACCCTCGTACCTACCCCTGTTTCTACCCTCGTGGTTACCCTCGTACCTATCCCTGTTTCTACCCTTATGCCTACCCCTGTGTCTACCCTCGTACCTACTCTCGTGCCTCCTCTTGTACCTACCCTCGTACCTACCCTCGTGCCTACCCTCGTACCTATCTCTGTTTCTACCCTCGTACCTACCCCTGTTTTTACCCTCGTCCCTACCCTTGTACCTACCCCTGTTTCTACCCTCGTACCTACCCTTGTTTTACCCTTATGCCTTCCCTCGTGCCTACCCTCGTACCCATCCCTGCTTCTACCCTCGTGCCAACCCTCGTACCGACCCCTGTTTCTACCCTCTTGCCTGCTTTCGTGCCTACCCTTGTACCTATTCTCGTACCTACTCCCGTGGCTACCCTCTTACCTATCCCTGTTTCTACTCTCGTGCCAACCCTTGTACCTACCCCTGTTTCTACCCTTATGACTACTCTCGTGCCTACCCTTGTACCTACCCCTGTTTCTACCCTCGTGACTACTCTCGTGTCTACCTTCGTACCTACCCCTGTTTCTACCCTCGTACCTACCCCTGTTATCACTCTCGTGCCTACCCTTGAACCTACACTCGTACCTGCCCTCGTGCCTACCCTCGTACCTACCCCTGTTTCTACCCTCATACCTACCCTCGTACCTACCCCCAAGCCTACCCTCGTACCTATCCCTGTGTCTACCCTCGTACCTACTCTCGTGCCTCCTCTTGTACCTACCCTCGTACCTACCCTCGTGCCTACCCTCGTACCTATCTCTGTTTCTACCCTCGTACCTACCCCTGTTTTTACCCTCGTCCCTACCCTTGTACCTACCCCTGTTTCTACCCTCGTACCTACCCTTGTTTTACCCTTATGCCTTCCCTCGTGCCTACCCTCGTACCCATCCCTGCTTCTACCCTCGTGCCAACCCTCGTACCGACCCCTGTTTCTACCCTCTTGCCTGCTTTCGTGCCTACCCTTGTACCTATTCTCGTACCTACTCCCGTGGCTACCCTCTTACCTATCCCTGTTTCTACTCTCGTGCCAACCCTTGTACCTACCCCTGTTTCTACCCTTATGACTACTCACGTGCCTACCCTTGTACCTACCCCTGTTTCTACCCTCGTGACTACTCTCGTGTCTACCTTCGTACCTACCCCTGTTTCTACCCTCGTACCTACCCCTGTTATCACTCTCGTGCCTACCCTTGAACCTACACTCGTACCTGCCCTCGTGCCTACCCTCGTACCTACCCCTGTTTCTACCCTCATACCTACCCTCGTACCTACCCCCAAGCCTACCCTCGTACCTATCCCTGTTTCTACCCTCGTGCCTACCCTCGTACCTACCCCTGTTTCTAGCCTCATGCCTACCCTCGTACCTACCCCTGTTTCTGCCCTTGTACCTACCCTCGTACCTACCCCTGTTTCTGCCCTTGTACCTACCCTCGTACCTACCCCTGTTTCTACCTTCGTGCCTACCCTCGTACCTACCCCTGTTTCTACCCTCGTGCCTACCCTCGTACCTATCCCTGTTTCTACCCTCATACCTACCCTCGTACCTACCCCTGTTTCTATCCTCATGCCTACCCTCGCCTACCCTTGTACCTACCCTCGTACCTACCCCTGTTTCTACCTTCGTGCCTACCCTTGTATCTAACCTCGTACCTATCCCTGTTTCTAGCCTCATGCCTACCCTCGTGCCTACCCTTGTACCTACCCTCGTACCTACCCATGTTCCTACCCTCGTGCCTACCCTCGTACCTATCCCTGTTTCTACCCTCGTTCCAACCCTCGTATCTACCCCTGTTTCTTCCCTCGTACCTACCCCTGTTTCTGCCCTCGTGCCTACCCTCGTACCTACCCCTGTTTCTACCCTCGTGCCTACCCTCGTACCTATCCCTGTTTCTACCCTCATACCTACCCTCGTACCTACCCCTGTTTCTATCCTCATGCCTACCCTCGCCTACTCTTGTACCTACCTTCGTACCAACCCATGTTTCTACTCTCGTGCCTACCCTCGTACCTATCCCTGTTTCTACCCTCATGACTACTTTTGTGCCTACACTTGTACCTACCCCTGTTTCTACCCTAGTGACTACTCTAGTGCCTACCCTTGTACCTGCCCCTGTTACTACCCTCGTGCCAACACTCGTACCAACCCTCGTCTCTACCCCTGTTTCAACCCTCGTGCCTACCCCTGTTTCTACCCTCGTGCCTACCCTCGTGCCTACCCTCGTACCTACCCCTGTTTCTACCCTCGTGCCTACCCTCGTACCTACCCCTGTTTCTACCCTCGTACCTAACCTCGTGCTTACCTTGTACCTACCCCTGCTTCTAGCCTTGTACCTACCCCTGCTTCTAGCCTTGTACCTACCCCTGTATCTAACCTCGTGCCTACCCTTGTACCTACCCCTGTTTCTAGCCTCATGCCTACCCTCGTGCCTACCCTTGTACCTACCCTCGTGCCTACCTTCGTACCTACCCTCGTGCCTACCCTTGGACCTACCCTCGTACCTACCCCTGTTTCTACCCTCGTGCCTGCCCTCGGATCTACCCTCGTACCTACCCCTGTTTCTACCCTCGTACCTACCCCTGTTATCACTCTCGTGCCTACCCTTGAACCTACACTCGTACCTGCCCTCGTGCCTACCCTCGTACCTACCCCTGTTTCTACCCTCATACCTACCCTCGTACCTATCCCTGTTTCTACCCTCGTACCTACCCTCGTACCTACCCCTGTTTCTACCCTCGTGCCTACCCTTGTACCTACCCCTGCTTCTACCCTCGTACCTACCCCTGTTTCTACTCTCGTGCCTACCATTGCACCTACCCCTGTTTCTAACCTCATGCCTACCCTCGTGCCTACCCCTGTTTCTACCCTCATACCTACCCTCGTACCTACCCCCAAGCCTACCCTCGTACCTATCCCTGTTTCTACCCTCGTACCTACCCTCGTACCTACCCCTGTTTCTACCCTCGTGCCTACCCTTGTACCTACCCCTGCTTCTACCCTCGTACCTACCCCTGTTTCTACTCTCGTGCCTACCATTGCACCTACCCCTGTTTTTAACCTCATGCCTACCCTCGTGCCTACCCCTGTACCTACCCTCGTACCTATCCCTGTTTCTACCCTCATACCTACCCTCGTACCTACCCCTGTTTCTACCCTCGTGCCTACCCTTGTACCTACCCTCGTGCCTACCTTCGTACCTACCCTCGTGCCTACCCTTGGACCTACCCTCGTACCTACCCCTGTTTCTACCCTCGTGCCTACCCTCGTACCTATCCCTGTTTCTACCCTCATACCTACCCTCGTACCTACCCCTGTTTCTAGCCTCATGCCTACCCCTGTTTCTGCCCTCGTGCCTACCCTCGTACCTACCCCTGTTTCTACCCTCGTACCTACTCTCGTGCCTCCTCTTGTACCTACCCTCGTACCTACCCTCGTGCCTACCCTCGTACCTATCTCTGTTTCTACCCTCGTACCTACCCCTGTTTCTAGCCTCATGCCTACCCCTGTTTCTGCCCTCGTGGTTACCCTCGTACCTATCCCTGTTTCTACCCTCGTACCTACTCTCGTGCCTCCTCTTGTACCTACCCTCGTACCTACCCTCGTGCCTACCCTCGTACCTATCTCTGTTTCTACCCTCGTACCTACCCCTGTTTTTACCCTCGTCCCTACCCTTGTACCTACCCCTGTTTCTACCCTCGTACCTACCCTTGTTTTACCCTTATGCCTTCCCTCGTGCCTACCCTCGTACCCATCCCTGCTTCTACCCTCGTGCCAACCCTCGTACCTACCGCTGTTTCTGCCCTTGTACCTACCCTCGTACCTACCCCTGTTTCTGCCCTTGTACCTACCCTCGTACCTACCCCTGTTTCTACCTTCGTGCCTACCCTTGTATCTAACCTCGTACCTACCCTCGTACCTATCCCTGTTTCTAGCCTCATGCCTACCCTCGTGCCTACCCTTGTACCTACCCTCGTACCTACCCATGTTCCTACCCTCGTGCCTACCCTCGTACCTATCCCTGTTTCTACCCTCGTTCCAACCCTCGTATCTACCCCTGTTTCTACCCTCGTACCTACCCCTGTTTCTGCCCTCGTGCCTACCCTCGTGCCTACCCCTGTTACTACCCTCGTGCCTACCCTCGTACCTATCCCTGTTTCTACCCTCATACCTACCCTCGTACCTACCCCTGTTTCTATCCTCATGCCTACCCTCGCCTACCCTTGTACCTACCTTCGTACCAACCCATGTTTCTACTCTCGTGCCTACCCTCGTACCTATCCCTGTTTCTACCCTCGTACCTACCCTCGTACCTACCCCTGTTTCTACCCTCGTGCCTACCCTTGTACCTACCCCTGCTTCTACCCTCGTACCTACCCCTGTTTCTACTCTCGTGCCTACCATTGCACCTACCCCTGTTTCTAACCTCATGCCTACCCTCGTGCCTACCCCTGTACCTACCCTCGTACCTATCCCTGTTTCTACCCTCATACCTACCCTCGTACCTACCCCTGTTTCTACCCTCGTGCCTACCCTTGTACCTACCCTTGGACCTACCTTCGTACCTACCCTCGTGCCTACCCTTGGACCTACCCTCGTACCTACCCCTGTTTCTACCCTCGTGCCTACCCTCGTACCTATCCCTGTTTCTACCCTCATACCTACCCTCGTACCTACCCCTGTTTCTGCCCTCGTGCCTACCCTCGTACCTACCCCTGTTTCTACCCTCGTGGTTACCCTCGTACCTATCCCTGTTTCTACCCTTATGCCTACCCCTGTGTCTACCCTCGTACCTACTCTCGTGCCTCCTCTTGTACCTACCCTCGTACCTACCCTCGTGCCTACCCTCGTACCTATCTCTGTTTCTACCCTCGTACCTACCCCTGTTTTTACCCTCGTCCCTACCCTTGTACCTACCCCTGTTTCTACCCTCGTACCTACCCTTGTTTTACCCTTATGCCTTCCCTCGTGCCTACCCTCGTACCCATCCCTGCTTCTACCCTCGTGCCAACCCTCGTACCGACCCCTGTTTCTACCCTCTTGCCTGCTTTCGTGCCTACCCTTGTACCTATTCTCGTACCTACTCCCGTGGCTACCCTCTTACCTATCCCTGTTTCTACTCTCGTGTCTACCTTCGTACCTACCCCTGTTTCTACCCTCGTACCTACCCCTGTTATCACTCTCGTGCCTACCCTTGAACCTACACTCGTACCTGCCCTCGTGCCTACCCTCGTACCTACCCCTGTTTCTACCCTCATACCTACCCTCGTACCTACCCCCAAGCCTACCCTCGTACCTATCCCTGTTTCTACCCTCGTGCCTACCCTCGTACCTACCCCTGTTTCTAGCCTCATGCCTACCCTCGTACCTACCCCTGTTTCTGCCCTTGTACCTACCCTCGTACCTACCCCTGTTTCTGCCCTTGTACCTACCCTCGTACCTACCCCTGTTTCTACCTTCGTGCCTACCCTTGTATCTAACCTCGTACCTATCCCTGTTTCTAGCCTCATGCCTACCCTCGTGCCTACCCTTGTACCTACCCTCGTACCTACCCATGTTCCTACCCTCGTGCCTACCCTCGTACCTATCCCTGTTTCTACCCTCGTTCCAACTCTCGTATCTACCCCTGTTTCTACCCTCGTACCTACCCCTGTTTCTGCCCTCGTGCCTACCCTCGTACCTACCCCTGTTTCTACCCTTGTGCCTACCCTCGTACCTATCCCTGTTTCTACCCTCATACCTACCCTCGTACCTACCCCTGTTTCTATCCTCATGCCTACCCTCGCCTACCCTTGTACCTACCCTCGTACCTACCCCTGTTTCTACCTTCGTGCCTACCCTTGTATCTAACCTCGTACCTATCCCTGTTTCTAGCCTCATGCCTACCCTCGTGCCTACCCTTGTACCTACCCTCGTACCTACCCATGTTCCTACCCTCGTGCCTACCCTCGTACCTATCCCTGTTTCTACCCTCGTTCCAACCCTTGTACCTACGCCTGCTTCTACCCTCGTACCTACCCCTGTTTCTACTCTCGTGCCTACCATTGCACCTACCCCTGTTTCTAGCCTCATGCCTACCCCTGTTTCTGCCCTCGTGCCTACCCTCGTACCTACCCCTGTTTCTACCCTCGTACCTACTCTCGTGCCTCCTCTTGTACCTACCCTCGTACCTACCCTCGTGCCTACCCTCGTACCTATCTCTGTTTCTACCCTCGTACCTACCCCTGTTTCTAGCCTCATGCCTACCCCTGTTTCTGCCCTTGTGGTTACCCTCGTACCTATCCCTGTTTCTACCCTCGTACCTACTCTCGTGCCTCCTCTTGTACCTACCCTCGTACCTACCCTCGTGCCTACCCTCGTACCTATCTCTGTTTCTACCCTCGTACCTACCCCTGTTTTTACCCTCGTCCCTACCCTTGTACCTACCCCTGTTTCTACCCTCGTACCTACCCTTGTTTTACCCTTATGCCTTCCCTCGTGCCTACCCTCGTACCCATCCCTGCTTCTACCCTCGTGCCAACCCTCGTACCTACCGCTGTTTCTGCCCTTCTACCTACCCTCGTACCTACCCCTGTTTCTGCCCTTGTACCTACCCTCGTACCTACCCCTGTTTCTACCTTCGTGCCTACCCTTGTATCTAACCTCGTACCTACCCTCGTACCTATCCCTGTTTCTAGCCTCATGCCTACCCTCGTGCCTACCCTTGTACCTACCCTCGTACCTACCCATGTTCCTACCCTCGTGCCTACCCTCGTACCTATCCCTGTTTCTACCCTCGTTCCAACCCTCGTATCTACCCCTGTTTCTACCCTCGTACCTACCCCTGTTTCTGCCCTCGTGCCTACCCTCGTACCTACCCCTGTTACTACCCTCGTGCCTACCCTCGTACCTATCCCTGTTTCTACCCTCATACCTACCCTCGTACCTACCCCTGTTTCTATCCTCATGCCTACCCTCGCCTACCCTTGTACCTACCTTCGTACCAACCCATGTTTCTACTCTCGTGCCTACCCTCGTACCTATCCCTGTTTCTACCCTCATGACTACTTTTGTGCCTACACTTGTACCTACCCCTGTTTCTACCCTAGTGACTACTCTAGTGCCTACCCTTGTACCTGCCCCTGTTTCTACCCTCGTGCCAACCCTCGTACCAACCCTCGTCTCTACCCCTGTTTCTACCCTCGTGCCTACCCCTGTTTCTACCCTCGTGCCTACTCTCGTGCCTACCCTTGTACCTACCCTCGTACCTATCCCTGTTTCTACCCTCGTGATTACCCTCGTACCTATCCCTGTTTCTACCCTTATGCCTACCCCTGTGTCTACCCTCGTACCTACTCTCGTGCCTCCTCTTGTACCTACCCTCGTGCCTACCCTCGTACCTATCTCTGTTTCTACCCTCGTACCTACCCCTGTTTTTACCCTCGTCCCTACCCTTGTACCTACCCCTGTTTCTACCCTCGTACCTACCCTTGTTTTACCCTTATGCCTTCCCTCGTGCCTACCCTCGTACCCATCCCTGCTTCTACCCTCGTGCCAACCCTCGTACCGATCCCTGTTTCTACCCTCTCGCCTGCTTTCGTGCCTACCCTTGTACCTATTCTCGTACCTACTCCCGTGGCTACCCTCTTACCTATCCCTGTTTCTACTCTCGTGCCAACCCTCGTACCTACCCCTGTTTCTACCCTTATGACTACTCTCGTGCCTACCCTTGTACCTACCCTTGTTTCTACCCTCGTGACTACTCTCGTGCCTACCCTTGTACCTGCCCCTGTTTCTACCCTCGTGCCTACCCTCGTACCTACTCCTGTTTCTACCCTTATGCCTACCCTCGTACCTACCCCTGTGTCTTCCCTCGTGCCTACTCTCGTGCCTACTCTTGTACCTACCCTCGTACCTACCCTCGTACCTACCCTCGTGCCTACCCTAGTACCTATCTATGTTTCTACCCTCGTACCTGCCCCTGTTTTTACCCTCGTCCCTACCCTTGTACCTACCCCTGTTTCTACCCTCGTACCTACCCTTGTTTCTACCCTTATGCCTACCCTCGTACTCATCCTTGCTTCTACCCTCGTGCCAACCCTCGTACCGACCCCTGTTTCTACCCTCTTGCCTGCTCTCGTGCCTACCCTTGTACCTACCCCTGTTTCTACCCTCGTACCTACCCCAGTTTTTACCCTCATGCCTACCCTTGTACCTACCCCTGTTTCTACCCTCGTGCCTACCCTTGTACCTACCCCTGTTTCCACCCTCGTGCCTGCCCTTGTTTCTACGCCTGTTCCTATCTCTGTGTCTACCCTTGTACCTATTCTCGTAGCTTTTCCTGTGCCTACCTCTGTTTCTAATCTTGTACCTATTCCTGTGTCTTCCCTCGTGTCTACTCTTATTTCTATCCTTGTGCTTTCGTCGTTCCTATCTTTGTGCTCACCCTTGTATTTTATATCTTGCCTGTCCTTATGCCCACCCTCGTATCTCATTTGATGCCTGTCCTCTCACCTACCCCTGGGCTACTTCTTTTCCTACCCTCATTTCTATCCTTGTGCTTACTCTTGTGCCTCATCTCGTTCCCATTCCTTTACTTACTTTTGAACTTACTACAGTACCTTTGTACCTACTATTATCTCAACCCTAGTGCCTACCTTTGTTCCTCTGCTCGTTCCTACTCTTATGTTCACCCCTTTCACTAGGCTTGTTCCTATCCTTGTACCTAACTCTTTTTCTACCTAGATTTCTACCCATGTAGAAACCGCCCCCACTCTCATAACTACACCTATTTTGCTTCCACACCTAGTCTAGTTTCTACCCTTGTTACTACACTTTTTCTACTCAGATTTCTAACCCTGAAGCAATGCTCGTTTCTACATCTGACTCTACCTAGATTTCTACTTTTGTTCTTATATTTGCTCATACACCCGCTTCTACCAGATTTTCTACCTAGTTTTCTATCCTTGAACCTAACCTCGTTCCTAGTACAGTTCCTACCTACGTTTCCACTCACGTACCTACCCTCGTTTTTACATTTGTTTTTACCCCTGAACTTACTCTTGTTTCTACCGCTTGAAGACGTCATTTTTAATATTTGATCGGGAAACGTCACTCTTGTCACCTTAGTTTCGATACTACTACCCAAATAATTGCAAAAAACTACTACATTCTAGTTGTCTACCATAGAGTTAAATAAATTTTTATCCATGTGACTACCTAGTTAGATGAAAATGTTATTTCTATAGAATGCCTAGTTAGTTTGTCAAATTAATTTTTTTTTCTAAGTGACTTCCTAGTTATTATTTTTTGTTTTTTCTAGAAATTTTTTACATTTTCATAGTTACATAGCTAATACCCTCCATTATGAAGATACCTATAGCAACAGCTAGAGGTAAAACACCTTTGATGATCGCGGCACAAGGAGGAGATTGTTTTCAACTATTTTTAGAATATGGTGCAAATTGTAATGACATAGACACAAGAAAGTATTCAGTTTTACATTATGCCTGCCTCAAAGGAAATATAAATATAAAACGTGTTGAACTATTAATTAATCACAAGGTAATCTTGAATACGAATAATGACCGTTTAGAAACATCTCTACATTTTGCCTCTATAGCAAATTATCCTTCAGTAGTAAATTTATTAATAAAAAATGGAGCATTTGTCGATCCAGTAGATGAAAACGGCAACACGACCTTACTTATAGCAATAAAAGCTAACGACATTGAAGCTATTCAAATTCTAGTGGGTAATAAAGCATTAGTCACTCATAAAAATAAATGCGGTGATTCATCCCTCACATTGGCATATAACAGAAAGTCAGAAGAAATTATACGCATATTACTAAATAATGGAGCATCAATTCTTGAATGGCCATATGAATGCACCTTCTTACATCAAAATTTTATAAACCAAGAATGTGCGCGAATTATCGCGATTCAGAACAATTGAGTATCCCTGTATGATGATAGAAATACAACTTGGTAATCCCCACCTCTATGATATGATTCAGGAATTACAGCAAATGAAAAAACATATGGCAGGAAAAAACAAATCATTTTTGGATATTTTAATCGAACCGGTGTCATCATGGGTAAGAATTTTAAATCATAATTCTGCGCCGAAAATACTCCATACAATTAAAACCTTTCCTACATATAAATCTGATTTGTTATTAAAGTATGAGATTGCATGGATAAGATTAGGTACGAAAACCATACGGCGTAGCTTTTCCAAACGTAAGCCATAAGTAAGGAAAAATACAATAGAACAGGAGTGGGAAATGCCCCTCGCCCCTATCTTTCTTTTTAAAAAACAGCATATTGCGGCGGCTTTTCAAAAACTATATGTTGCTATGTCAAATCTACATCCAGTTGTAGCGAGACTCTCGTCCTGACTAGATCTTTTATTTGAATGTGGTTCTAACTTATATTAATGTTTTGTCAATATATATATATATAAATATACATATTATGCATTATCCGGACATTTCATATACACGATCGGCACTATCCGGACATTTCGACACTATCCGGACAGTCAGGATAGTGTTCGGTCCCATTTTTCCGAGACCAAATAAAAATGAGTTCCAGGAATTGGGTGATGGGTTATTTGGGATGGGTTATTTTGGTTGACCGCGCAAACCTAGAAAATTTTTTTATTGATGGGTTATTTTGGAAAAAAAAATAAAAAAAAGATGGGTTATTTTGGTTTTTTTGAATACGTGGGTAGATTGCGCGTGATTTGCGCTTTAAGAGGGTGTATTATTGCTTTAGTAATTTATCATGCGGTATGTACATATATATATATATAAGTATAATATCAAGCCTGTATTCGAGGTGTTTATAAAAAAAGCCAAGTAAAAAAAAGAAGAAAAAAAAAGTGTGTATAAACAAAATATATATATACACTTAAAATTAAAAAAAAAAAAATAATATATATTAATGGGACATGTATGTGAGTGTAATAAATTCCTCCTTAAGGGTAGATATTGCAAGTATAATTAACTAAAAATAAAAATAATTAAATGGTTAACATGAATCTATGTAAGAATATATAAATTGTCTATCGGTGTGTATAATGACATATAAATACCTTGATCATATCAAGTAAACTTTTGGTTTACTCCCTTAATTTTCATTAAACCCTTTTTTGTGTTTAACAAAAAAAAGAGAAAGAAAAGCTACAAAATAAAATCAGTCTAAGCATTGTACAGTATCAAAAGGTAAAATGTACTGGCAAAAAGAAAAAGAACCAGAAATAGTTAGAGGACTGGTTGCTATAAGAGGTCTGTGTTGTGCGACCCTATACACAAAGGTCGATGGAACGCCCAAGTTATGTGAAGAACCTCGCCTCAATTATAAACATTATTGTACCCATGATTATAAAATTAAAATAGAACGACTAGAAAGATACCACTATACAGAACGATGGATGGGATTTAGGTTCAAGGACTCTAAAGAAGAAAAGAAATTCGAACAATATAACGATATCAGGAAGACATTTAATGAAATCAATAGCGCTTTAGCTTCTTGGTTTGAATGGAAGAAAAGACAAAAGTTCGGCATGGATTGGAATCTTGTCTCCGACTATGGCCATCGCAGGGCTGTGGAACGTCGATATAACACAGCAGCTAGTGTCCTGGACATGGAATTAAGCTATCCTCAACTATCAGAAACCTTTCTACGTAAAAGTCTGGACATGGTAATAAGTAAAACAACAAGCAAAAGAACAAACTTCCCCGAAGTAGAAATCACTAATAATAATTTTGATTGCGGCATCGAGTTGGACCTGGAGGATATCCAAGGATGGCCTGAACCAGAAGATGCAAAACCCCCTAAAAAAACGATTGGTAAAAAAA
This sequence comes from Encarsia formosa, assembly GCA_038277355.1. NCBI lineage: Eukaryota > Metazoa > Arthropoda > Insecta > Hymenoptera > Aphelinidae > Encarsia > Encarsia formosa. The sequence continues at coordinate 37,756,865 of CM076184.1, read as the reverse complement.
TTAAAGGTGTGTGGCTTAACATAAGCTTTGGAGTGTGTTGTGCATTGATGCTAATGGTATGTTTTTTATTATTTATAGTATTTGAAATAAAATTTTCATGCAAATAATAGAAAAATAAATTTTTCCTCTTTAGAATTTTGATGTCATAAAAATAATCAATAAAATAATAAAATTTTCTAAGTTTTATAAAGCGTAATGAATATTGAATGTACTTTTCACATTTCGTATAAACAAATAATGGATTAAGCAGTAAAAAAATATATAATAAAAAAAGAAATAAAAAAATAATAAAAAAAAGAAAATTTTTTTGATAATAATAATAAAAAAAAAAACAAAAAATGTTGTAATGTTAGATATTTATGTCTTAATGTTTCTCACAAATATCACTGAATATTATTAATGTTTGTGCATTTTTAATAAATAAAACAAAAGTATAATAACAAGAAATTTGTGTAATAAAATTTGGTTGTCGTGAAAATATGAATTATAAAATACTAATTCAAATTGTATTCGTAATAAACAATTGGGAATGTTTTGCAAAATTGTATGTAGCGTAAAACAAAAATTAATATTAAATGATGGCAGTTGTTACTTCTATTAAATTAAAAAAAATTTTTTTTAAAAGGGTTAAGGGGACACTCTTACCTAATTAATTTTTATGCATCTGCCATGATTCAACTTATTAATTGAATAATTAATGTATGTTGTTTCGAATATGTCGCTGCAATAGCATAATGGAATAAATACAGAAACATAAAATATTTAATTCTAAAAAAAAAAAAAAAAAAAATTTTGCAGTTTTCTGTATTTACGCTATTGGGATATATGTAAAACAGTGGTCTGTTCCAACAAAAAGTTTATAAAAAAATTTTTTCTCCTTTCTTCAAAACAGCGACAGGTATTTAAAAGCGATAAGGGTACATACCCCCAAGTCAAGCAAGTGTGATAATAGAGTGGCCTATATGAGAAGGTTCAGGAAGTAGAAAGTCACCAGTGGGCTTTCTGATTTCTCTCTTCTCTCTCTTTAGGCAATACTATTTAATCTTACTGTGTGACCAGTCAATAAGTTATGTATAACTAATATATAATTACACGACATATCCAGGTGCCAAAACAAGTTCAAGTATAAAAATCATATCCAAACAACAAAATATATTTTATATACGATTTTTATGTGCCAACAAACCTATGTTTTGAATGAATATATCATATAACACACAAATATGTGCAGCAAGTTATGTAAAACTAACTCAACTATTAGTATTATATTCTGTATGAGTTGAGGTATTTAGGTATATTGTGAATGTAATAAGCTCATATTTATAAATATTTTTAAAAAAAGAGCAAATCCATAAAAAAAAAAAAAAAAACACAAACAAGCAACAACAAAATACATCCAAGAATGATTAAAATTATGTATAACAAAATACTATGTCCGACCTTGTCAAACCTATCCTTCTAAGAGTGCTGCCTACCTCGGAGAGAGTTCCGAATTGACCGTGGCGCCGTCAACTAAACAAACGGCCAAAAAAAAAAATCGATCTACTATACCGGCACGCAGGGCCAGCGCTCGCTGAAAGCATCGGCTAGGGGCTTGGGCCTTGGGGCTCCGAAAAATTATTAATTCAAGTGAAAAATTATTTTCGAAGTAGTACATAAAAATAGTTAGGGCTTCAATAATAATTATTTAATTTTAATTTTTTTTTTACACTTCTTTGTCGTGTGGATGTGATTATAAATTAGTACGTACAGATAAAATAATACTCTATACAAAAAAACTGAAGGCTTATAGCTATTTTGATGTTTCAATTCAGTTACAATTTAGAAACAATCATGATAAATTATTCTAATTTGGTTAAAACACAATCGGCAATTTACCGGTTCTATTCCGCATTGGCTTTCGGCGTTGGGCCGAACGACGCGCAGCTATTTTTAGACTCGAGATCGGACGGCTTCGGCTGTCTCCATGTTCTTGTCACGAACTGGGCCTTGGTGCCGCGCCAGCTGCTCCGATCACGACAAACCAAACGTGCTCCGATTTCTTATACTTATAGCAAGACTTTTTTTTTCTATTCTACATTTACTCGATATTTTATTTTTTTAGCTCCAATCTATTATACATTTGAGAAAGCTTTTCATACAATAATTTTTTTATGTCAAAAGCAATAAAATTTATGAACTATATATTGGTGACCGAAGATATTTTTATTGAAATGAACATGCACAAATCATACATCATTAAAAAGGTATTGAAAAAAAGAAGTTTTCTGCGTGAACCCTGCGTCGATAACTTTCAAATTTCCGTCACGTGGTTCAAAAAACCAACTAAAAAATCAGTTTCCAATCCGTGAGAAATCGCATTTTTGCGGAACGGAGATGGTTTCAATTGATTATACTTGGACAAATCATATGTTTTCCGAAAGGGATCGAAAAAAGAAAGTTTTCTGCGTGAACAACACCTCAATAACAACAAAATTGCCTTTACGCGATTCAAAAAACCGACTAAAAAATCAGTTTCCAATCCGTGAAAATTAGCTTTTTTGTGGAACGGAGATGGTTTTAATTGATTAAACCTGGACAAATCACATGTTTTCCAAAAGGTATCAAAAAAAGAAAGTTTTCTGCGTGAACCGCACCTCGATAACTTAAAAATTGCCTTTACGCGATTCAAAAAACCAACTAAAAAATCAGTTTTCAATCCGTGAATATTAGCTTTTTTGTAGAATGGAAAAGGTTTTAATTGATTAAACCTGGACAAATAATATATATGCGGGAAGGTATTGAAAAAAAGAAGTTTTCTGCGTGAACCGGACTGCTGTATCCTTGAAAATGCCTTCAAGCGGTTCGAAAAACCAGCCGCTAATTAATCACTTTTCAGTAGTTGAGAAATCACGCGCTTAGCTCGGCTTCCTTATTTCAGTACCTTTTTAAATATATATGATCTTCTAGCTATAGTAATACATCTTCAGGAAGCATAAAAGGCGATTTCTTAAGGATTAAAAACCGAATTTTCGGCTGGTTTTTTGAACCACGCAAGGGCAATTTCGGAAATACCGTAGTGCGGTTCACGCATAATTCTCCCATATTTCTATACCTTTCAGAAAACATACGATTTGTCCAGGTTTAATCAATTAAAACCATCTCCGTTCAACAAAAAAACTAATTTTCACGGATTGGAAACTGATTTTTTAGTTGGTTTTGAATCGCAGTAAAGGCAGTATTGAAGTTATCGAGGTGCGGTTCACGCGGAAAACTTCTTTTTTTCAATATCTTTCAGAAAATATACAATTTGTCCGGGTTTAATCAATTAAAACAATCTTCGTTCAACAAAAAAGCTAATTTTCACGGATTGGAAACTGGTTTTTTAGTCGGTTTTTTGAATCCCGTAAAGCCAATTTTGAAGTTATCGAGGTCTAGTTTACGTAGAATCCTTTCTTATTTCGATACCTCTCAGAAAACATATAATTTTTCCAGGTTTATTCGATTGAAACCATCTTCGTTCCGCAAAAAGGCTATTTTTCACGGATTGAAAACTGATTTTTTAGTTGGTTTATTGAATCGCGTAAAGGCAATTTTGAAGTTATCGAGGTGCGGTTCACGCAGAAAACTTTTTTTTTTCAATGTCTTTCAGTAAATATATGATTTGTCCAGGTTTAATCAATTAAAACCATCTTCGTTCCGAAAAAAAGCTAATACACACTCCTGGATTGGAAACTGATTTTTGAGTTGGTTTTTTGAATCGCGTAAAGGCCATCTTGAAGTTATCGAGGTGTAGTTCACGCAGAAAACTTACTTTTTTCGATCCCTTTCGGAAAAAATATGATTGGTCCAACTATAATCGATTGAAACCATCTCCGTTCCACAAAAAAGCTAATTTTCACGGATAGGAAACTTATTTTTTAGTCGGTTTTTTGAATCGCGTAAAGGCAATTTTTAAGTTATCGAGGTGCGGTTCAAGCAAAAAACTTCTTTTTGTCAATATCTTTTAGAAAATATATGATTTGTTCAGGTTTAATCATTTAAAACCATCTCCGTTCCACAAAAAAGCTAATTTTTACAGATTGGAGACTGATTTTTTAGTTGGTTTTTTGAATCGCTTAAAGGCAATTTTTAAGTTATCGAGGTGCGCTTAAAGCAAAAAACTTTCTTTTTTCAATACCTTTCAGAAAACATATGATTTGTCCAGGTTAAATCTATTGAAACCATCTCCGTTCCGCAAAAAAGCTAATACATACTCCTGGATTGGAATCTGATTTTTTAGTTTCTTTTTTGAATCGCGCAAGGGCAATTTTCAAGTTATCGAGGTGCGGATCAAGCAAATAACTTCTTTTTGTCAATATCTTTTAGAAAATATATGATTTGTTCAGGTTTAATCATTTAAAACCATCTCCGTTCCACAAAAAAGCTAATATTCACGGATTGGAAACTGATATTTAGTCGGTTTTTTGAATCGCGTGAAGGCCATTTGGAAGTTATCGAGCTGTAGTTCACGCAGAAAACTTCTTTTTTTCGATCCCTTTCGGAAAACATATGATTCGTCCAAGTATAATCGATTGAAACCATCTCTGTTCCACAAAAAAGCTAATACATACTCCTGGATTGGAAACTGATTTTTTAGTTGGTTTCTTGAATTGCGCATGGGCAATTTTTAAGTTATCGAAGTGCGGTTCAAGCTAAAAATCCCTTTTTTTCAATATCTTTCAGAAAATATATGATTTGTCCAGATTTAATCAATTAAAACCATCTCCGTTCCACAAAAAAGCTAATTTTCACGGATTGGAAACAAATTTTTTTTCGGTTTTTTGAATTGCGTTCAGACAATTTTGAAGTTATCGAGGTGTAGTTCATGTAGAATTTTTCCTTATTTTAATACCTCTCAGAAAACATTTGATTTGTCCAGGTTTAATCGATTGAAACCATCTCCGTTCCGCAAAAAAGCTAATTTTCGCGGATAGGAAACTGATTTTTTAGTCGGTTTTTTGAATCGTGTAAGGGCAATTATTTAGTTATCGAGGTGCGGTTTACGCAGAAAACTTTCTTTTTTCGATACCTTTCGGAAAACATATGGTTTGTTCAGGTTTATTCGATTGAAACTATCTCCGTTCCGCAAAAAAGCTAATATTCACGGATTGGGAACTGATATTTAGTCGGTTTTTTTGAATCGCGTAAAGGCCATTTGGAAGTTATCGAGCTGTAGTTCACGCAGAAAACTTCTTTGTTTCGATCCCTTTCGGAAAATACGAGAAATATATGATTTGTCCAGGTTTAATCAATTAAAACCATCTCCGTTCCACAAAAAACTAATTTTTACGGATTGGAAACTGATTTTATAGTTGGTTTTTTGAATCGCGCAAGGGCAATTTTCAAGTTATCGAGGTGTGGTTCACACAGAAAACTTTCTTTTTTCAATACCTTTCAGAAAACATATGATTTGTCCAGGTTTAATCTATTGAAACCATCTCCGTTCCGCAAAAAAGCTAGTTTTCACGGATTGGAAACTGATTTTCCAGCCGGTTATTCGAACTGCGCGAAGGCTATTTTGAAGTTATCGAGTTGTGGTTCACGCAGAATCCTTCCTCATTTTATTACCTTTCTAACGATCTATGATTCGTATAGTTTTAACAAATAAAAAAATTTTAAGCTAGCTAAAAAGAACGATGTTCATTTCATTGGTTTTTCTAACTGTGCTAGAGCTTTTTTGTAGATACCGGGTTTCGGTAGTTGCAAAAAAATTCCTTTTTTCAATACCTTTAGAAAGATGTATGATTTGTATCGGTTTTATAAATCCAAAACGTTCCAAGGTATTAAATGAGCGTAAATATCGGTTTCTTACTGATTACAAAATATATGATTTTTTTTGGCTTGAATTCGTAATTTTTATGGCTTTTGACATACAAAAATTGTTGTATGATATCAACCAAAGATTGGAGCTAAAAAAAAAAATTATTTTATAAACTGTTTTTTTTATCGATTTACAATTTTTTCGTGGTGCATTAGTTGGTTAAAAAAAGCATGGTTTATTGATTTTTAGGCATGTATAATGTACATACATAAAGGTACATCGACGATCTCCGACTGAGAAAATAAGCCCGAGTGGGGACTGGGGAGTGCCTAACAGCCGAGCCGGTGAATCGCTGCGGAGCGAGCGTTTCCAAACATTCTGCCATGCAGTCGAAACTCACACCGTAACAGCTGTCGCTAAGCCCCGGGGCCCCAGCAACTCACAAAAATATGTACGCCCTTGAATTTTTGCATTGACGCCATCTACGGTCGGGCGGCGAACTAGATATCCGCTCTGTTTTATCCCGAAAGACTAATATCACAACAACCAGCCGGCTGAAATAGTTCCTGACTCAATGTGGCCGCTAGAATCCACCAATTGTTACGAAAAAATTACCAAAAAATTCGTTATTTTTGCCTACAAGTCCCATACTATCTGGATTTTTCATCAAGTGAAGGAATAATTCGCAGTAAGTAATTCTTTGTCATCGGCATTAACATGCGCAGCAGACGCCGTTATTATCGAGATTTTCAATCATTGTTTTCAAGCATTTAGAAAAACTTTTCGGGAAAACCAGATAGTAAGGCAAGTGTAGAATAATTTTAACTTTTTTTTGAGATTTTTTTGGTAATGATTAAACCGTTATCGAAAGCGTATTTCGTCAGGACATTTTTCCACGCGCCCGTAATACAACGTTAGGCGGCGCTCTCCGCGCGGTAGGCAGCACTCTTAAATCAGACTGAACTTAATTTGTAATTGCGTCATTTCACCCTATCTTTCTCGGTTTCTCAATCGACCGTTACACCGTATTTTTCTGTCTCACGGATTAAAAAAAAAAAAAAAACAGTTATTCAAAGTTTGTTAACTTGATAGTTACAGATGCTTGAAATGCTTTAACGTATATCGCGGGAGCGATAACATCTCCATGGGGGATGGTGTCACATCGTGACGTGGCATCAGACTCTGCATCGGGTCATACACGCGCGAGATCGTATGTGATAAAAGTATCGTAGGTCTATCGATTAGTCTGAGGACATGCGTGGTCTTCCGAAAAATATGAAATTAAAGGGAAAATTGACAACCCCACCCCAGACATCTCATTATGATAATTCTCACATTCCGTTGTACCCCTTCTGCGGGTATATAAACGGGATGAAAATGCGGACAAAGGAGCAGAAGAAAAGAAGATCCCCGAAAGTCCAGGAGGGATTATTGGAGCTAAGAAGGGTGCACTTTGCGACGACGCAGGAACTTAAGATATCATCGCGGCGATCGTTTACCGATTACGCATCAGGCTCCTGTCCCTCGCGTATAAACATAATCGAGTTCAGTCTGTTTTCTTCCTTGTGTCCACTAACAGTCTTTTCCGTGTTAAAGTTCAGTCATTAAAATACAGTTTGCTCTAATTAACTCTTTTATTCCAAAACCCTTCACCAGAGTTCCTGATCCAGCTAAGGTAACATCTTACACTTATTAAATACTCTCTCGAGTTGTGAGACACGGAGAATTCACCAAGTCTTTAGACAATTGGCGCAAGCCAAAACTAAAGGTGCGGTCAAGAACTAGGGCCTCTTTCTCAATGCTAATACAGTGCTTTTTACTTTACATTTTTATAATTTTCTTAATTTTATTTTACACGTTCTTAGTAGAACGTGACACAATCATCCAACTTCAGTATTGAATTTTTTACAATTGACTCTGGTGCTCCTGTGTCGACCAGAAACTTGTAGACTCCGGTTGTTCCGTGTAATTTGATATGGAGGTCATAATATTTTCCTCCGGATCCAGTGTCACATCTCGTTGATCTTCGTCGGTCATCAGATACTTCCGTGGTGGCCCTTTGTCGATTGGTTGACTTCTCTGAAAATTTCTCAATTGTGGATTTTTTCTCCAACATTCATTCTCAAAATGGTTTAATTTATTACAATAACTGCATGACTTTTTAGCATCGCTTTTATCATTATTTCTATAGTTGCCTTTAATTTCATTCCTACCGTCCTGCCTGATATTATCGTATCTGGGTTTATTTCTTTAATTATTTATTGGCTCACCTCTCCTTTGCGTTCGGCTTCAAATTACTTCGTCGTCGCGCAGTCTTTTATCAAAAGCTCGTGCCTCCTGCATGGCGTGACGCAGAGAGTCAATTCTTATATTTAAAAGCCTTACCTCTTGCTCTGGTTTCAGTGATTGAATAAAGCGTCAGACATGGGAGTCGTCTTCGATGTACCGAATTCAAACTCGATATTCAATCTTTATTTGTTCAATCGATTTTTGCACACGGCGATGTAATTCTTCATATCTTTTTACATAATTATCTATGGATTCGTTCTGGCCCTGTTTAGTATTATTATGAAATGCTGACATTTGTTCATACGTTAAATCGGCCAGCCCGAAACTAGCTCGCAATGCGTTAGCTAAATCTGAATAGCCAGCACCTTGTGTACTTTCTCCTATTCTCACGGCCTCTCCCATTAATCTGCAAGCTATCACTTTTCTTAATAGGGCCTTTCTTTCAGCTTTATTTTCTAGCTGGTCTCGCGCATTTCTTAATTGATCGAGAAAATATTCACCGTTTGAACTACCGTCAAAAATTCTAATTTCACTCAACAATTCTTTAATTAACCAACGAGCATCTGCAGTAATTGTTGTTGCAGCTGGTGGAGCTGTCGGCTCAATCTTTGCTCCTTTAAGTAAATTTAACTCGGTCTGTAATGATATCTCGGTCTGCTGTATTGCTTGCAATTGCTCTAACAATATTTTCTCTGTCTGAGCTTGCGGTACAATTACTTCCTGATCTCTATCCATTTTTCTATCTTCAATTATCTCTATCAAAGGCTTATGTATACCGTCTACTTCGTAAAATCTATCAATCTCCTCGTCGGATTGTAAAGTAGAATTAGAATCTGTGTCTAAGCTTGTGCTTTTATTCATAAGGTAAGTGTATAGTTTCAACTAACCTTAATCAGCATTTTCTCTCGCTGAATTGCTTTGAATTGCCCTATTCGGAGTACGTTGTCCTTTTACTTAAGTTAGTTCCCAAAAAATTGAGTTTCTTAAAAAATCTCTAGAATTTTGCACAGAGGTAGATTTTTGAGTCCTGAACACGCTGGTATTTTTTTTAAACCCCCAAGCCATACTTAATTTTGAGATATTGGGCTCAGAAGTTTCAATTTTTTACATGGGATTCCTATGCTGAGCGCGTGAATTCATACTTATTTTGAAGGTTATTCTCTCATTGCAAACTCAATTTTCTTAAAATATTTTTTAAAAACAGGTTTTCTTGTAGGGCAAGATCTTAGAAATCGTATCGTACAAAGATAAACATAGCAAGCGATATTAACTTATGAGATATACAATCAAAAAGAATGAAAAATGCATGATTTTAGCATGATTTCGAGCAGCGGTGGCGACGGCGGCGCGTGGCGTCAGAGTGGGGGCAACGAGCGTCTATAACTACATTTTAGGTTAGCTATATATACGCTTCGGAACTACCTTAAAGAGGCAATTTTTCACCGAACAATTTCCACAGTCTTGATTCACTAATTTGATGCACCAAACACCAAACAACCGATTTTTCTCTTTTCGGCCTCGCACGTTGGGCGCCAATATGTAATAACTGAGTTTTAGGTATTTAAGTTTTTAAATATAATTATGTTTATTTCATTCTAAATGTTTATTAATAGGGTTGGCAACCGTTACTTTAAAAATATATTTTTTTAAAAGTACGCGATTTTCAATGAATTTTAACATTTTTTTTAGAATTTTTAAATCAAAATTGAGCAAGAAGAAAATTAAGAAAAGTTTTTAAAACTACGGGTTGATGGCGTCATTAACCCGAAATTCCATTAAAAGTATATCTATATATATTGAAATTTTAAAAAATTTAAACACTTGTAGTTCTTTTAATTTTAGTTTTTTTTAAAAAAGAAAAAATAAGTGTCAATTATTTTTCGATATTTTAACTAAATAAGCAAAAAAATATTATAAATTTCAAAAAGTTGCCAACCCTATTTAATTAAACAGCAATGCTCGCATGCAGGCGCTGGACGATAGACTGCCCGTGCGCGAGCAATTACACTTTCTTTATAGTTTACATTCTCATTGTTTAATATTAATCAATAATTTTACATAGTTACACAATCCATCATATGTACTTATGTTACACCAGAGAAATGCGTGAAAAACCAATTGACGATAATGAAGGATCAATCTTCAAGCTCCTCAACGAGGAGGCGATAATGAAAATTGGGTTGTCCGTTTGGGACAAACTTTGGAAAAGGTGTATGAAGTTCGGTACCGTTAGCGCTGGAATAGGCACCATAATTTTTATCTTTTATATCTTTAAGAGTGTCATCGATGTCGTCATTAGGAAAATCACCCTCTATTCAATCTTTGGATGGTCTTTCCATCTGCTAGGAGCCCTCTGGAGTTCCATCGGCCATTGCCTAATTTATTCGGCACAAAACCCAAATCAAGCTCACTTGCCCAGCCGGTACCAACTGAAAATATCCCGTTAGACTCTTAACGTCCTTCTATTCCGATTTGCAACCAGTTAGTGAACCATCTGGAGAGCCCCTCCCCAAAGCCGAAAAAATCCGAGGCAGATTCCAACAAATAGACTGCTTTCAAAAATGAGATAATTCTCTTTTTGCAGCTACTACATGTATTCTTTTAGATGCAGTATCTCCTTTAGTGTAGAAGTGAGATGTAGGAGTCCGCGATTCTCTTAAAAAGTATCGATTCTTAATAATCGGTTAAAAATAAGTATCACTCGTCTAAAATCCATACTTTTTCAAAAGAATCGAATAGAATCGATACTAAGTAAATTAATTGAGCATATATATACATATATCCTTTATTTTTTGTTCTTTGAGATAAGGTTCTTTAATTTTTTTAACATAAAATTTTCAATTAAATACATTCTTCTTTTTTTTTCAAACATCAGATAAATCTCAGAAATATAAATTTCAAACACATTTTGAAATTAATACGTCTAATGTTACTAAGCATTAAAAAAAAAATTAATTTTCTGCTTAATCTTTAGCTGGCACCGTGGGGTACTATAGTACCCCACTGTCTTCTTTACCTATCTTCGGTACCTAAAATTTCGTAAACCGGGTTTATAGCGACATCTACCTACACTTGAGGGATGAGGCTTGCCTTTCCCGCCATAATTAGTGCTCGTTGACCGTTAGTCTGCACGTAGCAGTTGTCGAAAGCGGTTTGGGGTACTGCAGGACCCCACGGTGCCATCAACGTTGATACAAGTAAAATTGGAGCATTTTTTTTTTCTTTTATTCATGCGTTAAAACACGTTTGAAAGGTAAGTAATTATTAAATCAGTCACTAAAAATTTTTTTTTCTCGATGCCATGAGTCCTACGACGTTTTATGTATATTCTCAGCATGGCGTATAATTTGCGGCCACGACTTTTGCGAGAGCACTTACTAGAAGTTGACAACAATGATGAAGAAGTTGAAAGCGATGGTCAGGATGAACCGTCTTGCTCTGAATATTCTTCAGAAGAATCTTCTGAAGAAGAAGGAGAAACGGACGTCGATATGGAAGTCCCGAGTGAGAATCAACAGCTTTTGCAGAGTCGAGAAAATCCACAGCGTGGTCGCCCGTCATCGAAACTTTATGGAAAAAATTGTTTCCAGTGGAATGTAAAATGTCCTTCTCGTAGATCAGGTAAGCAGCACACCAGGGGTTTTTTTCATATGCGCGCTGGGATTGAGCGCTTCTCTCTGTCTCTTTTTCTCTTTTTCTCTCTCTGTTTTTCTCTTTTGCTTGCACGCGTATTTTTGTAAAATGTTCACAAACTAACTTCAAGTTTTTTTTCTCGTTATAAAATTTATTCAGCCAAAATAATTTAAATATTATGAATTTTTATTTACAACAATTTTATTACTATAAAATTTTTATTATTTTTTTCGCCTTTTACAGTCAGGCAGTCAGATATTTTACCAGAAATAAAACCTGGTCCGGCCGGTAACGCTGCCGAAGCAAAAACAATTATTGATTTTTGAAATTGTTTATTTACCGATGAAATGATAAATTTAATAGTTGATAATACCAATTTAAAAATAGAAGAGGAAAGCTTACATTATGTGGTTGAGGAACGACAACAATCGTGGCGTTATCACACTGATCCAGTTGAAGTAAAAGCTTTCATTGGAATTTTATATTACTCTGGTTTATGGAAATCGGCTGATGTTGATGTGAACAGATTATGGGACAAAACTAATGGCTTATCTATGTATCGTAGTGCTTTTTCAAGGCACAGATTTACGTTTTTATCAACGTGTTTGCGCTTTGACAATGCAGATGAAAGAGAACAAGATGATAGATTTGCTCCTATCCGAAATTTATGGAACATGTTCATCGGAAACTGCGAAAAGAATTACACTCCAAGTCGTCAATGCACCGTGGACGAGCAGTTGTTAAGTTTCAGAGGACGTTGTAAATTTAGAGTTTACATGAAAGATAAGCCCGATAAATATGGCCTCAAAATTATAAGTTTGAATGACTCTCAAACAGCTTATATGGTAAATATGAATAAGTTTTTATTTTTTAATTTATGAAACCAATACTTGAAAAAAAAAAAAAAAACTAAATTTTATTTTTATTACAGATTAATGCTATTCCTTACTTAGGAAAGAATACTGAAATCTTGGAAGATAATGAAAGTGTTCCTGAATACTATTTTAGACTGGTAACTGTGCCAATTTACAACACTAACCGTGAAGTGACTTGCGATAATTGGTACACCTCGATTCCCTTACTTCACAGAATGCTGAAGGATCCGTATAATTTAAAAATTACGGGTACTATCCGAAAAAATAAACGAGAAATACCAGTTGATTTCGTGGTCAAAGTTCCCAAAAAAGATCGTCCCATGACTAAATTTTGTCATACTGAAAACATTACGCTTTTAACTTATGCGCCAAAGAAAAAAAAATCTGATAAGATAGTTCTAATTGCTTCGTCACTTTTGAAAACTGAAGAAATGACAGGTGACAAATCGAATATTGTCCTTCATTATAACAAAAATAAAGGAGGAACGGATACTTTCGACAAGTTATGCCATTCCTACAGTGTGCGTAAAAGATCGAATAGGTGGCCTGTTCGATATTTTTATGGGATCTTGGATCAAGCGATCGTTAATGCGAGAATTTTATTAGCTTGCAAAGAAGAACAGAGTGAAAATATTGAAAAAATCACTGCTATTTCTTGCTTGGAAACCCTTTCTTTTTATTTAATAAAGCCGTTTTTGGAGCAGCAACTTTCAATTTTAAAACTTTCAAAAGAGCTAAAGTTTGGAATCCGATCTATTTTAAAAATATCTGAAACATCGGTACGCTCTATAACTCAAGTTAATCTTGTAATTAAAAAAAGATGTAGTTTTTGCACTAGGGGAAAAGACAAAAAAACTGATAAAGCCTGTGGCGTTTGTTCGCGTCCGATTTGCCCGGACCATAGATTTTTAATTTGCCAAGACTGCGCTGGCACTTGAATAAAATGTTTTTTTTACAGTTTTTAACTTCTTCATGTAATATTTTATTAAAATGTACAGTTTTTTTGTATGAATCAAATAAAAAAATTGAATAACATTAAATTTTCTATAAATACCTAATGGTTTTTTTTTTGTAAGCCTCAGATGGTAATTTCTGAGAATAAATACCTTTTTTAAATAACCCATATAAACTATTATTTTTTCTTTATAGTCCACTACTTGGAGATAACCCAGCTAAAATTTTAGACCTTTTTATGAAAAAACAAAAAAGTTATGATTTTTTGAATAAAAACGGTTTTTTTTCTATTTTTTTCGACTTGTTGGATTTTTTTTTAGGACCGACTTTAGGTTATCGTTATTTAAACTATTACACTCTTTGATAGAACCTCTAAAGATCATGTCTGAATTTTTTTTAGTTCAAATAATGCATGTAACCTCTATTTTTTTCAACTTTTGTCCGTGGGGTACTATAGCACCCCACGGTGCCAGCTATGTTACACCACAGAAGCATGCCAGCTAAAGGTTAAATTAGAATTTAAAATTATGATCTACATTAAATTTTATACTTAATTATAATAAATGATTTTCTTAAGTATGTAAATGATAACTTACATAAAACTTTTACATTATAAATGATAAACATTAAATTAAATCACAAAATGACACAACACTTTTACATTGAAAACGGGTACGCAAATTTAAAATAACTTTAAGTTTCAATAGTCAAAGTATTTAAGCATTATTTTTCTCCTTTATTCGTACTATGCCCCAATCTTCGTTCGGTCGAAAAGCTAAAAAAACTAGCATATTGACGTGTTTTGGAAGTAATTGACTTCTTATTTCACTTCTTATTTTACCTGCTGTAGAAAATAATCGCTCTGACGGAATACTTGATGCAGGAATTGTCAAATAATCTAAGCCGATTTTATTCAAATAAGGGAAAGATTTTTCTACTCCCAACCAGTAGTCAAGAGGGTCTTCAGAACGTTCAATTTCTGTCAGATCAAGATACTGTTCGAGCTCTACCTCTTCTGAAGACTGATCACGTATCTTGGAACGTTGCAGTTGATCATGAATATCCCATAAACTTGACTTTTTATGTAACTCATTCCTGGTTTGAATCACTGCCGGAGCTGAAGTTAAGGATTCGGCTTGTCTGCTTCTTTTTTTAGGAAGTTCTTGTTTTATAAAATTTTTCGTCGTTACTATTGCTGGTGGAGATTTGAAATACATTTTTTTGAACCTGGGATCTAGAAAAGTCGATACAGCTAATAGTTTATTTTGCTCAATATATTTGAACTGCATTAATAAAATAGCTGAAATTTTGTCTTTAAAAGCAGTGCCTTGATCAGTATCAGGTGAGATGGAGTCATAGGAATTTTCCAAAAGTCTAACCAGCGGTATAACCAAACTCGCAGTAGGGTATTTTTCCCCTCCGATTTTTTTTAAAACTCACGAATTGGCAGCATACTTACTAAGACGTCTTTCATTAAACATGATTCTTCTCTGGTAAGCAAGTCAAGTGGCTTTGAGCACTGTGACATAGCAGAAAAAAGATGTGTTTCTAATTGAAAATACCTTTTAATCATATTTACAGTGGAATCCCATCTTGTGGATACTGATTGGATCAGTTTAAGAGTATTCCCTTCACATACACCATCCATGGCACTGTCTGATTAGTTTAACGATACTTTTGATTTTATCAACGATTAAACTCAATTCTTGAAAGTCTTTAAGCGAATCAGGTATAATACTACTCAGTATGTGTGCGATACACGGCAACCATTTTTTTTCTCCTACTAGGTCGATGCACGCCTTTTTTATATTTGCAGCTCCATCCGACACAATAACTAAAATTCTTTCAACTTTGATTCTGAATTCCTTGAAAATTTTTTGTAGATTTTGCAACAGGTATTCAGCTGTATGTCTTTCTTTTAATGGAATACATCCTAAACTGCTACTGAGTAGTTTATTTCCTTTTATATAGTGGACTGTGACTCCAATGTACGTATCGTTTGCAAGATCGGTCCAGTTATCACAAGTTATGCAGTAACAATTCACACTCTCTAATTCAACAGCAAATTTGTCTTTCAACAAATCATATTTTATCTCCATCTTTCTGGTGATAGTATCCGCACTAGGCATTTTGTAGAAAGGGCATATGAACTCCATTACCGCTTTATATCCTCCATGTTCAACGAAAGACAGACACAGTAAATCTTTGCAAATCATATACAGGATTCTATTTGAATTTCATCTTTTTTAAAACCACTGGCAAAAAGAAATAAATCTTAGGAAAATCATAATTAAATTAAAAATTTATTTATAGCTAAAGTAAATAGATGATATTGCATGATAATATGTATATTAATAATAAATTTCACTTTTAGCTTTCATTAGATAAAATAAATTTTTAAAATGCCTCAGACATCTGATAAAAAATCTTAATGATATAAAAATATATTTAACTTTAATAATAAAACATTGAATGATAATAATTGTAAAATTTTTAATGTTTTAACCTGAATTTTGTTTTGAAAGAATATGCCACTATTTTTATATTTTTTAGCTCAATGTATTTTTTACCTGTTGAAATAATTTGTATTAATTTTTATCAGTATATATTCTACTGATAATTAAAAATTTTTTTAAATCACATTTTTCATACCTTGGAACGATTTAATGTTTTCAAAAACATCTTTTACAGATAAAGATTTGTTGATTGAGCATGGTTTTTTAATGATTTTTTTATCTAACTCATTTGTGGCTGGTCTTTTTTCGTCTTTGAAAAATAGTGGATGTTGTTCCCTTAAATGTTTAAGCATGTTTGTCGTGTTACCACAGTAGGAAAAATCTTTTTGACAGTGGAGACACTGGAGTTTATCACCCTTTTTTTTACATGGTCCCAAATAACACTGGATTGTCTTTTATTTCTGGATAAGCTATTATTTTCATTTTTATTTAAATTCACTTGTGAAATTAATTCACTCCTAAAAAATAAAAAATAAAATAAAGTAAAGCATGAGTTAAAAATTTTTAAATAAAACTTTATATAAAAGTACTGCATACTTATTCTCTTTACTCCCTGAAGCTTCACTGTTATTTAAGGAATTTTTTTCAATGTTGCCAGAGTTATTTTTATCTGGATTAAACTTAGTGAATTGGGTAACTATTCTTTTGTCGGCTGAAAAATTGATTGATGATGTGCAAGCAGATTTTCTGTTAATATTGGCTTGATCCGATGAAGGAAGATGATTATCTTTATTTAAGAGAACAGGACTATGTATGTCAAAGATTATAATATACTCTACGTCATCTATAGAGATCCATAATTTTTCTATATCTTCTTTGTTTGTGTATAAATTTCCTTTTTTATAGTAATTCATTAAAAAGTTAAGTGAAAATTCTATGTTTCCATGTTTGATCTTTATGTAATCAGAGGTAGTAACCTCAAGTTTTTCCCCAGGGAACTCGTCGCTTAAATTAACTTTATAATAAACACTAAATCTTCTCGAATCCATTTTAATAAGTTTAAATAATTTTTACACTACTCGTAGTTCGAATTTAAATGTATTAAAGGGTCATAGAGATCATAGATTATTTTATAGTCAATATCTTTTATTGATATCCAAAGTTTAGTGAGAGAATTTAAATCAACGATATTGTTATTTTGAATGTAACGAATTGGGAAAATATAAGCGTAATTATTTGCATGTTTGATTCGAATGTATTCTTGCAAACAAATATTACGAATAACCCCGTCAGGAAAAAGCCCCGGCTTGTTTATAGTGAAGAAGATTTCAAATATACGAGCCATATAGATATTTAAGCAGTAGTTTTCTATTTTGATCACAGATAATTAATTTGAGTCGAGTCTAACCTCTATTCTGAATTTGTAACTTTAATTTTCATGCAACTATTTTTTATTTTAATCTCACTTTCTTTGTAAACTAAAGTAGACATATGGCAGTATGGCCAGACAGAAGGGGCGTGGCCTAATGACGTCACCACTAGCCCCAGCGCCAGTCCTGGCGGGAGTCCCCGCTGCCCTACCAGGGTAGCATAGCGCGGCGGAGGTGGCGTGACGTCATCAGCTGTAGGGCCCTGCGCGCATTATGCAAATTATATGCAAATTTTATGCAAATTTTTGGAATTTATGCAATTTTTTTTTTTTTTTTTTTACAGAGTTAAAATGCTAGTTGTATTCAAATTTTTAAAGATTTCAGATTTTATGCAACTTTGAAAATTTTTTAAGAGTATAATTTTAGTTGTATTCAAATTTTTGAAAATTTTAGATTTAATTTTTTACAGGGTTCTACAAATTTACAGGGTGCTGTAACTCTATGGTTCTCGAGATAATATCAGAATTTTTATTTTTTGCAAGATGGTTTTCGAAAATGTCTGTTCGGTAAAATTTAATTTTCTACAAATTTACACGGCTTACTAGGCAAGTCGTAACTCGAAAGTTTTCGGGTCGTTGAGATGCTATTCGATTTTGCTCCGGAATTTTTTTTTCAAATTTACAGGTTTTGGGTATATGAAAAATTTATTTACAGGATGTTGTAACTTAATAGGTAGTCGAGATGGTATCCGAATTTTTTATTTTGTCGCGCGTTTTTTCGAAAACGATAGGTAGTGCTGTAAAATTGTATTTTCTTCAAATTAAGACGAGACACTCGATAGGTAGTCGAGATGGTATCAGAACTTTTATTTTTACGAAAACGTTAGTTCTATAAAATTTAATTTTTCCAAATTAAGACGAGCAAATCGTAACTCGATAGGTGGTCGAGATGGTATCGGGATTTTATTTTTCGAAAAGAGGAAATTTTCGTTTTATTACACGGCTCGCTTTTTGGTGTTTAGGGAGATTTTTGAACAGCGGAGAAATTGCGGCTTCCTTGAGGCAGGCCTAGACGTGTATGACGTCCCTTTTACAGTCGCGCCAAACGATAAGTATCACGCTGTTTTACAATCGGGCGCGGGAGGCCCGAGTCAGGTATGCACTGACTCTCCCCGAACAACAGGGTTCATAACACTGCCGATAGGTATCTCGATGACCGTTCCTTAACTGATTGTAACGTCTTTGGGCGTTACCTGGCTAATGACCTTTCGGCATCGGTGTCGATGCTCTTTCCCTCCCAAGTGTCTTTTTTCTCGTGTTTATGTCCCTGGGGTCTGTTTTTATCATCCTATGGCGAGTTTCGACTCGTAAAAGATCTCTCCACCGATACCTTTCGCAGGGTGAAATTTTCCCTACCTTGACTGTTTTCTCCGAGAAAAGTTGGGGTGAACTCATGTTTGCGAGGACTTTTCTCAGGTTTGACTCAACAGTCCTATCTTGAACATTTGAGAGTCATCATCGTGCTTAGGTTCGCAGCTCTCTTGAGTATTTTTTAGTGTTCGTGAACTTGAGCTTAATTTTCGCGAGTTTTTTTTTTCATTCACAATGGATTTGTCGAATCAAGATATTTTTAAGATGCCTGAACCTGTTGTGAATGAGTTATTGTTCGTGACAGTGATAGAGGTGATGTTTTATTTACGTGACTTCTTACACCTTGGCAATGTGGGTGGGGAGTTTTATACAGCTCTATTGCGTAGACTGTATGAAAACTCAACCGACGAACCGTACAATGTGTTTGTGGAGTTATTGGAAAGGTGTGCAACTAGTGAAATTTTAATAATTTACAACAAATTTATTCAAAATTCTGAGAACATCGTGCGTATGGTGACGATTATGGGAGACCATATTATTCAGCGAGAGTTGCAAGATAAATTCCCTGAAATCATGGAGCAGTGGCACGAAATCAAAAGTGAGTACTTTTTTATTTTATTTTTATTATTTTTATTTTTCCTACTAATTTTTTTTTGCTTTTTTTCATAGTTCAGTTTGCGCGAGTGCAGGCTGAGAGGGAGTCAAGAAAACTGAGTGTTTTCAGAGATCGAGTTCTCGAGAGCAAGGATCGTGAAAGGAGCTTCAGGAAAAAAGTTCAGAAGTACCAGGAGAATTATGAAAACTGGAGGAAGCGAAAATCGCCAACATTTCCTGAGCCACTTGCAAAAAGACCCAAAACAAAACAAACGTTAGATGAAGTTATGTTATTTTAAAAAATAAAAAATTAATTAAAAGTTTTTTATAAATTTGTAATTTTTTTTATAGAGTACACCGTTGTCACCAATGCTCCGAGTTTTATTGACTTGGTTGTTCAAAATTACAGGAAGGCAACGGATATTGTTCATATAAATGATTCAGATTTTGAGGGTAACTATATTCTATTGTAGATTTTTTTATAATTTCGTTATTACATGAATGAATATTTCAAGTGAATTTTTTTAATTTTCAGATGAGTTCGACATCGCTCATGTAGAGCCTGGCCCGTCACGTTCATGCCCCCCGCGGCAGGTGTCAGGTTCAAAGACACAGCAGGTTGCAGAAGCTGAATCGCCAACGGTTCCTGCTAGATCACAGTCGGCATTACCAAAATCAGACGATACCGACTCTGAAGGTAAATTTTTAACTTCTTTTTAGAAGAAAATTAAGAATTTTTGAAAATAAAGTTTTTAATTTTTCAATTTTCAGGAGAGTTTGCTGATGATTTCAGATCAAAACCAGTGGCGAGGACTGCCATGCAGTCAAATGATGGTAAAGAGTAATTTTTAAAATTTTAAATATATTAATTGAAAAATATTCATTAAAACTTTTTTTTTTTTTTAGGAACTGACTCCTCAGACTTGCAGTCGCAAGCTACGCAGGACTCGCAGCACAGTGAAAATCAAACGCTGGTGACCATTGCAGAGGTTCATCAGAGTGACGAACACCAAGGTAACTTTAAAAAAAAAAATAATTTTAAATAATTAATTGAAAAATATTCATTAAAACTTTTTTTTTAGGAACTGACTCCCCAGGCTTGCAGTCGCAAGCGACGCAGGAGTTGCAGCACGGTGGAAATCAGACGCTGGTGACCATTGCAGAGGTTCATCAGAGTGACGAACAGCAAGGTAACTTTAAAAAAAAAATTTTTTTGTAAATTATTGACAAAATATATATTAATAAACTTTTTTCTTTTTCAGAGGGTAGCACAGATTTGCAACAGCAAACAGTACAGCAAACCCAGCAGTATGGACAAGAGGAGGAGTCACCAGCGTCGGAGCGGCTACAAGAAAAAATGAAATGTAATTAATAATTTTATATTTAGTTTTCTAATATATAATTATTAAAAACAAACACCATAATTTTTTTTTACCGATATCCCCTGATTTTGACTCTGTTTTAAATTTAAATCAAAATTAAATTTTTACTTAAAATCAATATTTTTAATTTAGTCAATTTCAAGAATATTTGATTAATAAGATTTAATGAAATAAAAAATTTTAAAAAAGACTACGAAATAAAGTTTACATTTTTTACCACCAACAGTTTTGGAATTAAAATATTGTTTTTTCAAGAATATTTGACAAATAAGATATATTCAAATAAAAAATTTTTTAAAATACTGTACGAAATAAAGTTTGAATTTTTACTAAAAATCAGTTTCAAGAATATTTGGAAATCAAGATATATACAAATAAAAATTTTTTTAAAATACTGTACGAAATAAAGTTTAAATTTTTTACTACCAACAGTTTTTGAATTAAAATATTGTTTTTTTAAAAAATATGGATGGTGAAAAATTAAATTTTATAGAACGACCGTTTTCGTAAAAATAAAAACTCCGATACAGTTACTTTTTTATTATGAATTTTTTCGCGATAATTTTTTGAATAATTCAATACTTTGTTTTAATAAACGTTAAACAAATTTTTAAATTGAAACTAGCGTTAAGCAAGCAGCTGGTGGTTCCCGATCAGCACTACCCACAACAGCGTGTTCACTAGTCACCACAACAACCTGATCTGGAGCGGATAGAAGAGGACCAGGCACAGCAACAGGATGATTTACAACCGGGTGTCCCGCTAAACCAGGTAGGTGGCGGCTTAAATAGTAGATTTTCAGTCACGGGTAGACGCGAAAATTACGTTAGAAGATTCGGGATAAACGGAATTGTCTTTACTGTAAAAATAAATCCACCGCGGGGCGATGAAAATTTAATTGATTACTTGGAGTTAACTTTTCGCGAAATTTTCAAAATTCTCATCGACGAGAGCAAGTCAGTGGACGATTGGTTGGGGTTACGGATCGATAGCGATCAATTTTTAAACGGCGCGGCATTTTTACCCCTTCAACCTGTCGATTCGATAACATTTTGAGACGTTTGGGAAATTATTACTAAAGTTATTCAATCGAATAACAATTTTTTTATAGATAATAGCTTTCAAATTCATGCTACTTACGTCGAGGTTCCGAGAGGTTTAGGTCGGAGAGTACCCTTAACCAACGACACGGTAAATAAGAAATCGATTGTTAGGATTAATAACAATGATAATCTTTGTTTATTAAGAGCGTTGGTTGTAGGGGAAGCTCATTTAGGTTATTTAAAAAGTAGGGACAAATCGGATTACGATATAGCGTGCGTAAGGGTGGTTTAGTACAAAATAAAATGGTGAAACGTATTTTGAAAAAGGCTCGAGTTGAAATACCTGAAAACGGTTCAGGTATGTTTGAAATAATAAAATTTCAAGACTATAACAAAACATTAAATATAGCTTTTATAGTCTACGAGAAAGACACAATCGGTAAAAAGGGTGCACATTTTTTCGACGGCCGAAAAAAATTGGAAAAAGTTGATGGTATCATCAATGTTTTATTTGACACGAAAAATAAACATTTTGATACCATCACTAGTTTAACAGGTTGCGTAGGGGCAAATTTTTTTTGCAAAGACTGCAACAAAAAGTATGCAGCACGTAAATCTCACAAGTGCCAATTTATTTGTTCTTGTTGTTTTAAATCACCCGCTTGCGATACAAAAAATAAGAAAAAAACTTGTGAGTCGTGTAATAAGTGGTTTTACGGTGAATCATGTTTTCAAAATCATGTAGAAAAACCCGATGAGAGAAAAAAATCAATTTGCGAGTCCGAACGTTTATGCGGCAAGTGTAAAAAACAATGCACTCCAAAGCACAGATGCGGTGTTGCTTATTGTAAAGATTGTAAGTCGGTACACTTACTGAATGATCTTTGTAGTATGCAACCGTTAGAAAAAAAAATAAAAGAAGACGATAAATTTCTTTTTATTTTTTTCGATTTAGAAACGCGTCAAGACGAGCGTTTGAACGAAACTTCGACCGTCAAACACGTTCTGAACCTTTGTCTCCTGCAGAAACGATGCGCCGATTGCATCGATAAACCCGATATTGATAGGTGTAATAGTTGTGGGGTTCGCGAGTAAATTTTCCGTGAGAACCCGGTAAAAAACCTTGTAGATTTTACGTGCCTTAGGAGCAATTCAATTTTTAAATCGATCGTTTGCATCGCGCACAATTTATCTGGGTTCGACGGTCAATTTTTGCTGTCCGAAATGACAGAACGCGAAGACCCTATAACACCTAACATTATTTTAAACGGAACCAAAATAGTTTTAATGACCGTCAATAGAAAAATAAAATTCATAGATAGTTTGAATTATTTTCACATGAAGCTCAGTGCTTTACCAAAGACTTTTGGTTTACCGGAAAACCAAAAAAAAGGCTATTTCCCGCATCTATTTAATACTTTGAAAAACAAAAATTATAATGATGTTTTACCGGACGCTAAGTATTACGATCCTGATTCGATGTCTGAAAACGACCGCGCTCAATTTTATCTTTGGTATAACGATCAAAAATCTAAAAACGCGAAATTTGATCTCCAAAAGGAAATAGTAGAGTAATGCCGAATGGATGTAGAAATATTGCGTGACTCGTGTTTGGCTTTTCGTCGTATTTTTTTAAACGTTGGGGACGTGGATCCATTCATCTCGGCAACTACGATCGCGTCTACTTGCTCAAATGTTTTTAGACAAAATTTTTTGAAAAAAAATACAATCGGTATTTTACCACCCAACGGATATAATCGGGCGAATAAACAATCGGAAAAAGCCATCGAATGGCTGCTTTTTATAGAAAAAAATCTCGGAAAAAATATTATCCACGCGGGAAGATCGCGCGAGTATAGAGTAAACGGGAAATATTTGGTTGATGGTTTTTTACCACCTGATGCACCTTCGGAAAAAGGAACTATTTACGAGTTCCACGGATGTTACTATCATGGGTGTCCGGAATGTTTTCCGAATGATCGGCATAAAAAAATTCATTCGCATGAGGCTTTCGATACTCTGTATGAAAAAACTCGCGAAAAAGCCGAAACTTTAATCTCGTGGGGGTTCAAAGTTATAGAGATGTGGGAGCACGAGTTTGATGAGTTAAAAAAAAACGATTTAAACTTGTGCGACCACTTAAACAATCATCCTATAATGAAGACCGTAAGACTGAATCCACGCGACGCTTTTTTTGGGGGTAGGACAGAGAATTTTGTAACCTCTTACAAAGCCGCTGATAACTAGAAGATCTCGTACATAGATATAATTAGTCTGTATCCCAGCGTGTTAAAAAGCGGCGTTTTTCCCTTACTTCATCCCCAAATTTACAAAGGTTCGGAGTGTGAGGAGGTCCTAGTTGAGGGTGATAAAAATAATTTATCGCGCATCGAGGGATTAGTCAAGTGCAAGGTTTTACCCCCACGAGACTTACACTTGCCTCTACTCCTGGTCAAGATGCACAATAAATTAATGTTTGCTCTGTGTCGTTCCTGTTGCGAGAGTATGAATGAAGGCGATTGTATGCATGAGAGTGAAAAAGACCGCGAGTCTTTAGGTACTTGGGTGAGCTTAGAGTTAAAAAAAAGCCGTTGAATTGGGGTATATTATAAAGGAGATTTATGTAATCTGGAATTTTGAAACCACCGTATACGATAAATCTAACGGTACTGGTGGTTTATTTACAGATTATATAAATACCTTTTTAAAAATCAAACAAGAGGCTAGTGGGTGGCCTGCTACATGCACGGATGAGGCTAGCAAACAGCGGTACTTGAGCGAGTTTAAAGAGGCTGAGGGGGTCGAGCTCGAGTACGAGAAAGTAGCCAAAAATCCTGGTTTACGCGCTGTAGCAAAATTATCATTGAACTCACTCTGGGGCAAATTATGCCAGCGCGAATCCTTACCGCGTACTGACATAGTTAAGACGCAGGAAGGGTTGTTAAAACGTTTGACAGACCCTAAAATTGAAGTAATGGATATTCTCGCCCCCAATTCAACTGTAATTTACGTGAGCTGGCGGTACACAGACGATGCTGTGACCACAACGGGATACACAAATGTTGTAGTTGCTGCTTTCGTGACGGCACAGGCTCGTCTCAAACTGTACAGTTACTTAGAAAAACTAAATAAAAGAGCCTTGTACTGCGACACCGATTCCTGCGTATTTGTATCTAAAACTGATAATCCCAATGAGTATCAACCTCCTCTCGGAACGCTGTTGGGTGATATGAGCGACGAACTGAGTGATTACGGTTCCAACGCTTTTATTCAAGAGTTTATAAGCGGGGGGGGGGGGCCAAAGTTTTACGGTTATCGCGTCGTATCACCGGATAGTGAGACTACAAGTGAGTGTGTTAAAATCAAGGGAATAACTTTAAATTATAGAAATAGTGAGAAAATTAACTTTGAAAGCATTCATGAATTAATTAAAAACGCGTTTAATGCACCGGATGATAAAATTGAAATTGATTTTAAAGCCATACGTCGACTACCAACGCACTATGATACAGGTAAAAGGGTGTCGCCAGCGCGTATCCATTTCGAAGACTGAAGGGGAAAAGATCAAAGTTGGCTTATTTATCCTTATCTGTAGCATCGTGCCGTAGCCCTGTGGTTTTAGTAGCCGTTCTAAAATTTTTCAAGGTGCGTCACGGTGTCTTTTCTTTTCGATAGCTACTTTTAATAATATTATAGCATCTGGTATAATTCGGTACAGTGGACCTAGCATTAATTTTTAAAATTTTACTAGTTGTCACTGTTGTAAATAAAGGATCGAGGATCGTTAAAAAAGAGTTCAGTGTGGTTAAAAAGAATTATAAACGTTTATTAATGTAAAATAATATACTTGGCTTCGATAAGCCATACATCGCGCGACCGTACGCGCGAGAGTCAGCACGGAAGAAGACCAAGCCGTCGGTCTTCAGCAGCAGCTTTAGAACACAGGCATGCGCACAGCAGTCTTGAATACGACACGTGTTCAAATAATAATATAAATAATGTTGGAATATTCACATAATTCAACACGCCTCCTTGAATTTACAACATTTCACTTTTATCTTAGACCTTAGACAATCTTGTACCTTTAGCTTAGTTCTTACAATTTAATTTTACAAACTCATCTTATAATCTAACTATCTCAAATCAATCTTAACGCATCTCTAATTTTAACAAATTTTATTTTATCTAAACTTTTAGGTAAATAAATCAGCCAAATTAAATTTAGAATCTATCCTCATAATATCAATAACGCCATTTTCATAGTTCTCATTAACATAATGATATTGCACTTCAATATTGCAATTCGAATTTTTTGTAAAATTCCCGTACTTTGCAATTGCTACCGCACCAGAGTTATCTTCATAAATTCTTATCGGTTTTTCTATCCTCAAATTAAACGATTCATTTAACAAATGCTTTACAATAGAATATTCCTGTATAAGTACGAGAACGGCGTCGTTTCCACGAGAGTTGGATGTTTCCAAACATAAGAAAAAGTCCAACTCGAGCAAGAGCGTTGCCGATTTCGTGCTTTTACAGGAATGTGCTGTTTGAGATTTCGCACCTCTTTTTGAAGGACTACACCGGTCAGCTGAGCGACGGATGTCACGAAAGTCCGGCTACCAACATCCACCCGCAACACTCTCGCTCTGCCCGTGATCGCGGCCTCATCGCTTCGCGGGTCTTGCGAGGGCGACTCGTTTCTACGCCTTGTTCGGCATTAGTCTAAGTTTAGTATCCCTAGTTTGGCATTCTGTAAGGTTTAGTAGCTCTTGTTTGGCATTCTAATTAGTATAAGTTTAGTAGCCCTAGTTCGGCGCTCTGAGAGTTCGAGTCCTCCCGGTCAAAACTCTTACTCGATTCTCATGTATATAGTTAACATAGAATATAGATAAGTTATAGTGTTTGTTATATAAAGTGCTTTAAGTTATTTATTTAACCCCCTAAAATAACACTCCTCATCCTCGAGTTGATGGACTCGATAAAATCCATCTGGTTCTTCGGTAAATAAGCCCTCAATTACAAACATCTGCTTTCTCAAATTTGATAGATAATCTTGTTAATTTTTACATAATATACCAAGAGACTCTATAGCGAATTATTTTAAGAATGAAATTTCAGTGTCGCTTAAGATTAGTTTATCGCTCCAGCTTCATATTAGATAATAATCGGTACACAAAGGTTGACATCTGATGCGAAAAACTCTTTCGTTTCTCGCATCTGATGCGAGAAACTTTTTACGATAAGAGTTTCAAGAGAATAGGCTTGTTTATCGTATAGTATACGCAACGAGAAACGGAGGTATTCTCGGTTCAGATTTGAGAAATAAAATTTCAATTACTGCTTGTGATAAAGCAGTGTATTCAGCAAAAGTTGAACATTTTGTCACTACATTCTGTTTTCGCGTTTTCAAATAAATAAAATTTCCGAAAAGTCTAATTACAAAATCGATTGTTGATTTTCTGTCTATATTACTACCTGCAAAATCTGAATCAACCATACAATCTAATTTTACTCTATTTACATTCTTATCATTTTATGTTAATTTTAAATTCTTAGTTTTATACAGATATTTTAAATTTCTTAAAGCATATTTATAATGTGTTTGATCGTAACAACTTTGAAATCTACTCAAATAATTAACATTATAAGTAATATTAGGTCTCTTGCCTGTGATAATATATAATAATTCGCCAATTAAATTTCTATATTTTATCCTTTCATCAACTTTTGTCGCTTGATTTAATTTCCAATTACTCTCGATAGGAGTTTTATATAATTTCGCATTCTCAAGATTATATTTTTCAGCCTAAGATTCAATATATTTTGTTTGACTTAAAGTCATCGATTTCATATTTTCACTATAATCCACATCGATACCAATATAACTCTTGATTTTACCCAAATCCTCCATAACAAATCTCTGCATCAAACTAGCTTTAATCTCTCTGATCTTATCAAGATCCTTGCAAGCAATCAGCAAGTCATCAACAAAAACTAAAATATATATTGGATCTCTGCCTTTGTTATTTGCATATAAACAGTAGCCATAATTACTTCTTTCAAGTCCTAACTTTTCAATAAAAGCATGAAAACATTCGTACCAAGCTCTAGAACTTTCTCGCAAACCGTAAAAAGCTTTTAATAATTTACAAACCTTATTCTTACCAGTTTCATAACCTTTAGGTTCATAAATGTAAACTTCGGATTTTAAGTTGCCATTTAAAAATGCTGTTTTAACATCCATTTGTTCTACAAATAAATTATTCGCACAACTGTAACTTAATAAAATTTGTAAAGTTTGAATTTTACCGACAGGTGACTTAACACTTTCCAAATATTCTTTCTGTTCATCATTTTTCTTTTCATAAATCCATTTAACATCAATTATTTTCTTACCTTTAGGTTTGTCAACAACTAACCATGTTTTGTTTTTATTTAAACTTTCAATTTTAGAATTCATTGCCTTTCGCCAATTTTTCGATTCGCTGAAGTTTAGCGCCTCCACGAATGTATTCGATACATACGCATTTACATAATTTACATGAATACAATGTGTTACAGGATTACAGTATCTTTGAACAGGATTTCTTTTCCTATTCGATTTTTTAGGGATGGACAAATTTTCATTCTCATCAATTTTTCCATTTCTCTCAATATTTTCATTAATCATCTCATCAATATTTTCAACATTATCACGCTCGTTTGAAATATTTTCATCCGGTTCATACTCATCATCATCATTATCTCTCTCAGAATCATCTTCATTCTCTAACCTTAAATTAATACAATTTTCTTCATCAACATTTTCATTCACATTCATATTCATTTTTTTCATGCAAATTAACTCTTTCTCATTTTCGATTACTTTAAGGGGAACCACCGGCTATTTTTCAGCCTACACTTTAAAAAATGCTAGGAAGCTGAAAATTTTTTTTTTATTTAAAATTGCTCATCTCCGACGATGCTGCAAGAAAATTTGCAAAAAAGAGTTTTTACATCGTTTTATAGGGTTTTTTTCCAATTTTTGATCTGTCACATCGACGCGTTTTTCCGTACAGCTGGCGCATCGCTTGGAATTTCGTAAAACCAATACGTAAGATTGTAGATCTATTCAAGACGCATCGTTTAAAAAAAATTTGTCCAGATCGGTTGAGTAGAAAAAAAGGAATTCGACTTTGAAAATCAAGTGTAAGAGAAATTAACTTTTTAATCGTCTACTTTTTGTTTTTCTTAAATCTATTGGAATACATATATATCTTACGTTCCAATCATACATTTGTAACCTATTTTCATAAACGAATGATACAGTAAAAATAAAATAAAAAAACTAATCATTTTTGCTTAGTATAAGCATAAAAACAGTATAAAAAACTCACAACGTGTAACTTTTTCATAACCTTACATCTCCATTTTTAGTTTGAACAGTTATAACAACTATTATAGGTAAAAAAAAAACCATGAATTTTTTTTCAAAAACAGAACAGTATTTTTCGGATAATTAATAAACAGATCAAATCCAAAAGAGTTGGACAACACCAACAGCTCTACCAGAAACTGCTCTCTTTTTTATATATAAATAAACAAACAAATTCGTGAGAATACGTAAAAATCGCAGACTGACGCACGCGTTAGCTTTCAGGCAGTGGCTAATCTCTAAAATACCTAACTCGCGAATATTCGCGTTTTATTTTTCTTTTTAAACATAAAAAGAAAAAAAAGTTTTTTTAAAATGTATTACTTAGTACGATTTGGAGTTCAAAAAATTACTTTTATTTATTGATTTTTTAATTTACTATGGTCGCATTAAATGTTCAAATCAAAAAAGGTTATGAAAGATTTATAAGTTGTGAGTTACTTATTCTGTTTTTATGCTTATATTAAGCTAAAATGATTAGTTTTTTTATTTTATTTTTACTGTAGTATTCGCTTCTGAAAATAGGTTACAAATGTATAATTGGAACGTAAGATATATATGTATTCCAATAGATTTAAGAAAAACAAAAAGTAGACGATTAAAAAGTTTATTTCTTTTACACTTGATTTTTAAAGTCGAACTCCTTTTTTTCTACTCAACCGATCTGGACAATTTTTTTTTTAATCGACACGTCTTGAATAGATTTACAATCTTACGTATTGGTTTTACGAAATTCCAAGCGATGCGCCAGGTGTACGGAAAAACGCGTCGATGTGACAGATCAAAAGTTGGAAAAAACCCTATAAAACGATGTAAGTTTTTACAATTTGCAAAAAAGGGTTTCCTTTTTTGCAAATTTTCTTGCAGCATCGTTGGAGATGAGCAATTTTTAATAAAAAAAAAGTCTTGTTCGAACGCTCGTCTGAGTAGGACGTGTTTGTCAACAGCAAAAGTAGTGGGCGTATCGTGTGAGAAAGCTCGATTCTCGGAGCTTCGAGGTTATCTGACAGTGCCCGGGTGTTTAGCTCTCCGATGGAGAAGAACAAGAACCCTCTCAAGTCGTCACCAAGTAGCTGATACAACACTCAGAAAGAGTTAGCGACTGAGTCCTGTCGCTTCTGACAGCACAGTCCAAGTACACCGCTGTCCGGCTGTTATTAGGGCAGTTACGGCTTCAGGTCGGAGTTACGATCTCGCGGGCGAGGTCTTCACAGACCTTGACTATGCAGATGATATGGGCCTCATTGCGGACTCGCCCGAGGCGATGAGAATCCTCCTGAGATCTGCGGAGGATGCTGCTGCGGCTCTTGGCCTCACCTTCAACCCTGCAAAATCTGCCACTCTGCACCTGAAAGGCAGGGGTGTTGATGCGGTCAGGAGAACGCAGTTAAGCATACAGGGTGAACTGATGCACGCCTTAGACCATGGCAAGGTCTACGAACCCCTTAACATGTCTGGCATTAATTACTTTGTTATTTAACAAGACTCTATAGCTATCATTATAATTACCTACTAAAATACCTACTTTAGCTTTATCATCCCATTTACCTTTCCTTAAAACTTCAGGGATTCTCACAAAAACTTTACTGCCATAAATCTTTAAATTTTTCACATTAGGTTTCTTGCCAAAAAATATTTCAAAAGGAGTTTTATTCTCTTGAGTATTAGCAATTGTACAATTTTTTAAATAAGAGACTGTTTTATAAATTCAGGCTAATACCTGTTATCAATTCCCGCTTCCCAGGCTAAACAACGACCGATATCCATTGCGGATCTGTTGTATCGTTCTGCTACACCGTTCAATTCGTGTACGTAGCTTGGGCATGGTGACAACTCAATACCTTTATATTAAACAAAATTATAAATTTCGTGATTCAAATATTCTTTACCGTTATCACAACGTAATTTCTACAATTTTTTACTAAAAAAATTCTTGACTAAATTCACATATTCTACGAAACAACCTGCTGTTTCATTTTTACTCTTAATGCAGTAAGTTCTCGTGCATTTACTGTCATCATCTATAAATGTCAAAAAATATTTCTCTCCACAATAACCAGTAAATATATGTGGACCATTCAAATCGGTATGGATCAATTCCAAAATCTCCGACGATTCAGTTCTCTCATTATCAAATGGTATATTTGCCATTTTACTCTGTATACAGTTTGCGCATTTCAAGATATAATTTTCTAACTTATCTGGCAAACCTTCTAGCAATTTATTTTTAACCAATTTATTCAAATATTGAAAATTTACATGGCCTGAAGCCGTATGCCATTTCTCTTTATCTGTCTATTTCAAAGTATTTGCATAAATATTTTCATCTTTATTTTAATTAACAAAACTATCCAAAACGTATAAATCATCAATTTTATTTGCAATAGCTATCAATATTCTATCATTGTTGTAAATTTTTGCATTTTCATCCCTAATCACAACAGTGCTGGATTCACTTATTCTAGAAATACTCAAAATATTTTTTCTTGTACCATCAACAAAATAAACATTCTTTAAATCTACATGTACAACAACATCATTATAATTTTTAAAAAATATTTTAATTTTTTCTAACTTAGTCGCTTTTATAATTTTGCCATCTGGCAACTTAACATTAATTGGAATTTTTAAATTTACATACTCACAAAAATAATCCTCACGATAAACTATGTGATCTGTACAACCACTATCTAGTAACCACTTTATTTTATTTTTTTTTTCACTTAAATTTTCACGTTCACGTACATTTCCGTCGCCCAGCTCTCGATGTCACTGCGCTACTTGTTGGTTGACTCTGCTGTTCGATGTTCTCTTCGTCCTCGACCTCGACGAACGCCACCTCTGCCGTTGCCTCGTTGGTTGTCTCGCTGATCTCGCTGATAGTGTTGAGCTCCTATACATCGATTAGAGTGAGTACCTCTGCCGTTGCTGCTTTGTTGTAGTTGTGGACAATCATTTTTGTAGTGCCCGAATTTTTCGCATTGGAAACAAGTACCTTTCGTTTTTGCATTGAAAGTACTAACACTTAGTTTTTTATTCATTTCACTTTTGCACAAGCTTTTCTCTTATATTTTTGCTTTTACAAGATCCACTGTTCTGTCTTTAGCTGGCAGTAAATCGATTAACTCACTAATATAACAATAACTTATTGGTAAAGCATTAATCATATAACGAATTTTTTCTTCATCACTTATTTTACCACCGGCAGCATTGAAATTTTTGCATGCCTTTTCAAAATCCACAAAGAATTCTTCAGGTGTGTCATAATTTTTTAACTTCACTTGTTCTAACTTGTGTTTGTTTATTATTTGTAGAGTTGTAGATTTTTTTGCGTACATATTCTTCAAAACATTCATCATCTCTAGAGTCGTCTTGCATTCACGTACTCTAGCTGTTTGTTTGAAATTGTGCTGATCAAAATTGTTTTTGCTTTTGAATCCTTCTTTTTCCAATCTTCTGCTTTTTCATCGGCTTCTTTTTCTCGTTCCGCAAGTTCTAGACACTCCTTGTAATCTAATGTAGCCCTTAATCTGAACTTCCAGTTCTCATAATCAATCCCATCAAAAATAGGAATGGAAATATCGTCGACTTTTGCATATTTAGCCATTTTAAGTTTTAATTGTATACGGTCTTCTATGTATAAATTTACTTTCAAAATGTTAATTAAACCTCTTAGAAATCTCTTTCTTAAATAATTTCTATTCTCTTCACTAATAGAAATTTCCGTAAATTTCGAGTCTTCACTGTTTATTTTGTCTTTTATCCAATTAAACATTTGGTTTGATCATTTAATTCAAAACTCGATTTTCAAAAAAATCTCAACATGCGCTTAACCTAAATTTTCGCCATGTGCTCGTTTAACCTCACGACGCGCCATTTGGTTCCACTAATTTTAATCCTCGTGCATCAACTTTTGCACGAATTAAATCTTCAGGCTTTTCATGCCATTCACCTAATTAGACTTCAAACTAATTTTTATTAGGAATCTTTCACTTCTTTGTGACTTAACAAGTACACAAGAAGAATGACAAAAAAACTTTTTTTCCGGAGCACATGTTTTTACTAGCCAAACTTTTTCTTACTCTTAACCACACTTTTCGTTAACTAAACTACGCTCGCGGCTACCATGTTGTAAACAAAGGATCAAGGATTGTTAAAAAAGAGTTCGATGTGGGTAAAAACAATTATTAACGTTTATTAATGTAAAATAATATACTTGGCTTCGATAAGCCAGACATCGCGCGACCGTACGCGCGAGAGTCAGCATGGACGAAGACCAAGCCGTCGGTCTTCAGCAGCAGCTTCAGAACACACGCATGCGCACGGCAATCTTGCATACGACACTCATACCGCGTGTATTCAAACAATAATATAAATAATGTCGGAATATTCACATAATTCAACAGTCACGCCACTGGGATTCCACTAAGAGTGTAGTATAATATGAATGTAGTATAATAGAATGTAGTATAACCTTGTTCACTGGAGTACCTACTCTGCTAGCCAGAGTAGTGGTGCTATTCATACCTTGAAAATAATTTATAAAATAAAATTCCCTACTTCAAAGACATTTCCTGGCTGTAATTACAGTTGGGATCTGTCTATCCTGTCCTAATAGGTTCAGGTTAATTAAAAATTAAATTAATTTAATCAAACCCCGACATAACACTGTCTGATTATTAACAAAAAAATTTTTTTTACAAAAAAATGAAATTTTTTCAATTTTAATTGCTTACACGACATCTAAATGATCTTTAGAAATTAAGGCTTGAAAATTTTTTGATAAATCTACATTGGTTTTAAATTTTTGAACCAAATGAAACTTGATTAGTGCATTTTAAGTCAAGTTACAAGCAAAATTAGGAAAACAAATCCTCTTTTTTACCGGATTGTTTCCTCACTTAAAGCCTAAAATAATCTTTAAAATTAACATTTTCACAGTTTAAAACTTTCTACAGTCAGTTCAAATAGAAAACGAAAATTTCCAGTCATTTATATGCACATTTTTATCGATTGACCGTCTATAAAAAAATGTTTTCCTTTAAAAAAAGTTTTTTCGCATTTAATTGCTTATGTGACCTCTAAATGACTTCTGAATGATCTTTAAAAATAATGGTTAAAATTTTTCGATAAGTCTACATCAGTTTTAACTTTTAGAACTATATGAAACTTAATTAGTCAATTTTGAGTCAAGTTACAAGTCAAATTAGTAAAAAAAAACCCTCGTTTTTATCTCATTTTCACTTCTTTCAAGGCCTAAAACCTTCACTTAAATTAGAATTTTTATGGTCTAATAAATAAAAGCCAAGAACAATATTTCCTTCCAATAAGTTTAATAAAAATCATCCTTCAAGTGTTGCGATAATTTTTTTTTATTAAAAATTCATCAGTCTGATTTTC
This sequence comes from Encarsia formosa, assembly GCA_038277355.1. Classification (NCBI taxonomy): domain Eukaryota; kingdom Metazoa; phylum Arthropoda; class Insecta; order Hymenoptera; family Aphelinidae; genus Encarsia; species Encarsia formosa. The sequence continues at coordinate 37,722,300 of CM076184.1, read as the reverse complement.
TTGATAGATTATGATATGTTACTCAACTTGTGTGTGAAGTTGTACATTTACATCGAGAGTTGTTGTCTGATACTCGAGATGTATGTGTACAACTTCGGACAAAAATTGAGTATCATATTTTATTCAACAAGATCATGTAATTTGGTACTTTGATAAAAATGTGGCTGTAGATCTACCTTATTATTCAACGCTGCGGTGTAAAGCAATTAAGATATAAAAGTATCACTTCTACCGCGTCCAAAAGTACCGATTACATGATCAAGTTGAATGAAAGTTATTTTCACTTCCGCGTAAAAGAAATTTGAAAAAAATAATTTCGGTGACGGATCCTAATTATCTCTATCATTCTTTGATGAAAAATTACTAGCACGAATAAAAAGCACTAGCTGCAAGCGTAGATATATACTTTTTTCATGCTGCTAACCGCTCTGAGGCTTTTTTCACAGCTCCTCTAGTGTCAGTATAGAAGTCTCTTTTTCTGTAGGTTTGAAAGTGACAGATAAGGGTGCACTAGACGCGTATGATGCGTGCGAAACGGAATATGATGAATTGATAACACTTGATGAGTGGAATTGAAACGTAAGAAAAAAAGCTCTATATTATTATTATTATTATATTATCTTACTACACACGGGTTGATACAAGTTTAGGCAAGAGGGTAAGCACAAGAGTGGACGCCACCCCACATGCCTACCGCCGGCCGGCTAGCAGTCACGTGATACTCTCTCTCTGTCTCTCTCACTTTCGTAGCTCTCGGCGCTGTCGCAGCTGCTCGCAGGTTCCCAAACGGTGTTGCTAATCAGCAACTACAAAAGAATTAGGATTAATATATAGACCAGGGGAGTCGTAAGGTAACTTGCACGTTACAATGTGGTTTTTATAAAGGATCTCTATTGTAAGCAGATAAATATCAATAATTTAATACACTTTTTCAGCGTAGCGGAAATACGCGTAATGAAAAAAATTCAATCTTTAACTTTTAAACTACATGGTCAATTTTGATCAGTCTTCGTAGAAATGTTTATTTAAATCTAATAAACACCTCCAGAAAATTTGAACTGATCCTCTATTTTCATGCATTTGGTAGAAAACTACCTTAAGGTAGTTCACCCGTGTCAGTGGTTCTCAAACTAACCTACAAATATTTATAGCATTTTATTGCTATTTACTAATAAAACCAAGATCTCTACATTAAAATAGTATCGAGATCTATGTATTATTTATTAAAATTAACTGTCTATCACAAAAATATATTCAAAATAAAAAAGTTAGAAAAGCTAAAGTATGGAAACTGAAATATTTTTGGCTTATTTTTCGGGGTCATTTCTATTTTTCTCAAAAGTTAGCACCGCTTGCCCTATTTTTTAAATTTGCAAGTTGTTTCTCATAATTCAAAGTATAACATATTGTTTTTTTAGACCTTCATCAGTATTATTCACTTTACAGTCTTCAAAAATCTTAAGTTTTTTCCGAATTTTCCCTGTAATCGTGAAAAAGTGCCTTGTTTGAACATCAATAACTCGAAAATTAGTACCGCTTTCTATGTTTTTTTTTGCAGAATTTGATTTAACTAGTCATAAAGAATGTAAATCCACCAAATTTATAAAAATTTGAGACTTTCGGTATCATGGGTGAACTACCTTAAGAAGAAAACACGAAATAAAAACAGAAATGAAATTATAGGAAATCGGCTCCAGATAGCTCGCTATCACTTGCTATCTTTCGCTTCGAGTATCAACAACTCTCGATGTAAATGTACAACTTCACACACAAGTTGAGTAACATATTAATTCAGATTGATTTTTTGAGAAGTGCTAACTCAGATTTTTCTAACTCGCTTGAATCGCGCTAACTCAATTCCGGTTAGAAAAGTGCTATCAAAGGCTAAATTCCTTTTTTTGGAACGAAGTTCCTTATCGGAGCTTACGACGCGCAGGGGGGCTGCAGCAAAAAAAACGTAACGTCACGAAAAAGTGCGAGACTACGTAGCAGTATACCTATGTAAGCTTTGTATACAGGTGTGAGTGTGGCTTTACGAGTGTGTACGCCGCTTGATGACGGCGCCCTTGGAGAGAGATAGCACTACAGGGAGAATCATAACACACGCGACTGAGCTCGTGTAATTATTTTTTGACTATTATTTAAGAGTTAATATTGTTACTAAGTGAAAGTGATACGATTAGTAGTTTATTTAATCGGATTGAACAGTGCCGATCTACACAAGAATTAGTAGTAAAAAACCTTTAATTGTTGATTTTTCTATTTTTAGGTTAGTCGACCATGTGCAATGATTTAATTTTAATTCAGTTTAATTTATTAAATTAAATCATAATAATAAAATTTCTATTTTTGGATAAATCTAATTGCGTGTTTATTACTTCTAATAAATCAACATATTATACCTATATATATTTTTCCCCCACCAACAAGTCCAGGTTCGCAGCAGGCACAGCCAGAGCTGGCTGCTAGTGCTATAGTAAACCATACACGCGAGAGAGAGAATTTGAATTTTGAATTTGATATACATTAAATGTACAATATGTTGTACAAAAATGTATAGAACACAGAAGATAAATAAGTAAAAAATTAAAATAATTATAATAATAGCAACAAATAATCAAAGATTAAGAGTAATCAACAACAATAATAATTATCATAATGATGCTTCTAAAGTAATGGTATTGACAAGAATGTGAGTTAACAATATCTAAATATAAAATATAAGATATCACACTATATGCTTTGTGGCCTATTCTAGTCATGAGGTGACTAAACTTAGCATACTGAACTAGCTTAAATAACTAATAATGGTTCATAGATGTTCATAATAGTAACTAGATTGAATCATTGAGTATCACACCACATAGATCACATAAACATTTAGTAGAGTAGAATAATTCCATCAATCTGGTGCCATCTTAGGATTCATTCATTGCTCTCCTTCCAGCATGAAGAGATGATTTTTAAGACGTGATTTGAAGGTATGAAGAGAAGGAGCGTTTTGAATGTGAAGGGGAAGGGAGTTCCATAAGATCGTAGAGGATACATGAAAAGATTGTCTTAAGTGCAAAGATGTCAAGGGCATCATAGAGTTTACCGTATAGATACCTCAGATTGTCGTCGAGGGAAGTTGAGCCATCCCTAGTTGCCGACCAGTCACAATGCTGTAAGTATCTATTGAGTGCTGTCACGTCCATGGACTTGTAGTCTCTACAGAAAAAATCAGGTGTAGGCAATCATGAGTAGGCCCATACGGTACCGAGTAAAGCGAATGCTCCGCGATGAGAGCATGCACAAAGTTAGCGTCTCCCTAGGACGACAGTTGATCCGCATTGAAGTCACCAAGAATGACCTTGGTGCTGTAATTCCGTATATTCACACGAAGGTCCTCCACAAAATCAGTACCATGAACAAACGGCGCGTGTACACCACACCGGCAAAGATAGGATCACCCCCTTAAAAGCTAACCTCACAAAACAAATATTCTGGAAGACCGGGTTTACCCCTCCATTCTGTAGTGGATGAACAAAGATGCTTTACGGATAGCGACTTATGGATATAAAATTCAACTCCTCTCCCCTGAGTGTAACGATCACTCCTGAGCAATACATAATTATCCAAAGAGATAAGCGAGCTCTCGACTCGGTGTCTTGACTCTTCGGAAGAGTCAAGACACCTAGTGAATTCGGCGATAACTACAACCTGGAGATGATTTCCCCAGGAAGTTGTGACTCCGAAGAAGTCAGGGTGTACACCTGGTGCACTTGGTGACCGCTACGCCTTTGAGATGGTTTTCCTAGGGAGTTTTGACTCCGGAGGGGTCAGGACAGACACATGGTGAATTTAGCGGTAACTACAACCTGGAGATAATTTCTCCAAGAACTTTAGACTCCGCAAGAGTCAGGACAGACACCCGGTGAATTCAGCGATAACTACAACCTAGAGATGATTTCCCCAGGAAGTTTTGACTCCAGAGTTCAGGGAGGACACCTGGTGCACTTGGTGATAGTTACGCCTGGGGGATGATTTCCTCAGGAAGTTTTGACTCCGGAGAGGTTAGGATAGACACCTGACGAGCTTGGCGACAACTGCAACCTAGAGATGATTTCCCCGGGAAGTTTTGACTACAGAGTTCAGGGTGGACACCTGGTGCACTTGGTGATAGTTACGCCTGGGGCATGATTTCCTCAGGAAGTTTTGACTCCGGAGAGGTTAGGATAGACAGCTGGAGCACCAAGTGATAATTGTACCTTGGAGACGACTTCCCCAGGAAGTTTTGACTTTGGTGGGGTCGAAGTAAATACTTCGTGTGCCTGGTAATAACCAAGCTCTGGTTTTTTTTTTAATTTTACACTGACTTGAATATGGAAAAATGAATATAGCTTAAGGTAACACTTTAATAACCAGAATTAAGATAGCACGTTATTAAACGGAATCTGAGTAAGCACGTTTCTGAATCAGCTTTGAGTAACATGTTTTAGAATTAGAGTAACGATATGGATTTGGCGGTTTTTGAAACGAATGGCTACGCGAAAAAATGTTTTTTATAAAAAAAGGGGTTTAAAAACTATTTTTTAAATTTTTTGTAGTTGAGAAATGCATTCTTTTCTAAGAAGAGGAATCAGTAAAAAAACTGAATTTTAACTAAAAGTAGACTTGTCGAATTTTACAACGACCCACAATAGTATAATAAACATGGGGAAAAATGAGCAAATAATTAATAATCTCAGATAAGGTAAAGTATCCGAATGTGATCCCTCGGACCGTATTTTTGAGACTTTCTTTGAGACAGTCGAGTACTTTACCATACTTATTATACTAAAATTATTTTTATTTCCACAAACTCATACATATATTTCTTAACAATTACACTATTTAATATTTTTTAAGTGTAAAATAATTTAATTTAAATTGAAATTATACAATTTTGAAATTTAGTGCTACAAAATTTTTTAAGTTTTAAACTGATTTTCTTGAATAAGTTCCTTCTTAAGTTCTTTGGTAAGCTCTGTTTGCTGCTGAAGTCTATATGTGTTCTCAATTTTCCTCCGCCTTTGTCTTTCCTGATCTTTTAATACTCCAAGATGTAACTGTTCCCTAATTAAAAGAGTTGAAATAAATTATAAATTTTTCTCTGCCTAATAAAAGTTTTATAAATAATCTTAAAGGTACTCTTAAAACTATTAGAAATATTAAATGAAATTTAAAAATAAGAAAAATAACACTCGTTTAAGGCCGAAATTGATAATACTTCATTTATAATTTATTTCATATGTATAGGGCCATTCGCATTTTTTATGCTGACTGAATAAAAAAAAAAAAAAAAAAAAAAAAACCTTCGAGCCTATATTGTAAACCTTGGTCATGATGGTTGAAATTTTTTAAAGTTCTTAGCAAAACTGAACATACAACAAAAATCTGACAGATTAGTCATTTTTGACTGATTTAACGCGATTTGATAAAACATGACCAATTTCTTTAAGATTCAGTAAAATTTTACAAGATTAGGAACACTTTTCAAATATTTTATCAAGCACCGTATTCAGCTAAACATAGAACAGTAAATTTAGCAGGTGTAGACCTGGTAAGAGATTTTCAGCAGATTTTGGGCAAATTTGACAATTTTGGCCTCACAGGGTCCAGCCAAATAAGATAGTCAAAATTTCCCCCACGCAAAATCCCTACAAAATGTATATCATTCGAAAGGGGGTAAAAAAAAGAAAATTTTTGGCGCAAACCACAAAACTTTTTTTCTTGAATCTGATACGTGAACCAACCCGATTTCAATGTTGTTTTTTATACGAGAACCGCCTCTGTTCCCGTTGTCTCTGAATAAAAAATGAAACTCACGAAGAATCGCATTTCTTCGTTAGTTTTGAGGAATATAGAATGGAAGCAACGAAAGAAACATCACACTGTGCTTGCGTCTGCTACGCTCTGTTTTACCGACGCTTCATTCACTTCGAAAATTATAATGAAAAATGTTAGATTAAAATCATTGTTATATGTTTTCAATTTCATTCATTGATTTGGCAAGAAGTTATCAATAGGTTTATTGTACATGTTAATTGCAAATTGTAAGATGAACAAAGACTATAAGCTTCAGCTCACAGTAACGTTTGATGTATATCTATATACATGAACTGTGTATATAGTTGTACTCAACGCTGACATAGCAGCTGACGCGTAGTGACAAGCCGATACACGCAGCACAATTAAAAAAAAATAATGGATTCGAGACAGAAATATATATTTAACAAGAAAATTCATCAGATTCGAGAAAGTATTTTCTTGACCTCGCATGGGAACGCTTCGCGCGCAGCACATTTGAAAAAATGACCGTCACGTACAGAAAAGTTCCAACCCTCGTAGAAACATCACTGTTCCCATGCTTGGTCAAGAAAATACTATACCAACTTCTGCGCGTACGTTGGGAAAAATAGTGATTTTCAACTTTAGTTTACATACGACCATTCTTTAAAAATTAAAACCAAATTAAAAAGAAAAATTGTCAGATTTTTTGAATGAAATCATTAAAGTATAGTATGAAGTCAATAAGTATAGAAGAATTTTTTAAATATGTCTTTTTAAAGCGGTATTTTTTTTGTTTTCGACTCGGGGCGTTTAGCTGTCTTCATAAAAAATTGATTTTTACACGTTTTTACCTTCTATTTGCGATTACAAATATCATTAAAATTTACTTTTTATAACGTGTTGTAAAAGATGAAGAGTTACTCTATAACCATTCAATCAAAAAAATGATGAATTCAATAATTTTAAATACTTTTTTTATCAGTTTCAAAAAGCGTCGCCTCCGTTACCAAAATAAAAAAAAAGAATATGTAACTTTTTTCATTTTATTCTCATTCAACTTCTTTTTGGGTAGAAAGTTAATAGATGGTTATACGTCACTGGTAATTTTTACACATTTTTAACTTTTATAGAATATTGAAAAAATCGGTAATGGAGGCGACATTACGTATGCTTAAATTATGTTTACGAAAATTGTAGTTCAGCGATATATATATATATATATATATATATATAATTGAATGTTAAAGCAGTATACGGCCGCCAAGAGGCGACTTGTACGAAAAATTGGAATAATTGGTCTGAAAAGTGTCTTTTAACCAATTAAAAAAATTTGAAAAAATTTGTACGTCAAATTTTGAAAAAAATACGTGACATATTATTTCTCCGAGTCTGCAAACCTCATAGAACTTTTGCAGTAGCGATTTTAGAGTTTAAAATCACCTAAACCGTATGAATTTGGCTAAAAATAGTTTTCGAAAAAACGATCGAGCTACTTTTTTTTTTTTAATAAAATTTTGCCGCTAATCGCATTTCTCTAGCCCTTATAGATACGAATGAAAACAGAAAAATCACTATTTTTATCCGCGCATGCACAGAAGTGGGTGGAAAAATTGCGATTCGAAAAAATTTTCTTTCCTTATGCCCTATCAAATACACATAAACACAAAAATTTAGTATTTTTATTTACTGTTTACGTTTGACTAGGACCTCTAAACGCGCTACAAGCACGCATAGAAAAAAAAACAATCGTAACCTTGAATTGCTTTTTTCAAATATTTTAAAAACTTTTCCACCAATCAGCTCACGAATAAAAAGTTTACGCAAAGTGGCGATAGCTCTTATTTATAATGGGATCAGGGTGGTCACTTGTTGATTCATGTGAAACTTTGGGCGTTTTCCAGGTTTTTCAAGGTGATTTTCATTATTTTTGAGGTCAAAAAACGGAATTTTTTAGATTAAGGTAGTTACAACTCATGTATATAGGTAACCTAAAATATAGTTATAGACGCTCGTTGCCCCCACTCCGACGCCACCGGCGCAGCGTCAAATTTTAGTGAAATCACACATTTTTCATTCTTTTCGATTCATCATCTCAGAAATTAATATCGCTTGCTATATTTACCTTTGTACCCACGATTCCTTAGATGTTTCCCTACAAGAAAACCTGTTCTTTAAAAATATTTTAAGAAAGTTGAATTTGCAAATCCAAGAATAACCTCTAAATTTGATCGATTTTATGCGCTCAGCATAGGAATCAAGCGTAAAAAGTGGAAACTTCTGAGCTTGATATCTCAAAATTTAGCCCCGCTTGGGGGTATTTGAAAAATACCAACATGTAGAGGATGCAAAAAACTAACTCTGTGCAAAGTTATAGAGATTTTTTAAGAAACTCAATTTTTGCGGTAACTACCTTAACTACTGCAAAATATTACCAAATATATTACGTAGTATTATTACATAACATAAAAAAAAATTACGTATGATTTCAGCGTAAAAAATTAGATAAATAATAAACATCCAAGCTTCAAACCTAAAAAACTCTGGGCACTGAGCTTAATGACTGAACTGATCAATAGTCTCCCAAACTGGGGTGTAAAGTTTAAGAAATTTTAAGGAATGTCATTTAAGGAATCTTGCTTATTTTTAATACTATTTTAAAGATGGATAAGACTACTCAATGTTTTTTAGAGTTACATAATAATACTAAGTAATAATTTAACACAGGGTTCTACGATAAAATAAGTAATAGGATTCGCTTGAGTTAAAACAAACTAAACAAGGTAGAACTTTAATTTATTTAATGTAAACTTATTTAAATATTTTTTCTCAATACATTATCCAAAAAAGTGAAATCATTATCGTTTTATGATCTAAGATTTCTCATCAATTTTGGCAATCATAAATTATACAAATTTTAATAACATTATTTCCAAAATTAAATTACGGACTCTTGTCTCACTCGATAGCGAAGAACGAACAGCAGTGGTTGCCTATACTTATAAATGTGCACATACTCGGTAAATCTGTAAGAGTGAGGTTAGCTCAATTCCACTCGCATTCTAGTAAAAAGCGAGTCACTCTAAGCTAAGAGTAATTCACTTTTAACTCGATTCGAGAAGATTTTCGTACTTTTCACTTGAACAGATTTAGAAAGTAAATACGTATTCCCACGGAAAGTAACCGCTTCTTATGGAAGCACGCTAATATATTATACCCCTACGTTCAAACGGATGATAGGCGCGTTTATAAAAGTTGAGCTACGGTCAATTGAATTTTTACAGAACGATGGAAAATCAAGGATTTAAAAAAAATTCCAGGCGGTTTTCCGGTTTCTCAAGGATTTCCAAAAAGTGATCACCCTGAGGATAGTTCGGCACTATCCAGCCAGCGCTCTGTCTTCTCTCTCTCTCTCTCTTTCTTTCGCTTGACTGCGGCACGCACGTCCCACTCGTAGCCACCTATCCACTACCACGATACAAATTTTTATTCCTCATCGCAGCTGCTAGTCCGCAAAATTCACTCAAAATTTTTGCCTAACAGCAATATCAAGAGATGCCATGTAACAGGGAAATGTTACAAAGAAAAAAAACTTCAACAGTCCCCACTGGTCCTGCAAAAATTTTTTCCTCTCTCCGGCCGAGAAGCGCTATTTCTCGAATCTGCGCCTAGAAAACTCGATTTTCCATGCGTGAAAACACGCATGGAAACAATGGTTTTCTATGCGTATTTTAGTTTACGAAAGAAGAAACGAAGTAATATATATCTATAGATATAATTAATCGTATTATTCATCCCAGCATATCAGCAGTTTAACGACTCGGTATCCAATAGGACGTCGAGTGTCAAGTTGCTCCTTCGCATAAGCAGTATACGGTCTTGGCGGGGGAGCTTGCTGTTCCTACGTATACAAATTACGCATATCCTCCAAAAACTGGGGTAGCCCCTCATGCTCCTTCACCGGAATACCCGTAAAAGTTGTGTTTTTTATGTCTCCAAAACATACTAAAATTTCAAATGTGAGGCGCTTCTGGTTTCCGAGAAATTAACGAAAAACTGGCCTTCCAATGCCATTTAAATGGGAAACAAAAGTCACTGCGCATGTGCGGTAAGAGCTTATATCAAAAAAATAACTATGGGTTTTTCAAAGGGGTTCTAATAGACACCCAAATCCAGAATTTCAGTCAATATGGTGAAAAGTAGTTTTTGGCATTTTTGCAAGCCCTCCTTTAACTTCAACTCGTTATAATTCAAAAAGTTGCAAAAATTTTTGTACAAAATGTTAAGGTAGGACCTCAGTTACCAGAAGGAAGTGTCCGAAAAATGTATAATTCGAGTAACCTAAAGATTTAAAAAATAATTTTAAAAAAGTAATATTTACGATGATTGGTTTTTTTAAAAGGAGTCTAAATAAAAAGTTATACGCTAAATATAATAATCTTTTTTCGAAAATGAATTAATGAAAGAAGTGAAATCAAAAAATTTATTACGGACGACTTGAGGCCGAATTACTTATTATTTAAAAATAATTTATCTTCTAAAAGATGATCATATTATGTTGAATCACCTTCAATATACGTAAAGTTAACAATTTTTCAATTATAGCACATACATGGGAGAACACATGCAAATTGCACACAATTGAAACACTTTTTAAAATTAAAATATGTTGTAATTAAGTTAGAAATCAACTAAATCACAATGTATGGCTATACTTGACCTGTAAAAATTTAATATTCTTTGAACTAACCCTGTTGAATGTCCACACATGTGGGCCACACGTGTGGCACACTTAAAATTATTTTCAAGTAGATTATTATAAAAGGAAATAAAATATGGATATAGTGAATCATTCAATGATTTTATAACCTCTTATGTCATAAATAATCAAAAAATTGGTTTTTATTTTTTATTTTAAGTGCTTTTCTTTAACTCGCAATGTTTCGTCGTCGTCGTCGTACGTTCAAAACTGCCAAGCTTTAGAACTTGGAGCTTGTAAGACCTGGAGGTCTGAAATTTGGCAGAGGGTCTAGGTTCGGATGACAATACATGAATCCATAGTCACTTATCGACCTGGACCTCCAGGTCGCCGATGACGGGGGTACCTGATGGAGTCATCTCCGAGACTTTGGTCTAAATTACACTAAATTCTTCGGAGATGACTTTGAGGAAAATTCTAGAGTATTTATCGAGGCAATTTGAACCTAAGTACCAAGGTCACCGATGATGGGGGTACCCAGGGTACCTGGGGGTCATCTTCGAGAATTCGGGTCGAATTCTTGGGATATGACTTAGGATAGATTTCGGGGGTGTTTTAGAGGCATATGAGGAAGTTTGAACCTGGAGAGCCAGGTCGACGATGACGGGTGTACTTAGAGAACCTGGACGTCATCTTCGAGAGTTAGGGAAAATTTCTGCGGAAATGACTTTAAGAGGTGGTATAGAGTATTTATCGAGGCAACTTAAACCTAGTCACCCAGGTCATCGATGACGATTGTACCTGAGGAACCTGGAGGTCATCTTCGAAAGTTTGGGCCAAATTCTGCGGGGATGTATTAAAAGTTCAGCATTCTCGAAGATGACCCCCAGGTACACCGGGTACCCCCATCATCGGTGACCTTGGTACTTAGGTTCAAATTGCCTCGATCAATACTCTAGAACTTTCCTCAAAGTCATCCCCGAAGAATTAAGCCCAAACTCTCGAAGATGACTCCCTCAGGTAACCCCGTCATCGGCGACCTGGAGGTCCAGGTCGATAAGTGACTATGGATTCATGTATTGTCATCCGAACCTAGACCCTCTGCCAAATTTCAGACCTCCAGGTCTTACAAGCTCCAAGTTCTAAAGCTTGGCAGTTTTGAACGTACGACGACTACGACGAAACATTGCGGGTTAAAGAAAAGCACTTAAAATAAAAAAAAAAACCAATTTTTTGATTATTTATGACATAAGAGGCTATACAATCATTGAATAATTCACTATATCCATATTTTATTCCCTTTTATAATAATCTACTTGAAAATAGTTTTACGTGTGACACACGTGTGGCTCACACGTGTGGACATTCAACAGGGAAATTATCTCGAAAAAAATCATTGATACCTGTATTTTTTAAAATATATTTTGAATGCTCTAGTCAAGATGCATTTTTGGTTAAACATTTGACTAGCTTCACGCGTATATAGATATAGAAGTGCATTAGCAGCAGAAGCTTTTTTAACCTAAAACACATATTTTTGTTTTTTATTAATACTTAGAGGAACTGAATGGATGATTTAATTAATTCTATGTGATTCTTGTGCATTCTAGTTAAACTGACAAATATTCTGAAAACTTGATCACATATAATTATGTAAAAATTTTATTAAAAATGTTCTCTCCCATAAGACTACGGGCTAAATCGACGCGATGTTAATATGCAATTACTCAAAAACGAAAAACCCCCAGGTTCTGAAAATTTAGTGGCATCATTTTTTAATATTTATCTTCGACTTCCTAAAGTTTTAGATTTTTAACACATCTCTTTCTAGTTTGTGCGGTCCTACCTTAACAACATATTTTTATTTTTAATTTTAAAAAGTGTTTGAGCTGTGTGCAATTTGCATGTGTTTTCCCATGTATGTGCTATAATTGAAAAATTGTTAACTTAACGTATATTGAAGGTGATTCAACATAATATGATCATATTTTAGAAGATAAATTATTTTTAAATAATAAGTAATTCGGCCTCAAGTCGTCCGTAATAAATTTTTTGATTTCACTTCTTTCATTAATTCATTTTCAAAAAAAGATTATATTTAGCGTATAACTTTTTATTTAGACTCCTTTTAAAAAAACCAATCAACGTAAATATTACACTTTTTTAAAAGTATTTTTTAAAGATCATACTTAGCGTATAATTTTTTATTTAGATTCCTTTTTAAAAAACCAAACGCCGTAAATATTACTATTTTAAAAGTATTTTTTAAAGATTTTATTGCGTAAATTCGGTAAATACTTAAATGTATTTCCTTTTTGTCCACAATAAATTATTTCACGAACTTAACAAATTCTAAATAATTTAACAATAACTAAGATATATTCAATTATTCTGATGTAAAACCACGACATAAACCAGAACCTATAAAAGTCCTAGGGAAATCAATTTTATATGTAAAAAAAAAAAATTCAATTTAGTATTTACCTATTTTTTAAATGTACATTGCATAACTTTATTTTAATGTAAATTTACATTGAAATGTAGCAAATACTCATTTGTAACCTTAAAATGATTAAAAAAAAGATAAAGATTTTCAATGATTGGTTCATGTTAACTTAGATATATCTAGTTCTTCTGTTTAAAATTACTTTTATATAATTTTATCATTATCCAGAACCCACAAAAATCATAGACATAATTTATTGTTATGAACTAATTTTGAATTCGTTTTGCATACATATAGATGGACAAACTAAATCCACTTTAAAAATAATAGAGCAAATGTTCATCCGTACTTTAAAAATCCATGCCAAATAGAATTCATAATTTTTGGTCCACTGGATACCTAGACCCAAAACTATCTATTTCTATTGTACTTTTTAATTCTTGTAAAAAAAAATTAACCAATTTTAAAATTTAAAATCACTTGGGCCGCATAACTTAAGCTTGCTTACAGAAAACAAAAAAGATAAAAAATTTTAATAATTGCTTCATGTTGACTTAGATATATCTAGTTCTTTAGGTTTAAATTTCTTTTATATAAATTTTATCAATAGTCAGAACACATAAAAATCATAGACATAATTTACTGTTATGAAGTACTTTTGAATTCATTTTGCATACATAATTGATGGACAAACTAAATCCACTTTGAAAATAATGAAGCAAATGCTCATCCGTACTTTAAAAATCCATGCCAAATAGAATTAATAATTTCTGGTCCACTGGATACCTAGACCCAAAACTATCTATTTCTTTTGTACTTCTTAATTAACAAATTTTAAAATGTAAAATCACTTTGGCCGCATAACTTAAGCTTGCATACAGACAACAAAAACGATAAAAATTTTTAATAATTATTCATGTTGACTTAAATATACTTATCATTAACACCCTGATTGAATGTAACAGTTACAATCAAAATTAAAATTCATTCAGACATCAAGTTTATTTTAGAAAAAAGGCGGGATTACAAAACTTTCAGACATCAAGTTTATTTTGGAAAAGGGTAGGATTACAAAACTTTAACAGTTCAAGTGTATTGGCTCAGAGCATATACATTTCTATGATGATTCTATGAAATTAAGCGATAATGCATATGACAATGACATTATGTGCTGCAATTGCACCTTTTGCAATTTGCAAGTTGGGTGGATTATAAAAAAGTAATTTGCAAGTTCAACCTGACACACACACACACACAAACACACTCATTCAGAAAAAACTTTATTTTTAATATTGCCAATATGCACCTCCAGCCATCAGGTCCCCAACACAACCACAGCACAATTATCAACGCACAGGGCACACCACAATAATTGAAAAATCTTTGATGATGATGATCATAGAAAGACTGTAGAGATTATTTATTTCATACTCTTTTATTGAAATTAAACAAATTAATAATTATAAATTCTACCACTTATTTAATATATAATGAAAATAAGGGTCTTCAGTACTGTTTTTTCTATGACAATCAATTATTTATAAAAAAGTTATTGCTCATAACACATTACAAGCTGCTCTGCAGTCAGCTGTAGTCAGCTCACGAGTCAGCTGTAGGGAGCTGCCAATTGATACAGCGCCACCAGTCGCCTCATGGCTACAGGCTCGGACCTACATGCCCCCGTCTGCCGCTGTAGGTAAGCAGTAAGAGTGAGAGCAAAAATAGACACGCCCACCGCATACGTCACGTCCGGTTAAGTCTACAGAGATTGCAGGCAGAGAGACCGGATGCTCGAAACTGAAATCGAATGTCCCCTGACTACCGTGAGCCAAAGGAAATCAGCGTTTCGAAAAATGAAACGTTCATAACTTTTCAATACGGGCTTTGTTCGAGATCATTTTTTTTTAAATTACTCAGGGGATCATCAGCTACGCGCGAGACGTATAATATAAATGAAATAATCATCCTAAAATAGTTTTTCTTTGAAGCGTCCTAACCTAAAACCAAAAATTAAAGTACATAAAGCTCTGCAGGCTTTCACGGCAGTCGGTTTAAAAAAAACCAAATCGCTGTTAAAGCCCGATTGGGCTTTAGGATAAATTTTTGTACAAAATGTTAAGGTAGGACCTCAGTTACCAGAAGGAAGTAACCGAAAAATGTATAATTCGAGTAACCTAAAGATAAATACCAAAAACTAATGCAGCTTAATTTTCAAGACCTGGGGTGACCTATTATATCTTAAATATTATTAACGTTTGTATCGACTATTTAACCCGCAGTCTTATGGGAAACGCTAATTTTTTACGAAATTTTCATGCAGCGAAATGTCTCCGCGCGGTGTAAATTTTCTCACAATAATAAAATTATTCAAGATACATTTACGAGCTCAAAGTATGAATTAAAAATTATTATTATAAAATGGGTAAAAAAGCATCTGCTCTCAACGCACTTCTATATCTGTATCTGCGAGCAGCTATTCAAATGTGAGGTTAAAATCGGAACTTGACTAGCTGTGTAACTGAGGTCCTACCTTAATTCAATATTTTTTCAATACCTCTAGAAATTTCAATATATTTTATAGATTTTAAAAATACTCAGGGCCATCTGATAAATTTTTGAAATAAAAAAGTATGTAATTGTAAATAAAAGTATGTAATGTCCAGTACAACTTTGAATTAAAAAAGAATGCGAGAAACTTTTGATTTCAAAAAAAATGTTAGCGAGAAATTTGTTGGTTACCAAGCACAGTAGTTTTTTTTTTAAAATTCAAGTCTCTACCAATTATTGTTTTAATATTAAATCAATTATTGTACTCGTAGCGCGCTTGGAGCTCGCTTGCCTAGCGCGCAAAATAAAACACAAAAATTATTGTAATTATGCAGCTAATTCAGCAAATTCGAGAAAGCAAATTCATGCACAAAGCTACGTTTTGCTGCTATGTTCGGAGTTCATTTAAACTTTCGTGGTTATTAGGATGTTAAGAAACGAACGCCCTGGAGGGCGCTGTTGCAAGAAACTCTTTCTTCGGCCGTGCTACTCTACAGGTTAGACAAGGACAAATGAACATTATCTCTTCCTCTGTCTTACTCGTTGAGTAGCA
The DNA here is from genome assembly GCA_038277355.1 of Encarsia formosa. NCBI lineage: Eukaryota > Metazoa > Arthropoda > Insecta > Hymenoptera > Aphelinidae > Encarsia > Encarsia formosa. The sequence continues at coordinate 37,706,244 of CM076184.1, read as the reverse complement.
CGGCCGAGGAAGCCTTTTGCAGCAGCGCTTGTAGCGTCTTAACATTCTCATAAATTAATTGGTTTTGATTATGTTATGTATTAGTTTATTAATAAGATATAATCTAGTTTTTATATTTATTTATTTTAATTTTAATAATATAATATTACATAATATAAATATATGCATAGCTTAAGATATAGAGTTATTTATAATTTGAGACATCTTTATGATTATTATTTATTTTATGTATAAGGAGATATGACTCCAGACCCGATTTACGGTAAAAATTAAGAGGTATGATTTTACTTACGAAGTGGCCAGCTTCGGAGTTCCGCAGCTTTACTGACCAAAAGACTGAAGCTGGCCTCATTTCGTGTTTACTTATAGCATAAAAATGCTTAGTTAACGAAATGTGTCTATCATGACACAATGTCTTATAATTACAAAATGTGTCTTCGTGACACAACACCTCCCCCCTTTAGATATTTATCTCCACGTTTTTGTTTTGTTTTGGTTTTTGTTTTTATTTTTATTATTATTATTATTATTATTTTTATTTTTTTTTTTTTTATAACATAGCATCCTCTTCTTTAAGTGTTTATTTTGACTATACTATTGTTATCGCTTTCTTGTTAGTTTTTTATAAAATGTGTGGATAAAATAAGTAATAACAAAGTAATCTGTGAGTTTTCCCTTTATAAAAGAGAGCTATCGCCATCTTGCGTAAGATTTTTATTCGTGAGCTGATTGGTGAAGAAGTTTTTAAAATGTTCAAAAATTGCATTTTGAGGTTACTCTTATTGTTTTTTCCTATGCGCGCTTGAAGCGCGCTCAGAAGAGCTAGTACAACTTAAGTTTATAAATAGTATATAAATTTTAAAAATTAAATAACGTATTGTTAGTGGTATTATAGCTAAGCTATAACATAGATACATAGGTTTCCTTCCCTGATAAAAAGATTTTTTGAAAAACTCTAAGGAACAAGTCAATCAGAGAAAAAGAAGAAAAAATTATAAACTAAATAAACCGTAATTTTCATTCTTAATTTTTTTTACGGAAGGTGTCTCTTGTTTGATTTTAGTTTTATTTTGGTTAGGAAGTGTGGATGGTAATGGTGGAGGAATTTTAGGTGTGATTTTAATAGGATCTACTTTTATTTCTTGCAGTTCCAAGTGTTCTGCCATCTCTTTAGTTCTTGTTTGTTCCTTGCCCAGGATTATAAAGAAATGCGTTAGTGAACTTGACACTGCAGCTAGAAGATGTAAACCACAGCCGTATAATTGTTGTGATAGATAAGCGTTTATTATAGTATCTATAGTTATTTTTATTAGATGTAGCAAGAAAATTATCATAATTATTGCAGATGAAATTGATCCACCTTTAATTAAATTGTCGATAATACTTGACCACAGATCGGCCAAGATTCCTTTTATAGTCGTACTCGTAAACAATTTACTTATGGATTCTTCGTTATAATTGTGTTCTCCAGCCATTTGCCTTGTTAAAATATTGAGTAAGGCTGGTTGTTCCAGAGGAAATGTGATCTGTTGTTGAGCTCGTTGAAGCTGAGATGATGAGTATACCCCGGACGTGGCCAGAGCTTCTATCAATTTATAATTCCAATGAATTTTTGTTGATGGTTGAAATATGTGTGGAGATTGTACGTCATAAGTTGGATATGGATCTAGTTTGATCCATTTGTCTCCTATTTTATAGTATCTTGGTAAGATTTTATTACAGGTGACTTGTTTGCCTGTCTTAATAAGAATGTGTGTTTTTGGTGTTAAAAACCACGTCTCGTTTTGTAATGTCACTGGAAGTTGTTCATAACATTCTTCCATGTGCTTTATTTTTACAGGTCTTGGCGTACATTTTATAAAATGCACAGCTTCACCCGCTATCAAGGAAGTGTATCCTGGTTGTTTCATTACTGTGTATGCAAATTCATCTGGCGATAAAGTAGCAAGGGCTAGGGAGTTTTGGATTGTTTCTCTCTCAAGATTACACTTTTCCGTAATTAAATTTATATATAAGTCATTTAATTCTATTCTTAGATGTTTTTCCACATAAATGAACTTAGAATTAATATATGTAAAAATATCTAGATTTATAGTATTCTCTTTGACAATATCGTAATCATAATACAAATTATTAAGTCCTAGTTGTGATTCGAAAATAAGTAGTTTAGGATGTTCAGTTGTAATAAATTGTCTATTGCATTGAGTTATCGCGCCTTTTGAGGATAAGGCAAAAGTTATATCATTAGAATTTACCGCATAAGTAATCTGATGATCAATGTCGTTTGTATTCCCTTATATAATATATCAAAAGAATTTTTAAAAGATTCATTTACAGGTAGAATATCCCAAAAAGTATGCCCGTATTCTAAATCTATACAGTGTTTATTTGAAAATGTACATATTGTACCCGTACTTAATCTAATTTTATCTGTATCAAGACTTACTTTAGCTATAGTTTGTATGAGTAAGATTTGTATGGTGCCATGCACAAAAACCTTTGTATATGTGTTGAATTTGTCTGCATATGATGCTCCGGAACAGGATTTGTCTGCTGCACTACCCACGAAGTCCACTCCTACTGTCATTGGTGTTGCGTTGACTTTGATATCGGCTATGATATGCGTATCGTCGTATTTAAAAATGCCTGTGTCATGTAGTCGTTTGCATTTTTCCTGAGATAATTCGTAAAGGTACTCTTGTTCACCGTTCTCCACAGGTAATAGATGTCCAAAAATGCCGCAGCTATTAACTGTGCGATGGATGATTATTTTGCAGTGAATCGTATTCACTTCTCGAAATTCCGCAAGTTGTAGCAGCTCGATTGTAATATTTGTCGAATTTGGTCTTATTTCATGGAAGTCGCATTCGTCCGTGTCCAATAATGAGAACGTTGTGATGTTTGGTGTGGTAGAGCCACACTCATATCCAATAATTTGTGCGTATGATTGTATGATTAATGAGAATGTGATTAGTATGAAATGCATGTTATTTTGTTTGCTTTCTCTTTCTCTTTTATTAATTTATTTTTTTTTATTTATTTTTTTTTTATTTGTTCCTAAAACAAAAATTAAATTAGTTTTTTCTCATGTAAAAATAATTTGTTAGGATGAACTTGTTTTTGCTTTCCTTTGTATAAAAATATAATATCACCTTTATCCGTAATATTTTTTATTTCAAATGGACCTAAATTTTGGTCTTTCTCTAGTTTTCCTGGCTTTGGCTGCTTTTGCCAGTACACTTTGTCGCCTACTTCGAAATTTACTGGATTAGCAGTTTTGTCATAGTATTTCTTTGCTTTATGTTTAGATATAATTAGATTTTCTCTTGCCAAATTGGCTATATTTTTCATGTTATTCAGTAATTTTTCGAAATAGTCATTAAATGTTGGCAATTGTTCTGACTTTTTTAAAGGTTCACTAGATGGTAATCTAGGTGGATATGCAAAAACAACTTCATATGGTGTAAATTTATGAGAAGAGTTAACTGAACAATTTAGATTTAATTGAGCAAGTTCAAGAAACTGATCCCATTCTATATTTTTATTCGAAAAATTTCTTAAAAAGGTTATTAATGGTGCGTGTTGTCTTTCTAGCGACCCATTAACCCATGGTGAAAAACTTGTGGTTTCTATCTTTTTTATTTTGAATCTACGTGACAGTGCCTTCATTAATTTCGAACAAAAATTTTGTCCTCTATCTGATAAAACAATTTTGGGACTGGCAAAAATACAAATAAATTTTTTTAAAAATGCGTCAGCAATTTTCTCTGCTGTCTGATCTTTAAGTGGAGTTACTATTAAGAATTTTGACAAATTGTCTTGGATAGTTAAAATATATTTATTGTCTTTCTTTGTTACATTGAGTGGGCCAACAACATCCATGGCAATTTTATCAAATGTTCTCAAAGGGGTGTCTGTTATGACTAATGGTTGTTTCGTTTTTCTAAGTTTAATTTTATTTTTCTGACAGTCATCACAATTTTTGATTCTTTTTTGAATGTCTCTTTTAAGATTTTCCCAATAGTAATTATTTTTAATTTTCAAGTAAGTTATATGCACGCCTGCATGTCCTCCTATAGGACTTGTGTGCATTTCATTAAATATTGTATCTCTATGGTTACTTTCGATATATTTTATTGTATTTAAACAAATTATAACTTTTACTTGTGATTTTTCAAAAATGTCTCTTAATATTTGTTCTATTTCCTCCCATTTAACGTTTATAATTTCAATATCTTTTGAAATACTTATTGTTGCGATATTTTTTTGAATCATTATGTTTTTCAGTAATTTTAGTGATAGTGATATATCATTTAATATTAAATCTTTCGATTTTGCAGTGTCTAGACATATGCTAAACAGTTTTTTATTTTTAATTTTTAGGATTTCAATCTCTCTCGGTTGTATTTCACTCTCGATCAGTAAGTTATTTGATTTTACGATTTCATATGTTTTAGAGTCCAGTGGTATTTTACTTTTTGTCATGAAGTACATTATATTATCTTGTCTTAGATTTATTGTATCTTTTACTTTTACAATATTTTCAGTTAGGTTTTTATTTATTGTATCGTTATATTTCTTTTTATTTATTTTTTGTCTATTTATTTTTCGAGAATTTCTTTCTTCCGATTTTGCATAAATGTCTTTATTCACGGTCTGCGGAGTTATATATTTTTTTGCTTGCGCGCGCGTTATTACAAAAATTTCATTCGAGTCATCAATTCCTCTACTGAGCGTGTCTGCATTCGTATTTTTTGATCCCGGTTTATAAATTATGTCAAAATCATATGATGCTAATTTTAAACTCCAGTTTTGGACTCTGGTGTTTTTATCGGCTGACCTAAATTTCAATAATGGCTTATGATCTGTATATACAGTAAATTTGTTTCCGTAAACATAATTTTTAAAGTAAGTTATTCCCCAAAATATGGCTAAAGCTTCTTTCTCATAAGTGTGAAATCTTAATTCCGACCCTTTTAACAGTCTTCTTGCGTACGACACTGGTTTATCTTCCGGTACTTTACCTTGAGAAAGAATAGTTGCGATGGCCCAATTACTTGCATCAGTTGAGATTATAAATGGTCTTGTAAAGTCTGGAAATTGTAAAATCGGTGCATTGCATAATGCGTTTTTTAGCTTTTCAAAAGCTTCTTGCTGTGCTATACCCCATGAAAATTTAACGTTTTTCTTAAGTAAATCATTCAAAGGTTTTGATAAGTTTGCGTAGTCATTTATGAATTTTCTATAGTAATTAGTAAGTCCTAAATATTCCATTATATTTTTTGCGGTTTTTGGAATTTTGAATTTCTTTACTGCTGATGTGATTGATTCATTCGGTCTAATACCTTTTTCGGAAATTATATGCCCTAAAAAATTTATTTCTGTCTTAAGAAAATTACATTTTGAGGATTCGAGTTTAAGGTGTGCTTTTCTCAATCTATCAGCTATTATTTCGAATCTTTCTATCAGTTCTTCTATAGTATTTGCGAAAATTATAATGTCGTCAATATAGACAAAGCAAATTTTTCCTATCAAACCCTTCAATACTCTATTCATAATTCTTTGAAAAGTTCTGGGACTATTCATTAACCCAAAGGGCATCACTTTAAATTCTAACCTGCCCAGTGGGTGAATACTAAATGCTGTCTTCTTCGTATCTTCAGGTCTTAGTTTTATCTGATGGAATCCTGATATTAAATCTTGTGTAATAAAATACTTAGCTGATCCCATTTCATCGAAAATCTCTGTAGTGCTAGGGATAATGTATGGGTCAGGGCTTGTAAATTTGTTCAATTCTCGATAATCTATCACGAGACGATGTTTAGGTTTATTTTCGGGGGTAAGACCCTTTTTTGCTACCAAAAAAGCTGGAAAATTATATGGACTATGGGATTCTCTCACCAAATCATTCTCTATCAATTTTTTGCCCTCTTGTATTGCAATATCTCTTAAAGCGAATGGCAATGGAAATTGTTTGACATAAATCGATCTGTCATGTGTAAGATTTATCTCATGTTGCTCGACTGTGCATCTCTCTAACTTATCGCCTTCACAGTAAAATATATCATCATTTCTCTCAATTAAATTCCCGATCAACCTTGCATTTTTTTTGGACAAATGTTTTAGATTTATTTTATTTAATATTTTTTGAGTTCTCTCTCTCTCTTATCGACGTAATTATTATTGTTAACATTGTAAATTTCTATTGTGTCGTTAAAATCGATCTCGAATTTCATATTATTTTCTTGTATGTTGTGTTTAAGATGTTTTCTATCATTTTCATTTGGGTTGAAATTTACATTGTTATCAAGTATTTTCAAATAGCAAGGGTAGTCTAATACTTTATTTTCGACATTTTCTTGACATATTTCACTCTCTAAGGCACAGTTTATTTGAGCTACGAATGTTTGCATATTATTTTCCGTTTCTATCACTCTGCGTAAATTTGGTTTACTATTATTAGGCTCTGTCTCATTATTTTTATAGCTGATTTCTGCTACTGTGTTCAGTAATTTTTTTATCTCTTCTGTGAAACAAGTGTCTTTTTCCGTGCTTATCTCATCTGTATTAAAATCAAGTTTTAAAACATTCATTACCTCATCGTTTTCATTTTCAAAAATTTTTTCGCGATCATGCGATGTAGTGACTTGCAAGCTAAGCGAATCATTGACCAAGTTTTGCGTGTCATTTATGGAATTTTTATTTTGTATATCGTTGACCATCCTATTCTTATTTATTAACAGCTTGAATTTTACATTATTTATTTCTAGATAGCCCTCATCTAATCTTAATTTACCCTCAGTTAGTAATTCTATACCCAAAATACCATCGTATGGTAAATTAAATGTATATTTAATTGAGCACCGCTGTCTACTAAAAATTCGTATGTATTTTTCGGATTCACGTTCTCGACTCGAATATGTTTCAAGAGGTTTTCCAACTTTACTACGTAAGTTGGTATTATAATATTTTCTTCACACATATAGTCTTTTACGTCTGTTAATTCTATCAAATCTTCACAAGTATCATTTAAGGAATTTTCGGCGTTATCGTTCAATAATTGGTTTATTTTCTCACTAGATTCTACGTCTGTAGAAAAATAATTTGCTTCCACCGAATATTGTGCACGTCTACATTTTTCAATAGTATGCCCGATATTTTTACAATTTGAGCAAAAATTCCCGGCTAATTTTTGTAAATTTGGCAGGTCTAAGCAATTTCGCAACGAATGTCCCGGAGAGTTACAGTGTCGGCAATTTTCAGGATTGTTACTTGTGTAATTTTTTAAGGCTTTATATTTAGTGCACATATCGAGATCATGACCTTTATAATTGCAATATTCGCATATTTTTTGTGATACGTTATTTCTATTTTGATCCCGTTTATTATAATAGGTATTAGTTTGAGTGTTTTGTTGTTTATTTTTAGTAATATTTAAAAATTTAAAGCAATCTTTAGCGTTGTGACCCGATTTATCGCAAATTTGACAAATTACTGAGTTTTTATTTTTTTGCTGCGTTATTAAAGTTTTCACTTGAATGCAGTCATTTAGTTCATGGTCAATATTTTCACAATAAGTACAGAAACGATATCTGTTTTTATTTTCTTGAATATTACAATTTTTTATAGTATGACCTTTCTTGTTACATTTTTGACAAATAACTTCGGGGCATTCATTATCCGTATGACCCGTTTTTTTGCAATTTTCGCAGTTTTCGCGATTTTCTTCCTTAATTGGGCACAAATACGGAGTGTGTCCGTGTTTAAAACATTTCCAACAAAGTTCAAATTCTTTTATGTTCTCGCATTGATCTACTTGGTGACCTGCTATTTGACAAAATTGACAATTTTTACTTCCGATTTTATTAAATTCACATGCGCTAATTGAATGACCGTAATTACTGCATAAATTACACAGTAGTTTAATTTTTTTAGTTGCTCTATTACAATCAAAAGATCTATGATTCTGCGACTTGCAGTATACACACGCCACGGATGGACAAAATAAAGCTTCGTGATTGCGTTCTGTACAAATTTGACAGATCGGTATATTTTTCTTCATCATATTATTAGCACAATGATTTACTTGTATGTTATTTTGATTTTCAATTAAATTTAGTTTTTTCTCTAAGATCAGTGCCTTATTTAATATTGCTGAAAAATCTCCCGTCTTGTCTAACTGAACATTAATTTTAAATTTAAAACCATCAGCAAAACTTTTCAGCGCGTCAGCTTCTAATTTAGTTTCAAAAGTTTGATACTCTGTATTCTCTAAGTTTGGGGTCAATTTTTTTAGTTCTTTAATTTTTTTTACTAATTTTTTCAACCGCGTTGTATAGTTACGTACGTCTTCGTCTTCTTTCTGCGCTATTGTTAATAAATCGTTATAATAAGAATAGTAGTTTTCTGTTGTCGGGAATGAATTTTTAATACTTGTTATGAATTCTCTTATTGTTGGTTTTTTATCCGTAAACCATTCTTCCGCTGATTCAACACATTTTCTCAAAATTAGATATTTTAGAAAGTTTGGAATGTCGTCGTTTGCAATTAATGATTCTACTTCTGTCACGTATTTAATTATCTCTTCCGCCGATTTTTGCGAACCGTTAAAAAATGGGCTTTCGTTGACCAGATCCGTTATTTTAAATTTAGACATTCTTGTGAACTTTATAAAATCTAATAGATTATCTACCTCTTTTACTTCGGAGCTTTCTTCGAGATCTATTAGCGAATTATTTCCCGACGTTATTTTTTGTGTGTTATTAACGTTTGGTATTTGATTCGTTTTATCTGGTATAAAATTTTCTATATTTTTTATTGGATCTTGAGAATTCACAAACGATGAATCCTCTGACACTACATCTGTCGATGTACTCGACGCATTTTCATCGGTATACTTGTTTAAATTTAACTGCTTGGATGGGTTTCGTTTTTTACTTACGTTGTCTAATCCCGGTAAGATCTTCTCACGTAATTCCGGGTTATCTTTTACCGTGCTTCTCGTTATTGGTTTATCCTCGTTTGTATTATTCACGGCTTTTTTTTCCGGCGTACGATGTACGGAATACATTTATTTTCATATTTAGTTACAATTTTTAAAATATAGATTTATCCTCTCTTCGTCTTTCGCACGATGACTAATTATTATTATTTTACTTTATTTTATTATTATTAAAATTTTTCATCGATGACCCGTTTTACACTATTAACTATCACTTAGATTTGACCGTCTCTAACACGATTAATTATCACTTTAGATTCTTAACAGATTTAACCGTTTCTCACACGATTAATTATTACTTCCGATTTTTCACTGATTTAACCGTCTCTCACACAATTTATTATTATTTAGATTTTTCACAATTTAACCATCTCTCACACGATTTATTATTATTTAGATTTTTCACAGATTTAACCGTCTCTCACACGATTAATTATTATTTTTGCACTCGAAATTCAATTGTATCGGAACCATTTTGTTATGTATTAGTTTATTAATAAGATATAATCTAGTTTTTATATTTATTTATTTTAATTTTAATAATATAATATTACATAATATAAATATATGCATAGCTTAAGATATAGAGTTATTTATAATTTGAGACATCTTTATGATTATTATTTATTTTATGTATAAGGAGATATGACTCCAGACCCGATTTACGGTAAAAATTAAGAGGTATGATTTTACTTACGAAGTGGCCAGCTTCGGAGTCCCGCAGCTTTACTGACCAAAAGACTGAAGCTGGCCTCATTTCGTGTTTACTTATAGCATAAAAATGCTTAGTTAACGAAATGTGTCTTTCATGACACAATGTCTTATAATTACAAAATGTGTCTTCGTGACACAACAATTATATACTAATAATTATTATTTTCATGATTTTAATCTGATAATTTCGAACACTTGGTTAAATAATTATTTTTTATCAAATTTGAATTGTAATATAAAAATAAAAAATAAAAATTCAAATTTTAAATTTTGTTCTTCAATCAATCTCATCACAAATAAAATGCTGACATTCTTTTTGGGTTCTCTCTTTTATCTTGCGATCTAATCTCTAAATATTTTAATAGAATTGTAATATAAAAATTAAAAATAAAAATATAAATTTTAAATTTGGTTCTTCAAACAATCACATCACGAATAAAATGCTGATATTCTTTTTGGGTTCTCTCTTTTATCTTACGATTTCTAGACTTCACAGTTTGAAGGTGTATATTTTTCTGCTATTTTTAAGCTACTTAAAATCATCCCATGACACACAGGCTACGAGATACTTTTTTTTTAAATAAAAATTACTGTGACGTTGTTTATTTAGATGAAAAATCCGGTCAAGGGGCTTTGAAAAGTTTAATAATTAAATTTTATGAAAAAAAATATTTTTAACATAAAAAATAAAAATAAAAAATTTTTTAGCTCGCTTGAACAATTGGGCGGTCAGTTGATGATGTACCAGCTAAGTAGAAGATAAAGCAGTTTAAATGCGACTCCGAAACTTTCAAAACGAAAAAAAGACATTATCTCAGCCAACGATGCATCGATTTTTATGTTTATTTTTTTAACTGGGCTAGCTTAAAATTTTATGGTCAACCACGCTAATAATTTTTTAACAACATTGCAATTTTTTAACAATTTAGCTTATGTATGTAAACATTTACTTTATGTAAATTTTTTTTTTTTTTTCCGCACCATTAATAATAATAAATGCCATCAGCAATAATTTCGATGTCATATTTATTTTTGGATGTCATTTTTTATTTTTTTTCTTTGACTAAGAATACGTATCTTTCTTTTTAAATTATTCCAAATAGTTTTTTAACATAAAATTGTTTTATTTCATCATTTTTAAATCATTCTTGAAACCCTTTCATCTATCAAATTGTTAAACATAATGGTAAATTTAAAAAACTATTTAATATCAAATTAATACAGCAACGTTCAAGAATTTTGTTTTTAACTCCCTTCAAAGATTTTGTATGGTATGGTCCAGTTTCTAATTTTTGTAAAAATTTGACCCGTTGACTGGACTATTACCAGATTACTACTTATTAAAAAAAAAAAGTGGTCAATTAATGTCTTTGATTACCTTTTATTTGAGTATATACAGTAGTGCTCAAAAGTTTAGGCCACCCCCAAATGTTATCTATTTATTATGTGATTCTTGAGTTTGTAAGTGACCGCAAGCATCCAAAACTTTAATTCAGTCATCTCTAATAGTTTTTTTCAATCAATATAATCAATCACTCAAGGGAAAAACATTTACAATATACAAATTTAGTTTATAAATTTGTTCTTACCCATATTTTAGTTTGAAATGTTATTTTTTTAAAAACTGCTATTTTAAGTCATTTTATGATTTTTGATAGACTGTAAAAAAATTTTATTAACTTTCAGGCTTATAATCCCCCCCCCCCTATTTTTCCTTTATTGTCAAGTTTGAAAAAAAAAATTTTTAAGTTGTTATATATAAAATTGTTCAAACCACAGCCAAGAAACGTATTTTTTTTATCTTCGAAAAATCACCGATTTTTCATTATTTAACCCTATTTTACGATTGAATGCATCTTTTTTTTTTCAGGGTCAAAATGAAATAAAAACTCATTTTTTATGTATTTACAATTTATTTATTAGAAACAATTGAAATTTTTTTTTTTAATATTATAAAAACTATCTATTTTTCAGAATTTTTAACACTTTTAAAATTTAAGAAAATTACTTTGTTTTTTGAATAATTTTGTTTGAACGAATAAAAAAAAAAACACTTTGATAAGCCTATCCAATTGTACAATTAAACGAACTTCAGTGAAGTTCAATTCAAATTGTATGAGTGCCTCCTCCTGAAGAGATCAAATCGTGGTCTCCAGTTTTGACTCCAAAAATATCACACTTTTAAAGTAAAAATAAAAACATATGACAAGCGAGATCCAACCTCTCTTCTTTATTATTTTTAAAGATTTTGCCGTAGAATTTGGGTTTATTATTATGAAATAAATTGGGTCCAGGGTGGGTATTGATCTCTTCAGGAGGAGGCGCTCATACAATTTGAATTGAACTTCACTGAACTTCGTTCAATTGTACAATTGTATTTCACGCCTCCTCCTTCGAGATCAAATCGTAGCTGTTGAAAGCTAATCTACGGCAACAAGAATTTAAGTGAGATTTAGACTTATCGTATTGATACAAATAAAATGATGTAGATTAACACAAATCATTTTATTGAAATTCCAATTTCAAACAATATAAATAAAATTAAAATTTTTTGATTTAATAATGATAAAGCATAATCATCATTATTAGTAACATTATCACGATCATAAAAACGTGCAAAAGTTTTTGAATTTTTTGACTAACCTACAGTTTTTCTAATTAAATCAATGTCAACACCTGACCTCTTTGCCGCTGAACTAGACGCGTGGCGTGTACTATGAGCCGTAAAAATTGATGTGTCTATACCACTTTCTGATAGAGACTCTTTTACCCCGGGACTAAGAGTTTCAGTTTTGACTGCTTTGAATAGTTTATTAGTAGATATGAATAATTCCTTAACAGAACCTCTTAAATTATTAGTTAAAGCTAAGTAATGCTTCAGACATGAAGCTGCGCATACCTTTTTTTCAGAAAAAAACGGTAAATTTAATAAAGGCTGCAAACTTCCTGACTTAGAAGTTTTTATTCTATCTGGAATCAAAATTATAATTCTTTCATTTGATATTTTAATATTCTCTATATGTATGAGTGAGAAAGTTTGCATCCTATGACCAGTGACCAAAGCCAACAGAGATATTAGTTTTTTGGAAATAACTTTTTTAACCTCGTTGATCACAAGTAATAACTTGTGTCCCTCCGACGCAAGCCAAAAGAACGAAATGTACTCCCTGCGCCATCGACCAACGCGCACCCGGCCTACTGCATGCCCTCGCTAGCGCTCGGGCCGCAACATGGCGGCCGGCTACGTGTCGGCCGCTGGCGCTCCGGGAGTACATTTCGTTCTTTTGGCTTTAATCGGAGGAAATCAAGTTATTTTTTGTGATCAACGGACTTTAAAAAAGTGCATATATCCCTCAAGACTAAAGTTTGCTGAGGAGGCCCACGTATCTGCAATAACAGCGGGCCTCCATTGCAAACTTTAGTCCCTCTGGGAATAATATACTATTAAATTTAATTTTTCGTTACGATCTAAAGAACAAAAATAATTTAAGAGAATTTTAGGGTCCCAAGTATAATTATATTTTGGACGAGAAGGTCTGGACTTTGAAATTCCAGCAAAAAAACGACTAACACGAGAATCGTTTGCAATATTCCCTTTGCAAATCAGTGAGATCGCTGATCTTATACCATTTAAAGTACTGTGAGATAAATCTCTTTCATACTCTTTAGCAAGAAAAGATAAAACCAAACTAATATCAGGATCAAATAAGTTACAGTTTTGTTCTTTACAAAAATTCCACCATCTTTTTAGTGAGCCACTATAATTTTTTAACGTTGAACTAGATATGGGAGACTTATTTCAAGTGCTTCATCTGGAACTCCTTGAACCATCAATGCTTGGCGGATAATTTCCCTACCACCAGGGAAAGACTCTCCCATAATGGATGCGGTTCTCTATGACAAGAAAATAATAAAAATTTATTAGGCTCAAAAATGATGATTTCTGAGGATACCAAGGATCGGAACAAAGGATACCACGGTTGTCCTGGCCAATTAGGTACAACAACTATACCTTCCGTCCTATCCCTTTTTATTTTCCGTTGCATTCTTAAAATAATACTGCAAGGTGAACGCGTAAAATCTTAAACTTTTTGACAATCATGTTATAAGCAAAATCAGATAATTCATATTCAGTTTCAGGTTCAAGTTTTCGAGATTCCGCATCAGCAATAAAATTATCTTTAGATTTTATATAAGAAGCAAAAATAAATATTTTTCGCGCTTCACACCACTGCCAAATAAGTTTGGTTATTTCATTCAAGTGTTCAAACTGAATTCCACCCATTTTATTTATAAAAGCTATGGCAGTAGTGTTATCAATCCTCAATAAGATACTACAATCTCTTTTAGAACTTGCGAAACACTTGAGCCCAAAAAAGGCTGCTTTTAATTCTAAAAAATTAATATGATTTTTTTCTCTTGTTGTGTCCAAAAACCGTGAGCTTTTTCATTCTCATAAACCGCTCCCCATCCAGACAAAGAGGCATCAGAAAAAATTTCCATATCAAAAGTCTTACTTTCTATCTTTTTTTATTTAGTAAAATATTATTTTGCCACCAATTTAAATCATTTAAATTTAAATTAAGATTTATGTTTAATTCATAATTATTATTTTTCATAAGAGCTAGCCATTTTTCTCTCTCAAAACTTTTAGTATACAACCAACCCTATTCAATAGCTGGGCAGCAAACTATTAATGATCCAATAAATTGAGCCAAATCTCTTATTTTACAATGTGATAAATTTTTAAACTTATTTAATAGTTTTTTGATGACCAATCTTTTATGGTCTGGTAATTCCAGAGTCATATTTTCAGAATTAAATAAAAAACCTAAATAAACGCATCTCTGGCTGGGAATCGGTTTACATTTTTCTTCGTTTAAGGTAAAACCCAAATTTTCTAACAAAATACAAGTTAGTCTAAAATATTCAGAACATGTTAAAAAAGACTTTGATGATAGCAAAATGTCATCTAAGTAAATGACTAAGTAAAACCCTATTTCTCTTAATAAACAGATAACAGGTTTGAGCAATTTGATAAAAACACATGGAGCCACATTTAGCCCAAAAACTAAACATGTAAATTCAAACAATTTTTCTTCAAATTGAAAACGTAAGAATTTTCTGTGTGATTTATCAATAGTTAATGAATAATAAGCATCTTTTATGTCAATAGAAGCCATAAAACAGTCTTTTTCCATCAAATTTAACACAGTTTTGAAATTTTCAAGTTTAAAATGTTCTGAATCAACAAATTTATTTAATTTTTTTTAATTTAAAATAATTCTATAAGAACCATCAGGTTTTGGCAAAACAAAAATTGGAGATAAAAATTGACCTTCTACCATGTCACATTCGACTATAGCACCTTTGCTAATTAGGTCCGAAATTTTTTCAGAAATAATTTCTCTCTCTTTAGAAGAATATTTGGATTCAGAAAAAGGTAAATTTTGATGGTTGCATTTTAAATGGAATCATATACCCCTTAATCCACGATAAAATTTTTTTATCAGAGGTTAAGATTTTCCAATTATGGTAGAAATATTTTAGTCGACCTGCAAAGTAACCCACATTATCAGTTAGCGCTTCTTCGAGTAAGATGTTTTGCGGGAGCCCTTGAACTTGTCGCGAGAACGATGACGACGATCCTCGTTCCGTTTGGGTTTCTGCTGTTGAGAATTTGATGTTGGGTTCTTCTGCCCGCTCGATGGAGTTGACACTACCGATTTCACCTGACGACGGAGCGGGCCCTTCTCGTTTTTTGAATTTTGAGGTGCAGCAGTCTTTTTTGATAAGATATGCACATCTTGGCCAGTCGGTTATCCTGTTTTAATTTCTCTGATAAATCTTTACCAAATAAAAATTCATCGAAAACTGTAGCTGATAAAATGTCTCTTTTATCCGGATTCACATTAGCAATAATTAAATTGCAACGAACTATATAATCATAACTATATCATCATAACTTCATCGCGAAGAGTATCAATCAAAAGACGAGCAGCACCGCACAGAGACTCTGTCATGGGAACGTCTTCGTCCTGGTCTCAACCAACAAGAGTTGCAATAGAATCCGTAATTGCGCCAAAACAAGCCAACAGTTTTAAATGTTTTGCTACAATTCTATCGTCTCTGGCACGAACAGATTCATGCACTGCTAATGAAGTTTCTTTATTCAATTTTGGAGGATCCAAAACAGTACAGTTTTGCGGAATTTTAAAACTTTTTATTAGTTCAGATCTTTCGTCTTTCGGCAAACCTAGTTTAAAAACTTCTGACCATCTCTCAACAAAAGATGCATGTACAGGCGCTGCTAGGGAACGTTCTTCGACGATACGTTTACCAGGAGCATTTAAAAATTTCTCACTGAGATCTTTTTCTTTAGTAGTGCCATTCGACTGAGCATTTTCATTTTTAGAAATTTGTTGATCAACTTGCGTAGAAGATTTTTGTTGCAATGATGAAGAATCAACCGCATCAGCAGGTTTGAGTGTTAACTCATTCGTTTCTTTGACCTTTCCGTCTTCACTGATGTGGTCAAAAATAACTGACCGCTCACCTGAAGAAACAGAGGCCAATTAAAATGGTTTTAAAAAATTTAGGTTATAACCTAATAGTTTTTTTTTTTTTTTTTTTTTTTTTTGCTGTTATATTTGATCATGAAATTTACTAGTAATAACTTATGTAAAAATCAAAAAACCGAGATATAGCTCAGTCATGGGATTATAATCCCAACAGATTAGTTCTTATCGAACTAACCTGAAAATCAAATATAATAGAAAGGTTATTCAGCGAGGCAATAATTACAACTTACCTTAAAAAGAACTTACGTTCTTTAGAACGTGAACGAGTACTTTTTCGAGTGTAACTCGATGATCTTGCCCTTTTACGATGATTTGATCGAGAGCGACCCGAAGAATAGGATGATGAAAGCGAACGATGTCGTGATTTCCTCTTTTTCTTTTTTAATTTTTTTTTCTACTAATTTGGCGATTTCTTTTGCCAAACTTTCGTCATCCGAAGATAAGTCTTTATATTTATTCTTACCCATCATGTAAGAAAAACTCACTTAAAAACTTTGTGTGACTTTTACGGTGCACAAAAAAGGAATGAAGAAGCGAGGTTGGATCTCGCTTGTCATATGTTTTTATTTTTACTTTAAAAGTGTGATATTTTTGGAGTCAAAACTAGACTACGATTTGATCTCGAAGGAGGAGGCGTGAAATACAATTTAGACATAACAAATATCATTTGAATTAAATAGTTTTTGAGTTAATCAGTACTTTGTAGCTCCTCCTTTGGCATTGTAGCAAGCTTTCACTCTTCTAACCATCGAATCTGCAAGCTTCTGACAGTAACTTGGGCTTAAACTTTGCCAGGCTGCAGCAATCTCCAGTTTTAAATCTTCTACATTTCTCAACTTTTTATCCTTGATCATTCTTGCGATCTGATCCCAAGCGTTTTGGATAATGGTAAGATCAGATGAACGGGCGGGCCACGTCAATAGTGGAATTTCCTCGTTTCAACTATTTTCCAATCGGCCCGTACGAGTGCGTCGTTTACCGAACGAAAAATATGACTCTGATTGCATTGCTCCAAAAGTTCAAAAGGGTGGTGGATCAGTGATGGTTTGGGGCTGTTTGTCTGGTAAAGGTAAAGGTGAATTACATTTTATTAATGGAACAGTGGACAGTGATAAATATATTCGTATTATGAGAAACTACATGCTCCCGTCTAAGAAAAAGGTTTTCCGAAGACGAAAAAATTGGTTGTAGCAGCAGGATAATGCTCCTTGTCATAAGTCTAAAAGAACAATGAAATGATTGAAAAACAAAAAAATTCCACTATTGACGTGGCCCACCCGTTCACCTGATCTTAACATTATCGAAAACGCTTGGGATCAGAAGAATGATCAAGGATAAAAAGTTGAGAAAAATAGAAGATTTAAAACTGGAGATTGCTGCAGCCTGGCAAAGTTTAAGCCCAAGTTACTGTCGGAAGCTTGCAGATTCGATGGTTCGAAGAGTGAAAGCTTGCTACAATGCCAAAGGAGGAGCTACAAAGAACTGATTAACTCAAAAACTATTTAATTCAAATGATATTTGTTATGTCTAAACTGGATAGTCTTATCAAAGTGTTTTTTTTTTTTATCCGTTCAAACAAAATTATTCAAAAAACAAAGTAATTTTCTTAAATTTTAAAAGTGTTAAAAATTCTGAAAAACAGATAGTTTTTATAATATTTTAAAAAAAATTTTCAATTGTTTCTAATAAATAAATTGTAAATACATAAAAAATGAGTTTTTATTTCATTTTGACCCTGAAAAAAAAAAAGATGCATTCAATCGTAAAATAGGGTTAGATAATGAAAAATCGGCGATTTTTCGAAGATAAAAAAAATACGTTCTTTGGCTGTGGTTTGAACAATTTTATATATAAAGAACTTGGAAATTTTTTTCTTCAGACTTGATCATAAAAGAAAAATAGGGGGGGAAAAAATTATAAGCCTGAAAGTTAATAAAATTTTTTTACAGTCTATAAAAAATCATAAAATGACTTAAAATAGCAGTTTAAAAAAAAAATAACATTTCAAACTAAAATATGGGTAAGAATAAATTTATAAACTACATTTGTATATTGTAAATGTTTTTCCCTTGAGTAATTGAGTATATTGATTGAAAAAAGCTGTTAGAGATGACTTAATTAAAGTTTTGGATGGTTGCGATCACTTACAAACTCAAAAATTACATAATAAATAGATAACATTTCGGGGTGGCCTAAACTTTTGAGCACTACTGTAAATTATTTTGAATCTAAAATGTAATGCAACCAACTACTTGTATTCAATTTGTTTTGTTTTGAAAATTCGAAAAATTCCTTTAAAAAAGGTTCTATCTGTTTAAAAGAATAAATAAACTATTTAAAATATAAAATAAAAAAAATTGAAATTGTTCATTCTAAAATAAATTGCCTTGCAAACTACCCAAAATTAGACTATCTTAATCGGCTAGACCCTTTAAGGCGAAAATGGTCGAATCTGCCCAAAATCTGTTAAAAATCTCTTAGCAAGTCCACACCTGTAAAATTTACTGTTCCACGTTCAGCTGAATACAGTCAGTTTAAAAGACTAATTTACTTATACAATTTTTTTAGCTTGGGGTAAAATTATGGTCATATAATACGATTGAGTTAAAAAGTTCAGAAAATTAAATAAAACTTCAAATTATAGTTTCGTGTACCCCTCACTAAATTGACGTCATCTGCTGGTTAAGAAATTTCTTTCAGAAGTACACATTTTAATTACTTTATTGATGACTTTTCCTGCTTCCTTTTGTGAAGCTGAACGGAGTTTTAGCGTATTGCATCGCCTAAAAACGTGGTTACGCAGCACCATGTTAGAAAGTATTAGATACATTAAACGATGTCATGATTTGTAATTTATGCATTGAGGGGAATTCGTTTGGACAAATAACTTTTGGAAAATTTAGTGATGCAGAAATTTTAGAATGTAAAGAAAAATACTCGTCTGAATAAATAATTTATTAAAATACTATGTGTATGGATTTATTTTAATCATATTATATTTTTCAAATGTACAAAATTTAAATAAAAATATAAAAATTTAAAGTTTTTAATTTAACTGATTAATAATTGAACCAGGGTTGGTAGGTTTAAGGCTTTGGGATAATTAGTCGGTTTGTTAACTAAACTCTTTTTTTTTCTCTAGAAATTAAATCTCTTTTTGCTCGGAGAAAGGGGTCGAGGGAGGGAGTTTCTCTCAGAACACCTCTTTGCTTTGGAGGGTTGTTGCGCCCCTGGACACATGTAAAATATTATTTCTCCATCTGTAGAAACAATATTTTTATAAAACTTTAATTTCAATCTCTACTCTCAGAATGTGGCAAGAGAGCAACAAGACCTTAGAATCACATTCACCGATGACTTATCCTTCTCTAAGCATCATCAAGAAACAGTCACTGCCTTTTTCTCACTTTTGGGATTCATTGTTAGAAACACAAGAAATTTTAAAAAAGACACATGGATTACTTATTTAAAACTTTGGTTATTTCTAAGTTACCCTATGCTTTACAAATCTGGTCTCCACGCTCTGCAAACCATCTGA
Organism: Encarsia formosa; assembly: GCA_038277355.1. NCBI lineage: Eukaryota > Metazoa > Arthropoda > Insecta > Hymenoptera > Aphelinidae > Encarsia > Encarsia formosa. The sequence goes on along the minus strand of CM076184.1, from coordinate 37,686,410 downwards.
GTCAAGTCATCCCAATTGGATCACTAAAAACTAATTTAACTCTTAAAGGTCACCCTGGGTCCAAAAGATCCCAGAGCTACGTTGAGGCCAAATATTTTAAACAGCGCGAAATATTTGGGCCCCGTAGTAGCATCTAGCATTAGTCAAGCGTTGATTGAGCTAGTTCTTGCGCACTAGGGTGGGCCGAAGCCGAAAATTTTTAGAATTTCGATACGCCTGAGGGTGCAAAAGCTGCCTTTTCACGTGTAGAATCGAAAAAATTTTTAAAGTACTCTCAGAAATAAAAGTTTCAGTTTGCTCAAAGTCATTGAAGTTTCTCTAAAATCAGTTAAAAATCAGTTAAATTTGAAAACACGATTTTTTTTTCAAACCTCAGTTACTCAGCGAAAAAAAATCGAAGAGACACGAATAAAAAAAGAAATCGATGCTCTTTAGTGATAGTTAAAGTCCTTAAAAAATTCTAAAAGTTATTCGCCAAGTGTAAACTTTTACTTTTTTCTTTCCGTATTCTATGGATGTAATACGAAAATCACTAAAATACGATTTTTTTGAAACCTCGATTTCTCCCCCCCAAAAGAAATCGTAAGGACACGAATAAAAAAGAAATTAAAGCTGTTTAGTTATACTTTAATTTCCTATAAGTTAAAAAATTAGAGAAGCTTTTTCACGTACACAAACATTGAATTTTTCTTTTTATTTTAACTATTTTTCACTAAGAACTCGTTTTTTTTTTTTTATAAACACCAATAACTTAGCGAAAAAAATGGTGGATTCACAAATAAAAAAAAAAAAACATTAAAGTTTTTTAGTTTTACTTCAAGTTATTTGAATAGTATTAGCATTAAAAAAATCTAGAAAATCGTTCCAAGGACTTTTTTTTAATTCTCGTTCGAACGCTCATCCGAGTAAGACGTGTTTGTCAACACCACAACTAGTGGGCATGTCGTGTGAGAAAGCTTGATTCTCGGAGCTTCGAGGTTATCTGATAGTGCCCTGGTGTCTAGCTCGCCGATTGAAAGGACCAAGAATACTCTCGAGTCGTCACCAAGAAGCTGATACATCGATTTCATCAGCCTCCGCAGTCTGAAGCTCATCTCCTCTGCTTATAATGGGGACACCTACCGAGTAAGCATGTCGCCGCGCTCCTGCCTGGTGTGCCTCGAAATTCTACAACGGTTAGTCTGTGTAATGTGTATTGTGTAGGAACCTTGCTCACAAAAACTGTGTCGACCCAGAGATTCCGACAGGCACCTTTATTTGTAAATCGTGCGCGGACAGTCCCAAATCGCCTCGTCACCAGCTAAAATCCACCACTTTATCCTTTGAAAAATCTGACGTGCATAATCAGACATTTTCTTCACCCACCCACGTCTTTAACGATCGAAAACGCCTTGCTAACTCGCCTCCAGAGATTGAGCCTGTCACGCAAAAAGCCGCCATTCAGGGGTTGCATATTCTTCCAGCTCGGTTTGATTCTAACTCGCCTGTGATGGCTGGAAATGACGAGAAGGTTGCGGCCTTTATGGCGAACGATAAGATAAGTGGTGAGGCTAAGGCACTTTTTGAGCTCATCAGAGCCGACATGGGCTCTATGAAGGCTGATTTCAAACCTGACCTTAGCCAAATTAATTCGAAGATTGAAAACAACCCCGTAAAGATAGATGGTCGCGTGTCAAGTCTTGAGGGGGGGGGGGGGTATACCCTAAGCAACTTTAAAAAATCGAATTTTTTCTTAAAGTACAACATCTCAAGAATGTTGTGTCAAAATTTCAAGTCATTCTGAGTTGATCTCAGAAAGTTACAGCAGTTTTCGTGCAATGATCGAGGATGAAAGCCGTATAGACAAAGCTGAGAAAGAAGCTACCAAAGAGAGTAAAGATGCCAGGGTTAAGCGTAGAAGGAAAGAAAAACAAGCTGAAGACGAAGCAGAAGCAGCAGGAGAAGTGCTTTATGGTGCAGGAATCGATGATTCCTTTTAAGGTAAAAAAAAAAAAAAATTTCATTACTTTTATCTTGTTCAAAACTTTAAACGCGTTTTTCTCAAAACTAGTCTTTTTAAAGTCGGTGAGGAAAATATCTCGGCGACCGCTGCACCGATCGTTCTGAAATTTTGAGGATTTCTTTAATATATATTTTTCCAGGTATTAACACGAGGATTTTCATTTTTACAGCTGTGGCGTCAACAAAATGGCGGATTTTTTAGCCGAAAAAACGGTTTTTCACTTTAAACAACCACCAAATCGTCAAAAATAAAAAAAAAAAAACCCTCGTGTTATTACCAAGATAAACTTGTCTTCTAACAGAATCTTTTTTCAAAATTGATTTTAGGTGATCCTGAACAAAATGGCGTTTCTCACCGTAAAAAATCGAAAAGCGAAAGCGTCGCCGAAAAAGTACTGGCATCGGCTTATTTATTAATATTTTTACTTGAAAAAATTATGGAAGGTAGTTGAAATGTTTTATAATTATATGGTGAATAAATGAATTAAATAATATTAACCGTTTTTTCAATATAAATTCCCAAAAATTACCTTTTTTTTAGCCTCTTAGGGTATAGCCCCCCCTTGAGCGAGAAGTCTCCGTGTTGAAACGTCAGCTGATTGAGACTGATCCATGTGAAGTTCATTTTCGTGGAGTTCCGGTAATTCCTGCTGAGAAAAGACTTGGGGTCATTGAGAAAATTCTCACTTTTATATCATGCCCTCTTATGATTTCGTAAATCGCTGAATATCGCGAATGGAAATATAAGCCCATCAATGGTAAGCCCCTCCTCCCGCATTACTCGTGAAATTTTCAGGACAATACCTCCCGTGACCTTGTCATGTCACATAAGGGAGCTCTTCGTGGTAAAACCTTTTATGACATTTTCGGGGAAGGACCAGAGAGTCCTGTCTACATGGACTCGATCACGTCAGCTACGAACCACAACGTTCGCATAAAGGCTATTAAACTTGCTCGGGAACTAGGGATAAATCGTCCAGTCTTTCGCCCTCATCATGTAATTATGAGAAAAGCAAATGACTCACCTCCCTGTGAAATTTTTTCCAAGGGTGACTTGCTGGACTTTGAAAATGCTGTCAGGGAGAAACAAGCGTTGTCTGCTACACAGACTCCAGCTCAACATACTGATAGCAACCACCTCGAATCAATTTTTACCGCCTGAGGCACACAGGATTTGCAGGACACCTTTTTACAAGCTATTTCACCGGAGACATCAATTCATTCACCATCTCCCAATCAATCGTCATCATAACCTCATTTTTCGATAGAGACTGCACAAGTCAATACCGTTCTACCTGCTATTTTACCTGCGATATCACTTCACTCATCATCATCAAATCAATCATCATCACTGCCTGGTTCTTCAATAAAGATAGCACACGTTAACATTCATCATATGTCAAAAAATTTTCCGTCACTTCTTTACGAAATGAATATTCATAACCAAGACATCATGTCAGTTTCTGAGTTTTCTTACTCCGCTTACACCGACTCATGTTTATAATATACCTGATTATACGTTTTTTCGCCACGACAGGATTGGCAAAAAAGGCGGAGGAATTGGTTTTTACTGCCGTGAGTCTTTTAAGATTGAAGTTCTTCATGTATCAGAAATTCCCTATCATGCTACTCCAGAGTTTATTATTGCACGGATCCATATTAATCAGCAGCGTTTGCTTTTTGCGACAGTTTATCGTCCACCTGATACTGATTTTCCAGATGTTTTTTTCCAAAAACTTTCACCACTGTAGCTGACTTGTGAACATGTGGTGTTAACTGGAGACTTTAACTACGATATGTCACAAAGTGAAGAAGACTCGGAGAAGTTTGGTGATCTTATCACAGCTCACTGCCTCTCCCTTGTTAGTCGTGTACCTACTCATCATACTATGATACATGGTGCTGTCGTATGACATACCTGCCTGGATCTATTCATAACAAGAAATCCAGTTCTTACTTTCAGAAAATCAGTATCACCTTTCACACCTGGTCATGATCTTATTGAGATAACATACAACATTGTCACCCCACACATTTCACCGAGATATATGCGTACTCGCCAACTCAGATTTATTGATAACTCCACACTTACTGATCTTATACGTTCTAATTTGACTAATTTTTCTACCGAACTCAGCCCTGCAAATCCGCCTACTTATCTACCGGACCTAAGTCTTCCGCAATATCAACATCTAACCCAGCAACAGATAGACTCAGATATCCACATTCTCACTACTGCTGTCTTAAATGCTTTTGATATCCTAGCACCGTACAGACTTAGAAAGATAGCACAAGACAATCTTTCTTGGATAACCAAGGATGTGAGAATTAAAATGAAAAAACGCGACGCTCTTCATCAACGTGCTTCACGTTGCGAGCTGGTCTCCAGACAGGCCAAAAAACTATTTTCTGAGTACAAGACACTTCGAAATTTCGTCACGAACGAACTGAAACGTGCCAGAAATAGATGTATACTTGAGAAGCTTGAGGCTCAGAAAGATCCAGCTGCCCTGTGGCGTGAGTTCCGAAAACTCGGTATCACTCGTCAGAAGAATCCTTCACCACTTGAGTTTTTTTCGGCAGAAATTCTGAACGCCCATTATGCGTCAGTCATCCATGATCGCCAATCCCTCAGGGATCTGGATGTTGAACACGTTCTGCAACCCACTTTTGCCTCATTTCGACTTTAAACCTGTGAGTCTGCAGGATGTTTTTAATATTTTCTCAAACAGCTCGTCAAAGGGTATTGGTCATGACAATATCTCGTCGACCATGTTGAAGCTAGCTTTCCCTGCACTGCTTCCAGCGATTACCAAGATCTTCAATGATTCTTTATCGAGTGGCACCTTTCCATCACTGTGGAAGCTCGCGTCTGTCGAGCAACCCTCAAACCCCGTCTGACACCCGCAAAAACCACAATAACGATCCTTCACAGCAGTGGTTATCATGTAAACCTTAGTCAATTGCCTCGCCTTGTTCTTAACAACACCCCAGTGAAATACTCGGAATGTATTAAAACTCTTGGTATCTACCTCGAGTCAGGATTAAGTTGGGATAGGCAGATAAATGAGACTACCAGAAGAGTTCACTACTCCCTACATCTGCTACGCCATTTTTATAAATCACTAACTCGAAAAGTCAGAGTTAAACTGGTTGAAACTCTCGTTTTGCCTTTGTTTGATTATGCTGCACCACTCACGTCTATTACAAAAAATCAGGAAGCAAGATTGCATACTCTTCACAATGCCTGCGTCCGTTTTGCACATGCTGGGATACTACGATCAAGTCACGTCTTGCCTTTTCGTATCAGTCTCGGTTGGCTATCAGCTAGAGCTCGTCGCGAGTATCTCACTACCACACTGGCCTTCAGTATTATTAAAACGGGTGAACCCATGTATCTTTTTCGAAAATTCCAACTCGATCCAGGAGCAGAACATCTTTGGCGATCAGCTCGTCGACCTCGTCCACCACTGAATTACTCCACACCTCATACAAACCACTATTATCTCTGTTTCACGACACAGTCGTCCATATCTATCAATAATTTCCGAACGATCTTTCACTCTTATCCACTACTTGATTCTTTCAAGCCAGCACTCAAACACGAACTTTTTCGGCGGGACTGTGATGACTGGGTTTTAAGACCGAACTTTCAGAATCTTCAATTAATCCCCCCGCAGTTAAACTCGGTTCTGCCTGATACTTTGTCAGAAAAGAATATCGTCGTGCCAGGCTAGAAAAATCTGAAATACACTAATGTACACATTGCACAATACGACTTAAAAACAACTCAATGTCAAAGAAATTGCCAGATCAAAGCCACATTATTAATCACACAAAAATCCGGAAGGAAGAGACTTCGTCGAGAGAGATCGAGAAAGAATTTATCAACATTGGAATATTTGTTAACTTAGTTTTAACTTTTTACTTTCTTGTCAAAAATGTATAATATATATTATATAATTAATTTCTTTAAGTTCTAAAAATGTATTATATATTTTATACTTAATTTCTTACATTGTCGCCTATTACGTCAAAGTATTATATTTTATTGAATTGTAAAAATGTATATCTCATACGAGTATGATAGAGTTACATCCCTGTACTCGGAAAATAAATAAATAATAATAATAATAATAATAATCCTTTTTTTTTTTTTACTAAATTATACTGTAAACGTGCGGTAAAGCCTTTCAATATTTTTATATTATACTTAAAACATAGTTTTCTTTTTAAATTTTTATATGATTCAGATACACCGAACACAGCCCTCCTCTTTTTTCATACGTGCTGGGGACCGTCATTGGCAGAGTTTCCATTTTTTGTTTTTTTCCTCGAGTAGTATAGCAAAGAGAGAACGGGACGATGGTCCCTCGTGACATTTTGGGTCCGCTCTCTCGTACTTTTTTGGGGGGCGGGCACCTGGGGTCGTGCTAGGGGCTAGCCGCTACTGGCTAGCCGGCAGCTTAATTCATTTTTAAAAATATTTTAATTGAATTTTTCATATTTATTCAATTCATTGATGATATTTGAAAATTATTTTTAATAAATTGATTAAAGAAAAAAAAAAATCGTTTCAACCGGGATTAGAACCGACGATCCCAGGCACGACAGGCAGACACTCTACCACCTGAGCCAGTGAGCTAGCATCCACGAACCCCTTATTTGCATTACTTTTCCAACTGTTTATATTATTTTCATTTTCCTTTTGGATAATTTAATATTATTTTGTTTATTTATTGATATTTTTATTCTTAACTTGTATCATATATTACTAATATTATTTTTAATTAAATTATCAATGAAAAAAAGTTAGTGAAGTGAGATTCGAACCCACGACCCCAGGCATGACAGGTAGACACTCTACTGCCTGAGCCATTCAGCTAACCACAGGTAGCATCCCAGGCAGAGTTGCTAGATCGCGCTGAAGCCTGCGCGCCTCTCCAGCAGCAAGCGGCCACAGGCGGCATGTATTTTTTCAGCGCAATCTAGTAAGCCTGATCCCAGGTGCTGACTATTCCCCCACGCTGCAGCTCGAGAGCGCGCATGAAGGGGGGGGGGGTTATTGGCACCAGCTGTGATACAATTCGGGGATTCCGTAAAGCACCGAGAAGCAGCCGGCTGCTCTCTTTAGATGCTGAATTTAAACTCAAATGTTTTTATTGATTAAAATTTTTTTTTTTTTTTTAACTTTTATAATTTAAAATATTAATTTGAATTTTGCGCGTGTATTCAAATTAAAAAATCGTGATTTAAAACTAAAGTTGGTATCTAAACGTGAAACAGTGAAGTGTCAATCAAGACATAGTACTGTGGCGCTGCAGTAGAAAGATGCACCAATGAGGGAGGGCGCTAGTAACTTCCCACTGAAGAGCTCTTTTCACACCCAACATCAGAGGAGGAAGGACCTAAACTAATCCGGCCCTGAAGAAGGAATCCTCGTGCAAATCAAAGTAAGTACTCATAATTATAATTAATCAAACTAAGAATAATGTTTATTTTAAAATATTTTTGAAACATTTTCACTTCAGATAAAAAATAAGCAATTAAATTTAGATTAAAATTTTATTTTTCCCATGTGATCATGAGAATATTTTTAAACTTTTCTTAAGTGAGAATGTGTGAAACAATATTTATAAAACTTTGATGTTTGCTAAAACTTACTGAATGTACAGAAGCGAAATATCAATTTTTAGCAGTCTAGCATCATTATTCTCAATATTATGATCACTTAAGCTTATTTTACCCTTTGTCGTTAAAAAGTCAAATGACCCCTCCGGAGTCAGGCTGGACACCTGGTACCCTTGGTGATTATTACACCTTGGAAATGATTTCCCCAGGAAGTTTTGACTCCGGAGGGGTCAGGGTGGACACCTGGTGTACTTGGTGATAGTTACACCTTGGGGATGATTTCCTCAGGAAATTTTGACTCCGGAGGGGTCCGGCTGGACACCTGGTGCACTTGGTGATAATTACACCTTGGAGATGATTTCCCCAGGAAGTTTTGACTCCGGAGGGGTCAGGGTGGACATCTGGTGCACTTGGTGATAATTACACCTTGGAGATGATCTCCTCAGAAAGTTTTAACTCCGGAGAGGTCAGGAAAGGCACCTCGGGCACTTGGTGATAATTACACCTTGGGGATGATTTTCTCCGGAAGTTTTGACTCCGGAGGGCTCAGAAAAGACACCTCGTGCACTTGTTGATAGTTACGCCTTTGATATGGTTTCTTCGGGAAGTTATGACTCCAGAGGGGTCTGCAAAGGAACCTGGAGCATCCAATGATAATTACACTTCGGAGATGATTTCCTTAGGAAGTTTTGACTTCGGAGAGGTCATCTCCAAGGCGTAACTATCACCGAGGGCACGAGGTGCCTTTTCTGACCTCTCCGGAGTCAAAACTTCCTGGAAAAATCAGCTCCAAGGTGTAATAATCACCAAGGGCACCAGGTGTCCAGCCTGACCCCTCCGGAGTCAAAATTTCCTGAGGAAATCATCCCCAAGGTGTAACTATCACCAAGTACACCAGGTGTCCACCCTGACCCCTCCGGAGTCAAAACTTCCTGGGGAAATCATCTCCAAGGTGTAATAATCACCAAGGGTACCAGGTGTCCAGCCTGACCCCTCCGGAGTCAAAATTTCCTGAGGAAATCATCCCCAAGGTGTAACTATCACCAAGTACACCAGGTGTCCACCCTGACCCCTCCGGAGTCAAAACTTCCTGAGGAAATCATCTCCAAGGTGTAAGTAACTGCTCAGGCGCTGTCTGTGCAGCTGCACAAGAGTTCTGTGCAGCTGCATAAGCGCACAGAATCCTGTGCAAATATCTCTGTCCCGGCCTTTATGTGTATCATACCTATATATCAGTAAGAAATGCGTAGGAAGAGTATTTGCACATTAAACTATGCTTGTTATAAATAAACTAAAACTCAAAACTATGCGATGTTAGAAAAAATTTCAAAAATTTTAACGAACTATACTGAAATCTTGAGAAGAATATAATTCAGAATTACTTATAAAAGTAAAACAAAAAAGTTTAAAGTCGTTAGTCGTTAGGTAGCGCTGTTTATTTATTTTTATTTTATAATTTATAGGTGGCGTTTTTATAAATCGGCGCTCGTTGTTCGACTGGCGATAGAAGCAACTTCAAGCGTAATGCGTATACCAGCCTTAATGTTGTATACCTATATTCGTCGTGAGCTTAGTATCCATACTCATTGTGTTTATATTTACTCTTTAAACTTTATTCTTTATCTTAAGCAGAAGTTGAATAGCATAACCACTACTAACTTTATTAAATTAACACTAAGACTATTAATACATTTATTTATTATTGTTTACTTTGCCTAGCTGAGTTTGAAACGAATATACATAATATTTACTAAAATGCAGTTTATGTATATGTCTACATGTTTATATTTGTAATTTGAATTTTTTTTTTTCTAATTTACAAAGTCAATCAAATATTTAAACTTTAATCAAAAATAATGTTTAGTGCCTTTTTTCTGTGTAAAATCTTTGTAATATCTGAAAGCTTTGATTGAATTTTTTTTATTTTGGTAAGTTATTTAGAAAGTAATCTGACATATTTATGATCAAGTCATATTTATCAAGTTAAAATTTTCTTGGTTCAACTCAAGGTGACAATTTTAAATTTTTAATTCAAGGTTAAAGTATGTCTATAAAGGAAAGTTTACTAATTTTTTTTAACTTTTATTCATTACTGTTTTATGCAAGGTATGCAATCATTTGTATCAATTGAATTTTAGGTTTTATGTTTAAACATCAGGTCCTTTTTTATAATAAGGTACTGGCAGCTTGAATTATTATAAGAGTAAAACTTTTTGAAAAAATCAAACAATTTTTATAAGCAAAAAAAAAATAACTCAAATGTATGAGTTTATTACATTATGACAACTCAATGAAAATAATAATGAGAAAATAGTTCACTTCATTTATGAGCTAATCGCTTGAACTTTTATTGCTTTTATGTAATTAGCAGAATCCTAATTTCATTAATGGATAGTTGGATCAAACCTTTGGGCACAACCTTGAGAGAAATTATTTTGTTGGGCTCTGCAGGATCTTGGTTTAATCTTGTACAGCTGGATCATTCACTCGGGCATTACCTTGAGAAAAGTTTTTCATCTTGAAGAAATTAAGCTAGAGCTAAATATAAAGAATGAGGAGTTTAACTTTTTTTTTGTTTATACTTTTTAAAATTTTCTTTTACTTAATTTATTTTCAAATGAATTGAATTTTTCTGTAACCACAGGTATAGCATAACTAAAAACATGGTGGATATTACACAGATTTGGAAGAATAGACCTTTGAAGATTACTCGCTGGATAGATCATTGGTTACTGAACAGAATTGGACTTATTTAGAACCACAGTAGAATACAAATTAATTAGTACAATTATCATTTTGTGTCAAATGCGGAGTTTGTTGTACTTGAATTTTTTCAATTGTTAACTAATTTTTATAATGTATAGGCCAGTGATGACTATAGTTTAAACTTAATTATTTAAGACCATTTTTTTTTTAACTTTTAAAATCTACAGGGCATATATCAACTATGCAATACTAGTAATTTTAAAAATACAAGTAAAAATGTTTTGTGGTGCAGTCAATTAATTCCACATGTTTAGTTGAAATTCATCAAGTTTAAGTCCATAAAATCGCCCTGAATATATTTATTATTACTTATAAGTAGTTAAAAAAATAAAATTAGATTTGCGTTGGAATAAATTGTATTTTAGCATGTTATTTAGCATTTTAAACCAAATGTCATGGTTCATATATGTGAAAAAAAATTTTAAACCCATAAAATCGCCAAAAAACGTAAAAAAATCCGGTTTTTCGTCGTTTTAAGTACCGTCCACCCTCTGAAAAATTTTGTAAAAATTCATACAGGTAATTTACATTAAAATACAAAAAATATAATTTTCCGGCTCTGCTATTGTCTTAGTTAATTTTTTAGAGCATTTTAAAAGTTTCGAACGTCGATTTTAATTCAAATTTTGCGCCAAAAATATTTGAAAAAAATTTTTTCGAACTACATTTTTTTTTTAGAAAATTTTTTCGCAAACCGCATGTCTCTAGCCTTTATAGGTTCTGAGATATGAATTAAAGTTGAAAAATCACTATTTTAGACCCTAGGGTCCCTAGGGAGGGAATAGGGAGCTGCGGTTTGCGCCAAAAATTTTCTTTTTTTATGCCCTTTCGAATGATATATATATTGTTAGGGTTTGCCGTTGGGGCAGATTCGACTATCTTAACCGGCTATACCCTTTGTCTTCAATTCTCATCACTGTAGGTTCCAAAAATTTTAGAGTAGATTCGTGTACTTGACTCTCCCCTCTCTTATCACAGAGGGTATAAAACAGAGCACTCTCCACTCTCTCTTAAGGAGGGGGGGGGGGGTAGAGTCTGAGCGGTCGAAAATGATGATTTTTCGATGATTTATAGTGGAGCTCCTGTTTATTATAATTTAATAAGAATTTATATACATATCATACAACATTCAAAGAACATTCTGTCAAAATTTCAGATCAAAATATTAAAAATTGAGGCAATGGGAGCCAACCAAACAAGGCGCTTCGAAAAAAAGATGAGTTGCGGTGAAGGCTGTAACTCGCGAATGGTTCATCTGAAATCAAAAAATAAAGTAGATTTAGTTAATATATTAGTTTTTCTCGCCCCCTAGTAGGATCAATTTCATTTTTTTTCAATTTTGAAGTTTTGGCGACGTTTTGAAGCCAAAACACTGTTTTTTGGTCACCAAAACCGGCCATTTTATGGCTAAAACTCGGCCAAAAAAAAAAAAAAAAAAAGTAACTCACTAGGGGGCGGGTTTTTTATGCATTAAAGATGTATGTTTAATTCTAGAAAGATCGGTGCAGTAGTTTTCAAATGAGAACTTTCACCGACTTTGAAAAATAGTGTTTCGAGAAAAACGTGTTTGAAGTTTTCGGTACGAAAAAAGTGAAGAAAAACTATTTGGTTTACAACTTACACTGTATCATCTATTCCAGCTCCATAAAGTAAGTCACCAGCAGCTTCAGCAATGTCCAGGGCATCTTTTTGTCCTTATCTTCGCCGAATTCTACCTTCTTTGGTTTGAGCGGCGCTTTCGGAGTCGGCTTTCATTATGCGAGTTTCGTCCGCCAGCCTCGCGTACTCATGGGCGCTGCATCCAGTACCAACTCCTGCTGATTGAAGAATCATTAATAAAGCTGTATTTCCTTCATTAAAAGTACATGCAGCTATATTTGCTGCAATCTCTACTATGTTGCAGCCAGCAGACGATGTTTTGGGAGCAATTTTCCAAATAAGTTGATTTAAACTCTCGTTGTTATTTTGCGTAAATCCACCAACGCATCTTTCTAAAAGCTCGTCTTTGCTCAGATCTTCGTATATTGGTTTCATTGCATCCAAAACATCAACTGGTAAGGCCTCGTTAGAGTGAGAAAAGTTTTCTAAGGTGTTCAATGCCACAGCTTTCTGGTATTCGCACCAAGAGTCCGCGCGGGGAGGGGCAGCTGCCTCGACCTGCTCCGCTCGAAGGCCCCAGACTTAAAACTCTGTAACTTTGTGAGTTTTGCTTCAAACCCTTAGAAATTTTAACACAGCATTCTTGAAATGTTTTACTATAAGAAGAAAAAAAATTCGATTTTTCAAAAATTACCCCCCCCCCCCTTAATAGTTCACTTCGGTGCTTCGAGTCGACCAGTACTCTATTAAAACAGTGTTTTGTGCTTTAAGTCAATCAGTGTTCCTGTTTGTCATCATGTCTTCACTCGAGTACTTTGGTGTCAACATTAAGGCTCCTGAATTCTCTTCAACAATATGCTGATTCAGCGGACAACGTCGAGCTGCAGCAATGGTTGGATAAGTCTGTGGAAGTGAAAGGTATTCTCCAGAATTTGCTTGTTTCTGGAGATTTAACCATTCATCAGAAGCGCAAGTGTGAAGCCTATGTCTTCCAGCTTACCAACGTTGAAAAAAGACTTGAAAATTTGTTGGTGGTTACTGGTGGAGAGCTGATGGTTCCTGATGAAGTATAGCGTGTCCCGGAAATAGCCAAAGACACTGTGAAGTGGGAAGAATCGCCTAGTGTTTTCCAGAACCATATTAAATCTGGAATCATAATGAACATTGCACATAAAGATGTGAGATCATTTCTCGAGAATTCCAGAGCTTTATTCGAAGAAAAAGTTGGTGAATCTCTGCGAGAACATAGTGCTTTAATGGTTAGTGTTGAACTCTCATCGGAGTATGTGATTTTGAAAAGTGACATTGAGACCAATGAAGTGAAACATTTCAACGCCGCCAGTCAACCTATATTTGAGACGACCGATTTGCGCGAGTGGTACGATCAAAACGTTATCGATCCTGTGCTGCACCAAATAGAAGAGTTTGAAGGTTGCGGCTCAGGTTGGACCTTGCGGCAGATTCTTAGCATGGTGGTTAGTATGAAACACTACCAGCCAATGCATGCAGACTCTCACATTCCGTTACCAACTCCCATTTTCAAGAAGCAAGCTTGTGTTAATGTTGATAATGAAGACGATGAGTGTTTCCGTTGGGCGATTCTTTCCGCTTTACATCCAGTTGACAGACATGCTAGTCGTGAATTATACACCCTATTACAATGAAATCAATTTTTCGGGTATATCGTTTCCAGAAAAGATGAAACAAGTGAAACAGTTTGAGATACAAAATGAAATCTCAGCGAATATCTTCATTCTCAAGAAGCGTGGTAACCAGTTTGAAGTGCGTACAGCTCATCTTACCAACTGCTACAAGCCTAGTCATGTGAACTTACTTCATGTTGAAGACCACTATGCTGATGAGAATGAAGAACTCAATGAACTCGTGAATAACATCCCGAAGAGTCATTACGTTTGGATCAAAGATTTGAGTCGATTGGTTGGTAAGCAGTTGACAGACCGCAATGGTAAGAAGCACTTCTGTGACCGCTGCTTACACTACTCTACGACACGGTACAAGAATTGGTTGATCACAGAGCTATTTGCAAGCAGTTCAACACTTGTAAAATTGAACTTCCGAGTGAAAAAGCCAATAAACTCAAGTTTCAAAATTTTAAAAATATGGACAAAGTGAGTCATGTGATCTACGCTGATTTCGAAAGTCTGCTTAAGGAGGCTTGGCAGTTTTTTCAAAATCCAAAAGTAAGAACCCAAAACATTCCTGTAGATTCCTTGAAGTAAGACAAACAACTTTCCTATTTAACACAACAATGGTTGTCGGACTCGTTTTCGAGAAAAAAATCAGTTTAGAATTTTTTTTTTAAAATGAGCTCTTATGGAAAAAAACATTTAAAAATTTGGCAAATCATCAAAATCCACAAGTTTACTACGAGTCAGGTGTCATTTTAAAGATAAAAATTTGAAGATTATTTTAAAATTATAAAAATATGGGATTATCGGACTAATTTACAAGAAAAATAGAAAACTGCGGTACATAACCTTCAAAACATGCAATTTTTCAACGTTTTTTAAAAATTTTTATCTTAAATTTTGTTTTAATATGTTTCAAAATGATAAATAATCACTTACTTATCAAAATAAATAAAAAAAATACTTTTTTTCTTAATTACAATTTCATGCACCCGCAAGGGTACGACCTCTACGCTGCCAAGCCTCCTTAAGCCCACCGGTAATCCTCGCAGCCCACAAAAACATCGAGCCTTCAGCGTTGATTATTACTTGAAGAATAGTTACGACGATAGCCAATCGTACTACAGAAGTTACCACCAAGCTGAAGATGGAGAGCAGTCACCTGCAGAATGGTTTGTGAAGGAGTTGAAAAGGATTGCGTTCGAGATTGAGCAGTTGCATAAAACGCCCAGAGAAATTATTCTTACTGAACGGGATTGGAATAATTTCAATCAAGAAATCAGACCAGAAAGTGAAGGACCACTGTCATTTTACAGGGAAATACAGAGGCGCAGCCCACAGGTAAGTCGATAAAATAATTTTTAATCTATTTCCCAAAACTTAACAATCATTATCTTTCAGGTCATGTAATTTGAAGTTCAAGGCTGCTGAATTTGTTCCTGTCATCTTCCACAACCTCTCGGGATATGACGCCCACTTTTTGATCAAGGAAATTGCTTTGAAGAAGATCCTTGATGGTGATATGACTGTAATTGCTCAAAATAAAGACCGTTACATTTCATTCAGGAAATACATCAAGGATTGTGTGACCAACTTCCGATTCTTGGACTCGTTCCGGTTTATGGCGTCATCCTTGGACCAGCTCGTCAAAAATCTCCTCGACAAGGACATTGCCGTTGGAAATCTCCGTCAAGCTGGCTTGGAAGATGATCAAACTGAGTTACTCACGGTAAAAGGTCATTACCCTTACGAGTATACTGACTCTTTTGAGAAACTCAATGAGACAGAGCTTCCCGAACGAGAAAAATTCTACAGCAATTTGACTGACGACACTATTGGAGAAGATGAGTACACCCACGCCAAGGATGTATGGTCCAAACTCAACGTGCAAACTCTTGGAGAGTACTCGGACATCTACCTCAGGTCAGATGTCTTGTTACTCTGCAACGTTTTTGAAAACTTCCGTTCGACGTGTTTGGAAGCTTACAGCCTGGATCCAACCTGCTATTACACTACAGCTGGCCTATCGTGGGATGCCATGCTCAAACAAACAGAGGTGGAGTTGAAACTGATAACGGACATCGATATGCTTCTTTTCATTGAGAAGGGAATCAGAGGAGGTATTAGCCAATGCTCCAACCGATACTCGGAAGCAAACAACTCCTACATGAAAGAAGGTTATGACCCCGAAAAGAACGAGAAGTACCTCGTTTATCTAGATGCCAACAACTTATACGGGTAACTATGACGTCATTATCAATTAATTATTCATTTTTTAATTTCTATAGTTTTATTTACATTTGGGCTATGTGTCAGTATCTTCCTTATGGTAGGCTCAAGTGGGTGGATGGTTTGATCGATCCAGACTTCTACGTCGTTCCAGAGGACAATGACATCGGCTACTTTCTGGAAGTGGACATTGAGTAACCAGAAGATCTTCACCTAGAGCAACAGGATCTCCCCTTCTGTCCGGATCATATGGCAGCACCTAACTCCAAGCACAAGAAGTTACTCGCGACCATGTTTCACAAGGAGAAGTACGTGGTCCATTACAGAGCTCTGATTCAAGCACAAAAACACGGTCTCAAGGTTAAGAAAATTCACCGAGCAGTTCAATTTAACCAGTCTCAGTGGTTGAAGAAGTACATAGACTTCAACACTGAGAAAAGAAGACTGGCGAGAAACAAGTTTGAACGTGACTTCTTCAAATTGCTTAACAACATAATATGCGGCAAGACGATGGAGTCACAGCGAGATCATGTGGACGCAAGAGTGGTTACGCCCAGGGTATTTGGGGGTTTACAGCTTAGGGGATAGCCGATAAGAGTTTCTGTTGAACTCGGGCGCCCGGGGTATTTGGGGGTTTAGAAGATCAATTTTTTTGTTGAACTCGGGCACCCAGAGTTTTGGGGGTCTAGAGCTTGAGGGATAGCTGATATCTTTAATTATTGAACTCGGGTGCCAAGGGTATTTGGGGGTTTACAGCTTAGGGGATAGCCGATAAGTTTCTTGTTGAACTCGGGCGCCCAGGGTATTGGGGGTTGAGAGCTTGGACGATAGCCGACAATTTTTCTGTTGAACTCGGCCGCCCAGGGTATTTGGGGGTTTAGAAAAGCAATTTTTTGTTAAACTCAGGCGCCCAAGGCTTTGGTGTCTGGAGCTTCAAGGAAAGCTTATTAGTTAATTTATTCAACCCAAGCGCCCAGGGTATTTGGGGGTTTACAGCTTGGGAGTAGGACATTAAGTTTTTTTTTGTTGAACTCGGATGCCCAGGGTATTTGGGGGTTCAGAAGTGGGGGATAGCCTATAAGTTTTTTTGTTGAAGTAGGGTGCCGTGGGATATTGGGGCTGCAGAGCTTGGGGGATAGCTGATTAGTTTATTTATTTAACCCGGGCACTCAGGGTATTTGGGGGTATACAGCTTGGGAGTAGGGCGCCCAGGGATTTGGGATTTTAGAAGATTAATTTTTTTGTTGAACTCGGGTGCCCAAAGTTTTGGGTGCCTAGAGCTTGAGGGATATTCATTGAACTCGGGCACCTAGAAATTTGGGGGACTACAGCTTGAGGGACAGCTGATCTGTTTATTCATTAAACTCAGGTGTCCAGGGTATTAAGGGGTTTACAGCTTAGGGGATAGCCGATAAGTTTTTTTGTTAAAGTCAGGCGCCCAAAGTTTTGGGGTCTAGAGCTTGAGGGATAGCTGATTAGTTTATTCATTTAACCCGGGCACTCAGGGTATTTGGGGGTATACAGCTTGGGAGTAGGACAATAAGTTTTTTTTTGTTGAATTTGGGCGCCCAGGGATTTGGGATTTTAGAAGATTAATTTTTTTGTTGAACTCGGGTGCCCAAAGTTTTGGGTGCCTAGAGCTTGAGGGATAGCTGATCAGCTTATTCATTGAACTCGGGCACCTAGAGTTTTGGGGGACTACAGATTGAGGGACAGCTGATCTGTTTATTTATTGAACTCAAGTGCCCAGGGTATTTGGGGGTTTACAGCTTAGGGGATAGCCGATAAGTTTTTTTGTTAAACTCAGGCGCCCAAAGTTTTGGGGTCTAGAGCTTGAGGGATAGCTGATTAGTTTATTTATTTAACCCGGGCACTCAGGGTATTTGGGGGTTTACAGCTTGGGAGTAGGACAAAAAGTTTTTTTTTGTTGAACTTGGGCGCCCAGGGATTTGGGATTTTAGAAGATTAATTTTTTTGTTGAACTCGGGTGCCCAAAGTTTTGGGTGCCTAGAGCTTGAGGGATAGCTGATTAGCTTATTCATTGAACTCGGGCACCCAGAGTTTTGGGGGACTACAGCTTGAGGGACAGCTGATCTGTTTATTTATTGAACTCAGGTGCCCAGCGTATTTGAGGGTTTACAGCTTAGGGGATAGCCGATAAGTTATTTTGTTGAATTGAAGCGCTCAGGGTATTTGGGGGTGCAGAGCTTGGGGGATAGCTGATAAGTGTTTCTGTTGAACTCGGGCGCCGAGGGTATTTGGGGGTTTAGAAGATCAATTTTTTTGTTGAACTCGGGCACCCAGAGTTTTGGGGGTCTAGAGCTTGAGGGATAGCTGATATCTTTAATTATTGAGATCGGGTGCCAAGGGTATTTGGGGGTTAAGAAGAGCTATTTTTTGTTGAACTCGGGCGCCCAGGGTATTTGGGGGTTGAGAGCTTGGGGGATAGCCGACAATTTTTCTGTTGAACTCGGGCGCCCAGCGTATTTGGGGGTTAAGAAGAGCTATTTTTTGTTGAACTCGGGCGCCCAGGGTATTTGGGGGTTTACAGCTTAGGGGATAGCCGATAAGAGTTTCTATTGAACTCGGGCGCCCAGGGTATTTGGGGGTTTAGAAGATCAATTTTTTTGTTGAACTCGGGCACCCAGAGTTTTGGGGGTCTAGAGCTTGAGGGATAGCTGATATCTTTAATTATTGAACTCGGGTGCCAAGGGTATTTGGGGGTTTACAGCTTAGGGGATAGCCGATAAGAGTTTCTGTTGAACTCGGGCGCCCAGAGTATTTGGGGGTTTAGAAGATCAATTTTTTTGTTGAACTCGGGCACCCAGAGTTTTGGGGGTCTAGAGCTTGAGGGATAGCTGATATCTTTAATTATTGAACTCGGGTGCCAAGGGTATTTGGGGGTTTACAGTTTAGGGGATAGCCGATAAGTTTCTTGTTGAACTCGGGCGCCCAGGGTATTGGGGGTTGAGAGCTTGGGGGATAGCCGACAATTTTTCTGTTGGACTCGGCCGCCCAGGGTATTTGGGGGTTTAGAAAAGCAATTTTTTGTTAAACTCAGGCGCCCAAAGCTTTGGGGTCTAGAGCTTTAAGGAAAGCTGATTAGTTTATTTATTCAACCCAAGCGCCCAGGGTATTTGGGGGTTTACAGCTTGGGAGTAGGACAATAAGTTTTTTTTTGTTGAACTTGGGCGCCCAGGGATTTGGGATTTTAGAAGATTAATTTTTTTGTTTAACTCGGATGCCCGGAGTTTTGAATGCCTAGAGCTTGAGGGATAGCTGATCAGCTTATTCATTGAACTCGGGCACCAAGAGTTTTGGGGGACTACAGCTTGAGAAACAGCTGATCTGTTTATTTATTGAATTCAGGTGCCAAGGGTATTTGGGGGTTTACAGCTTAGGGGATAGCCGATAAGTTTTTTTGTTAAACTCAAGCGCCCAAAGTTTTGGGGTCTAGAGCTTGAGGGATAGCTGATATCTTTAATTATTGAACTCGGGTGCCAAGGGTATTTGGGGGTTTACAGCTTAGGGGATAGCCGATAAGTTTCTTGTTGAACTCGGGCGCCCAGGGTACTGGGGGTACAGAGCTTGGGGGATAGCCGACGATTTTTCTGTTTAATTCGGGCGCCCAGAGTATTTGGGAGTTTAGAAGAGCAATTTTTTGTTGAACTCGGGCGCCCAGGGTATTTGGGGGTTGAGAAGAGCAAATTTTTGATGAACTCGGGTGCCCAGAGTATTTGGGGGTTTACAGCTTAAAGGATAGCTGATCTGTTTATTTATTGAACTCAGGTGCCCGGGGTATTTGGGGGTTTTCAGCTTAGGGGATAGCGGATAAGTTATTTTGTTGAATTGAAGCGCTCAGGGTATTTGGGGGTGCAGAGCTTAGGGGATAGCTGATAAGTGTTTCTGTTGAACTCGGGCGCCCAGGGTATTTGGGGGTTTAGAAAATCAATTCTTTGTTGAACTCGGGCACCCAGAGTTTTGGGGGTCAAGAGCTTGAGGGATAGCTGATATCTTTAATTATTGAACTCGGGGGCCCAGGCTATTTAGGGGTTTACAGCTTAGGGGATAGCCGATAAGTTTTTTGTTGAACACGGGCAACCAGAGTTTTTGGGGTTTAGAGCTTGAGAGATAGCTGATCTGTTTATTTATTCAACTCGGGTGCTCAGAGTGTTTGGGGGTTTACAACTTAGGGTATAGCCGATAAGTTTTTTGTTGAACTCGGGCACCCAGGGTATTTGGGGGTTTACAGCTTAGGGGATAGCCGATAAGAGTTTCTGTTGAACTCGGGCGCCCAGGGTATTTGGGGGTTTAGAAGATCAATTTTTTTGTTGAACTCGGGCACCCAGAGTTTTGGGGGTCTAGAGCTTGAGGGATAGCTGATATCTTTAATTATTGAGATCGGGTGCCAAGGGTATTTGGGGGTTAAGAAGAGCTATTTCTTGTTGAACTCGGGCGCCCTGGGTATTTGGGGGTTGAGAGCTTGGGGGATAGCCGACAATTTTTTTGTTGAACTCGGGCGCCCAGCGTATTTGGGGGTTAAGAAGAGCTATTTTTTGTTGAACTCGGGCGCCCAGGGTATTTGGGGGTTTACAGCTTAGGGGATAGCCGATAAGAGTTTCTATTGAACTCGGGCGCCCAGGGTATTTGGGGGTTTAGAAGATCAATTTTTTTGTTGAACTCGGACACCCAGAGTTTTGGGGGTCTAAAGCTTGAGGGATAGCTGATATCTTTAATTATTGAACTCGGGTGCCAAGGGTATTTGGGGGTTTACAGCTTAGGGGATAGCCGATAAGTTTCTTGTTGAACTCGGGCGCCCAGGGTATTGGGGGTTGAGAGCTTGGGGGATAGCCGACAATTTTTCTGTTGGCCTCGGCCGCCCAGGGTATTTGGGGGTTTAGAAAAGCAATTTTTTGTTAAACTCAGGCGCCCAAAGCTTTGGGGTCTAGAGCTTCAAGGAAAGCTGATTAGTTTATTTATTCAACCCAAGCGCCTAGGGTATTTGGGGGTTTACAGCTTGGGAGTAGGACATTAAGTTTTTTTTTGTTGAACTCGGGTTTCCAGGGTATTTGGAGGTTCAGAAGTGGGGGATAGCCTATAATTTTTTTTGTTGAACTCAGGCGCCCTGGAAATTTGGGGGTGCAGAGCTTGGGGGAAAGCCGATAAGTTTTTCTGTTTAACTTGGGCGCTCAGGGTATTTGGAGGTTTAGAAGATCAACTTTTTTGTTTAACTCGGATGCCCGGAGTTTTGAATGCCTAGAGCTTGAGGGATAGCTGATCAGCTTATTCATTGAACTCGGGCACCCAGAGTTTTGGGGGACTACAGCTTGAGAGACAGCTGATCTGTTTATTTATTGAACTCAGGTGCCAAGAGTATTTGGGGGTTTACAGCTTAGGGGATAGCCGATAAGTTTTTTTGTTAAACTCAAGCGCCCAAAGTTTTGGGGTCTAGAGCTTCAAGGATAGCTGATAAGTTTATTTATTTAACCCGGGTGCCCAGGGTATTTAGGGGTTTACAGCTTTGGGGATAGCCGATAAGTTTTTTGTTGAACTCGGGCGCCCAGGGATTTGGGATTTTAGAAGATTAATTTTTTTGTTTAACTCGGATGCCCGGAGTTTTGAATGCCTAGAGCTTGAGGGATAGCTGATCAGCTTATTTATTGAACTCGGGCACCAAGAGTTTTGGGGGACTACAGCTTGAGAAACAGCTGATCTGTTTATTTATTGAATTCAGGTGCCAAGGGTATTTGGGGGTTTACAGCTTAGGGGATAGCCGATAAGTTTTTTTGTTAAACTCAAGCGCCCAAAGTTTTGGGGTCTAGAGCTTGAGGGATAGCTGATATCTTTAATTATTGAACTCGGGTGCCAAGGGTATTTGGGGGTTTACAGCTTAGGGGATAGCCGATAAGTTTCTTGTTGAACTCGGGCGCCCAGGGTACTGGGGGTACAGAGCTTGGGGGATAGCCAACGATTTTTCTGTTTAATTCGGGCGCCCAGAGTATTTGGGAGTTTAGAAGAGCAATTTTTTGTTGAACTCGGGCGCCCAGGGTATTTGGGGGTTGAGAAGAGCAAATTTTTGATGAACTCGGGTGCCCAGAGTATTTGGGGGTTTACAGCTTAAAGGATAGCTGATCTGTTTATTTATTGAACTCAGGTGCCCGGGGTATTTGGGGGTTTTCAGCTTAGGGGATAGCGGATAAGTTATTTTGTTGAATTGAAGCGCTCAGGGTATTTGGGGGTGCAGAGCTTAGGGGATAGCTGATAAGTGTTTCTGTTGAACTCGGGCGCCCAGGGTATTTGGGGGTTTAGAAGATCAATTCTTTGTTGAACTCGGGCACCCAGAGTTTTGGGGGTCTAGAGCTTGAGGGATAGCTGATATCTTTAATTATTGAACTCGGGGGCCCAGGCTATTTGGGGGTTTACAGCTTAGGGGATAGCCGATAAGTTTTTTGTTAAACACGGGCAACCAGAGTTTTTGGGGTTTAGAGCTTGAGAGATAGCTGATCTGTTTATTTATTCAACTCGGGTGCTCAGAGTGTTTGGGGGTTTACAGCTTAGGGTATAGCCGATAAGTTTTTTGTTGAACTCGGGCACCCAGGGTATTTGGGGGTTTACAGCTTAGGGGATAGCCGATAAGAGTTTCTGTTGAACTCGGGCGCCCAGGGTATTTGGGGGTTTAGAAGATCAATTTTTTTGTTGAACTCGGGCACCCAGAGTTTTGGGGGTCTAGAGCTTGAGGGATAGCTGATATCTTTAATTATTGAGATCGGGTGCCAAGGGTATTTGGGGGTTAAGAAGAGCTATTTTTTGTTGAACTCGGGCGCCCTGGGTATTTGGGGGTTGAGAGCTTGGGGGATAGCCGACAATTTTTCTGTTGAACTCAGGCGCCCAGCGCATTTGGGGGTTAAGAAGAGCTATTTTTTGTTGAACTCGGGCGCCCAGGGTATTTGGGGGTTTACAGCTTAGGGGATAGCCGATAAGAGTTTCTATTGAACTCGGGCGCCCAGGGTATTTGGGGGTTTAGAAGATCAATTTTTTTGTTGAACTCGGGCACCCAGAGTTTTGGGGGTCTAGAGCTTGAGGGATAGCTGATATCTTTAATTATTGAACTCGGGTGCCAAGGGTATTTGGGGGTTTACAGCTTAGGGGATAGCCGATAAGTTTCTTGTTGAACTCGGGCGCCCAGGGTATTGGGGGTTGAGAGCTTGGGGGATAGCCGACAATTTTTCTGTTGGCCTCGGCCGCCCAGGGTATTTGGGGGTTTAGAAAAGCAATTTTTTGTTAAACTCAGGCGCCCAAAGCTTTGGGGTCTAGAGCTTCAAGGAAAGCTGATTAGTTTATTTATTCAACCCAAGCGCCTAGGGTATTTGGGGGTTTACAGCTTGGGAGTAGGACATTAAGTTTTTTTTTGTTGAACTCGGGTTTCCAGGGTATTTGGGGGTTCAGAAATGGGGGATAGCCTATAATTTTTTTTGTTGAACTCAGGCGCCCTGGAAATTTGGGGGTGCAGAGCTTGGGGGAAAGCCGATAAGTTTTTCTGTTTAACTTGGGCGCTCAGGGTATTTGGAGGTTTAGAAGATCAACTTTTTTGTTTAACTCGGATGCCCGGAGTTTTGAATGCCTAGAGCTTGAGGGATAGCTGATCAGCTTATTCATTGAACTCGGGCACCCAGAGTTTTGGGGGACTACAGCTTGAGAGACAGCTGATCTGTTTATTTATTGAACTCAGGTGCCAAGAGTATTTGGGGGTTTACAGCTTAGGGGATAGCCGATAAGTTTTTTTGTTAAACTCAAGCGCCCAAAGTTTTGGGGTCTAGAGCTTCAAGGATAGCTGATAAATTTATTTATTTAACCCGGGTGCCCAGGGTATTTAGGGGTTTACAGCTTTGGGGATAGCCGATAAGTTTTTTGTTGAACTCGGGCGCCCAGGGTACTGGGGGTTCAGAGCTTGGGGGATAGCCGACGATTTTTCTGTACAATTCGGGCGCCCAGAGTATTTGGGAGTTTAGAAGAGCTATTTTTTGTTGAACTCGGGCGCCCAGGGTATTTGGGGGTTTACAGCTTAGGGGATAGCCGATAAGAGTTTCTATTGAACTCGGGCGCCCAGGGTATTTGGGGGTTTAGAAGATCAATTTTTTTGTTGAACTCGGACACCCAGAGTTTTGGGGGTCTAAAGCTTGAGGGATAGCTGATATCTTTAATTATTGAACTCGGGTGCCAAGGGTATTTGGGGGTTTACAGCTTAGGGGATAGCCGATAAGTTTCTTGTTGAACTCGGGCGCCCAGGGTATTGGGGGTTGAGAGCTTGGGGGATAGCCGACAATTTTTCTGTTGGCCTCGGCCGCCCAGGGTATTTGGGGGTTTAGAAAAGCAATTTTTTGTTAAACTCAGGCGCCCAAAGCTTTGGGGTCTAGAGCTTCAAGGAAAGCTGATTAGTTTATTTATTCAACCCAAGCGCCTAGGGTATTTGGGGGTTTACAGCTTGGGAGTAGGACATTAAGTTTTTTTTTGTTGAACTCGGGTTTCCAGGGTATTTGGAGGTTCAGAAGTGGGGGATAGCCTATAATTTTTTTTGTTGAACTCAGGCGCCCTGGAAATTTGGGGGTGCAGAGCTTGGGGGAAAGCCGATAAGTTTTTCTGTTTAACTTGGGCGCTCAGGGTATTTGGAGGTTTAGAAGATCAACTTTTTTGTTTAACTCGGATGCCCGGAGTTTTGAATGCCTAGAGCTTGAGGGATAGCTGATCAGCTTATTCATTGAACTCGGGCACCCAGAGTTTTGGGGGACTACAGCTTGAGAGACAGCTGATCTGTTTATTTATTGAACTCAGGTGCCAAGAGTATTTGGGGGTTTACAGCTTAGGGGATAGCCGATAAGTTTTTTTGTTAAACTCAAGCGCCCAAAGTTTTGGGGTCTAGAGCTTCAAGGATAGCTGATAAGTTTATTTATTTAACCCGGGTGCCCAGGGTATTTAGGGGTTTACAGCTTTGGGGATAGCCGATAAGTTTTTTGTTGAACTCGGGCGCCCAGGGATTTGGGATTTTAGAAGATTAATTTTTTTGTTTAACTCGGATGCCCGGAGTTTTGAATGCCTAGAGCTTGAGGGATAGCTGATCAGCTTATTTATTGAACTCGGGCACCAAGAGTTTTGGGGGACTACAGCTTGAGAAACAGCTGATCTGTTTATTTATTGAATTCAGGTGCCAAGGGTATTTGGGGGTTTACAGCTTAGGGGATAGCCGATAAGTTTTTTTGTTAAACTCAAGCGCCCAAAGTTTTGGGGTCTAGAGCTTGAGGGATAGCTGATATCTTTAATTATTGAACTCGGGTGCCAAGGGTATTTGGGGGTTTACAGCTTAGGGGATAGCCGATAAGTTTCTTGTTGAACTCGGGCGCCCAGGGTACTGGGGGTACAGAGCTTGGGGGATAGCCAACGATTTTTCTGTTTAATTCGGGCGCCCAGAGTATTTGGGAGTTTAGAAGAGCAATTTTTTGTTGAACTCGGGCGCCCAGGGTATTTGGGGGTTGAGAAGAGCAAATTTTTGATGAACTCGGGTGCCCAGAGTATTTGGGGGTTTACAGCTTAAAGGATAGCTGATCTGTTTATTTATTGAACTCAGGTGCCCGGGGTATTTGGGGGTTTTCAGCTTAGGGGATAGCGGATAAGTTATTTTGTTGAATTGAAGCGCTCAGGGTATTTGGGGGTGCAGAGCTTAGGGGATAGCTGATAAGTGTTTCTGTTGAACTCGGGCGCCCAGGGTATTTGGGGGTTTAGAAGATCAATTCTTTGTTGAACTCGGGCACCCAGAGTTTTGGGGGTCTAGAGCTTGAGGGATAGCTGATATCTTTAATTATTGAACTCGGGGGCCCAGGCTATTTGGGGGTTTACAGCTTAGGGGATAGCCGATAAGTTTTTTGTTAAACACGGGCAACCAGAGTTTTTGGGGTTTAGAGCTTGAGAGATAGCTGATCTGTTTATTTATTCAACTCGGGTGCTCAGAGTGTTTGGGGGTTTACAGCTTAGGGTATAGCCGATAAGTTTTTTGTTGAACTCGGGCACCCAGGGTATTTGGGGGTTTACAGCTTAGGGGATAGCCGATAAGAGTTTCTGTTGAACTCGGGCGCCCAGGGTATTTGGGGGTTTAGAAGATCAATTTTTTTGTTGAACTCGGGCACCCAGAGTTTTGGGGGTCTAGAGCTTGAGGGATAGCTGATATCTTTAATTATTGAGATCGGGTGCCAAGGGTATTTGGGGGTTAAGAAGAGCTATTTTTTGTTGAACTCGGGCGCCCTGGGTATTTGGGGGTTGAGAGCTTGGGGGATAGCCGACAATTTTTCTGTTGAACTCAGGCGCCCAGCGCATTTGGGGGTTAAGAAGAGCTATTTTTTGTTGAACTCGGGCGCCCAGGGTATTTGGGGGTTTACAGCTTAGGGGATAGCCGATAAGAGTTTCTATTGAACTCGGGCGCCCAGGGTATTTGGGGGTTTAGAAGATCAATTTTTTTGTTGAACTCGGGCACCCAGAGTTTTGGGGGTCTAGAGCTTGAGGGATAGCTGATATCTTTAATTATTGAACTCGGGTGCCAAGGGTATTTGGGGGTTTACAGCTTAGGGGATAGCCGATAAGTTTCTTGTTGAACTCGGGCGCCCAGGGTATTGGGGGTTGAGAGCTTGGGGGATAGCCGACAATTTTTCTGTTGGCCTCGGCCGCCCAGGGTATTTGGGGGTTTAGAAAAGCAATTTTTTGTTAAACTCAGGCGCCCAAAGCTTTGGGGTCTAGAGCTTCAAGGAAAGCTGATTAGTTTATTTATTCAACCCAAGCGCCTAGGGTATTTGGGGGTTTACAGCTTGGGAGTAGGACATTAAGTTTTTTTTTGTTGAACTCGGGTTTCCAGGGTATTTGGGGGTTCAGAAATGGGGGATAGCCTATAATTTTTTTTGTTGAACTCAGGCGCCCTGGAAATTTGGGGGTGCAGAGCTTGGGGGAAAGCCGATAAGTTTTTCTGTTTAACTTGGGCGCTCAGGGTATTTGGAGGTTTAGAAGATCAACTTTTTTGTTTAACTCGGATGCCCGGAGTTTTGAATGCCTAGAGCTTGAGGGATAGCTGATCAGCTTATTCATTGAACTCGGGCACCCAGAGTTTTGGGGGACTACAGCTTGAGAGACAGCTGATCTGTTTATTTATTGAACTCAGGTGCCAAGAGTATTTGGGGGTTTACAGCTTAGGGGATAGCCGATAAGTTTTTTTGTTAAACTCAAGCGCCCAAAGTTTTGGGGTCTAGAGCTTCAAGGATAGCTGATAAATTTATTTATTTAACCCGGGTGCCCAGGGTATTTAGGGGTTTACAGCTTTGGGGATAGCCGATAAGTTTTTTGTTGAACTCGGGCGCCCAGGGTACTGGGGGTTCAGAGCTTGGGGGATAGCCGACGATTTTTCTGTACAATTCGGGCGCCCAGAGTATTTGGGAGTTTAGAAGAGCTATTTTTTGTTGAACTCGGGCGCCCAGGGTATTTGGGGGTTTAGAAGAGCAATTTTTTGATGAACTCGGGCACCCAGAGTATTTGGGGGTTTACATCTTAGGCGAGAGCCGGTAAGTTTTTTTGTCAAACTCAGGCACCCAAAGTTTTAGGGTCTAGAGCTTCAAGGATAGCTGATTAGTTTATTTATTCAACTCTAACGCCCAGGGTATTTGGGGGTTTTGCAGCTTGGAAGTGGGACAATAAGTTTTTTTTTGTTGAACTCGGGTTTCCAGGGTATTTGGGGGTTCAGAAGTGGGGGATAGCCCATAATTTTTTTTGTTGAACTCGGGCGCCCTGGAAATTTGGGGGTGCAGAGCTTGGGGGAAAGCCGATAAGTTTTTCTGTTGAACTCGAGCGCCCAGGGTATTTGGAGGTTTAGAAGATCAACTTTTTTGTTTATCTCGGATGCCCAGAGTTTTGGGTGCCTAGAGCTTGAGGGATAGCTGATCAGATTATTTATTGAACTCGGGTGCCCAGGGTATTTGTGGGTTTACAGCTTAGGGGATAGCCAATAAGTTTTTGTTGAACTCGGGCGCCCAGGGTATTGGGAGTTCAGGGCTTGGATGATAGCCGACAAGTTTTCTGTTGAACTCGGGCGCCCAGGTTATTTGGGGGTTTAGAAGAGTAATTTTTTGATGAACTCGGGCGCCCAGGTTAATTTGGGGTTTAGAAGAGCAATTTTTTGATGAACTCGGGCGCTCAGATTATTTGGGGGTTTACAGCTTGAAGGACAGCTGATCTGTTAATTTATTGAACTCAGGTGCCCGGGGTATTTGGGGATTCACATTTTGAGACACACTCGGCGCCCGAGTTCAACAGAAAAACTTATCAGCTATCCCCCAAGCTCTGAACCTCCAATACCCTGAGCGCCCGAGTTCAACAAAATCTTATCGGCTTTCCCCTTAGCTGTAAACCCCCAAATACCCTGGGCACCCGAGTTCAATAAATAAACAGATCAGCTATCCCTCAAGCTCTGGGCACTCGAGTTCAACAAAAAAATTGATCTTCTAAACCTCCAAATACCCTGGGCGCCCGAGTTCAACAGAAAAACTTATCGGCTTTCCCCCAAGCTCTGCACCCCCAAATTCCCAGGGCACCCGACTTCAACAAAAAAACTTATAGGCTATCTTCCACTTCTGAACCCCCAAATACCCTGGGCCTCCAGAGTTCAACAAAAAAAAACATAGCCGATAAGTTTTTTGTTGAACTCGAACGCCCAGGGTATTGGGGGTTAGAGCTTGGGGGATAGCCGACAATTTTTCTGTTGAACTCGGGCGCCCAGAGTATTTGGGGGTTTACAGCTTAGGGGATAGCCGATAAGTTTTTTTGTTAAACTCAGGCGCCCAAAGTTTTGGGGTCTAGAGCTTCAAGGATAGCTAATAATTTTATTTATTTAACCCAGAGCGCCCAGGGTATTTGGGGGTTTACAGCTTGGGAGTAGGTTATTAAGTTTTTTTTTTTTTGAACTCGGGTGCCCAGGGTATTTGGGGTTCAGAAGTGGGGGATAGTCTATAAATTTTTTTGTTGAACTCGGGCACCCTGGGAATTTGGGGGTGCAGAGCTTGGGGGAAAGAAGATAAGTTTTTCTGTTGAACTCGGGCACCCAGGGTATTTGGAGGTTTAGAAGATCAATTTTTTTGTTGAACTCGGGTGCCCACAGTTTTGGGTGCCTACAGCTTGAGGGATAGCTGATCTGTTTATTTATTGAACTCGGGTGCCCAGGGTATTTGGGAGTTTACAGCTTAGGGGATAGCCGATAAGTTTTTTGTTGAACTCGGGCGCCCAGGGTATTGGGAGTTCAGAGCTTGGGGGATAGCCGACAAGTTTTCTGTTGAACTCGGGCGCCCAGGTTATTTGGGGGTTTAGAAGAGCAATTTTTTGTCGAACTCGGGCGCTCAGGGTATTTGGAGGTTTAGATGAACAATTTTTTTGTTGATTTCGGGCGCCCAGAGTTTTGGGGGTCTAGATCATTAGGGATAGCTGATTAGTTTATTTATTAAACTCGGGCGCCCAGGGTATTTGGGGATTCACAGTTTGAGGGATAGCTGATCGGTTTAGTTATTGAACTCGGGCGCCCAGGGTTTTCGAGAGTTTAAAGCTTGGGGGATAGCTGATCAGTTGTTTTTATTGAACTCTACGCCCAGCCTTATGGGGGTTTACAATTTGAGGTATATTTGGTAAGTCATTTATTAAATTCGAAGTATAAATTTAAATAACTTAATCTTTTTTCGCTTACTTAAAAAAAATACATTTGTTCTTGGTTTTGTCGCCTCCTTACGAAGTGCCGCCCCACGCTGTAGCGTGGTTAGCGTGGCAGGTAAGCTGCCTCCTCTGGCTCGGGCTGACGCCCGAGCTCGTGCTCGGTGGCATTGCACCCTTTCGACCCCCTCTTGAGCCGGTAATACTTTCAAAGAGATGTGATCTAAAAACCAAGGATATCTTTTCGTTTAATCATTTATTAATGAAACCAGAAATTTGGATAATATCATAGCATTAAATTTTGCAAGAAATGAATGGTTCCTTTACTTTACAATAAACAGAATAGCTGGACATTGGAATAATTTACCAAAGCAACTTAAAAAAATGGATGATTTTCAGAAATTTAGATCAAGATACCATCAAATATATTTCAGATGAAGATTGCACAAAAAAGTGCTTAATTTAATTAAACTTATAACTTATAACTTATAATTGTTATTCTGATTGTATTAACCAAGATATTTATTCTAGTTAATTTCATTTTATTATAATATTTGTTAACTTAACAAAAATAATAATAATTAATATCTTTATGAACAAACACAAATGTTAAATTAATAACAATTTACATTAAAGTATAACTTACATGCATAAAAAAAGGGAAGAAAGGCCTGTTCATTCAAATAAAATATAAAATCTATGAATAAAGTTTATGAAATGGTTTACAGAAACTAACAAAACTAATCACTGACATCCTAAAGCCCAATCGGGCTTTAACGGCGATTTGGTTTTTTTTAAACCGACTGCCGTGAAAGCCTGCAGGGCTTTATATACTTTGATTTTTGGTTTTAGGTTAGGACGCTTCAAAGAAAAACTATGGTAGGATGATTATTTCATTTATATTATACATCCCGCGCGTAGCTGATGATCCTCTGAGTAATTTAAACAAAAAATTATCCCGAACAAAGCCCGCATTGAAAAATTATGAACGTTTCATTTTTCGAAACGCTGATTTCCTTTGGCTCACGGTAATCAGGGGAATTCGATTTCAGTTTAGAGCATCCGGTCTCTCTGCCTGCGCTCTCTGTAGACTTAACCAGACGTGACGTATGCGGTGGGCGTGTCTATTTTTGCTATCTCACTCTTACTGCTTACCTGCAGCGGCAGACGGGGGCATGTAGGCCCGAGCCTGTAGCCATGAGGCGACTGGTGGCGCTGTATCAATTAGCAGCTCCCTACAGCTGACTCGTGAGCTGACTACAGCTGACTGCAGAGCCGCTGAGCACAGCAGCTTGTAATGTGTTATGAGAAATAACTTTTTTATAAATAATTGATCGTCATAGAATAACAACAGTACTGAAGACCCTTATTTTAATTATATATTAAATAAGTGGTAGAATTTAAAATTATTAATTTGTTTAATTTCAATAAACGAGTATGAAATAAATAATCTCTACAGTCATTCTATGATCATCATCATCAAAGATTTTTCAATTATTGTGGTGTGCCCTGTGAGTTGATAATAATTGTGCTGTGGTTGTGTTGAGGACCTGATGGCTGGAGGTGCATATTGGCAATATTAAAAATAAAGTTTTTTCTGAATGAGTGTGTTTGTGTGTGTGTGTGTGTGTGTGTGTGTGTGTGTGTGTGTCAGGTTGAACTTGCAAATTACTTTTTTAAAATCCACCCAACTTGCAAATTGCAAAAGGTGCAATTGCAGCACATAATGTCATTGTCATACGCATTATCGCTTAATTTCATAGAATCATCATAGAAATGTATATGCTCTGAGCCAATACACTTGAACTGTTAAAGTTTTGTAATCATACCCTTTTTCAAAAATAAACTTGATGTCTGAAAGTTTTGTAATCCCACCTTTTTTCTAAAATAAACTGATTTGATGTCTGACAATGAATTTTAATTTTGATTGTCACTGTTACATTCACTCAGGGTGTTAATGATAAGTATATTTAAGTCAACATGAATCAATTATTAAAAATTTTTATCTTTTTTGTTGTCTGTGTGCAAGCTTAAGTTATGCGGCCAAACATTTGAAAATTAGTTAATTAAGAAGTACAAAAGAAATAGATAGTTTTGGGTTATTGGGTTATTGGGTTATTGGTTGAGTCTAGGTATCCAGTGGACCAGAAATTATTAATTCTATTTGGCATGGATTTTTAAAGTACGGATGAGCATTTGCTTTATTATTTTCAAAGTGGATTTAGTTTGTCTATCAATTATGTATGCAAAATGAATTCAAAAGTACTTCATAACAGTAAATTATGTCTATGATTTTTATGTGTTCTGACTAATGATAAAATTTATATAAAAGAAATTTAAACTTAAAGAATAAGATGCATCCAAGTCAACATAAATCAATTATTAAAAATTGGTTAATTTTTTCTTACAAGAATTAAAAAGTACAATAGAAATAGATAGTTTTGGGTCTAGGTATCCAGTGGACCAAAAATTATGAATTCTATTTGGCATGGATTTTTAAAGTACGGATGAGCATTTGCTCCATTATTTTTAAAAAGGATTTAGTTTGTCCAATTATTATGTATGCAAAACGAATTCAAAAGTAGTTCATAACAATAAATTATGTCTATGATTTTTATGGGTTCTGGATAATGATAAAATTATATAAAAGTTTTTTTAAACAGAAGAACTAGATATATCTAAGTTAACATGAACCAATCATTGAAAATTTTTATCTTTTTTTTAATCATGTTAAGGTTACAAAGGAGTATTTGCTACATTTCAATGTAAATTTACATTAAAATAAAGTTATGCAATGTACATTTAAAAAATAGGTAAATACTAAATTGAATTTTTTTTTTTTACATATAAAATAAATTTCCCTAGGACTTTTATAGGTTCTGGTTTATGTCGTGGTTTTACATCAGAATAATTGAATATATCTTTTTTATTGTTAAATTATTTAGAATTTGTTAAGTTCGCGAAATAATTTATCAAGACATATTTCAACAATATTAATGATTTATTTATGGAGTTTGGTTTTTTGAACTTGTGGACAAAAAGGAAATACATTTAAATATTTACCGAATTTACGCAATAAATTCTTTAAAAAATACTTTAAAAAAAGTAATATTTACGGCGATTGGTTTTTTTAAAAGGAGTCTAAATAAAAAGTTATAAGCTAAATATAATAATCTTTTTTTGAAAATGAATTAATGAAAGAAGTGAAATCAAAAAATTTATTACGGATGATTTGAGGCCGAATTACTTATTATTTAAAAATAATTTCTCTTCTAAAAGATGATCATATTATGTTGAATCACCTTCAATATATGTAAAGTTAACAATTTTTCAATTATAGCACATACATGGGAAAACACATGCAAATTGCACACAATTCAAACACTTTTTGAAATTAATATATGTTGTAATTAAGTTAGAAATCAACTAAATCACAATGTATGGCTATACTTGACCTGTAAAAATTTAATATTCTTTGAACTAAATTATCTCGAAAAAAATCATTGATACCTGTATTTTTTAAATTATATTTTGAATGCTCAGTGTGTTTCTTAACAACATATTTTTATTTTTAATTTTAAAAAGTGTTTGAGTTGTGTGCAATTTGCATGTGTTTTCCCATGTATGTGCTATAATTGAAAAATTGTTAACTTTACGTATATTGAAGGTGATTCAACATAATATGATCATCTTTTAGAAGAGAAATTATTTTTAAATAATTAGTAATTCGGCCTCAAATCGTCCATAATAAATTTTTTGATTTCACTTCTCTCATTAATTCATTTTCAAAAAAAGATTCTTATATTTAGCGTATAACTTTTTATTTAGACTCTTTTTAAAAAAACCAATCGCCGTAAATATTACTTTTTGAAAAGTATTTATTAAAGATCATACTTAGCGTATAATTTTTTATTTAGATTCCTATTTAAAAAACCAATCGCCGTAAAAATTACTTTTTTAAAAGTATTTTTTAAGGATTTTATTGCGTAAATTCGGTAAATATTTAAATGTATTTCCTTTTTGTCCACAAGTTCAAAAAACCAAACTCCATAAATAAATCATTAATATTGTTGAAATATGTCTTAATAAATTATTTCACGAACTTAACAAATTCTTAATAATTTAGCAATAACTAAGATATATTCAATTATTCTGATGTAAAACCACGATTACTTTTTATTATTTAATATTAATAAATAGTGTGTATCTTACAACTAGATTGAATAGTTTTTTAAAGAAAAAAAGCAGAGAAATAGCTACTCCTATTCATAACATTATCACTAAGTAAAATTTCAATTTATTTTATTTTTTTTTATTTTTTATAAATCATTGAAATAACTGATTTTTATTTTGATGCATTGTCAAACTCAAAGAGAGCCATACACTAAAATTTAGATTTTTTGTCATTCATTCACTTTTCCTGAGGACTGTTAGTTATACTGACTAATTATATTGTAGAAATTTCATTAGTAATTTACTTAGTTGTTTTAGTTATATCATAAAATACCAACTTTTATATTTTAATGGGTGAATAAAATTTAATATTTATTCATAAATTAAGTTTCCTCGACTCATATAAATTAAAGATTTTCTATTTTTTTATTTTCTTAAAATATTTGGCGTGTTCTACAATAAGATCTATTAAAATTTATACTTTTTTATTTATATGTTACTTTATTTCATCAGAAATATGCATAATCATATTCACCAAGAAAAAAGTATGGCAGTTACTCCCATTTATTCAAAGCAATTTTTGATGAAGATTCAAGAGAACTTTTCCATTGTTTCATTGGAAAAAGTCCGTTGACAGTTGTTACATTGAATTAAAATAGAATCAATAATTAAACAGGTTATATTTAATGTAGAATCGTTTTTAAAAAATGTCTGTCTGGACGGCACCTTCCACGTACGCGTGCGCGTACGCGGAGGAGTCTTACCCTTACAAACTTACCCTTTCGAACAAAAATTTGCGCGTACGTGCAACTTAGGTGTTCCGCGTACGCGCAAACTAAATTATCCCGCGTGCGCGCAAACTTAGGTACTCCGCGTGCGCGCAAACTTAGGTGCTCCGCGTGCGCGCAAACTTAGGTGCTCCGCGTGCGCGCAAAAACTTAAGATCTCCGCGTGCGCGCAAAACTTATGATGTTCCGCGTGCGCCCAAAACTTATGATGTTCCGCGTCCGCGCAAAAACTTCCGATCTCCGCGTGCGCGCAAAACTTATGATATTCCGCATGCGCGCAAAAACTTCCGATCTCCACGTGTGCGCTGAAACTTCCGATCTCTGCGTGCGCGCAAAACTCTAGATCTCCGCGTGCGCGCAAAAACTTTGATTAAGGGGGGGGGGGGTAGGGTCTGAGCGGTCAAAAAATGATGATTTTTCGATGATTTATAGTGAAGCTCCTGTTTATTATAATTTAATAAGAATTTATATACATATCATACAACATTCAAAGAACATTCTGTCAAAATTTCAGATCAAAATATTAAATATTGAGGCAATGGGAGCCAACCAAACAAGGCGCTTCGAAAAAAAGATGAGTTGCGGTGAAGGCTGTAACTCGCGAACGGTTCATCTGAAATCAAAAAATAAAGTAGATTTAGTTAATATATTAGTTTTTCTCGCCCTCTAGTAGGATCAATTTCATTTTTTTTCAATTTTGAAGTTTTGGCGACGTTTTGAAGCCAAAACACTATTTTTAAGTCACCAAAACCGGCCATTTTATGGCTAAAACTCGGCCAAAAAAAAAAAAAAAAAAAAAAGTAACTCACTAGGGGGCGGGTTTTTTATGCATTAAAGACGTATGTTTAATTCTAGAAAGATCGGTGCAGTAGTTTTCAAATGAGAACTTTCACCGACTTTGAAAAATAGAGTTTCGAGGAAAACGCGTTTGAAGTTTTCGGTACGAAAAAAGTGAAGAAAAACTATTTGATTTACAACTTACACTGAATCATCTATTCCAGCTCCATAAAGTAAGTCACCAGCAGCTTCAGCAATGTCCAGGGCATCTTTTTGTCCTTGTCTTCGCCGAATTCTACCTTCTTTGGTTTGAGCGGCGCTTTCGGAGTCGGCTTTCATCATGCGAGTTTCGTCCGCCAGCCTCGCGTACTCATGGGCGCTTTAATTTTTAAACGGACAGGGACTTTTTTTTGGTTTTCCAAGTATTTTTCCTTCAGTTTTACGCGTTTCTCTTGACACTTTACTTGTTATAACCATTTTAAAACCAAAAAAACCGAATCGGAAATATAAGAAGAAAAATAATCGGACCGCTCTGGTGAACGAACACCGTCAAACTGACACGTCTTTTTTTCCACACAGACCTTTAGAACCGCCTTATACTCTACCTGGGTTCACTGCCCCTCCCTTTTTACAAAAGGGTCTTAGGGGATTACAAAGACCGACTTAGCAGGGACCTTCAGCGTAGAGCATGCGGGGAGGGGCAGCTGCCTCGACCTGCTCCGCTTGAAGGCCCCAGACTTAAAACTCTGTAACTTTGTGAGTTTTGCTCCAAACCCTTAGAAATTTTAACACAGCATTCTTGAAATGTTTTACTATAAGAAAAAAAAAAAAATTCGATTTTTCAAAAATTGCCAGACCCTACCCCCCCCCCCCCCCCCTTAAGTTGCGATAAATGCATCAATTATTGTCCTTCTAAACATTAAAATTGTGATTAAAAAAACTCCCTAACTCTATGCAATTTATTTTTCACACACGGTGCAGAAAGTTCAAACTTTCTGATTTTTCCCAAACAGGAAGTTTGAACTCCTTGCTTTGAGTTGAAAAAAACATTACACTCGACGCTGGAAAAGTATAAGCTAACCCTTAGCAAACCTTTGACACTCTCGCCTTTGGCTCAGGTTTTGAACACAAATTGTTTGAAAATTAGCTAAAAACCCAAAGAAGTGACCCAAATGTCTAGTCCTAGCGGGTTCTCCGCTCAGGGTTGGATAAGTTTTTTTGGATCATCGATTGCAGAAACTTTGGAAATCGCTTTCTGGTACCGAATGATGAGCAAACCCCATTGCAAGTATCCTCGGTGAAATCAGAGATGAATTTATCGGTGAATTCATCGGTGAATTCCTCGCTTTTTTTAACTTGGGCACCCCGGGTTTTTGGGGCTTAGAACTTAGAGCTTGGGGGCCAATCAGTTTTTTTGTTGAATTCGGGCGCCCAGCGTTTTGGGGGCTTGGAGCTTGGGGGGTAGCCACACTGGAAAAAAATTGGGGACGACTCTCTTCACGTGTCGGGCATGGGGATCCCCTACGCGCAAACGTTCCTCGAGCAGTAGTTTGTAGACCTTTATATTTTCAGCAATCACCGAGTATCTTGGCGTAGTAAAACCTCAAAATTTGATGCTTATCCTAATTATGTCGGTTATATATGTGCCAAAATATGTTATTTCACTGGTGATACGTCTTGTGCTTTACAAGTCTTTCGAGTCTTGAATCATCTCCGAGGCGTACGTATTACCAGGGGCAGCAGGTGTCAGCCCTAATCCCTACGGAGTCAAAACTTCCTGGGGAAATCCTCTCTAAGGCGGAGGTATCACCAGGTGCACCAGGTGCTCGCCCTGATGCCTCCGGAGTCGAAACTTCCTGGGGAAATTA
The DNA here is from genome assembly GCA_038277355.1 of Encarsia formosa. Classification (NCBI taxonomy): domain Eukaryota; kingdom Metazoa; phylum Arthropoda; class Insecta; order Hymenoptera; family Aphelinidae; genus Encarsia; species Encarsia formosa. The sequence continues at coordinate 37,649,210 of CM076184.1, read as the reverse complement.
TCTCCAAGGCGTACGTATTACCAAAGGCACCAAGTGTCCGCCCTGACCCATCCGAAGTCGAAACTTCCTGGGGAAATCCTCTCTAAGGCGTAAGTATCGCCAGGTGTACCAGTGTCCGCCCTGACCCATCCGGAGTCGAAACTTCCTAGGGAAATCATCTTCAAGGCGTACGTATCACCAGGTGCACCAGATGTCCTTCTTGACTCCTTCGTTTTCGAAACCGTTGTAATGCCGAGGATTTCGCCGAGGATTTCACTGTTAAGATTCACCGAGGATTTCACCGCAAAAAGCGAGGAATTCACCAATGAATTCACCGATGAATTCATCGTTGATTTCACCGAGGATACTTGCAATGGGGTTTGCTCATCATTCGGTACCAGAAAGCGATTTCCAAAGTTTCTGCAATCGATGATCCAAAAAAACTTATCCAACTCTGAGAGGTGGACCCCCTAGGACTAGACATTTGGGTCACTTCTTTGGGTTTTTAGCTAATTTTCAAACAATTTGTGTTCAAAACCTGAGCCAAAGGCGAGAGTGCCAAGGGTTTGCTAAGGGTCAGCTCATACTTTTCCAGCGTCGAGTGTAATGTTTTTTTCAACTCAAAGCAAGGAGTTCAAACTTCCTGTTTGGGAAAAATCAGAAAGTTTGAACTTTCTGCACCGTGTGTGAAAAATAAATTTCATAGAGTTAGGAAGTTTTTTTAATCACAATTTTAATGTTTAAAAGGACAATAATTGATGCATTTATCGCAACGTAATCAAAGTTTTTGCGCGCGCGCGGCGATCTAGAGTTTTGCGCGCACACGGAGATCGGAAGTTATGCGCGCACGCGGAGATCAGAAGTTTTTGCGCGCACGCGGAATATCATAAGTTTTGCGCGCACGCGGAGATCGGAAGTTATGCGCGCACGCGGAGATCGGAAGTTTTTGCGCGCACGCGGAACATCATAAGTTTTGCGCGCACGCGGAGTTCGGAAGTTTTTGCGGGCACGCGGAGATCTTAAGTTTTTGCGCGCACGTGGAGATCTTAAGTTTTTGCGCGCACGCGGAGCACCTAAGTATGCGCGCACGCGGAGTACCTAAGCTTGCGCGCACGCGAGATAAATTAGTTTGCGCGTACGCGGAACACCTAAGTTGCGCGTACGCGCAAATTTTTGTTTGAAAAGGTAAGTTTGCGCGTACGTGAACAGGGTTGGACACGATATTTTTTCTAAAGGCAAAAACGCTATGTTCAGAGCTTACAAGCCGAGACGCTGGTACGGGCATCCGATATATAGGTGAATAAGCGGACCGATTCCATTTAACCTCGAGAACATCTGCTGCGGACTGTTGAACTATTTTATTGTTATTTCTTATGAAAATATATTTTTGCTTGTGGCTTTTTGCACGCGAGTTTTTTTTATAAATAAATGACTCAATACAAAATCCCCCAAGCTGCAACAACCCCATAATGCCGAGAAGGCTAGTTTTTTTTATGAATAAATAAATAAATACATAATCCCCCAAGCTGCAACAACCCCATAACGCCGAGCTCGCTAGTTTTTTTTATGAATAAATAAATAAATACAAAATCTCCCAAGCTGCTACAACCCCATAACGACGAGCTCGCGAGATTTTTTTATAAATAAATAAATAAATAAAAAATCCCCCAAGCTGCGACAACCCCATAACGCCAAGCTCGCGAGTTTTTTAATAAATAAATAAATGAATACAAAATCCCCCAAGTTGCTACAACCCCATAACGCCGAGCTCGCGAGTTTTGTATGAATAAATAAATGGAAAAAAATTCTCCCGAGCTCTTGCGAGTTTTTAAGAGATAAGTAAATTAAAATAAACCCCCAAGCTGCTACAATCCCATTACGCCAAGCTCGCGAGTTTTTTTAATAAATAAATAAATGAATACAAAATCCCCAAAGCTGCAACAACCCCTTAACGCCGAGCTCGCGAGTTTTTTTTATAAATAAATAAATAAATAAAAAATCCCCCAAGCTGCTACGTCCGAATTCAACTTTAAATAAATAAATGATCCCCCAAACTACAAACCCACAATACCCTGGGCTTCTGGGTTCAATTTTTAAATAAGCGAACAATCCCCCAAGCTTCAAACCCACAATACCATGGGCATCGCAGTGCAATTTTTAAATAAATAAATGATCCCCTAAGCTTTAAACCCACAATACCCGGGCGTCCGAGTTCAATTTGTAAATAAATAAGTGATCCCCCAAGCTTCAAACTCACAATACCCTGGGCGTCCGAGTTTAATTTTTAAATAAGCGAACAATCCCCCGAGCCTCAAATTCATAATACCCTAGCACCAGAATTAGGTTTTAAATAAATAAATGATCCATTCAAGCTTCAAAACCACAATACCCTCGGCGTCCGAGTTCCATTTGTAAATAAATAAATGATCCCTTAAGCTTCGAACCCGGAATACCCTCGGCGTCCGAGTTGAATTTTTAAATAAGCTAACAATCCCCCACGCTTCAAACAATACCATGGGCGTCCGAGTTCAATATTTAAAAAAACAATCAATCCCCCAAGCTTCAAATCCACGATACCCTGGGCTTCCGAGTTCAATTTTAAATAAATATTAATATTTACCCAGGGTATTGTTGGTTTGAAGCTTAAATGGATCATTTGTTTATTTAAAATATAATTCGGGTGCCAGGGTATGGTAAATTTGAGGCTTGGGGGGTTGTTTGTTTTTTTAAAAATTAAACTCGGACGCTTAGGGTATTGTGGGTTTGAAGCTTGGGAGTTTGTTTGTTTATTTAAAAATCAAACTCGGATGCCCAGGGTATTGTGGGTTTGAAGCTTAAGGGATCATTTATTTATTCAAAAATTGAACTCGGGCACCCAGGGTATTGTGGGTTTGAAGCTTGGGGGTTTGTTTGTTTATTTAAAAATCAAACTCGGATGCCCAGGGTATTGTGGGTTTGAAGCTTGAATGGATCATTTATTTATTTAAAATATAATTCGGGGGCCAGGGTATTGTGAATTTGAGGCTTGGGGGGTTGTTTGTTTTTTTAAAAATTAAACACGGACGCCCAGGGTATTGTGGGTTTGAAGCTTGGGGGATGACTTATTTATTTACAAATTGAACTCGGAAGCTCGGGGTATTGTGGGTTTGAAGCTTGGGGGTTTGTTTTTTTCTTTAAAAATCAAACTCGGATGCCCAGGGTATTGTCGGTTTGAAGCTTAAGGGATCATTTATTTATTCAAAAATTGAACTCGGGCACCCAGGGTATTGTGGCTTTGAAGCTTGAATGAATCATTTATTTATTTAAAATATAATTCGGGGGCCAGGGTATTGTAAATTTGAGGCTTGGGGGGTTGTTTGTTTTTTTAAAAATTAAATTTGGACGCCCAGGGTATTGTGGGTTTGAAGCTTGGGGGAAGACTTATTTATTTACAAATTGAACTCGGACGCTCGGGGTATTGTGGGTTTGAAGCTTGGGGGTTAGTTTGTTTCTTTAAAAATCAAACTCGGATGCCCAGGGTATTGTGGGTTTGCAGCTTAAGGAATCATTTATTTATTCAAAAACTGAACTCGGGCACCCAGGGTATTGTGGGTTTAAAGCTTGAACGGATCATTTATTTATTTAAAATATAATTCGGGTGCCAGGGTATTGTGAATTTGAGGCTTTGGGGGTTGTTTGTTTTTTTTAAAATTAAACTCGGGCGCCCAGGGTATTGTGGGTTTGAAGCTTAGGGGATTGTTCGCTTATTTAAAAATTCATCTCGGAGGCCCAGGGTATTGTGGGTTTGAAGTTTAAGGGATCATTTATTTATTCAAAAATTGAACTCGGAAGCTCAGGGTAACTAAAAAGTACTATCCAACAAGAATCAAATCCACAATACCCTGGGCGTCCAAGTTTAATTTTTAAATAAACAAACAATGCCCAAGCTTCAAACCCACAATACCCTGGGCTTCCGAGTTCAATTTTTGAATAAATAAATGATCCCTTAAGCTTCAAACCCACAAAACCCTGGGCTTCCGAGTTCAATTTTTGAATAAATAAATGATTCCTTAAACTTCAAACCCATAATACCCTGGGCGTCCGAGTTGAATTTAAAAAAAAAAAAACAACCCCCCAAGCCTCAAATTCACAATACCCTGGCACCCAAATTATATTTTAAATAAATAAATGATCCATTCAAGCTTCAAACACACAATACCCTGGGTGCCCGAGTTCAATTTTTAATAAATAGTAAAACTTACTCAGGGTATATAGTAAGCTTGAATGGATCATTTATTTATTTAAAATATAATTCGGGTGCCAGGGAATTGTGAATTTGAGGCTTGGAAGGTTGTTTGTTTTTTTAAAAATTAAACTCAGACGCCCAGGGTATTGTGGGTTTGAAGCTTGGGGGATCACTTATTTATTTACAAATTGAACTCGGACGCCCGGGGTATTGTGGGTTTAAAGCTTAGGGGATCATTTATTTATTTAAAAATTGAACTCGGATGCCCATAATATTGTGGGTTGGAAGCTTGCAGGATTGTTCGCTTATTTAAAAATTAAACTCGGAAGCCCAGGGTATTGTGGGTTTGAAGCTTGGGGGGTCATTTATTTATTCAAAAATTGAACTCGGGCACCCAGGGTATTGTGGGTTTAAAGCTTAGGGGATCATTTATTTATTTAAAAATTGAACTCGGATGCCCATGGTATTGTGGGTTGGAAGATTGGGGGATTGTTGGCTTAATTAAAAACTAAACTCGGAAGCCCAGGGTATTGTGGGTTTGAAGCTTGGGGGATCATTTATTTATTCAAAAATTGAACGCGGACGTCCAGGCGATACTGGGTTTGAAGCTAAAGGGATGACTCATTTATTTATGAGTTGAACTCGGAAGCCCAGGTAATTGTGGGTTCGAAGCTTGGGGGATCATTTATTTTTTTAAACTTGAATTTCGACGTCCAGGGTATTGTGGGTTTGAAGCTTGGGGGATTGTTTGTTTCATTAAAAATGAAACTCGGACGCCCAGGGTATTGCGGGTTTGAAGCTTAAGGGATCATTTATTTATTCAAAAATTGAACTCGGGCACCCAGGGTATGGTGGGTTTGAAGCTTGAATGGATCGTTTATTTATTTAAAATATAATTCGGGTGCCAGAGTATTGTGAATTGGAGGCTTGGGGGGGTTGTTTGTTTTTTTAAAAATTAAACTCGGACGCTTAGGGTATTGTGGATTTGAAGCTTGGGGGATCATTTATTTATTTAAAAATTGAACGCGGACGCCCAGGCGATACTGGGTTCGAGGCTAAAGGGATGATTCATTTATTTATGAGTTGAACTCGGACGCCCAAGGTATTGTGGGTCTGAAGCTTAAAGGACCATTTATTTATTCAAAAATTTAACTCGGAAGCCCAGAATATTGTGGGTTTTTAGCTTGGGGGAATGTTCGCTTATTTAAAAATTCAACTCGGACGCCCAGGGTTTTGTGGGTTTGAAGCTTGGGCATTGTTTGTTTATTTAAAAATTAAACTCGGATGCCAAGGGTATTGTGGATTTGAAGCTTGGGGGATCATTTATTTATTCAAGAATTGAACTTGGACGCCCAGGGTATTATGGGTTTGAAGCATGGGGGATTGTTCGCTTATTTAAAAATTCAACTCGGACGCCCAGGGTATCGTGGGTTTGAAGCTCGGTTTGAAGCTTAAGGGATCATTTATTTATTCAAAAATTGAACTCGGGGCACCTATGGTATTGTGGATTTGAAGCTTGAATGGATCATATATTTATTTAAAATATAATTCGGGTGCCAGGGTATTGTGAATTTGAGGCTTGGGGGGTTGTTTGGTTTTTTAAAAATTAAACTCGGACGCCCGGGTATTGTGGATTTGAAGCTTGGCGGATCACTTTTTTATTTCAAATTAAACTCGGAAGCCCAGGGTATTGTGGGTTTGAAGCTTAGGGGATTGTTCGCTTATTTAAAAATTCATCTCGGAGGCCCAGGGTATTGTGGGTTTGAAGTTTAAGGGATCATTTATTTATTCAAAAATTGAACTCAGAAGCTCAGGGTAACTAAAAAGTACTATCCAACAAGAATCAAATCCACAATACCCTGGGCGTCCAAGTTTAATTTTTAAATAAACAAACAATGCCCAAGCTTCAAACCCACAATACCCTGGGCTTCCGAGTTCAATTTTTGAATAAATAAATGATCCCTTAAGCTTCAAACCCACAAAACCCTGGGCTTCCGAGTTCAATTTTTGAATAAATAAATGATTCCTTAAACTTCAAACTCATAATACCCTGGGCGTCCGAGTTGAATTTAAAAAAAAAAAAACAACCCCCCAAGCCTCAAATTCACAATACCCTGGCACCCAAATTATATTTTAAATAAATAAATGATCCATTCAAGCTTCAAACACACAATACCCTGGGTGCCACAGTTCAATTTTTAATAAATAGTAAAACTTACTCAGGGTATATAGTAAGCTTGAATGGATCATTTATTTATTTAAAATATAATTCGGGTGCCAGGGAATTGTGAATTTGAGGCTTGGAAGGTTGTTTGTTTTTTTAAAAATTAAACTCAGACGCCCAGGGTATTGTGGGTTTGAAGCTTGGGGGATCACTTATTTATTTACAAATTGAACTCGGACGCCCGGGGTATTGTGGGTTTAAAGCTTAGGGGATCATTTATTTATTTAAAAGTTGAACTCGGATGCCCATAATATTGTGGGTTGGAAGCTTGGAGGATTGTTCGCTTATTTAAAAATTAAACTCGGAAGCCCAGGGTATTGTGGGTTTGAAGCTTGGGGGGTCATTTATTTATTCAAAAATTGAACTCGGGCACCCAGGGTATTGTGGGTTTAAAGCTTAGGGGATCATTTATTTATTTAAAAATTGAACTCGGATGCCCATGGTATTGTGGGTTGGAAGCTTGTGGGATTGTTGGCTTAATTAAAAACTAAACTCGGAAGCCCAGGGTATTGTGGGTTTGAAGCTTGGGGGATCATTTATTTATTCAAAAATTGAACGCGGACGTCCAGGCGATACTGGGTTTGAAGCTAAAGGGATGACTCATTTATTTATGAGTTGAACTCGGAAGCCCAGGTAATTGTGGGTTCGAAGCTTGGGGGATCATTTATTTTTTTAAACTTGAATTTCGACGTCCAGGGTATTGTGGGTTTGAAGCTTGGGGGATTGTTTGTTTCATTAAAAATGAAACTCGGACGCCCAGGGTATTGCGGGTTTGAAGCTTAAGGGATCATTTATTTATTCAAAAATTGAACTCGGGCACCCAGGGTATGGTGGGTTTGAAGCTTGAATGGATCGTTTATTTATTTAAAATATAATTCGGGTGCCAGAGTATTGTGAATTGGAGGCTTGGGGGGGTTGTTTGTTTTTTTAAAAATTAAACTCGGACGCTTAGGGTATTGTGGATTTGAAGCTTGGGGGATCATTTATTTATTTAAAAATTGAACGCTGACGCCCAGGCGATACTGGATTCGAGGCTAAAGGGATGATTCATTTATTTATGAGTTGAACTCGGACGCCCAAGGTATTGTGGGTCTGAAGCTTAAAGGACCATTTATTTATTCAAAAATTTAACTCGGAAGCCCAGAATATTGTGGGTTTTTAGCTTGGGGGAATGTTCGCTTATTTAAAAATTCAACTCGGACGCCCAGGGTTTTGTGGGTTTGAAGCTTAAGGGATCATTTATTTATTCAAAAATTGAACTCGGAAGCCCAGGGTATTGTGGGTTTGAAGCTTGGGCATTGTTTGTTTATTTAAAAATTAAACTCGGACGCCAAGGGTATTGTGGATTTGAAGCTTGGGGGATCATTTATTTATTCAAGAATTGAACTTGGACGCCCAGGGTATTATGGGTTTGAAGCATGGGGGATTGTTCGCTTATTTAAAAATTCAACTCGGACGCCCAGGGTATCGTGGGTTTGAAGCTCGGTTTGAAGCTTAAGGGATCATTTATTTATTCAAAAATTGAACTCGGAGCACCTATGGTATTGTGGATTTGAAGCTTGAATGGATCATTTATTTATTTAAAATATAATTCGGGTGCCAGGGTATTGTGAATTTGAGGCTTGGGGGGTTGTTTGGTTTTTTAAAAATTAAACTCGGACGCCCGGGTATTGTGGATTTGAAGCTTGGCGGATCACTTTTTTATTTCAAATTAAACTCGGACGCCCAGGGTATTGTGGGTTTGAAGCTTGGGGGATTGTTCGCTTCTTTAAAAATTCAACTCGGAGGCCCAGGGTTTTGTGGGTTTGAAGCTTAAGGGATCATTTATTTATTCAAAAATTGAACTTGAAAGCCCAGGGTATTGTGGGTTTGAAGCTTGGGCATTGTTTGTTTATTTAAAAATTAAACTCGGACGCCAAGGGTATTGTGGATTTGAAGCTTGGGGGATCATTTATTTATTCAAGAATTGAACTCGGACACCCAGGGTATTGTGGGTTTGAAGCTTGGGAGATGACTTATTAATTTACAAATTGAACTCGGACGCCCGGGTATTATGGATTTGAAGCTTGGCGGATCACTTTTTTATTTCAAATTAAACTCGGACGCCCAGGGTATTGTGGGTTTGAAGCTTGGGGGATTGTTCGCTTATTCAAAAATTTAACTCGGAAGCCCAGAATATTGTGGGTTTTTAGCTTGGGGGAATGTTCGCTTATTTAAAAATTCAACTCGGACGCCCAGGGTTTTGTGGGTTTGAAGCTTAAGGGATCATTTATTTATTCAAAAATTGAACTCGGACGCCAAGGGTATTGTGGATTTGAAGCTTGGGGGATCATTTATTTATTCAAGAATTGAACTCGGACACCCAGGGTATTGTGGGTTTGAAGCTTGGGAGATGACTTATTAATTTACAAATTGAACTCGGACGCCCGGGTATTATGGATTTGAAGCTTGGCGGATCACTTTTTTATTTCAAATTAAACTCGGACGCCCAGGGTATTGTGGGTTTGAAGCTTGGGGGATTGTTCGCTTATTTAAAAATTCAACTCGGAGGCCCAGGGTTTTGTGGGTTTGAAGCTTAAGGGATCATTTATTTATTCAAAAATTGAACTTGAAAGCCCAGGGTATTGTGGGTTTGAAGCTTGGGGGATTGTTTGTTTATTTAAAAACTAAACTCGGACGCCCAGGGTATTGTGGGTTTGAAGCTTAAGGGATCATTTATTTATTCAAAAATTGAACTCGGACACCCAGGGTATTGTGGGTTTGAAGCTTGGGAGATGACTTATTAATTTACAAATTGAACTCGGACGCCCGGGTATTATGGATTTGAAGCTTGGCGGATCACTTTTTTATTTCAAATTAAACTCGGACGCCCAGGGTATTGTGGGTTTGAAGCTTGGGGGATTGTTCGCTTATTTAAAAATTCAACTCGGAGGCCCAGGGTTTTGTGGGTTTGAAGCTTAAGGGATCATTTATTTATTCAAAAATTGAACTTGAAAGCCCAGGGTATTGTGGGTTTGAAGCTTGGGCATTGTTTGTTTATTTAAAAATCAAACTCGGATGCCCAGGGTATTGTGGGTTTGAAGCTTGAATGGATCATTTATTTATTTAAAATATAACTCGGGGGCCAGGGTATTGTGAATTTGAGGCTTGGGGGGTTGTTTGTTTTTTTAAAAATTAAACACGGACGCTCAGGGTATTGTGGGTTTGAGGCTTGGGGGATGACTTATTTATTTACAAATTGAACTCGGACGCTCGGGGTATTGTGGGTTTGAAGCTTGGCGGATCACTTTTTTATTTCAAATTAAACTCGGACGCCCAGGGTATTGTGGGTTTGAAGCTTGGGGGATTGTTCGCTTATTTAAAAATTCAACTCGGAGGCCCAGGGTTTTGTGGGTTTGAAGCTTAAGGGATCATTTATTTATTCAAAAATTTAACTCGGAAGCCCAGAATATTGTGGGTTTTTAGCTTGGGGGAATGTTCGCTTATTTAAAAATTCAACTCGGACGCCCAGGGTTTTGTGGGTTTGAAGCTTAAGGGATCATTTATTTATTCAAAAATTGAACTCGGACGCCAAGGGTATTGTGGATTTGAAGCTTGGGGGATCATTTATTTATTCAAGAATTGAACTCGGACACCCAGGGTATTGTGGGTTTGAAGCTTGGGAGATGACTTATTAATTTACAAATTGAACTCGGACGCCCGGGTATTATGGATTTGAAGCTTGGCGGATCACTTTTTTATTTCAAATTAAACTCGGACGCCCAGGGTATTGTGGGTTTGAAGCTTGGGGGATTGTTCGCTTATTTAAAAATTCAACTCGGAGGCCCAGGGTTTTGTGGGTTTGAAGCTTAAGGGATCATTTATTTATTCAAAAATTGAACTTGAAAGCCCAGGGTATTGTGGGTTTGAAGCTTGGGGGATTGTTTGTTTATTTAAAAACTAAACTCGGACGCCCAGGGTATTGTGGGTTTGAAGCTTAAGGGATCATTTATTTATTCAAAAATTGAACTCGGACACCCAGGGTATTGTGGGTTTGAAGCTTGGGAGATGACTTATTAATTTACAAATTGAACTCGGACGCCCGGGTATTATGGATTTGAAGCTTGGCGGATCACTTTTTTATTTCAAATTAAACTCGGACGCCCAGGGTATTGTGGGTTTGAAGCTTGGGGGATAGTTCGCTTATTTAAAAATTCAACTCGGAGGCCCAGGGTTTTGTGGGTTTGAAGCTTAAGGGATCATTTATTTATTCAAAAATTGAACTTGAAAGCCCAGGGTATTGTGGGTTTGAAGCTTGGGCATTGTTTGTTTATTTAAAAATCAAACTCGGATGCCCAGGGTATTGTGGGTTTGAAGCTTGAATGGATCATTTATTTATTTAAAATATAACTCGGGGGCCAGGGTATTGTGAATTTGAGGCTTGGGGGGTTGTTTGTTTTTTTAAAAATTAAACACGGACGCTCAGGGTATTGTGGGTTTGAGGCTTGGGGGATGACTTATTTATTTACAAATTGAACTCGGACGCTCGGGGTATTGTGGGTTTGAAGCTTGGGGGTTTGTTTGTTTCTTTAAAAATCAAACTCGGATGCCCAGGGTATTGTCGGTTTGAAGCTTAAGGGATCATTTATTTATTCAAAAATTGAACTCGGGCACCCAGGGTATTGTAACTTTGAAGCTTGAATGAATCATTTATTTATTTAAAATATAATTCGGGGGCCAGGGTATCGTAAATTTGAGGCTTGGGGGGTTGTTTGTTTTTTGAAAAAATTAAATTTGGACGCCCAGGGTATTGTGGGTTTGAAGCTTGGGGGATGACTTATTTATTTACAAATTGAACTCGGACGCTCGGGGTATTGTGGGTTTGAAGCTTGGGGGTTAGTTTGTTTCTTTAAAAATCAAACTCGGATGCCCAGGGTATTGTGGGTTTGCAGCTTAAGGGATCATTTATTTATTCAAAAACTGAACTCGGGCACCCAGGGTATTGTGGGTTTAAAGCTTGAACGGATCATTTAATTATTTAAAATATAATTCGGGTGCCAGGGTATTGTGAATTTGAGGCTTTGGGGGTTGTTTGTTTTTTTAAAAATTAAACTCGGACGCCCAGGGTATTGTGGGTTTGAAGCTTAGGGGATTGTTCGCTTATTTAAAAATTCATCTCGGAGGCCCAGGGTATTGTGGGTTTGAAGTTTAAGGGATCATTTATTTATTCAAAAATTGAACTCAGAAGCTCAGGGTAACTAAAAAGTACTATCCAACAAGAATCAAATCCACAATACCCTGGGCGTCCAAGTTTAATTTTTAAATAAACAAACAATGCCCAAGCTTCAAACCCACAATACTCTGGGCTTCCGAGTTCAATTTTTGAATAAATAAATGATCCCTTAAGCTTCAAACCCACAAAACCCTGGGCTTCCGAGTTCAATTTTTGAATAAATAAATGATTCCTTAAACTTCAAACCCATAATACCCTGGGCGTCCGAGTTGAATTTTAAAAAAAAAAAACAACCCCCCAAGCCTCAAATTCACAATACCCTGGCACCCAAATTATATTTTAAATAAATAAATGATCCATTCAAGCTTCAAACACACAATACCCTGGGTGCCCGAGTTCAATTTTTAATAAATAGTAAAACTTACTCAGGGTATATAGTAAGCTTGAATGGATCATTTATTTATTTAAAATATAATTCGGGTGCCAGGGAATTGTGAATTTGAGGCTTGGAAGGTTGTTTGTTTTTTTAAAAATTAAACTCAGACGCCCAGGGTATTGTGGGTTTGAAGCTTGGGGGATCACTTATTTATTTACAAATTGAACTCGGACGCCAAGGGTATTGTGGATTTGAAGCTTGGGGGATCATTCATTTATTCAAGAATTGAACTTGGACACCCAGGGTATTATGGGTTTGAAGCATGGGGGATTGTTAGCTTATTTAAAAATTCAACTCGGACGCCCAGGGCATCGTGGGTTTGAAGCTCGGTTTGAAGCTTAAGGAATCATTTATTTATTCAAAAATTGAACTCGGGGCACCTATGGTATTGTGGATTTGAAGCTTGAATGGATCATTTATTTATTTAAAATATAATTCGGGTGCCAGGGTATTGTGAATTTGAGGCTTGGGGGGTTGTTTGGTTTTTTAAAAATTAAACTCGGACGCCCGGGTATTGTGGATTTGAAGCTTGGCGGATCACTTTTTTATTTCAAATTAAACTCGGACGCCCAGGGTATTGTGGGTTTGAAGCTTGGGGGATTGTTCGCTTATTCAAAAATTCAACTCGGAGGCCCAGGGTTTTGTGGGTTTGAAGCTTAAGGGATCATTTATTTATTCAAAAATTGAACTTGAAAGCCTAGGGTATTGTGGGTTTGAAGCTTGGGCATTGTTTGTTTATTTAAAAATTAAACTCGGACGCCCAGGGTATTGTGGGTTTGAAGCTTGAATGGATCATTTATTTATTTAAAATATAATTCGGGGGCCAGGGTATTGTGAATTTGAGGCTTGGGGGGTTGTTTGTTTTTTTAAAAATTAAACACGGACGCCCAGGGTATTGTGGGTTTGAAGCTTGGGGGATGACTTATTTATTTACAAATTGAACTCGGAAGCTCGGGGTATTGTGGGTTTGAAGCTTGGGGGTTTGTTTTTTTCTTTAAAAATCAAACTCGGATGCCCAGGGTATTGTCGGTTTGAAGCTTAAGGGATCATTTATTTATTCAAAAATTGAACTCGGGCACCCAGGGTATTGTGGCTTTGAAGCTTGAATGAATCATTTATTTATTTAAAATATAATTCGGGGGCCAGGGTATTGTAAATTTGAGGCTTGGGGGGTTGTTTGTTTTTTTAAAAATTAAATTTGGACGCCCAGGGTATTGTGGGTTTGAAGCTTGGGGGAAGACTTATTTATTTACAAATTGAACTCGGACGCTCGGGGTATTGTGGGTTTGAAGCTTGGGGGTTAGTTTGTTTCTTTAAAAATCAAACTCGGATGCCCAGGGTATTGTGGGTTTGCAGCTTAAGGAATCATTTATTTATTCAAAAACTGAACTCGGGCACCCAGGGTATTGAGGGTTTAAAGCTTGAACGGATCATTTATTTATTTAAAATATAATTCGGGTGCCAGGGTATTGTGAATTTGAGGCTTTGGGGGTTGTTTGTTTTTTTTAAAATTAAACTCGGGCGCCCAGGGTATTGTGGGTTTGAAGCTTAGGGGATTGTTCGCTTATTTAAAAATTCATCTCGGAGGCCCAGGGTATTGTGGGTTTGAAGTTTAAGGGATCATTTATTTATTCAAAAATTGAACTCGGAAGCTCAGGGTAACTAAAAAGTACTATCCAACAAGAATCAAATCAACTCGGACGCCAAGGGTATTGTGGATTTGAAGCTTGGGGGATCATTTATTTATTCAAGAATTGAACGCGGACGCCCAGGGGATTCTAGGTTCGAAGCTAAAGGGATGAATCATTTATGTATGAGTTGAACTCGGAAGCCCAGGTTATTGTGTGTTCGAAGCTTGGGGGATCATTGATTTTTTTAAAGATGAATTCCGCGTCCAGGGTATTGTGGGTTTGAAGCTTGGGGGATTGTTTGTTTATTTAAAAACTAAACTCGGACGCCCAGGGTATTGTGGGTTTGAAGCTTAAGGGATCATTTATTTATTCAAAAATTGAACTCGGGCACCCAGGGTATTGTGGGTTTGAAGCTTGGGAGATGACTTATTTATTTACAAATTGAACTCGGACGCCCGGGTATTGTGGATTTGAAGCTTGGCGGATCACTTTTTTATTTCAAATTAAACTCGGACGCCCAGGGTATTGTGGGTTTGAAGCTTGGGGGATTGTTCGCTTATTTAAAAATTCAACTCGGAGGCCCAGGGTTTTGTGGGTTTGAAGCTTAAGGGATCATTTATTTATTCAAAAATTGAACTTAAAAGCCCAGGGTATTGTGGGTTTGAAGCTTGGGCATTGTTTGTTTATTTAAAAATCAAACTCGGATGCCCAGGGTATTGTGGGTTTGAAGCTTGAATGGATCATTTATTTATTTAAAATATAATTCGGGGGCCAGGGTATTGTGAATTTGAGGCTTGGGGGGTTGTTTGTTTTTTTAAAAATTAAACACGGACGCCCAGGGTATTGTGGGTTTGAAGCTTGGGGGATGACTTATTTATTTACAAATTGAACTCGGACGCTCGGGGTATTGTGGGTTTGAAGCTTGGGGGTTTGTTTGTTTCTTTAAAAATCAAACTCGGATGCCCAGGGTATTGTCGGTTTGAAGCTTAAGGGATCATTTATTTATTCAAAAATTGAACTCGGGCACCCAGGGTATTGTAACTTTGAAGCTTGAATGAATCATTTATTTATTTAAAATATAATTCGGGGGCCAGGGTATCGTAAATTTGAGGCTTGGGGGGTTGTTTGTTTTTTTAAAAATTAAATTTGGACGCCCAGGGTATTGTGGGTTTGAAGCTTGGGGGATGACTTATTTATTTACAAATTGAACTCGGACGCTCGGGGTATTGTGGGTTTGAAGCTTGGGGGTTAGTTTGTTTCTTTAAAAATCAAACTCGGATGCCCAGGGTATTGTGGGTTTGCAGCTTAAGGGAACATTTATTTATTCAAAAACTGAACTCGGGCACCCAGGGTATTGTGGGTTTAAAGCTTGTACGGATCATTTATTTATTTAAAATATAATTCGGGTGCCAGGGTATTGTGAATTTGAGGCTTTGGGGGTTGTTTGTTTTTTTAAAAATTAAACTCGGACGCCCAGGGTATTGTGGGTTTGAAGCTTAGGGGATTGTTCGCTTATTTAAAAATTCATCTCGGAGGCCCAGGGTATTGTGGGTTTGAAGTTTAAAGGATCATTTATTTATTCAAAAATTGAACTTAAAAGCCCAGGGTATTGTGGGTTTGAAGCTTGGGCATTGTTTGTTTATTTACAAATCAAACTCGGATGCCCAGGGTATTGTGGGTTTGCAGCTTAAGGAATCATTTATTTATTCAAAAACTGAACTCGGGCACCCAGGGTATTGAGGGTTTAAAGCTTGAACGGATCATTTATTTATTTAAAATATAATTCGGGTGCCAGGGTATTGTGAATTTGAGGCTTTGGGGGTTGTTTGTTTTTTTTAAAATTAAACTCGGGCGCCCAGGGTATTGTGGGTTTGAAGCTTAGGGGATTGTTCGCTTATTTAAAAATTCATCTCGGAGGCCCAGGGTATTGTGGGTTTGAAGTTTAAGGGATCATTTATTTATTCAAAAATTGAACTCGGAAGCTCAGGGTAACTAAAAAGTACTATCCAACAAGAATCAAATCAACTCGGACGCCAAGGGTATTGTGGATTTGAAGCTTGGGGGATCATTTATTTATTCAAGAATTGAACGCGGACGCCCAGGGGATTCTAGGTTCGAAGCTAAAGGGATGAATCATTTATGTATGAGTTGAACTCGGAAGCCCAGGTTATTGTGTGTTCGAAGCTTGGGGGATCATTGATTTTTTTAAAGATGAATTCCGCGTCCAGGGTATTGTGGGTTTGAAGCTTGGGGGATTGTTTGTTTATTTAAAAACTAAACTCGGACGCCCAGGGTATTGTGGGTTTGAAGCTTAAGGGATCATTTATTTATTCAAAAATTGAACTCGGGCACCCAGGGTATTGTGGGTTTGAAGCTTGGGAGATGACTTATTTATTTACAAATTGAACTCGGACGCCCGGGTATTGTGGATTTGAAGCTTGGCGGATCACTTTTTTATTTCAAATTAAACTCGGACGCCCAGGGTATTGTGGGTTTGAAGCTTGGGGGATTGTTCGCTTATTTAAAAATTCAACTCGGAGGCCCAGGGTTTTGTGGGTTTGAAGCTTAAGGGATCATTTATTTATTCAAAAATTGAACTTAAAAGCCCAGGGTATTGTGGGTTTGAAGCTTGGGCATTGTTTGTTTATTTAAAAATCAAACTCGGATGCCCAGGGTATTGTGGGTTTGAAGCTTGAATGGATCATTTATTTATTTAAAATATAATTCGGGGGCCAGGGTATTGTGAATTTGAGGCTTGGGGGGTTGTTTGTTTTTTTAAAAATTAAACACGGACGCCCAGGGTATTGTGGGTTTGAAGCTTGGGGGATGACTTATTTATTTACAAATTGAACTCGGACGCTCGGGGTATTGTGGGTTTGAAGCTTGGGGGTTTGTTTGTTTCTTTAAAAATCAAACTCGGATGCCCAGGGTATTGTCGGTTTGAAGCTTAAGGGATCATTTATTTATTCAAAAATTGAACTCGGGCACCCAGGGTATTGTAACTTTGAAGCTTGAATGAATCATTTATTTATTTAAAATATAATTCGGGGGCCAGGGTATCGTAAATTTGAGGCTTGGGGGGTTGTTTGTTTTTTTAAAAATTAAATTTGGACGCCCAGGGTATTGTGGGTTTGAAGCTTGGGGGATGACTTATTTATTTACAAATTGAACTCGGACGCTCGGGGTATTGTGGGTTTGAAGCTTGGGGGTTAGTTTGTTTCTTTAAAAATCAAACTCGGATGCCCAGGGTATTGTGGGTTTGCAGCTTAAGGGAACATTTATTTATTCAAAAACTGAACTCGGGCACCCAGGGTATTGTGGGTTTAAAGCTTGTACGGATCATTTATTTATTTAAAATATAATTCGGGTGCCAGGGTATTGTGAATTTGAGGCTTTGGGGGTTGTTTGTTTTTTTAAAAATTAAACTCGGACGCCCAGGGTATTGTGGGTTTGAAGCTTAGGGGATTGTTCGCTTATTTAAAAATTCATCTCGGAGGCCCAGGGTATTGTGGGTTTGAAGTTTAAAGGATCATTTATTTATTCAAAAATTGAACTTAAAAGCCCAGGGTATTGTGGGTTTGAAGCTTGGGCATTGTTTGTTTATTTAAAAATCAAACTCGGATGCCCAGGGTATTGTGGGTTTGAAGCTTGAATGGATCATTTATTTATTTAAAATATAATTCGGGGGCCAGGGTATTGTGAATTTGAGGCTTGGGGGGTTGTTTGTTTTTTTAAAAATTAAACACGGACGCCCAGGGTATTGTGGGTTTGAAGCTTGGGGGATGACTTATTTATTTACAAATTGAACTCGGACGCTCGGGGTATTGTGGGTTTGAAGCTTGGGGGTTAGTTTGTTTCTTTAAAAATCAAACTCGGATGCCCAGGGTATTGTGGGTTTGCAGCTTAAGGGATCATTTATTTATTCAAAAACTGAACTCGGGCACCCAGGGTATTGTGGGTTTAAAGCTTGAACGGATCATTTAATTATTTAAAATATAATTCGGGTGCCAGGGTATTGTGAATTTGAGGCTTTGGGGGTTGTTTGTTTTTTTAAAAATTAAACTCGGACGCCCAGGGTATTGTGGGTTTGAAGCTTAGGGGATTGTTCGCTTATTTAAAAATTCATCTCGGAGGCCCAGGGTATTGTGGGTTTGAAGTTTAAAGGATCATTTATTTATTCAAAAATTGAACTCAGAAGTTCAGGGTAACTAAAAAGTACTATCCAACAAGAATCAAATCCACAATACCCTGGGCGTCCAAGTTTAATTTTTAAATAAACAAACAATGCCCAAGCTTCAAACTCACAATACCCTGGGCTTCCGAGTTCAATTTTTGAATAAATAAATGATCCCTTAAGCTTCAAACCCACAAAACCCTGGGCTTCCGAGTTCAATTTTTGAATAAATAAATGATTCCTTAAACTTCAAACCCATAATACCCTGGGCGTCCGAGTTGAATTTTAAAAAAAAAAAACAACCCCCCAAGCCTCAAATTCACAATACCCTGGCACCCAAATTATATTTTAAATAAATAAATGATCCATTCAAGCTTCAAACACACAATACCCTGGGTGCCCGAGTTCAATTTTTAATAAATAGTAAAACTTACTCAGGGTATATAGTAAGCTTGAATGGATCATTTATTTATTTAAAATATAATTCGGGTGCCAGGGAATTGTGAATTTGAGGCTTGGAAGGTTGTTTGTTTTTTTAAAAATTAAACTCAGACGCCCAGGGTATTGTGGGTTTGAAGCTTGGGGGATCACTTATTTATTTACAAATTGAACTCGGACGCCAAGGGTATTGTGGATTTGAAGCTTGGGGGATCATTCATTTATTCAAGAATTGAACTTGGACACCCAGGGTATTATGGGTTTGAAGCATGGGGGATTGTTAGCTTATTTAAAAATTCAACTCGGACGCCCAGGGCATCGTGGGTTTGAAGCTCGGTTTGAAGCTTAAGGAATCATTTATTTATTCAAAAATTGAACTCGGGGCACCTATGGTATTGTGGATTTGAAGCTTGAATGGATCATTTATTTATTTAAAATATAATTCGGGTGCCAGGGTATTGTGAATTTGAGGCTTGGGGGGTTGTTTGGTTTTTTAAAAATTAAACTCGGACGCCCGGGTATTGTGGATTTGAAGCTTGGCGGATCACTTTTTTATTTCAAATTAAACTCGGACGCCCAGGGTATTGTGGGTTTGAAGCTTGGGGGATTGTTCGCTTATTCAAAAATTCAACTCGGAGGCCCAGGGTTTTGTGGGTTTGAAGCTTAAGGGATCATTTATTTATTCAAAAATTGAACTTGAAAGCCTAGGGTATTGTGGGTTTGAAGCTTGGGCATTGTTTGTTTATTTAAAAATTAAACTCGGACGCCAAGGGTATTGTGGATTTGAAGCTTGGGGGATCATTTATTTATTCAAGAATTGAACGCGGACGCCCAGGGGATTCTAGGTTCGAAGCTAAAGGGATGAATCATTTATGTATGAGTTGAACTCGGAAGCCCAGGTTATTGTGTGTTCGAAGCTTGGGGGATCATTGATTTTTTTAAAGTTGAATTCCGCGTCCAGGGTATTGTGGGTTTGAAGCTTGGGGGATTGTTTGTTTATTTAAAAACTAAACTCGGACGCCCAGGGTATTGTGGGTTTGAAGCTTAAGGGATCATTTATTTATTCAAAAATTGAACTCGGGCACCCAGGGTATTGTGGGTTTGAAGCTTGGGAGATGACTTATTTATTTACAAATTGAACTCGGACGCCCGGGTATTGTGGATTTGAAGCTTGGCGGATCACTTTTTTATTTCAAATTAAACTCGGACGCCCAGGGTATTGTGGGTTTGAAGCTTGGGGGATTGTTCGCTTATTTAAAAATTCAACTCGGAGGCCCAGGGTTTTGTGGGTTTGAAGCTTAAGGGATCATTTATTTATTCAAAAATTGAACTTAAAAGCCCAGGGTATTGTGGGTTTGAAGCTTGGGCATTGTTTGTTTATTTAAAAATCAAACTCGGATGCCCAGGGTATTGTGGGTTTGAAGCTTGAATGGATCATTTATTTATTTAAAATATAATTCGGGGGCCAGGGTATTGTGAATTTGAGGCTTGGGGGGTTGTTTGTTTTTTTAAAAATTAAACACGGACGCCCAGGGTATTGTGGGTTTGAAGCTTGGGGGATGACTTATTTATTTACAAATTGAACTCGGACGCTCGGGGTATTGTGGGTTTGAAGCTTGGGGGTTTGTTTGTTTCTTTAAAAATCAAACTCGGATGCCCAGGGTATTGTCGGTTTGAAGCTTAAGGGATCATTTATTTATTCAAAAATTGAACTCGGGCACCCAGGGTATTGTAACTTTGAAGCTTGAATGAATCATTTATTTATTTAAAATATAATTCGGGGGCCAGGGTATCGTAAATTTGAGGCTTGGGGGGTGGTTTGTTTTTTTAAAAATTAAATTTGGACGCCCAGGGTATTGTGGGTTTGAAGCTTGGGGGATGACTTATTTATTTACAAATTGAACTCGGACGCTCGGGGTATTGTGGGTTTGAAGCTTGGGGGTTAGTTTGTTTCTTTAAAAATCAAACTCGGATGCCCAGGGTATTGTGGGTTTGCAGCTTAAGGGAACATTTATTTATTCAAAAACTGAACTCGGGCACCCAGGGTATTGTGGGTTTAAAGCTTGAACGGATCATTTATTTATTTAAAATATAATTCGGGTGCCAGGGTATTGTGAATTTGAGGCTTTGGGGGTTGTTTGTTTTTTTAAAAATTAAACTCGGACGCCCAGGGTATTGTGGGTTTGAAGCTTAGGGGATTGTTCGCTTATTTAAAAATTCATCTCGGAGGCCCAGGGTATTGTGGGTTTGAAGTTTAAAGGATCATTTATTTATTCAAAAATTGAACTCGGAAGCTCAGGGTAACTAAAAAGTACTATCCAACAAGAATCAAATCCACAATACCCTGGGCGTCCAAGTTTAATTTTTAAATAAACAAACAATGCCCAAGCTTCAAACCCACAAAACCCTGGGCTTCCGAGTTCAATTTTTGAATAAATAAATGATTCCTTAAACTTCAAACCCATAATACCCTGGGCGTCCGAGTTGAATTTTAAAAAAAAAAAAACAACCCCCCAAGCCTCAAATTCACAATACCCTGGCACCCAAATTATATTTTAAATAAATAAATGATCCATTCAAGCTTCAAACACACAATACCCTGGGTGCCCGAGTTCAATTTTTAATAAATAGTAAAACTTACTCAGGGTATATAGTAAGCTTGAATGGATCATTTATTTATTTAAAATATAATTCGGGTGCCAGGGAATTGTGAATTTGAGGCTTGGAAGGTTGTTTGTTTTTTTAAAAATTAAACTCAGACGCCCAGGGTATTGTGGGTTTGAAGCTTGGGGGATCACTTATTTATTTACAAATTGAACTCGGACGCCCGGGGTATTGTGGGTTTAAAGCTTAGGGGATCATTTATTTATTTAAAAATTGAACTCGGATGCCCATAATATTGTGGGTTGGAAGCTTGGAGGATTGTTCGCTTATTTAAAAATTAAACTCGGAAGCCCAGGGTATTGTGGGTTTGAAGCTTGGGGGATCATTTATTTATTCAAAAATTGAACTCGGGCACCCAGGGTATTGTGGGTTTAAAGCTTAGGGGATCATTTATTTATTTAAAAATTGAACTCGGATGCCCACAATATTGTGGGTTGGAAGCTTGGAGGATTGTTCGCTTATTTAAAAATTAAACTCGGACCCCAGGGTATTGTGGGTTTGAAGCTTGGGGGATCATTTATTCATTCAAAAATTGAACGCGGACGTCCAGGCGATACTGGGTTCGAAGCTAAAAGGATGATTCATTTATTTATGAGTTGAACTCGGAAGCCCAGGTAATTGTGGGTCGAAGCTTGGGGGATCATTTATTTTTTTAAACTTGAATTCCGACGTCCAGGGTATTGTGGGTTTGAAGCTTGGGCATTGTTTGTTTATTTAAAAACTAAACTCGGACGCCCAGGGTATTGTGGATTTGAAGCTTGGGGGATCATTTATTTATTCAAAAATTGAACGCGGACGCCCAGGCGATACTGGGTTCGAAGCTAAAGGGATGATTCATTTATTTATGTGTTGAACTCGGAAGCCCAGGTTATTGTGGGTTCGAAGCTTGGGAGATCATTTATTTTTCTAAAGTTGAATCCCGACGTCCAGGGTATTGTGGGTTTGAAGCTTGGGGGATTGTTTGTTTATTTAAAAATTAAACTCGGACGCCCAGGATATTGTGGGTTTGAAGCTTAAGGGATCATTTATTTATTCAAAAATTGAACTCGGGCACCCAGGATATTGTGGGTTTAAAGCTTAGGGGATCATTTATTTATTTAAAAATTGAACTAGGATGCCCATGGTATTGTGGGTTGGAAGCTTGGGGGATTGTTCGCTTATTTAAAAATTAAACCCGGAAGCCCAGGTTATTGTGGGTTCGAAGCTTGGGAGATCATTTATTTTTTTAAAGTTGAATTCCGACGTCCAGGGTATGGTGGGTTTGAAGCTTGGGGGATTTTTTGTTTATTTAAAAATGAAACTCGGACGCCCAGGGTATTGTGGAATTGAAGCTTAAGGGATCATTTATTTATTCAAAAATTGAACTCGGGCACCCAGGGTATGGTGGGTTTGAAGCTTGAATGGATCATTTATTTATTCAAAAATTAAACTCGGAAGCTTAGGATATTGTGAATTTGAGGCTTGGGGGGTTGTTTGTTTTTTTAAAAATTAAACTCGGACGCCCAGGGTATTGTGGGTTTGAAGCTTAAAGGATCATTTATTTATTCAAAAATTTAACTCGGAAGCCCAGGGTATTGTGGGTTTTAAGCTTGGGGGATCATTAATTTATTTAAAGTTGAACTTGGACGCCCAGGGTATTATGGGTTTGAAGCATGGGGGATTGTTCGCTTATTTAAAAATTCAACCCGGACGCCCAGCGTATTGTGGGTTTCAAGCTTAAGGGATCATTTATTTATTCAAAAATTGAACTTGGAAGCCCAGGGTATTGTGGGTTTGAAGCTTGGGGGATATTTATTAATTTAAAGTTGAACTTTTACGCCCAGGGTATTGTGGATTTGAGGCTTGTTGGATAGTACTTTTTAGTTATGTCCAGGCCGGAGGCAGTGCCTGCTATACCGTGTTTCTTCACTAACCTCTTTATTTTTATTTTAGTTATGAGTTGTCACCTTTCAAAAATGAAATTTTGAGTAGCAACCTTTTTAATTCGAAACTTTGAGTTGCCACCTTTTTAATCTAACGTGCCGAGTTGTAAATTCTAAAACCAAACCGAATTTTCTTAATTTATTTATAAAAAAAATCCCGCGAGCTTAGCGTTATGGGGTTGTAGCTGCTTGGGCATTTTGTATTCATTTATTTATTTATTTATTTTAAAATCTCGCGAGCTCGGCGTTATGGGGTTGTAGCAGCTTGGGGGATTATTTTAATTTACTTATCTCTTAAAAACTCACAAGAGCTCGGGAGATTTTTTTTCCATTTATTTATTTATACAAAACTCGCGAGCTCGGCGTTATGGGGTTGTAGCAGCTTGGGGGATTTTTTATTTATTTATTTATTTATAAAAAAAACTCGCGGGCTCGGCGTTATGGGGCTGTAGCAGCTTGGGGGATTTTGTATTCATTTATTTATTTATTAAAAAAACTCGCGAGCTTGGCGTTATGGGGTTGTAGCAGCTTGGGGGATTTTTTATTTATTTATTTATTTATAAAAAAAACTCGCGAGCTCGGCGTTATGGGGTTGTAGCAGCTTGGGGAATTTTGTATTCATTTATTTATTCATAAAAAAAACTAGCGGCGAGCTCGGCGTTAAGTGGTTGTAGCAGCTTGGGGGATTATGTATTGAGTCATTTATTTATAAAAAAAACCAGCGTGCAAAAAGCCACAAGCAAAAATATATTTTCATAAGAAATAACAATAAAATAGTTCTACAGTCCGCAGCAGATGTTCTCGAGGTTAAATGGAATCGGTCCGCTTATATACCTATATATCGGATGCCCGAACCAGCGTCTCGGCTTGTAAGCTCTGAACATAGCGTTTTTGCCTTTAGAAAAAATATCGTGTCCAACCCTGTACGCGGAGGAGTCTGGCACCTTCCGCGTGCGCGTACGCGGAAGGTGCCGTCCAGACAGACTCTTTTAAAAAAGGAAATCAAACTTTCTAAACTTTTAAGGGTTATTCGTTGTTTAAATTTTTCATTTAAAAGAGTTTAAAAAGTTAAGCAATAAAAAATAATTGCACTAAAGGGGACCACATGAATAAAGCCGTGAGCTGTAAGAAAGTCTACGGCAGGCTTACGGCAGGTTTACGGCCGCTTACAGCTCGCTTACGTCCACTTGCGGCCACTAGTCAGCTGCCGTAAGCAAGCAGTAAGCGGCCGTAAGCCTGCCGTAACCCTGCCGTAGACTTTCTTACAGCTCACGGCTTTATTCATGTGCTCACCTTAAGTGTCAAGCATGAAGTACTTTATAATCTGTATATCAATTGATTCTATTTTTATTCAATGTAACAACTGTCAACGGATTATTTTTATTGAATCAATGAAAAAATTCTATTGAATTGTTATCTGGAAAATTGCTTTGAATAAATGGGAGTAACTGCCGTACTTTTTTATCGTGTTAGGGTAAAGAAAAAGTATCATCAATTACTTGACTATTCATGAATTTGATTATAATGTAAGACTTGTAATCCAAAGACTTTTTTTAGGTATACAACTAGGTATATAAGTGCCTTATATTAAAGTTAAATTTAAATTAACTCGCGTCTCTCAGCGCGCACGCGCGCACAATTTTAAATACATTATTTAATTATTTTGTTATTTCTGAAAAATAATTTTGACTCATAAGAGAATATGAAAATTTTTATCAAAGCCTTTTCTAAATTAATATAAGTACTATTCTACTTATTGAGGTTCTTATGGGACTTTTTTAGGTCAATATTTTTAAAATTTCGAGAAAGCGAAGTTTTTGTTCAAAGAAAAAAAAATTCAGATTGGGGACTGATTGAAAGAAATATAAGTTGAAAAACTTACAATTTCAGCACATATCCTCATTGTAGGCTCTACCTGCATACTTAGGTTGCCATAGTAGAGTAGCCCAAAGAGCGAACGTTATGTAGCGCACGAGCGTACCAAGTCAGTCGAGTCTGAGCAGTCACCTAAGCCAGACTAATAAAGCTTCCTAAACGTAAACCTAGTGATCTCTTTATTCTACCTTGCTCCTGCCCTATCCTTACACCGCCTGCTGAACACGCAGGTAGTCGTGACCTACACTTAGCCTTCTATCAGGCACAAAACACGATATTGGTGACCCCGACTTGTGTATCGGTGTGGAAAAATTTTCTTTTTTCGGAGTGGCGTGCGTTCGGGCGCCATTTTGACGACTACATTTTTCTTTCTCACGGTTGCATTTTT
The DNA here is from genome assembly GCA_038277355.1 of Encarsia formosa. Lineage (NCBI taxonomy): Eukaryota > Metazoa > Arthropoda > Insecta > Hymenoptera > Aphelinidae > Encarsia > Encarsia formosa. Next base: position 37,624,042 of record CM076184.1, on the reverse strand, counting down.
ACGTGAGGAATCAACATCGCGTACACGGCAGGAGCAGGTAAAGGAGATCTTTTGTACTTTCTTTTCTCCCGGTCGACCACTACCTTGGACCGCAGGGAGTTTAACGCTTGTTCTTTTCTTTTCTCGAGAGACCTTCCTCGTCTTTTTCATCACCGAGGTAAGCGACTAGCACGACGACACCGAGCTAAGGTGAGGAGTTTTCGTACTCCCTCCCGACCAACCCGAGTTAATTAATTTCGTTCGGTACGAGTTACCGTGTATTTCAAAGGTTCACTCTGCTCGTCGTGCAGAGTGACGCAGTAAATTTCTCGGCGGTGGTCATACGGCCGCCATTTTCTGATTCACCTTACTCGGTCGTGCGCGTTCGCAACGTACAAGTTTTTTTTTTTCCTCGCATTTTATTTCTTCGGGAAACCGGTATTGACGAGGAAACTCAAGAAACCGAGTATCAAATATAAAAAAAAAAAAAAAAGAGAAAAAAAAAATGATAAAAGGAAGCTGATTTTGGCATTTTGATATCTCGCTGATAAGTCGAGATTTTCCCAAAAGGAAAATCTCGTAGCGAGCACCGAGAATACATCGTCAAAGTAGAGATTTTCCTTTTGGAAAATTCTCGAAGTGAGCGGAACCGACGCCAACATCGCCGTTTCCGGAGTTTTTGGCGGTAGCAGTAACACGCAGCGCCGCACAGAGGACCTCGTTGGCTGACGTCACAGGGCGTGGTCATAGCCAGTACACGGAAAGAAGGACGCACTGCAAAGCGGTGGTTTCAGAGAGCTTTAAAAAACTGAGCAACCGTCACTACTTTCTGCATGACAGGCACTGAAATTTCTGTACCTTGCACCGATTTTTCGGTGCTTGGCACCGAAAATTCTAAAATCGACACTGTCGGTAAAGCAGTAATCCTTGTGGAGGTTATAAATTTTGAGAAACTGGTGCCTTGCACCGATTTTTCGGTGCACGGCAGACTTTTTACAGTGCGCCTTTCTTTCCGTGTAGCATCGGCAACAGCGCGTCACCGGACCACCGAAAACTCTCCGGCAGCCGGCAGCGTACGCAGCACCACCGCTGGCTTACTTTTCGACGCAGCAACGTACTTCTTCTCCGTCTCCGGACTCCATATTATTTTTCATTCTTGGCATCGTTGGAACACATTTCATCGCAGTGGCGCTCAACTCGACCTTACATGGTTGTACCGTTTACTTACATTTTATTCGCTCAAAGTAAAATTGATATATGAAATACATAATTTTTGTAACATAACCTTTTTTTATTTTTTCCAGCCTTTTTAGCGAATAAAATAATTCTATGTCGTTATGTTTTCAATTTTCAATTATGCGACTGGAGATTTATTTTTATACACAAACTAGTCCCTTTTTTTGAGAGTATCGATTATTTTTATTTTTTCTGATTTATTATTTTCTTTTTAATTTTTGGCCTGTAGGATTGATTTAGATGAATTTAGGCAGAGTTTACAGATTGAGTGTCAATGGATTTTTGATATTTTTCAATTCATAGTACCCTACATCTGATCACTACATTGTTATTATGATAATTAAAATCCAGTGAATACAACTGTTTTTGATCAAATTTTGTACTTTTATAGAATTAATTTTTTCTTCTCAATGATTATTTCTTTTCTTCGTTGGAATTGGACAGCTGTAAAATTACACTCAATCTGTTAACTTAACACAATTAGACGGAAACCTGATTTGTACTGATTTTCCAGATTTATTGAGGAACAACAACTTTGGTTTGACTACTGGATTGGCATTCTTTGCGTGGATTTCGAGCTCGATCATCCTGACCGTTGCAATTCATCACTGCAGACTTTATTCTGCGTTTTCATGAGTGGTTGGACCCCCCGTACCGGCCTTATCACTAGAAAGGAGCTGAAAAAGACTCTACCTTTGACTCGCAGACGTTTGGGTGAGTCTGGTATGCAACTTGGATCGCCGCTTAGCCCTAAGAGGCGTCCAGGAAAATCGCAAAAAGGTACTGCCATGTCGAGTAATACCCCAGTGTCCGGTGTTTCAACAAATAGTACGGTTACTACCGCGAATGACGTCGCGTTATCGGGAACGACGGGTTCGAACGATGATTTGCTGACCGGTGAGAAAGCCTCGGGCCCGCGTGAACAAGATGCTCATGGTAAAGACGGTGCGCATAGTCTTAATTCCAATTCTTTTTCAAATCAAACCCTGTTCCCAAATCCAGAAATTCAGAATTTTCAGAATCAGAATATCTTAAATAATATGCACACCAATAATATTTCACATTCTTCCACTCCTAACCTACAAAAATTAGTCAATAGTCATAATATTTTAAATCAGCCCACTAATAATTCCTTATCTACCGTTGAAATGTACGTGACTGGGGATCAGTTAGAATCAATATTAGAGGCTAGGGAAATTTCTTTGTTGCAAAGATTGAGGGAAATAATTCAGCAAACCCTTGTTTCTTCGAACGTTGGTCAGTCGTCTAAATTTTCCTCAGTTTCGCAACCGTTAATTAATGTTCCGAATTTTAATAGTACCACCGTGACTCAAACTTTTTCACAACCCATAACTACCCCAGTTACTCAACCAGTTTTGCAGCAAGTTTCCGGAATCAATTCTGGAATTCATTCAAGCTCTCAGTTGTTGTCTACTGCGCCGCTAAACGCAACACAGAATATCCCACCCCCGTGTTTTGCACCAGGTTCTAACGCCTGGTTACCCTACCCATCGGTTTCTAGTTCGGCTCAGCCACCTCCTGGATTTCAGTACGGATTTAATCCTTTTATGCACTCTCGGAGTGACTTTCAGTTTTATTCCTTTCACAAGGAAGATCCAGTACAGTGGTTTGCCCAACTAGAAGACCAGTTTAATTATCGTGGGACTGTTGATGATGAACCAAGGTTCAACACCGTCATGCGTAATTTAGGTTCGGACGTAACTGCAGAACTCAGAGTGGTTAGGGCTGGTGAGAAATTTAATACCTTAAAGCAGGTTTTGGTCCGAAAATTTTCAGATAAACCTCAGGCTAGATTAAATAAATTTTTTTCCGATTTTTTGGGCAGTTCGAAACCTTCCATTTTTCTTTCACGTTTGTTATTCTTGGGCGACGGCCAGTTAACCAGAAATTCTATCCTTGCTGCTTGGCAACAACGCCTCCCTGGAGATTACCAACTCCATCTTCTTGATCCCGTTGACGAGAATAATGAGCATGCGATGGTAAGAAAGGCTGATTTGGTGTTTGAAAAGATTAGACTTCGCGATAGTGCTGGTTTGAATGGCATTACAGCCACACCCAATGATGGTGTTTTGAGAGATATGCTTGGTGTCAACGCGATAAGTCGAGTTTTTTCAAACAACAAAACCCCTAAGAAAGGCGATAGACGCTCTAGGTCGGAACATAGGCATAATGGCCACTCGCGTAATCATAGTGACTCACGATCGAGATCTGGATCTCCGGATAGACGTCGTCGTGATAAAACCCCAGGCCCGGGAAAGGAAAATGGAAAGCCAGAACTTTGTTACTATCACAGAAACTTTAGAACGAAAGCTAGAAAGTGTCAGTCTCCTTGTACTTGGGTAGATAGAACCCCTGAACGTCATAAATCACCTCCGGCACCTAAGAAACAGACTGAATCGAGTGACAGGGCGGAAAACCAGAAAAACAAATAACCTCTGCCTTGAAGGACGCTCGGCAGGGTTTCAAGTGACGTGTGTCTCCACCTGAAGGACAGGGAAACTGAAGTCGTCTACCTGATTGATACGGGAGCTGGTGTTTCAGTTTTCCCGCGTTGTAGCTCGGATCAGTCTGCCCCTCTTCCCCTCGCCTTAGCGGCAGCTAATGGTAGTAGAATTGATGTTTATGGAGTTGTTCCCAAGAAAGTTAACTTTGGTTTTCACGATTCCTTTGAATGGGACTTTGTCCTTGCTGATGTGCAATATCCAGTCCTTGGAGGCGATGCTCTCAAACATTTTCACTTATTGCCAGATTTAGATACTAAGCGTTTGATTCATGGAGATACAGGTGAGATGTCCGATCCCAGTGTGTTAGAGCCCACATCGATTCACGTCGATACTTTGAAGCCTGATTCCCCTATTTCGGATATTTTGTAGAATTTTCCTCGTGTAATCGGTTTACAATCACAGGCTCTTTTGTTAGAGCGCGGAATAGTTCACCATATCCGAACGACAGGCCCATCTATAGCACATCGTGCTCGCACCTTACCATCTCACAAAATAAAGATCGCAAAGGCAGAGTTTGATAAATGGGAGAAATTGGGAATTTGTCAGAAAGATGATAGTCCATGGGCGAGCCCCATCCACATGGTCAAGAAATCCAACGGAGAATGGAGAGTATGTGGGGACTACAGTTCGATTAACTCCGTAACCGTGCCAGACAGATTTCCAATCCCGCGAGTACTACATTTTGTAAACAATCTTCATGGTAAGACGGTTTTTTCTACATTGGACCTCGAAAGGGCCTTTCATCAGATCCCTATAGCTCCTGAAGACAGGCCTAAGACAGCTTCGATTACACCTTTTGGATTGTATACTTTCAATGTGTTGACTTTTGGCTTTAAAAATGCCCCGGCTTCTTTTCAAAGGTATGTCTTCAGGGCGCTTGGTGATCTGGATTTTGTTTTTGTTTATTTAGATGATATTCTTACAGCTTCGAGTAATTTGGAGGAACATTATAAACACTTAAGAATTGTTTTGGAGAGATTGGATAGGTTTCATTTGAAACTTAACCTTAAGAAATGTGTATTCGCGGTCCCGGAAACTACGTTTTTGGGATACTTTGTTTGTGCTTCCGGGAACAAACCTTGCCCAGAGAAAGTTAAAGCTATTGTCGAAACTCCAAAACCTAAGACCGTTTACGATCTGCGAAAATTTCTTGGCGTCATTAATTGTTATCATAAATCAATTCCCCATCTTGCTGAAACTGAGGCCCCTTTGAATATATACTTGAAAAACTCTAAAAGGAAGGACATGACCCCAATCGTTTGGAATCCGGAATCCGAATTGGCTTTCGAAAAATCTAAACAGGATCTCTCGAATGTAGCCTTGTTGTCCTTTCCTGTTGACGAAGCTCCAGTGCGTTTGGTCACTGATGCTTCGGACATCGGTATGGGTTCCGTGATTAAACAAAAAGTAGATAGGATTTGGAAACCCTTGGTTTTTTTCAGTAGGAAATTTAATAATGCTCAGAGAAGATATGCCACTTACGATAAGGAACTCGCGGCTATTTATTATTCTATTAGAGAGTTTGGATACATGTTGGAACGTAGGGATTTTGAGGTTTTGACAGACCATAAGCCCTTGATTTATGCTATGATCCAACCTCTCGAAAAAATGGTAGATAGGCGTGCCCGACAGCTCAATTACATTTCACAGTTTACTACTAGAATTCATCACATTAAGGGGGAAGAAAATTTGGTTGCTGATTTTTTGTCACGTATAAATTCCATTTCAGGACTTGTGATTTTTGACTGGTCGATCACCGATGCAGAGACTCAACCTTCCCTGAAGTCAGTAACTGCTAATATTGGTGCTTTCACAGTGCCGATGATTTTTAACGTGGCAGAACTTGCACGTGAGCAAGAATTGGATGAACAATTGAGAAGCATCTTGTCTGACGATAGACACCCGATTAAACTTGTGAAAATCAAAACTGGTCCTGGGAAGCCAGATTTTTATTGTGATATTTCCGGACAAATTTTGAGACCTTATATTCCCAGATCCTTCCGAGTTAAAGTTTTTCAATTGTTTCACAATCAAACTCATTCAAGTGCGAAAGTTACTGATAGATTGATTAGAAGACAGTATATACGGCCCAATATGAGTAAAGACATAGCAGGTTGGTGTAAGCACTGCATCAGTTGTCAACAGTCAAAGATCTCACGTCATAATAAATTCATTTCTAATCAATTTGTCCCACCCGATGCACGTTTCCAACATTTACACATAGACCTAGTAGGCCCGTTAACTCTTAGTGAAGACTTTACTACCGTCCTCACTATGATAGATCGATATACCCATTGGCCCGAGGTTGTGCCAATTCCGGACATGAAGGCTTCTACCGTTGCCAAGGCTTTGTTTGACACTTGGATTTCGCGATTCGGTTGCCCGGAAGTGATCTCTACAGATCAAGGTCGTCAGTTCGAGTCGGAACTTTACGACGAGTTAAGCAAATTCATCGGTTGTGCGCGTATACGTACCACGTCGTATCACCCCACCTCGAACGGAATGATCGAAAGATTCCATCGCGATTTGAAGGGTGCTCTGCGGTGTGTACTGGCTAAAAGCAATTGGCGCAGACTCCTGTCATCTTTGATGCTGGGTCTCCGCACGCGAGTCAGACTCGAAACCAACGCAAGCCCTGCAGAAATGGTTTACGGCACTACCCTTCGTGTTCCCGGACAATTTTTGATCTTGTATTAATTTCACTTTTGATAATTTCATATCTCCACGGAAAGAAAAATGAAATTCATGAATGATCAACATGAATTGAATTAACTTTCGTTAAAAATTTTTTTGTGTTTTAGAGGAAGTACACATTTTAAGTAGAATCAAAAGCAATAGCATTCAAATATTTGTACTTAAAATTTAACCCACTTAAGAACCATAGTTCGATTCTTATTATCAAAAATGAATTTTAATTGTTGAAGATCGATTTTAAATATTATGATTTATGAGATAGGAAGAAGCAAGATACCAAATTGGAATTTTATCTAGCATTGTAAGAAAGAATTTTTATTTTCGCTCTTCGCAGAAAATCACCAGATTAGGATCATTTTCATTACTCCATTTACTAACAATATTATAATCACGTAATCATTCCATTATATTTCATTTATTTTTAACCTCAATAATGTTGTTATGGCTTCTATAAAAGTTTTTTGTTTACTTAAAAGCCACGACATCATTAGGGGGGAGGTATGTAGGCTCTACCTGCATACTTAGGTTGCCATTGTAGAGTAGCCCGAAGAGCGAACGTTATGTAGCGCACGAGCGCACCAAGTCAGTCGAGTCTGAGCAGTCACATAAGCCAGACTAATAAAGCTTCCTAAATGTAAACCTAGTGATCTCTTTATTCTACCTTGCTCCTGCCCTATCCTTACACCGCCTCCTGAACACGCAGGTAGTCGTGACCTACACTAAGCCTTCTATCAGGCACAAAACACGATACTCATGAAAATTCGATTATTTTTCTTTCGTTAAAAAACTAAATATTTTGGTGTAAAGGAAATAATAGTTGGGGGCCATTCATAAATTACGTAACGCTAATTTATGAAATCTAGGCTTCGTAATGGTAACATGAAAACATTTGATAGAAAAAATTTATTTTAACTAAAGAGATTTAACTTTAAATAAACAATGAATAAAATGTTTATTATGATACTATTATACACACATCATATTTTAGATAATGTATAATTTTGATAAAATAAAGAAACAATTATGTAAAAAAATGATTGTAATTTTTTAGTTAATATTTTAATTCAAATTATAAGTTACAATTCAAGTTTTTTAATTATTTAAATCTTCTTCAAATACATAGATAAATGTATTTGATTAAAAAACTTCTAAATTTGCTCAAAGAATGAAAGCAAACTCTCAAAAAATTCTTAAATTCATATCGTGCAATCAGATATTAAGAAAGATGAAAAATATACCGATTTGAGTAATTCTATAGCGTATTTAGACGATTTGAAAATTAAAAAAAAAATGGTTTCGAACTCAGAAGCATGTGTAGGCAGAGGAGAGTAAAAAATTAGGGATCCTGTTTCTAAGTCTCTCCTAGAAGTCTACATGTATGTCCACATTTGAAAGACTTTGATTGGTTAAAAAGGAAGCCAAATCGAACCCTCCTGCTTGCGGGAATAATATACTATTTAGTGAGTTTCATCGGAAACATCAAATTAAACAGTTACAGAGGAAATTATTTAAAAAATACATTTAAACCATGTTAAAAAATTTAAAAAGATTTTTTAAACGATTGCCAAAGATTTGCTGGTAAAGGTCTGAAACCTCGCAGAGAGATTTTATTTTTATAATATCTCAAATAATAAATATTGTGTAAAGCTCGATGTAAGGGTTCTGATCGAATTCTCCATACCATCTTGCAACATAGTTTTATTATTTTTTTTATTATTTTTATAAAATTTCAAGGCTAATGCACTGTACTGCCGCCATAAGGAAAAGAGTATGTAACTGCATAAGTGTTCAAAATTGAGATTTTAAATTTATTAAATATAATGTCATCATCTTTTTTGAATTTTATTAACTCGAAGTTATAATGAATTTTTGAAAATTGATGATTTGTAAAAGTTAACCTCCCGACCTAGGAATCAAAAATTTCGAATTATTTTACCAGCACATAATGTTACGTAATTTTTCGACAAATATTTTTCATGACTAATATAAAATGTTAGAAATTCTCATCAGTATATATGAGCAAATCCGCTAAACTCTTATTTTCACATTCCAGGGCCTGTTAAAAGGTTTAAGACAATATTTTTTTTATATCTAATGGAATAATTATTTAGATTCACACTTTTTGAGATTGTGGAAACAAATATAAGAGCTGAAAAGTTCATGCAAATGTTTAAGAAATAGGTTTTACCCTGTAAAACGCAAGAAAACGCTATGTCCGTAACTAAGTTTTGAAAATATTATCTGCTGCAACCAGGGGCGTTATTACATTTTGGGCCCGGGTCTGGATAAAGTTCAAACCCCCCTTAACTAATCTTAATATTTTTCAACTCTGAACAGTTCAGTACCTAATTTCTCAAAAAAAAACTCAAACCTTGAACCCCCCACAACCCTGGGTGCCCGAGTTCAACAAAAAACTGGTTGGCTATCCCCCAAGCTCTAAACCCCCAAAACCCTGGGCGTCGTGCTCAATAAATAAACTAATTAGCTATCCCCCAAGCTCTAAACCCCCAAAACCCTGGGTGCCCAGGTTCAACAAAAAAACTGGTTGGCTATTCCCCAAGCTCCAAACCCCCCAATACCCTAGGTGCCCGAGTTCAACAAAAAAACTGATCAGCTATCCCCCAAGCTGTAAACTCCCAAATACCCTGGTTTTTTCGTTGAACTCGAGCGCCTAGGGTATTTGGGGGCTTACAGCTTGGGGGATAGCTGATCAGTTTTTTTGTTGAACTCGGGTGCCCAGGGTATTTGGGGGCTTAGAGCTTGGGGGATAGCCGATCAGTTTTTTTATTGAACTCGGGCGCCCAGGGTATTTGTGGGTTTAGAGCTTGGGGGATAGCTAATTAGTTTATTTATTGAGCTCGACGCCCAGGGTTTTGGGGGTTTAGAGCTTGGGGGATAGCTGATCAGTTTTTTTGTTGAACTCGGGCGCCCAGGGTATTTGGGGGCTTAGAGCTTGGGGGATAGCTGATCAGTTTATTCATTGAACTTGACGCCCAGGGTTCTGGGGGTTTAGAGCTTGGGGGATAGCTGATCAGTTTATTCATTGAACTTGACGCCCAGGGTTTTGGGGGTTTAGAGCTTGGGGGATAGTTGATAAGTTTTTTTATTGAACTCGGGCGCCCAGGGTATTTGGGGGTTTAAGGCTTGGGGAATGACCGATCGATCATTTATCGAACTCGGCGCCCAGGGTTTGGGGGGTTTCAGGCTTGAGGGATAACTGATCAATGGTTAGTTGAACGCGCCCGGGTCTGGATTTCCAGACCCGAAATTTCCCGGGTCTGGATGAATCCAGACCCACTATAAGGGAAATAACGCCCCTGGCTGTAACTTTTTCAGGCAATCTTTTTACATACTTACAACTGATGGAGGTATTAATACTGGGCTCGCGGAATGTTTTACGACCAATAAAAAGATTGTGCCTGAATTTGTCGAGAAATGACATTTTTTTAATAAAAAATCGATTGGCATAGTCAGATTTTCATTTTTTTTAAATAATAATTTAATTGATTGAATAATTATTTCAGGCAACTTGTTATGACTATTCACGCTACATCTTTTTATATCTTATTATTTTAAAGAATTATTGCCAAAATTTCAAGAGTGTGCTTCAAAAATTGAAAAAGTTTCAAAATTACTGAAAAAAAAACAGAGTTTGGCGGATTTTCTCATATATATTTCCTTCTTTTTTTTCTATAACGATTTGTTCAATCTGAACATCCATGAGATTTCAAACTTTGAATTCAAAATACTCGAAAAGTGACAGATTGCAGTTACCTACCTTTTTTCTTATGATAGCAGAGTAGTAAAAAAGGGGCAACAAATTTTTTTTGGACTTGCCAAAGCTATATTTTTTTATCATAAGCAAAAAGTTTGATAGGTTGATGACTTTTGTTAGTTTTGATTTTTGTAAAATTATAATTTAACTCTAAATTAATAATTAAAATATCCTTTTCATAATCATATAATTATCTATGATCACTATATTGATATTAAGTTGTGATATTGAAAATTTAAAATTCAATTTTTTCAATTTGCTCTTCAACCGATCATAACACGATTAAAATTCTAACGTTTTTAAGGTTCTTTTTTTATTTTATGGTTAATGATGGTTAATGATGTTGATGATGATGATGATGATGATGTGATTATGATGAATGTACATTCATCACTTATGGTCAAATGTTGAATGGGTTAACAACACCAATAATAAAACCTCAGTTGTCATAGCAACCTCTCTGTACATGAATTCACTCAGTATGAAAGCAACTGTAAACATTTTGTTATTATTTTTAAAAAAATATTTACATTTTATTTGTGAAAAAAAAAAGTCAGAAAAAATTATTCATTATTTTTCCAATATATTAATTAAAAATCAACACTAATAATAATAACTAATACTTAAAAAATTCAATCTTTAAAATTTATGATTTGAATTTTATTGTCTTAGCCAATCACGTCACGAATAAAATGCTGACATTCTTTTTGGGTTCTCTCTTTTATAAGGGGATTGAACTAAAAATTCTATGGTTTGTGTTGAGCTTGTAGTGATGATGCAGGCATTAATGAAAAAGGATGTTTTTTCATATTATTTATTATCACAACGTTTCGAGAGAACAGCCCTCCTCTTCAAGTGACATAACATTAGAACGCCAAAGCGTCAAGGTAATTTGATCATCATTATCAAGGTTAACACAAATCAGAAAATTAGTATACTGCTGGGCAGCATTAAGTATAACCAAAAAACCTAAACTAAAAATTAAATATAATTTAATTAAAATAATATTAACTGGGAAATATTTCTTTTACCATGAAATAATACTACATGTTATTAAAATTAAAAAATGGTTGATTCTTATGAATAAGAAAATTTAAAAATATAAAATAATTAATTTGATACCGGTAATTAAGATAATCTATTGAGATATCAGTTTCTGCAATAATTCATACTTCATTCAAACAATCAGTTTGTTGTGACCAGTTTAATAATTATTGATTGAATATGTGCTCTCAGAACTTACAACCAGTTTTAAATTAATATAGTTGAAATTGAAATTTTCATTTTTTTTAAATAATATAAGTTTGTAAATGAATGCTTATTCAATTGAAACAGATCTTAATAATTAACAAAAATTAATTGCTTATCTTCACTAATGCCACATTAAAATTTCAATAATAATAATTTTTAAGTGTTTTCAGCTGTTTTTTGGACTTTTGCTTATAAAATTTATATTTTTTGAGAAAACAGATGAAAAAATGCAGTAATCTTATAATTTCTATTTACAAAACAATAAAAATTTGGCACTGCAAAAATAAAAAAAAAATTTTCATGTAAAATCAAAAATATCTTCTTGTATGGGTACAATCTTAACTACATTTTTAACATTAGTTATATGCAGAAAAAAAGCTACACTTTTTAGAACAAAAATCCATAAAATTTTTGCACAAAATACATAACAAATTTAAATGTGTCATCTGTAACAACAAATTGTTTTGACAAGTTTTAGATTATTTAGATAAATAAGTTTGGTAATTTTATAAAAAATGTTTTGATAACAGATTATATATCTGATGAAAGCCTAGTCTGCTCCTGAAATCCATTCCTAACCCTTAATCGTATGTGTTAAAAATCTACTTACAAATCATACTCTTGTTTGTAATGAACGTATAAAACTATTCCAGCGGAAATACAGCTACAAGTTGCAAGTGCAAATTTAGAAGTCAGAGACATGTCTAAGGGGCTGTAAAAAATAGTTGATTGTTTCGAAGGTATCTATTAAAAACATGCCACTGCATCAGTCATATTCGAAAATAGAAGGCCGCTGGCTGGGTGCGCCCGGTGCGGCTGTCTCCTGTGATATACACGGTCTTCTGTAAAAGTTCATACTAAAAAGTGCAAGGGTGTAAAGCTTAAAATTCAATCAGAACTTCTTTTGTTTCTTAAAAAGCTTGTTTGTTTCAAAATTTTATTCATATTAAACAGTTTTCATCAAACGAGCGAAGAAAAAAAAAAAAAAAAAAAAAAAAAAAAAAAAAAAAAAAAAAAACTAGGTAAATGAAAAAATGAGTGTTCAAACTCGAAACCTACGAATGAGTAGGTTTCACCTCTCAGTTGATATTTTGGGAAGTCCCTGTGACCTGTGTCCGCTCCCAACTCCCAAGTCCCAAGTCCCTGCTCGCAAGTACACACTGAAGTGCGCCCACTGCCTCCACATAGATAGATCATGCCTATCTATCTACGACCTACCGCGTTACGCGTATGCAACAGAGCAACCTGCGGAGCGGCGCGTCACGGCGGCGCAAAACGAATCCCCTCCTCTTCCCTGGACTCTAGAGTAAGCGGCACTCGGCAGCCAGGGTGGCAAACACCGTGCTGATATGATATAGCTGCATGAGCACAGCATAGTGAGCTTATTACGGTCCGATTCAGTAATTCCCGCGCAGTCGTCGAAGTTTCCCATCTTCGTAGCCTGTGGTTCCTTGAACACCTCCCAGCTCTCGTCGGCGAGGGGTCAACGGTTCCCGTACATATAAACGAAGCCTGCGCGCATGTGTGTTGTTTTGTTGGGTGTATTTATCAGTGTGTGTCGTGATCGTGTTGCATTGCAGTGAGTTGTTTATTTTATAACCAGTGTTTTTAAGGTGCAGATCATTAACCTTGATTCTGAAACAGCTATACCAAGTAATAGCGAAGCGGATACGCTATTTTTGGTCTGTTAAAGTAAAACGAGGTACAGTTAAAGAACCTACCGAACAGCACCACCCTAATTCAGTGGTAGCTGACGATGCTGCTTACGCCTACACTATTTGAGAATGACGACTTTACAGCAATATCATTAGCATCAACACCATCAGCACTAACACTGGCTCTAAGTAGACTGTAAACATCGTACCCGTTCCGAAGTTTCCTTGTACTTGCTTGACTCAGTGCTGGGTCGAATCATAAACTGTCTTGTGAAGTGAAAAAGATGAAAAGTTAAAATAATGTACATCAGCCAGCCAGCATTCGAGGCGAAAAGCAGCGTCTGCTGCTCAGCGTTTGTCGTCAAGAAAGATAAATATACACCTAATTCTTCTTATGCTCTCGCGACCGGCCAGCCGCTGCAGCAGCAGCGGGGTATTTTAAAATAATCAGTAAAATGCGTGGGTTTTGAATTCACAAAAATCGTAATCATCGTTCTATTGACAATTGCATTCTCCAGGGGAGATTTTTAAGTACAAGCGTGTAGTCAAAGGTCGTGAGAGGTTGTAAACTCGCAGCCGTAGCAGCAGCCACAAGTAGTCGAATGACCCTCTTTTTTATTTTCGTTGCCTCGTCGTCTGCTACATCAGTTCCTGAATCCCTGCAAGTAGACAAAAGGCGAGTTGGTCAGACAAATGTAATCCTGAATATATTTTGTCCGGAGCCTGCGAGGAAGTAAACATTAACTGTGTCAGGGGTTAAGGGCAGGTGCAGTGTGTTACCGTTTGTACCGTGGCTGTGGACTGTTCTCTCAGAACCGAGATTTTTTTCTAGGAAAGAGATCGGCTTTAAGCCAATTTTGGATAATTTTTATTAATATTATAATAAAATTTAAGAAGTAACGAGTTTACTAATCAGACAAAATGGCGGATTTAGAGGCCGTGCTTGCCGATGTTAGCTACCTCATGGCTATGGAAAAAAGCAAGTGCACACCGGCTGCCAGAGCTAGCAAGAAAATCATACTTCCAGATCCAAGGTAATAAACCAATTATCCTATTGGTTCAACTGATTCTTTATTAGCTGATTATGACCCAACAATTTCTGATCAATTTAACGTCAAGTTCAAATTTTGCTTTCCTGTACCTTGACAACTGAATTAACAAATAAATAAAAATAAGATAATTTCCTCCTTTTCTTCGGGGTAATACTCAATTTAGAGTTGGTAATTTTTTTTAATTCATTTTAAATACTTGGAAGATGCATTTCGAAAAATGCTTTCATAATAAGCAGTTTTATTTTGGAAAAAAAAAAAAAACAAATCGGATGTTATTTTTCTAACTTTCCGCTGATTGGTTTAATTTCTAACAGTTTCTCATGTTATTACTTATTGATATTTTTAATAAACTTATTCATTGCAGGAAATAAAATTTTCATCATTCATTTGTTTAGTTTTTGTCCTATTTTTTTGAAAAAGATGCCTTATCTAAGATTGTTATTGTATGAAATGATTTACGTTTTCCTTCTTAAAGCTGCAAGAGACTTTAAATGCTGCTTTTAATTTTTTAAATCAAAACTTCTAAACTTTTTGATTTGTTAAAGACATTTACCCTGCGTTCGTAAATTTACATCAACGAGCTATGTAATTTTACTAAAATTTGTAAATACACACCGCTCAGCCATGTAAAAACCGTTGATTATAGTAATTTTACTAAGATTTTTGAATTTACAATTCGAACGTAAAGTTATAAAGCTTTGATAAATCTACATCGCTCAGGTTCGTATTTTTACATCAGTTTTCGGAAATGCGTATTGGTAGTTGAGAGTGAGGTACGTTGCACATTGGTTTATAGAACGATATTTTCGGTCAAAAATTCCACTTCAAATGTCGTTTTATCGAAATTGACTGTACACAACAAATTTTTCTTCCTTTTGGTCCACTAGTACCACTCAGAGCACAGTGCAGTAAAAAGTGGTAAGAATGTTCTAAATTCTTGAGCCCCCTTAAAATTTGTCATTAATATAATAAAATTGATATCAAACTGTAGAGATGGTCCCCAATTTTCGATCCCTTGTGCACTTTTTTCGATAAAGTGGATCTGTTTGGCAGCAGTACACGGAAAGTAAAAAGTAGTTTTACCACTTTTTAATCCTTTTTTTTAATCATTTTAATAATATCACTGACTGTAAACTGAAAAAAATGTGTTGAAATTTTTATGAAACAAAGCTTTTTCAATGTATTGTTACCACTTGTAGGTTCAATTTTGAAAAAAATGAAAAAAGCTCAATTTAATCGTTTTTTTTCCTATTCTTTATACATTATTCAAAGTAATTAAAACATGAAAAAATCGATTAAATTGAGTTTTTATTTTTTTCAAAATTAAACATATAAAACCCTCTGTATTATTACTTAATAGGTAACAATACATCGAAAAAGCCTTATTTTATAAAAATTTCAACACATTTTTTGCAATCACATATAATAAGTGAAATCATGAAAATGACCAAAACAAAAAAAAGAAAAAAGTGGTAAAAATCACTTTTTTCGATTTTATTCTTAAAAAACCATGTAAATCTCATAATCCGATTATGAATTCAGATTCAGCGGATAAAAATACATCGGAAAAGCCTTACTCTCTAAATCTGGATGAGTGAAAAATCACTCCTATGGAGTTATTTTTCACTCTTTCATCTAGAAAAAAGTGAGCCAGTAGTACTTGAGTGATAAATGACTTTTTCAAAGAGTGATTTCTGTCACCCTAATAAGAGTGATTTTTCACTTTTCGAAGAGTGATTAGAAATAGGCAGAATTATTGTTTATTTTAATAATTTTTAAAATTTTTCTAAATTTTTATAATTGCAAGTGTTAATTTTAACTATAATACTAATGAAAAAAAAAAAAAAAAAAAAAAGAAAAAAAAAAAGATTGTAACCAGGATTTGAACCTTAGGTTGCCTCGTTATTTGAATTGTCTGGAACGCCTCACTATAACCACTCAGCTACCGTTTTCAATTGTCAATAATATGTTTTAGCGCGTATATAAATTGAAAACCTCGTTGCAATCCTTAGAAAGGTTTAAAATTTAATTTTTTAAAACTTACTAAGGTTATCTGTTAAATTTGAATAATCATTTTTTTGGGATATAAGTATCTTAATTTTTATTTAAATACGATTTTATAATATCAAAATGCGATTGATAAATAAAAAATTTTTTTTAATAATTTTTTTAAGCTTGACTGAAATGTTCATAGAAAGAAAAAAAAACTATTTTGACTTTAAATTTGAATTTATATCTTGGTCTTGATATATTATGAAACAATAATTTTATAAATAAGAATAAGCGTTTATTATTATTAATTTTTTTTATTGGTATCAGAGCTATGCAATAAATATTTTGTTTTTAATTATCTATGCATAAAGGTTACCAAGTGATACTTACAATTTTTGGTTATGTTATTACAAAGTTATCACTCTTTGTAAGAGTGATTTCAAACCTCGTGAACATAATCACTCATCAAAATCGAGTCATTTAATCACTCTTTGCTGAAGAGTGATTTAAATCACTCTATAAAGTGTCATTTTAAACAAAGTATAACTCTAATAAGAGTGATTCAGCCAATCACTCCACAACTAGAGTGAAAAAATCACTCTTCCCGATTTAGAGAGTAATTCATAAAAAATTTCAACACATTTTTTCAGTTTACAGTCAGTTAAAACATTATAATGTTAAAAAAAAAGGATTAAAAAAGTGGTAAAACTACTTTTTAATTTCCGTGTACTGCTGCCAAACAGATTCCTTTTATCGAAAAAAGTGCACGAGGGATCGAAAATTGGGCACCAACCCTACAGTTTGATATCAATTCTATTATATTAATGACAAATTTTAAGGGGGCTCAAGAATTTAGAACATTCTTATCACGTTTTACTGCACTGTGCAGCGCGCATAGGAAAAAAACAATGATTGTAACCTCAAAAGGCACTTTTCAAATCGGTAATTGCGAAATTGAACGAAAAAATGTCTATATTCAATAGAAATTGACCAAAACGGGATCTAAATCCATAAAATTAGGTTAAAAAATTCACTTGTATAAGTTAACTAACTGCTTCTACGATAAAGGTCATCTAGTGTATGATTGGTTAGCTCAAAGTACTTTTAAGGACGTTTCAGACCTCCAGTGACTCTCATTCAGTTTTGGGGCTCTTCGCACGAGAAACAGCTGACGCGCCGGTCGTTCTGTCTCTCTCGCTCTCGTGGCGCAGCATAACCGCAAAGACTAAAAAATCAACTTTACTGTTAAATTACTCTGAAAGTAGGCCCGGTTGCCGTATTTTGAAAAATGTTAGATTGATTCTTATTTCAATAGCTAGAATATACTCTTTTTTTTAGAAAAAGTTAACTACTAGTTAATTTACAGTCGTCGATAACATTAAAAAATTGTAGTGCTCTACGTGCCATCCCATGCAAAACGACCGAACTTTGAGCGTTCATAACTCAAAAACGAGTCCCGCTTGCCCTATTTTTTTTTGTGGCATTGGAAAGAACACATAAAAATCTTCTTGTATGCCGAGTTACAAATTTTGATAACGTTGACCGAAAATCCCTGAAACGTCCTTAAAAAGAGATATGTGGTATGGATTTCATTAAATTACATAGAAACATGAAAATAGTTCATGCTTTAATGGTTGTTAACACGAAACAACGCAAAAAAATTTTGGTCTGTGAACGGAACTTCATATGGACAAAAACGAAAGAAATTCGTTGAGCATAGTCAATTTCAATAGAAGAGCTCGTGAAGTGGGATTTTTGACTGAAAATCTTGTTCGATAATCGAGTGTGCATTGGCGTTGACATCAGTTGATTCACAGGCATTATCGGTTAGATAAGTACGTAGCATTTAGCAGTGTAATATTTTAACATATTTTTTTCTTTAAACGATCTAAATCAAACAGAACGATTAAGAAGAAAAAAGTGCGGTTTTATTTCATTCATTAGAAGTGTTGTCCTCGGTGTTGTCTGCTATGAGTACAGTGGGATTAATCGAATTTACTCTAGAATATTCTAAGACAACTAAAGTTAAAATTAAGTAGCCGGTTCAACAAAATTTTCAATATTATTTAGGTTGATTCTATATTAAGATTTCTGGATTCTAAAATTTGAAAAATTTCATGAAATTTGAAGTTTATATTATTTTACTAAAAAAAAATAGCTTGTTTCTATAATTTTTCACCTTGAGTATTTAATGATTAATTTTATCAATAATTTTTTTTCTGAATCGCAGAGAGTGAAATTAACGGACATTTGTAAATTTACCATTGGCTCGAACTACACAGGTCTTTGTAACTTTACCTAGTTGAGCGAGGTTCCCATTTTTTTACATCGTTAAGGGAGGTAAATTTACCCTGACTTTTTTTTACAGTTTGTACACAGCCACACGTAAGGGGTCATTCACAAAGTACGTCACCACACGGGAGGGGGGGAGGGGTTTTTGAGATGTTACTATTGGTGACTTGAGGAGGGGGAGGGGTTAATATGATTGTTACGTCGCAAAAATTTTTTTTCTTTTTAAGAAACAAAAGTTTTTTTTAGAAATGATTTCTGTTGAAAAAAATAAATATTTTTTACTAAAAAGTTAAATAAAAAAATCATACTTACATGAATCTCGTTGATGAAAATTTAAAACTAAGTAAAATTGCACATGCATACAATTTTTTTCTTTTCTTTTTCTTTCTCAAGATTTAATCTCACCAAAATGAATTGCACTCTTCTAAAAAGCATATTGAAGAAACGCACAAAAAAACATCGGCTCGTGCTACCAAAATTCGACCCGTTAAAATTGCAGCTCAACGAGCACGCAAATTAATGATTATAAAAAAAGATCAAGAAACAGGAGCAGAAGATACTGAATGGATCGAAGAATCCGATGTTGAATATGATTCTTCAAATATAGATAAAACTGATCCATCAAATAATATTCCTGTAATAGAATCTATTGAAAATTGTATGGAAAATCCTTGGCAAGATGTAAAAGAAAGATTAAAAGTGGTTTTGTATGTTACCGTCAAAATTTTTCAGTATTACTAAAAAGCAGGCGCGCAACAACGGGGGTGGGGTGGAGGTGTCCTGACACCCCCTAAGCTAGTAGAGGACACCCTTTACAATTATTTAGGGGTGTCCAAGACTCTGGGTGCCCAAGTTCAACAAAAAAACTGGTCGGCTATCCCCCAAGCTCTAAACCCCCAAATACCATGGGCGCCCGAGTTCCCCGTTGCGGGATAGCTGACCAGTTTTTTTGTTGAACTCGGGCGCCCAGGGTCTTGGTGGTTTCGAGCTTGAAGCATAGCTGATCAGTTTTTATGTTGAACTCGGGCGCCTAGGGTATTTGGAGGGTTTAGAGCTTGGGGGATAGCTGATCAGATTATTTATTGAACTCGACGCCCAGGGTTTTAGGGGTTTAGAGCTTGGGGGATGATTAACCAGTCTATTTATTAAACTCACATTTTTTTTTTTTTTTTAGACGTCAGTTTCATTGGGGGAGAGGGGGGAGGGTTGGACCTCAGTACACCCCCTAGCTGGAAAGAGTTGTTGCGCCCCTGCTAAAAAGTATTATAGTTTTAATTTACTTTAAGGATGTTTAGTACTTACAAAAAAATGCATCCATTTTGTCAATTTTAATTGAATCTTCTAATAATATATGATAAAATAAACGTTGGATTTTTCTCCATTTTGGTTTTTCAAAAATTGAAATTGTTGTTTAAATAATTGAACACGTAATCTTATGAAAAATTTTATTAAATAAAAAAAATTTTAAATTCAATATTTTAAAAATTATAAAATTTTCTTTGAAGTGTCACCGAAACTACCTCACAGTTTTTTCAGCGATCTCTGCATTTTTGAGAGAGTTACAAGTGATTAAGAAAAAAAAATGCTTGATTTTTTTAGACCACCTCTTCAATTGTTTAAACAAATAATTCGATTTTTCCAAAAACTAAGATGGACAAAAATAGGGAACAACGCCAACGATTATTTTGATATAAATTATTAGAAGATTCGATTAAAATTGACAAAACAGTTGCATTTTTTTGTAAGTACTAAACATCCTTAATTAACTATTGATTTAACTCTAATGCACCAAGTATTAAAATAAAAATGAAAGTAATAATAAAAAAATTATGAATTCTATTTGGCATGGATTTTTAAAGTACGGATGAGCATTTGCTCCATTATTTTTAAAGTGGATTTAGTTTGTCCATCTATTATGAATGCAAAACGAATTCAAAAGTAGTTCATAACAATAAATTATGTCTATGATTTTTATGGGTTCTGGATAATGATAAAATTATATAAAAGTAATTTTAAACAGAAGAACTAGATATATCTAAGTTAACATGAACCAATCATTGAAAATTTTTATCTTTTTTTTAATCATTTTAAAGTTACTAATGAGTTTTTGCTACATTTCAATGTAAATTTACATTAAAATAAAGTTCTGCAATGTACATTTAAAAAATAGGTAAATACTAAATTGAATTTTTTTTTTTACATATAAAATTGATTTCCCTTGGACTTTTATAGGTTCTGGCTTATGTCGTGGTTTTACATCAGAATAATTGGATATATCTTAGTTATTGTTAAATTATTTAGAATTTGTTAAGTTCGTGAAATAATTTATTAAGACATATTTCAACAATATAAATGATTTATTTATGGAGTTTGGTTTTTTGAACTTGTGGACAAAAAGGAAATACATTTAAATATTTACCGAATTTACGCAATAAAATCTTTAAAAAATACTTTTAAAAAAGTAATATTTACGGCGATTGGTTTTTAAAAAAGGAATGTAAATAAAAAATTATACGCTAAGTATGATCTTTAAAAAATACTTTTAAAAAAGTAATATTTACGGCGATTAGTTTTTTTAAAAGGAGTCTAAATAAAAAGTTATACGCTAAATATAATAATCTTTTTTTGAAAATGAATTAATGAAAGAAGTGAAATCAAAAAGTTTATTACGGACGACTTGAGGCTGAATTACTTATTATTTAAAAATAATTTCTCTTCTAAAAGATGATCATATTATGTTGAATCACCTTCAACATACGTAAAGTTAACAATTTTTCAATTATAGCACATACATGGGAAAACACATGCAAATTGCACACAACTCAAACACTTTTTAAAATTAAATATTAAAATATGTTGTTAAGAAACACACTGAGCATTCAAAATATAATTTAAAAAATACAGGTATCAATGATTTTTTTCGAGATAATTTAGTTCAAAGAATATTAAATTTTTACAGGTCAAGTATAGCCATACATTGTGATTTAGTTGATTTCTAACTTACTTACAACATATTTCAATTTCAAGAAGTGTTTGAATTGTGTGCAATTTGCATGTGTTTTCCCATGTATGTGCTATAATTGAAAAATTGTTAACTTTACGTATGTTGAAGGTGATTCAACATAATATGATCATCTTTTAGAAGAGAAATTATTTTTAAATAATAAGTAATTCGGCCTCAAGTCGTCCGTAATAAACTTTTTGATTTCACTTCTTTCATTAATTCATTTTCAAAAAAAGATTATTATATTTAGCGTATAACTTTTTATTTAGACTCCTTTTAAAAAAACCAATCGCCGTAAATATTACTTTTTTAAAAGTATTTTTTAAAGAATTTATTGCGTAAATTCGGTAAATATTTAAATGTATTTCCTTTTTGTCCACAAGTTCAAAAAACCAAACTCCATAAATAAATCATTAATATTGTTGAAATATGTCTTAATAAATTATTTCACGAACCTAACAAATTCTAAATAATTTAACAATAACTAAGATATATTCAATTATTCTGATGTAAAACCACGACATAAGCCAGAACCTATAAAAGTCCAAGGGAAATCAATTTTATATGTAAAAAAAAAAATTCAATTTAGTATTTACTTATTTTTTAAATGTACATTGCAGAACTTTATTTTAATGTAAATTTACATTGAAATGTAGCAAATACTCATCAGTAACCTTAAAATGATTAAAAAAAAGATAAAAATTTTCAATGATTGGTTCATGTTAACTTAGATATATCTAGTTCTTCTGTTTAAAATTACTTTTATATAATTTTATCATTATCCAGAACCCATAAAAATCATAGACATAATTTATTGTTATGAACTACTTTTGAATTCGTTTTGCATTCATAATAGATGGACAAACTAAATCCACTTTAAAAATAATGGAGCAAATGCTCATCCGTACTTTAAAAATCCATGCCAAATAGAATTCATAATTTTTGGTCCACTGGATACCTAGACCCAAAACTATCTATTTCTATTGTACTTTTTAATTCTTGTAAAAAAAAATTAACCAATTTTAAAATTTAAAATCACTTTGGCCGCATAACTTAAGCTTGCTTACAGAAAACAGAAAAGATAAAAATTTTTAATAATTGATTCATGTTGACTTGGATATATCTAGTTCTTTAGGTTTAAATTTCTTTTATATAAATTTTATCATTATCCAGAACCCATAAAAATCATAGACATAACTTATTGTTATGAACTACTTTTGAATTCGTTTTGCATACATAATAGATGGACAAACTAAATCCACTTTAAAAATAATGGAGCAAATGCTCATCCGTACTTTAAAAATTCATGCTAAAAAGAATTCATAATTTTTGGTCCACTGGATACCTAGACCCGAGCCTAGACCCAAAACTATCTATTTCTTTTGTACTTCTTAATTAACCAATTTTAAAATTTAAAATCACTTTGGCCGCATAACTTAAGCTTGCAAACAGACAACAAAAAAGATAAAAAATTTTAATAATTAATTCATGTTGACTTAAATATACTTATCATTAACACCCTGAGTGAATGTAACAGTTACAATCAAAATTAAAATTCATTGTCAGACATCAAGTTTATTTTAGAAAAAAGGTGGGATTACAAAACTTTCAGACATCAAGTTTATTTTTGAAAAAGGGTAGGATTACAAAACTTTAACAGTTCAAGTGTATTGGCTCAGAGCATATATATTTCTATGATGATTCTATGAAATTAAGCGATAATGCGTATGACAATGACATTATGTGCTGCAATTGCACCTTTTGCAATTTGCAAGTTGGGTGGCCGGATTATAAAAAAGTAATTTGAAAGTTCAACCTGACACACACACACACACACACACAAACACACTCATTCAGAAAAAACTTTATTTTTAATATTGCCAATATGCAACTCCAGCCATCAGGTCCCCAACACAACCACAGCACAATTATTATCAACTCACAGGGCACACCACAATAATTGAAAAATCTTTGATGATGATCATAGAAAGACTAGAGATTATTTATTTCATACTCTTTTATTGAAATTAAACAAATTAATAATTATAAATTCTACCACTTATTTAATATATAATGAAAATAAGGGTCTTCAGTACTGTTGTTATTCTATGACAATCAATTATTTATAAAAAAGTTATTGCTCATAACACATTACTAGCTGCTGTGCTCAGCGGCTCCGCAGTCAGCTGTAGTCAGCTAACGAGTCAGCTGTAGGGAGCTGCTAATTGATACAGCGCCACCAGTCGCCTCATGGCTACAGGCTCGGGCCTACATGCCCCGGTCTGCCGCTGTAGGTAAGCAGTACCTAAGAGTGAGACAGCAAAAATAGACACGCCCACCGCATACGTCACGTCCGGTTAAGTCTACAGAGAGCGCAGGCAGAGAGACCGGATGCTCGAAACTGAAATCGAATGTCCCCTGACTACCGTGAGCCAAAGGAAATCAGCGTTTCGAAAAATGAAACGTTCATAACTTTTCAATGCGGGCTTTGTTCGGGATAATTTTTTTTTTAAATTACTCAGGGGATCATCAGCTACGCGCGGGATGTATAATATAAATGAAATAATCATCCTAAAATAGTTTTTTTTGAAGCGTCCTAACCTAAAACCAAAAATCAAAGTATATAAAGCCCTGCAGGCTTTCACGGCAGTCGGTTTAAAAAAAACCAAATCGCCGTTAAAGCCCGATTGGGGTTTAGGATAAGTAACGTTATAATTATGACTAAAACTAAACATACCATCTAAAAATTTTTGTTTTCATTTATTATTACTGTTAATTTTTTAAACACTTATGAAAAGTTATAATAGTTCATTTCCCAGAAAAAGGGGGGGTTAATGATAAAATGGTGACGTACTTTTAGGGGGAGGGGTTTGCGAAGATGTGCCTACCTGTTGCAGGGGGGGGGGGGGCGTCAGAAGTGTCTAAAAAATTGGTGACTTACTTTGTGAATGACCCCTAAGGCTTGAATAATAATTATTTTCTGTACTAGATATTTTTAAAATATAATAAATAAATATTGATAAATTATAAAAATACACAATACAGCAGTACCTCCGTATTCGATGTTTCATTCGCGGTTTGTGAATTGATAACTGCTTTCGCATTCGTGACGCCAGTTTCGCAAATTGGCGGTCAGAACCTATATTCATTCATTTTTTTGAACCTCAAAATTTTTCAATTAAATATTTTTTCAAGCACAAAATTTCGTAATGGCGCTATCAAAAAAGAAAACACCAACCAAAAACCTTGAAAAAAAAAGTGATGGACATTAGAACTAAAATTTCAATACTAAATTCTATAAGAAAGGGTGAAAAAATAAGTATGCTTAGCGTTTGAAGATTCGATAGAAAGTGACTCGTTTGAACTCATCTACAGTAGTGGTCAAAAGTTTAAGGTCACCCCTAAATGTGATCTGTTTATTATGTGATTTCTAAGTTTGTAAGTGACCGGAAGCATCCAAAAATTTAATTTAGCAGTCTTAAACACTTTTATATACTCAATTACTCGAGAGAAAAATATTTACTATATAATAATTTAGTTTATAAATTCATTTTCACCCATATTTTAGTGTAATGTTATTTTTCAAAAAACTGCAATTTTAGATAATTTTATTGGTGGGTGCGCACTTTTCCGAGCACTTTTCCCAAAAAAAATTTTCCCAAAAACAATTTTCTCAAAAAATCCCTTTCCCAAATATTCCCAAAGTATAAGGCTTTTTCATAGCAGACGGTTTGCCGATTAAAAAAAATTCCCAATTCTGTCGGCCTTAAAGCATTGATGTTAAAAAAAGTTTTTTTCAATTCAATTTAAAAAATCTTAAAAACCTAAATCATCTTGGTAAAAATGAATGCGAAAAGTTTAAAAGTTCAAAAGATGTGAATAACTTTTAACGCGGGGTGTACAACAAGAATTTTTTATCAGCTCCGATGTAAAAACAACTTAAATTTCTCTACAATCAAGTTGTCAGAATAATAGAATAATTAACAGAGTTTAAACCTAACTTTTACAAAAAGTTAAAAAATTTATAGAAAATTAAATAAAACTACAAAATATCGGTTTGGGTTCACTACGATAAATCTAAGTCGTCTGCTATGAAAAAGCCTTATACTTGAATTATTGGGGGGGTGGGTATCTATTTAAATTAATTTTTAATTAAATTTATCATTTTTTAGAAATTTTCTCACGTTTGGGAGGCTATGCTTGTAAAGTGGGAATGTTTGCGCGAAATATGCCTGGATCGTCAATACAAAGTCACACTGATCTATTATTGTTATCCACTAGGCAATACAAAGCTGTTTAATAAACTTGAATGGTTTGATTGCATACTTCAGGCACTACACTAACTTTATTGGTTAAGAACATTTCAAACGTTAAAAATTTAAGATGTTTTAAAAAATGAACAATATAATCAAACAAGAATGATGTACCGTACTTACTCTATTCCAAGACACACTTTTTTGACAACTTTAAGATTTCATAGAGCGGTTTGCGTCTTAGCATTAAGGTAATTAGTACGAAATAATCCGAAACTTTTATAAAATTAGACGAAAATAAGGCACCGACGTCGAGTGTTTATAAATTGACAAAGTTTTTAATGCCTTAAATTCGGTAATTAGTTAGGATAAGGGCAGTATGCTTTAGTGCAATAAAGAATTCTGCCCTTATGCAGTAAAGGCAGTATGCCTTTTTAAGCCTCATATTTTTGGTAGGACCTGAGGTAAGTAGATGGGAATTATATCGCATCGAAGACACAAAGAGCAATTTTACCTCAGTTGTATCCGAGACATCGTAGCATACAGTCGCATACACTATGATCGTAAAAAAGCAAAGACAGCATTATAAGGCTGTATATCGGTGCAAAATCATCAGGTATGCAGAAGAATTTGGTAATCGTACAGCTGAAATAGAGTTTGGAGTAAGTGAGTTTAGTGTGTGTCTATGGCGTAAAGATAAAACAAAAATATTTGCTGCAAAGTCATCACTCTTAAGTTTCCTGGGCCTTCTAAGCGATATACTGCAGTTGATGATACAGTTACAAGTTTCATTACGATAAACGGCGTATGGAAACGACGCCCTGGTGCTATTCAATATTACAAGATATTACAAGAAGTGTATTGATCTTAGACTCATTCAAAGGGCACCTTACCGATCAAGTAAAATTTTCATTGAACACAAAGAGCAACACCGATGAAGCTATTATTCTAGGAGGTATGACATGTCAGTTACAGCTTTTGGACGTGTTAATAAATAAGCCATTTAAAGGTCACCTTCAAAACGAGTTTAATAAACAGTTATCTATTAGAGATTTACCACTAACGACAGTTGGAAAAATAAAAAGCCCCAATATCGGAGCTCTTAAAGTGTATATCAATTGAACCAAAATTTTAGATAATTACTGAAAATTGATTTGATTTATACCAAAGATCTCAAACAATATTTTTAAAAGCCTATTACATTTCAGCATTTGAAAAATTTTGTCGAAAGGCAATATTAGTCTCGAATAGTTAAAACAAATTCATAAACATTCTTTAATCAATTTTTGCGTAGTGCGCATCTTGGAATAGACAAAGCCTTTTTGGCTTCTGCTGTCCCCTGCGAGAAATGCTTGTCAGAATACCGTCAGAAGGTTGGCAGATTTAGCGAAATTGGGCAGAATTTTAGTAAGATTTTTTGCCAGATTCTTGCCAGAAGGCCGATACTCTGTATCTACTCTGTGTCTTCTGAGTTTAGGGCTTCTTGAAAAACATTATCATTATTACTTAAATTTTTTAAATTCTTTTAAAATATTCATTAAAATAAATGTTGTGATAAATATTATTAAAAATTTTTTAATTTTTTTTATAACATATCAGTAACATTAGTTTCTTACACCAAATTAATTTTTTTTTTTTTTTTTTATTTTTAGGATATGGAAAAACATTTTTTGAATGACTGGTTTAATTCCACTGTATAAATATTTTTTACTATTTTTGAAAAGATATAGGGTTTTTATACTTTTATATTGTTCTTAAAAATAATTTTGAAACCATTGTTTCTTCATTTTTTATTCTTTATAGTGTGATGTGATTTCCATTGTTAAAAGATGATGAGTTGTTATTTTCTAATTAATTGACTCTTACACTTCTGTTTTTTAAAAACGAAATGAGTGTATTTTTAGTAAAGAGTAATTTCAATGTTTTGGTGATATTTGCTTCCATCGACTTTTAAAACCAATTATTGTTGATAAAAAGTAATAAGAAAATTTAAAGATCATCATGTTATACTGTCATGATAATTGAATTTAATTACTTTCTTTTTAATAAAAAATGAACAATTGCCTAACAGATCATGAAAAATTCAAAATTTATGAATGATTTATATAAAAAAACAAAGAACATTTGCTAGGGCATATACTAAAACTTTAGATTTGTTTTTGTGAGCTAATTGTTGATAATTGTAACAACTTTTGGTTGATACAATTTATACACGGAGAGAAAAAATGCAGAAATTTACTGTGGTAAGCTAACAAGAAAAAATCCTGTGTTCACCTTACGCAGAAAAAATCCTAAGCGCTACTGTAGGACAGCCAATCAAAATCACTCTGGTCACACCTGATTGCCTGATTGGTTCGGCTACAGTAGCGTTTAGGATTTTTTCTGCATAAGGTTAACACACAATTTTTTCGTGTTAGCTTACCACAGTGAATTTCTGTATTTTTTCTCTCCGTGTATAAATTACATAAAATATGATCTTATAATCAATATTGTATTAAAAGAAATATTTTATGCGCATTAACAACATACACTTATTAAATTTGTGTAGGGCAATATTTTTGGAAAAAAGAATACTTACAACAAACTCAAATATAGCCTTTACAGCTGAGTTTTTTTTATTCTACAACAACAACCTATTGTTAAATGTTAATTCATGTAAATGATTCCTTTAGACTAACAAAAATTTTGTTTGATCTGTAGGCTCTAGGTACGCATAGCACACACACACACACACACACACACACACACACACACGCGCGCGCGCGCACACACACACACGCACACACACGCGCGCACACACACACACACACACACACACACACACACACACACACACACACACACACACACACACACACACACACACACACACACACACACACACACACACACACACACACACACACACACACACACACACACACACACACACACACACACACACACACACACACACACACACACACACACACACACACACACACACACACACACACACACACACACACACACACACACACACACACACACACACACACATATATATGGGTCAAAATAATACTTTTTTAAAAAACCGTCCGCACGAGGTTCACCGATTTTATTGCAATTTTTTTTGGCAAAAGTACTATTTAATAGAAGATTTTTGCCACAAATTAGAGGTCTCTATCTTATTTCTGCTTGGTGCTAGATTTTTTCAAAGATTGAAAAATGACCTATTTTTAAGCTGTTTTAAGCAATTTTAAGGTATTTTTCGAA
Organism: Encarsia formosa; assembly: GCA_038277355.1. Lineage (NCBI taxonomy): Eukaryota > Metazoa > Arthropoda > Insecta > Hymenoptera > Aphelinidae > Encarsia > Encarsia formosa. The sequence continues at coordinate 37,595,079 of CM076184.1, read as the reverse complement.
AAATTCTAACTTTTGATCAAAATGAGATAGAAACCTCTAGTTGGCGGCAAAATTTTGTTCAAAATAAGTTTTTTTTTGTTAAAATATTTTGACAACATAGTTTGGTTATTTTTATTATAATACAGTCCTACACAGATATTGCTATTTTTGCTCATTTGCAGGTATCTTCAAACGACCGTAGCTTTTTCTAGGCTAAATTTTTGTGCATATTAAAAAATTGTTAAATTTTTTTTATGAAAAAACAAAAATTTTGCGACCAACCGGAACGCTGTACGATCTTCCACTTCCAAGATACAGTTGTTTAAAGTAGTCAAAAAACAGAAAAAACGCGTTTTTTACGATTTTCACACGCATTTTTGAACGGTTTCGACCTTTTTTTTTCTCTCAAAAATACGTGGAGTCTTCTCTTCATATGTTTCCAAATAAGCTCCCATAGTAATTGAAGTGCGGATTTGGGGTTTTAGTTGATTCCAGGGGCGCAACAACCCATGTAAGCTAGGGGGTGTCCTGATCAATTTTTTTCCAGACACCCCCTAGTATTTTCAGGGGGTGTCAACGAAATTGTACAATCCTAAATCAAGCCTTAAACCTAAATATGCCTAAGCGCCCTGGGCGCCTGAGTTCAACAATAAAACTAATCAGTTATCTCCCAAGCTCTGAATCCCCAAATACCCTGGGCGACCGAGTTCAGCAAAAAAACTAATCAGCTATCCCCCAAGCTCTAAGCCCCCAAAACCCTGGGCGTCCGAGTTCAGCAAAAAAACTAATCAGCTATCTCCCAAGCTCTAGGCCCCCAAAACCCTGGGCGTCCGAGTTCAGCAAAAAAACTTATCGGCTATCCCCCAAGCTCTGAATTCCCAAATAGCCAGGGCGCCCGTGTTCAATAAAAAAAACTGATCAGCTATACCCTAAGCTCCAAACCCCCCAGAATCCCTGGGCAACCGAGTTCAATTGAACGAAATTATCAACAAATTTTTTTTTCTAACTAGAAAATAAAATCCACAACCTTATTGTGGAACAAAAAAAAAAAAAAAAAAAAAAAAAACACTTTTTTATGGACATGATATTCAATTATATAAAGTACGCTTAACTTCGAGCTTAACTTCTAAAATTATTCCACTCGGTAACCAGAGTTTTAGGAGGTTTAGAGCTTGGGGGATAGCCGATCAGTTTTTTCGTTGATCTCGGGTGCCCAGGGTTTTGAGGGTTTAGAGCTTGGGGGATAGCTGATTAGTTTTTTTGTTGAACTCGGGCGTCCAGGGTATTTGGGGATTCAGAGCTTGGGCGATAGCCGATCAGTTTTTTTGTTGAACTCGGGTGCCCAGGGTTTTGAGGGTTTAGAGCTTGGGGGATAGCTGATTAGTTTTTTCGTTGAACTCGGGCGTCCAGGATATTTGGGGGCTTAGAGCTTGGGGGATAGCTGATCAGTTTTTTTTTTTTAACTCGATACCCAGGGTTTTGCGGGTTTAGAACTTAGGGGATAGCTGATTAGTTTTTTTGTTTAACTCTGGCGCCCAGGGTATTTGAGGGTTTAGAGCCTAGGGGATAGCTGATTTTTTTTTTTTTTTGTTGAACTCGGGCGCCCAGGGTATTTGGGGATTCAGAGCTTGAGGGATAGCTGATTAGTTTTTTTGTTTAACTCGGGCGCCCAGGGTTTTGTAGGTTTAAGGCTTGAGATTTCAAATTCCGTGGACACCCCCAAGAAACTGTAGAGGGTGTCGTCTACTAGCCCAGGGGGTGTCCTGACACCTCTGCCCCCCCCCCCCCCCGTTGTTGCGCGCCTGGTTGATTCCAAAGCATACACTTTTGACACATTTTATGTGCTAAACTAGTGTTTTTTTAACAATATACACGCTACATATAACTTTTTCGTTCATTATAGATGTTTTGTAATTATTTTTTGACTAAAAACTATTCAAATTCCAGCCAAAATTAGGTCACCTGCTTTGAAAAAATTGATACTCAACGAAATATTGATCTCAATATCAAAATGATATACTACTTTTATTCAGTTTTTTAGTTTTTTGATTCGTTAAAAATCTATGTTCAAATATTGTAAATAATATACCACTTATTTATTTATTTTTTTCTATTTTTGAAATTACAAATAATTGATCATAGTTTATCAATTATTCTGATAAAACAATCATGGATTACTATTGCTTACTCTGAAAAAAATGAGTCCAAATTAAAAATGTTATTTTTTGAATTCTATGAAGCATGCAACAATCTACCAATCTACATTCTACTTATAATTATGTCCACTAATGAAAAAGAGAATAAGAGATTCGATTAGAACGTCGAGTCGATATATCGAATGGAAACTTGATCTTTGATTCTTGGAGCAAGAGCGCCGTCTTAAAGGCCTCTCAAAAGTGTGAACCAGCCAGACGCGCCAAATTTAAAATATTCAGGCATTCTTGATTTGAATTTTTTGTTTTTTTTTTTAAATTAATAAAGTGAGTAACGAAATTTAAATTTTTAATAGACTAATAAGCGGACAAGCTTACAACCCCATAACCCTAGGCGTTGTGAATAACAAATAATTAACTTTTGTAATAAACAAATAAGCCGATAAGCTACAACTCCAAAACACTGGGCGTACTGAGTAAGAATAATTAATTTTTTTTAATAAACAAATAAGCCGATAAGCTACAACACCATAACCTAGCGCATCTCTGAAAAAAATGTAAATATTTTTAATAAACTAATAAGGTGATAAGCTACAACCCCATAGCCTTGGGCATGTCTAAAAAAAATGTTAATATTTTTAATAAACAAATAAGGCGATGAGCTACAACCTCATAGCCTTGGGCATGTCTAAAAAAAATTTTAATATTTTTAATAAACAAATAAGGCGATGAGCTACAACCTCATAACCTTGGGCATGGCTAAAAAAAATGTAAATATTTTTAATAAACAAATAAGGCGATGAGCTACAACCCCATAACACTGGGCGGAGTGAATGAGAAATAATTAAATTTTTTAAAAAACAAATAAGCCGATTAGCTACAACCCCATAACATTGGGCATTGCTCAAAAATTTTTATTATCCATGTCCAAGGTTGTGGGGTGGTAAACTTGTTTGCTTAGTTGTTTATTTAAATATTTACATATTTTATATTCGCTGCGCCCAATGTTATGAGTTTGTAGCTCATCGGCTCATTTGTTTATTAAAAAAATTAATTATTTTTCATCCCCTACGCCCAATGTTATGGGGTTGTGGCTCATCAGCTTATTTGTTTATTAAAAAAATTAATTATTTTTCATTCGCTACGCCAACCGTCATGGGGTTGTAGCTTATCGCCTTATTGGTTTATTCAAAATATTAACATTTTTTTCAGCCATGCCCAAAGTTACGGGGTTGTAGCTCATCGGCTTATTTGTTTATTAGAAAATTTAATTATTTTTCATTCACTCTGCCCAGTGTTATGGGATTATAGCTCATCGCCTTACTTGTTTTTTAAAAAAATTAATATTTTTTTTAGCCATGCCCAAGGTTATGAGGTTGTAGCTCATCGCCTTATTTGTTTATTAAAAATATTAACATTTTTTTTAGCCATGCCCAAAGTTATGGGGTTGTAGCTTGTCGCCTTATTGGTTTATTAAAAATATTAACATTTTTTTCAGCCATGCCCAAGGTTATGGGGTTGTAGCTTATTGGCTTATTTGTTTATTAAAAAAAAATTAATTATTTTTACCAAGTTCGCCCAGTGTTTTGGAGTTGTAGCTTATCGGCTAATTTGTTTATTACAAAAGTTAATTATTTGTTATTCACTACGACTAGAATTATGGGGTTGTAAGCTTGTCCGCATATTTGGCTATTAAAAATTTGAATTTCGTTACTCACTTTATTAATTAAAAAAAAAACAAAAAATTCAAATCAAGCATGCCTGAAGATTTTAAATTTGGCACGTCTGGCTGGTTCACACTTTTGAGAGGCCTTTAAGGCGGCGCTCTTGCTCCAAGAATCGAAGATCAAGTTTCGATTCGATATATTGACTCGACTTTCTAATCGAATCTCTTATTCTCTTTTTCATAAGTGGACATAATTATAAGTAGAATGTAGATTGGTAGATTGTTGCATGCTTCATAGAATTCAAAAAATAACATTTTTAATTTGGACTCATTTTTTTCAGAGTAAGCAATAGTAATCCATGATTGTTTTATCAGAATAATTGATAAGCTATGATCAATTATTTGTAATTTCAAAAATAGAAAAAAATAAATAAACAAGTGGTATATTATTTACAATATTTGAACATAGATTTTTAACGAATCAAAAAACTAAAAAACTGAATAAAAGTAGTATATCATTTTGATATTGAGATCAATATTTCGTTGAGTATCAATTTTTTCAAAGCAGGTGACCTAATTTTGGCTGGAATTTGAATAGTTTTTAGTCAAAAAATAATTACAAAACATCTATAATGAACGAAAAAGTTATATGTAGCGTGTATATTGTTAAAAAAACACTAGTTTAGCACATAAAATGTGTCAAAAGTGTATGCTTTGGAATCAACTAAAACCCCAAATCCGCACTTCAATTACTATGGGAGCTTATTTGGAAACATATGAAGAGAAGACTCCACGTATTTTTGAGAGAAAAAAAAAGGTCGAAACCGTTCAAAAATGCGTGTGAAAATCGTAAAAAACGCGTTTTTTCTGTTTTTTGACTACTTTAAACAACTGTATCTTGGAAGTGGAAGATCGTACAGCGTTCCGGTTGGTCGCAAAATTTTTGTTTTTTCATAAAAAAAATTTAACAATTTTTTAATATGCACAAAAATTTAGCCTAGAAAAAGCTACGGTCGTTTGAAGATACCTGCAAATGAGCAAAAATAGCAATATCTGTGTAGGACTGTATTATAATAAAAATAACCAAACTATGTTGTCAAAATATTTTAACAAAAAAAAACTTATTTTGAACAAAATTTTGCCGCTAACTAGAGGTTTCTATCTCATTTTGATCAAAAGTTAGAATTTTTCGAAAAATACCTTAAAATTGCTTAAAACAGCTTAAAAATAGGTCATTTTTCAATCTTTGAAAAAATCTAGCACCAAGCAGAAATAAGATAGAGACCTCTAATTTGTGGCAAAAATCTTCTATTAAATAGTACTTTTGCCAAAAAAAATTGCAATAAAATCGGTGAACCTCGTGCGGACGGTTTTTTAAAAAAGTATTATTTTGACCCATATATATATACTAGGGTGGGTACCCCCCTGCTCGCTCCGCTCGCAAACCCCCTAATTATAATTGATGAATACAAAAATTAATCAAAACAATACGTAAGCTCTATGTTTGGTAAAATAATCAAAAGACTAAAGCGCTCAAAACCAATAAAAATTAGACACGAGAGTTCAGTTTAAACTTCACTTACTCATCATAACTTGATTCATAAAATCAGACTTACAGAGAAAAGTTTTTAATTATTTAGGCAAAATCATGAGGTACAGAATTTCATTTCTTTTTTTACTAATTTTTAGTCAAAATCTATCCAGGGCTAAAATAGATCTAAAATTGACAAATGAAGATATACATCAATTTTAAAATAGTTAGAGTGTTCATGTAAGGTACATACATAAATTTTTGATGACTCATAAGGAATATTTTAGTTAGCCCACTGGTATTTTGAACCATTTCATTAGATCTTACACACACAAAAATATTTTTTAGAGCCTCTTTTGCTTATGGCGGCCATATTAAATAGATTCATTTCAGATCGATATTACAAACTTTATTATATTTGCCTGCCCACAAGTGTCACTCACCTAATCACATTAACTATCTAACCTACTTCACTATCTCACCCATTTGGAGAACCCTACTAACCTTACTTAATCTTTCATCTTTAACCACCTGACCTATTTTAATCTTAGCCGCATTACTGACCTTACTAATTTTACTTACTTCAAATACCGTAAATAATTCCCAACTCATTTCTCACTCACTCTACCAACAAACCCTACTCACCTTATTCATTCTTGATCTGACTCATCTTAGATCTCTAGCTTATACTCCTCATCCTGAAAACTACTCTAGTAATTTGCCGAATGATAAAAAAAATCAAGATTTTTTTCAAATTTCGCAAACTCGTACAAACGAACCTTGATTTTCTTCAAAATTATTTTACAGATTCTTCATGAGATGAACGTATTTCTTTTATAGTAAGAGCTTGCTAAGTTGCGTTTGAACCGACTAATTGATAAACGGCTTTGTTCAGCACCCTCTCATGAGAGTCATGACAGCAAAAAGTATTTTCTGCACTCCGGCCGGGAAGTAGCAAAGACTGGCGCGCTCAGAGGCCAGAAAATGCGTCGAGCAGAAAAATAGTAGTACCTATACCACACGTGGCCACGAAAATAAGAAATGTCTCAGATCACATGTAATTTTCGGCCGAGGCGCAGCCGATCGTAGTAATCTACTAATAAATAAAAATTTGAATGACATAATTAGAATCCCTGCCGAAAAAGCCTATATGGGAACCCTCAAGGTTAGTCTCGTAGTATCCTATATGGTTTCCCATGTGGGCTCCCACATGGGAAACCATTTGGGGTCCTGAGAGGTGTTTTGACTGGGGCGGCCATGTGGGATCCCACATGGTATTCCATGTGGGTTAGTTTTTTTTTTTTTAATTAATTTTTTTTTTTTTTTTTTTTTTTTTTTTCAATCAAATTTATTCCTTAGTATTTAATTATTTAAAAAAAAATCTTAATTATTTTAAATATATATTTTCCAATAAATTACATGTTTTTTCGTTTTAAATTTTTTTATTAGGATTATTTTTATACTTTGATTTAGATACAATTATTTTTATACGTATTATTTTTATTTTTATACAATTATTTTTATATGATTATTTTTATACGTTGATTTAGATACAATTTTTATTTTAATAATGACGCAAATTTGGTACAGCTGAAATGTATAAGTTCTTACCCACTTCCATAAACACGCAAATTTTTTTAATTTTTGAAGTTTCAATAACAACGATTGATTTTTCTATCCCCACAACTTTGAAAATTGAATAACTCAATTTGTCTCCAGTCAGTACAATGTTACATAAAGTTGATTCTGTTTGAGAGTTAGCGTTTACTACGAATGAAATAATTTTAATAAAGCGACCATCCTTTAAAAGGGCAAAACTATCGTTGGAACGAGTATTTTTTTTATTTTCACATGCGTATAAACAACTTTGTTTTACAGCTCTAGAATATAAAACTGTAGAACTTGGTGAGACTTTCAAAGCACTAGCTAAATTTTCGGGCATGATTCTACTTGTACCTAAATATCTTACGTCTGAAATTTTTAAACTATTTTTAGCCTTTGTAATTGACACTTTTTCGCAATAATCTTTTACCATGGCCGAAGCGGTTGGGTATACAATATTTTCCAGCATTAATAAACTCTTCCGTAAATTTAAATAACGAACAATTTGTAAATTCACACCGTTAGCGCTATGAATAACTTGCAGTAACTGGTGATTTGCTGACTCGAAAGGAAAGGTGGAATTTTCAAAAAGTGGACCCCAATTTTTAACAGTGTCGGCTAAGTGTAGAAGTGAATGTATATTGTACGTCATTGCCTTTTTTTTGAATATTTTTTGTGTTTTGAAAACAAATTTGTGTAGCATCTTATTTGCTATGTTTAATTCCTTAAAAGATATACTGTCTTTCAAAAGGATGTACAAGCTATTTACGAATAAAGCCCAATATTCAAAGTAATTAGAAAGTTGACCATCGGTCAAAACTTCTTGAAATAAAGGTAAGCTATAAAATAAAATAAAATTTTCCCACTCCTTCGCCTTCCACTGAGCTCTTTCACTAAGTGGTTTGGTTAACCGAGAAAGTTGATGAGGAACTTTTAATTTTTTTAACAATAAATCTAATAAGTGAAGTTGATTAGCTGATAATTCATTTAAAATTAAATCTATAATTTGTTTACCAACACCAGCTAAACAACAGTGCAAATAATCAACCGCAAAACCTTTAATTACATTTAGTGAGCGAAGCTTGATTAGAGGAGTGATGTTATTTATACCAAAAACTGTTTGCTTACATCTATTTCGCACAAAATTTTTTATGTGTTTTACGTATTGTTTTTTTGTTCGGAACGCAGGACGTTTTTTTTTCAGAGGAAATCTGACGCAGCCAGCTAAGTGTAAACCATCATGCAAACACCACCCACACGAATAATGACCATTATACTGTTTTAATCCTTGCATGCAGCAACGAGCGACCGCATCAACACTAACTACTAAGACGTGTATTTTAATTTCAACTTCATTTTTATCTTTTGTTTGGTAAGGTATTGATAGATTGTTTAAAAAATTCGTGATTGGTTCCATAAAAGCAGACATGTTGGGTTTGCTTTTACCAAACCATATCCCAATAGTTACTACGTTACTGCCATTACAACCAGGAGGTATTTCATTTAGTTTTAAATAAACAGGCCAAATTGAATACTGTGAACATTCAAATCTAGGTGCTCCATCAGTATTTAAAATAACAGTTAAATAATTTTGCCTCTCCTTTTTGGGTAAACTTTTGATAAATTTTCGGTAACCTTTTCCATCAAATAAACTTTTTATAGTACCATCGTAAATTCTAGTTTTAGTAACAAAATCATAATATTTACTATTGTTTTGTTAAAGAGTTTTAATAACCTCAGTTGGATCAGTTATAATGAAAATATCTGAACTTGAAGGATTAGAAAGATTTATTTCTTCTGAACACTCACTGCATTTAATTTGAGTGTCAAAGTTTATAATTTTACCAATGTATATTTTGCAATTTGGGCAAATAGCGTGAAATTCTTTATTAGTACCATGATTTAAGATTTTATCTAAAAAATACTCGCTTTCCGGTAAAACAGGATTTTCGAAAACTAAGTTGAAAATTTTAAAAAGATTTGAAATTTGGTGTAATGGCAGTTTACATGATAAAGAGTATTTTAACAGCATTATAAATACTTCGCCAGGGCTTTTATCTACGTTTTTAACAATAATATTTAAAAATTCATCATTATGGATGAGATCATCGAAATCCTTTGGGCGAAGAAGGTTGCTATCACTTGAGTTTGTGTTTTCATCGTCGTAGTTATGTAGCTCTGCTTGTAATTCATCATCCCATTGATCTTTAATCTCATTTGAATTAATAAGAATCTAGAGAAAATAATCAAATCATCATCAAATAATTTCATACAGACTTTTGATTTAAGGAGATAGTATGGTCAAACGAGCGAAAAAAAAATGCTTTTTTTGACGATTTTTAAAATGAAATCAAGCAAACCAAGTTTATTGTAAAATATAGTACTTTATTAAGTAACATTTATAGAAGCTAAAAGATTTGGAAGTTTAAATCTTCCAAAAAGTTAAAAAAAAAAAATTATTATTATTATTTACAATATTTAACATACACTTTTATTAAAAAAAAAGTTTTGCTTGTTGTTTTTTAAATTTTCCTACTTTTTTTTTATTTATTTTAAACGAATATCTGTCTTTTAGCAAACAGTCTGAATTTATTAATTTTAGGTGTTATCAAAATAATATGAAACTAAATAACTAAAAAAGATATAAAGAAAAAACTTTATACAATCAAGTAAAATGTAACTGTAAAAAAACATACCTTAATTTTATCGATTTTTTCCGTCAAAGATATTATTTCTTTATCCAAATTTCCGAACGAGTCATTGCATTCTCTATTCAGTGATGCTTCGGAATCATCAATAGCTACGCTATTTTGATGATTTTCACAATTATTGAAGACTGTTAATGCCTCTGAATGATCCAGAGAATTAAATTCTTGACTATTATTTACGGATGCGTAATTTTTTACACCAAAATCAATTTGATGGGAGTTCTTTTCATCTAACTTGTCACGATCACCCTTGAATAAATTATTAATAGTATGTGAAATAAAAATATTTGTATAATCTAAAAATGTTTACTTTGAATAGTTTTTTACCTACCTCATCCGATTGCTTTAATTTTTTTCTTTTTCTTCTTAATGTGCTCTCAGAAACGTCTTCTAACCGACCAGTTTCCAAATAACGTTTGTAAGAAACCATTTTTTTTAAATATTCTGAGAATTTTCAACAGAAAAATATTTAGTTTGTAACAATTTATTTAATTAAAAAATATTTTGGAAATCAATAATTATTTGATTTATTAAAAATATTCTATTTAAGCTTTCTATTAAAAACTCAACAAAAAAAGAATTTCAATTTTAATTGGTCAACTATTAAAAAACTTTTTTTATTTTAACTCAAATACAAAATTAAATACTTACTTCAAAATTAAAGTGCAAGATTTTTTTGTCCATTTTTATGTATCATATATGTAAAATCCTCACACAAATTGATCTTCTAAAAATTACACTCTTTCAAATTAACCTTTAAAAAATTAAAATAAGAAAACACTTTAGCGTGAACGTGCCCGCCTTTTTTAAATAAAACGATGTTCGATTTATTGGTTACTAACCTATACAGTTATAAATGTAAGTTATTAATAAATAATCATAATTTAATTTTTTTTATCAGTAGGATTTCAAAAATACGAATATTTTTTTAGTTAAATGATGCGACCAGAAGTAACCCATGCAAAAGTTAAGTTTGTGCAAGATGGTCACATAGACGTTCTTACCATCGATAAAATTGCTCAATTCGAACTCCAAAAACCAAGTACAGCTATAACAAAAATACCTTGTATACAGCTTTTTGGAATGATGAAAAAAATCTTGAAGGAGTAAAGCTAGCTGTTCAAATCGGTAGCCTTGCATGTAAGTTTGTTCTTGTATTTTTTGATAATTTTATGAATTTTCCCTATTTTAAAGGTGGAGAAAACGACGCAAAGTTTCTAAAAAGTAAAAGAATCTCCTTTCCTCCTGTAAATCCAAGTGATTTAGATAAATTTTCTAACTCTGAAGAGAGTTCTCTTGAAAAAATTAAAAAAAACAAGGTTTATAATTTATTTTCAATTTAAAAATAGTTTTTTGTAACAATATTCCAAAACCAAATTCAAAAAAAAAAAAAAAAACCAATCTTTTTTAGAGAATTAAAAATGCGAAAATAAAGTCTGCTAAAGCTAAGATGTGCAAAGAGACTTTGAATGCCTATTTAAAAAAACCAATTACGGATGATTTATCAGAAGATTCTGACGATCAAATTGATTACGAAAGAAAAAAAAAAAAGAAAAGAAAATCTGATTCTGATGATTTAGATACATCTAGTAACTCTAACGACGAGTCGATTGAAGGACAGCCCGCTAAAAAGAAAAAAAAAACGAATGTAATTGAGTCGAGTGAATCTTCAGAAGCAGAAGGTTTACGACTACTGATTACAGCTTTTATATTGAATCTGAACTATTTGTTCATTTATTTTTTTTTTCATTTATTACAATTCATTTTTTCCCACATTTATTTCAGAAAGTCTTAGTGATTTTTCCTCTGAAGGAATTGAAAAAGATTTAGTTTTAGAGCAAGAAAAAGTCGGTCAAGGATATCAACGAGAAATTGAAGAAACTATTGACCCGACCGTTGACTCTCCTGTAAAAAAAAAAAAAAAAAAAAAAAAAAATATTAATCTTAATTCTTTTATTATATTTTTTTCTTAAGAAATAAAAAAAAAAAAATTTTTTTAAATCAGTTGGCTTGAAGTACGAATGGAGGGAACGAGTCTGGAACACCAATTTCTCTTACATCAAGAAGCTATCTAAGGGTAAAACTTTTTCAATTTATTTAAATATTTTATAGTTTGATTATGAAATAATAATTTTGAATAATTTTTAAAAGCTGGATCTTACTCGAGAAGCTGCTTCTGAATCTTTTAGATCAAGTTCTCCTCTCAATTTGAGTACTCACTTACTTCATCCAACCAGCCAAAATAATGAGCATGGTCAAGTTCGCTCACCAAGACAAAACATTGCACTCGACGATCTTCGCCAAAATAATGAACATGTCCAATATGATGATCCACCCCAACATAACACACCTAACCAAAATGAAGCGACCGGTCACAACAATGCACCATACATTATATGGTATCGGTTGAAACAAAGTGAGCTTCCTAAAAACTCGACCCGCGACCGTCTTGAGCTTGCCGCGTCGTCAAACTAACCGGGCGGCCAGGATTTTTCTTATATTCATCCCGTTTTGGTACCGTTGGACAGCTACGCTTTTCAGCTTTCAAACGCGACCAAAACGGAGTAAAAATATGAAGAATCCTGGTCGCCCGGCGCAATTTACTAGAATAAATAATTTACTAAATCATAAAATAATTTGAAACGCTATTTTGAGGGCTCGATCATAATGCGATTGAGAATGAACTGGATTTATCAAACTCAATTGAAACACCAGATGGAGGAATCGATATTGATCCTGTTGGAAAAGTACCACTCGAGAGCTATGATGGCAAAGTCTGTATAGTTCCAGTACAGTTAAAATAACAAAGATAAGACTCGTAAAAGGGACATTGCAGCTAAAATCGATAACGTTTCAGAGCAGAAAATGGCCCAACTTCAAATTCATATGTCCAGTTCTATATTTTTAAAAAATTTGCTCTCGTATGGAAAAAAAAAAAAAAAAAAAAACTACGGGGGGTTGAAGATAAACACCTCAGATTCTGAAAAAATACTTACTTTGAACCACCCAAAACATGTACCAAATTTGAAGTAGGGTCATTTTCTGCTCCGAAACGTAATCGATTTTAGCTGGAATGTCCCAAAATACAGTTCATAATTGAGATATTTTTTATTACAGATATACTTAGGCGCTGGAAAAAATGTAGATATTGAATTCTGGAATTTTATAATGCATCAAACAACTTGGATATTTGTGCGAGAGATGTGCGTCGCGTTGTGGGGAAAATACGAGTTGGTCAATAGAAGTATTAAACCATCAAAAGTTCTGATTCAATTTGTAGGACGAGAACCAAGGAGGCAACTAGAGCCCGAAAAATATCGAGTACTTAAATGTACGTATTTAATTCAAAACTTGATTGAAAAAGTTGTATTGTATAATAACTTTGCATAAACAAATATTTATTTCTTACAGTTCTTTTTGAGCATTATATAAAAGAAAGGTCATTAGACGCAAGGAAGAAAACACTTCTTTCGAAGATGAACAAACATATTGGGTATAAAATTAAAGATATCAGAAAACATATGTACGAAAAAGTTTAAAAAGAAAAAAAAAAAAAAAATTTGTTATAAGAATTTTCATGGAAAATTTAATAAATTAATCTTTGTTATAATTAAATAGTCTGCTAATTATTTGGGTTTAATTTAATTTTTCAAGTTTAAAGCAATTTTTTAATATTATGAATTTCCAGTTATAAAAAGAAAAAAATAATAACAAATCCATATTAGCTAAATAATTAAATTTTAAGAAATAAAATTGAACATTTAAAATTAATGAAAAAAAAAAAAAAAAAAACTAACCCACATGGAATACCATGTGGGATCCCACATGGCCGCCCCAGTCAAAACACCTCTCAGGACCCCAAATGGTTTCCCATGTGGGGGCCCACATGGGAAACCATATAGGATACTACGAGACTAACCTTGAGGGTTCCCATATAGGCATTTTCGGCAGGGAAAGCTGAGCTCAAGACCTTTTTTATCATACATAATTTTATATAAAAATTTTCATTGGAGCCAAAGTTATAATTTTCAATATGTCTATACCAGCCCACAACCACACAACCATCACTCACCCCATCTAAGTCTCTTTACTAATCTCACCCGTATTAAGGCGACGTCATAAGGGTCATTTTAACAAAAAATTGAAGATTCAGTAAAATTAAAAATGAAAATGAAAAAAGGGCTCTGTAGCGCTGGAGCTATCTTTATATATCTTTTAAGCCCAAACCCATCAAAATCGGATCAAAATTAACGTCAGAATATGGGAAACAGTTTTGTAAATTTTTGTATCTTAATAGCATTTGATATACATCTATATTTATGGAATCTTTAGGAAGTTTTTTTATTTTCGTTTTCATTTAATTTTAAATGATTTTTTTCGCAAATTCTGCAACTCCCCTTAAGACTTCGAATTTTTTTAGCTTCAACTACATGACCTAGTTTAATCTTAGCCACATTACTGACCTCACTAATTTAATTTACTTCAAATACCGTATTTTATCCCTACCCCTAAAATCCAGCTGGATTTCCAGCAGGATTTCTAGCTGGCTATCCAGCTGGATTTCGGTTTCAATATGACGGCTGGATTTCCAGCTGGATTTCAAAAAAGAAATTTTTTGGTGAAAATCAATATTGCTTGAAATCAAGTTATTATTCATTTTTCAATGATTTTGAAACAATTTAATTGAATTTTTGTCTACTTGATGGAAATTCATCATCGAATTAACAGTTTATACTCAATATCTGATGAAGACACTGTGTGTCGAAACAATCGTCATAATTTTTAAAATAAAAGTGAAAATTTTAAATAGTAACTAAATTGTTGTTATTTATTTATTTTATCTAATTTGAAACAATTTATCTTAGTTTTTTTTTTTTTTTAATTTTCCAGCCGGATCTGTCCAGCTAGAAATCCAGCTGGACAAATTGAAAAATGAACAATAACTTGATTTTAAGCGATATTAACCAAAAAAATTTTTTTTTGAAGTCCAGCTGGATTTAAGGGGTAGGGATCTCCCAAACTTATTTCACCCAATCCACCAACGAATCTTACTCAGCGTATTCATCAACTCAGTCACTAACTTTAAAATTTTGTTGAAGTACTTTAAATTTTGAAAAAGCTCTATTAATATTTTTAAGTAAAATAACAAACCCTTCCTCACCTCATCTCCCCTTCCACCCTCCTCCCGCATAACCTCCGCCTAACCAACCTTATCTACCTTACTAACCTGAATCGACTTAAATTATTAGCTCTCACTAAACTAACGTATCTCGCTTATCTAACCAGCTGGCTTGGGATTGCGTAAATCTGCCCACTTAAGTGTCCCTTGATTACCCGTAAAAATTTCTAGTACCGCACAAATTTTTATTCCTAAGTAAATGTTTTTTATCAAAAAGTAAACATTAGTATTAGGTTAGGTATGGGTTACATAAATTAATATAAATAATATAAATTAGTAATTAATATATATAATATAAATTAAAATCCAATCGTTCGTTGATCTTAAATCGTTATATAAATATATATAAATAATTATTGGATTTTAAATTATATTATAATTTCAACGAAGATTTAAAAGGGATCTTTGAAAAGGGGATTTTTGAAAAAAAGGGGATCTAACTGAGGGGATCCAATACTTTCGACGAAGATCCAATTTAGGGGATCCAATTTAGGGGATCATAAAAGTGCGATATTTAACTGTGTTTTGACCGTGTTTTTAAGAATTTCAGATTTTCGAAGATCCAATTTAGGGGATCCAATTGAGGGGATCAGAATCAAAAACGGAAATATAATATAGGGAGATATATATATATTAGAGGGGGTACCCCCTGCTCGCTTCGCTCGCCAACCCCCCAGAATTTTATGCTTGAATCTACACTTGTACCTACGCTTATACACATACTCTTGTGTCTACCTCTGTACCTACTCTGATACATACCATTGTTTCTACTTTTATAGCTTGTGACTACACCTGCACCTTATTTCGTGCCTACCTTTGTTCTCACCTTTCATCTTACTCCAAACCCTTGTAACTACCCTTGTTCTTACCGTTGCACTTACTGCTTTTTATAACTAAGCTCTTACCCAGGAATATGCTCATGTTTATGTATATATATTTCTATCATGCTGATAACTGTAGTTTGAATTTTTTTCATGCTTTTATTTCTAATTCTAAGACTACTTTGTTCTAATCGTTGATCATACTTTCATTTCCATCCTTTGTTAAACATCTGTTTCTATGCTTTTACCGACTTATTTTCGTCTTTTTATTTATTAACCTTCCCTGCTTTATAACCTTGCTACTATCCACGTCTGTTGAGTATTTTTTCCAAATCTCTTTACTACGTATGTTGATTTTTTTGACTTCCTACATATGTTAATAATCTTGTGCTTACTACCTATTTTTTACTCAAGCTTCTAACGCCGAACCTTCTACACATGCATTTGTTTCTACATCTGTTTCTACTCCCATGCTAACTCTAGTTCTTTATTATTATTTTTTTTAATTTTCTACACTGAATCTAGCATTCTGCATAATCTTTTTTATCCTCTTGTACTTACTATTCTAAATAACCCTATAACAAACCTTGCTCATAACATTGTTTCAAACTTGATAACTACTGTAGTAACTTCATTGTACCTACTGCCGTACCCGGACTTGTCATTACGTTTGTAACTTTGAACCTACGCTTATATGTACATTTTTGCTTAATATTGTTTCTATCTCTTTCATATGAATCTACTTGCTTAAATTTTGGTGTTTGCTGTTGTTTTTTCTTTTTTTCATGCTTTGGTCTCTAACTTTGAATCTTTGTTCTTATCTTTGTGAAAACTATCTTTTCTATTGTTCTTCTCAAATTTTTTTGTAATTGCAATCGTGAAATTAATCATCTTCATACAATTTTGTCCACACAGCTCTTTAACTTTTTTGACAAATATTTCCTACATCCTTTTACATTTGTTATCAACGCTTTTTCTACGTAGGTCTGTCCCAATCAACCTATCTTGATTAATATCGAAGTTTATCTTACGACGCCAGTTTCCAGCCATGTGTAGCCTCTTTCACTTTGTTATTATTTTCATATTTAAATTTGTAACTTGGAACGTAAGTTACTTTTTTTTTTTTTTTTTTTCTCAACATCTAACCCTGAAACTAACATCTTTTATACTATTGTTTTCGATCCTGTACAAACATTTGTACGTAAACACTTACCCACTTTTAAATCTACCGATGTACCTACCCTCTTGCAAAACCTTGAAGCTCTCTAAGCGAAGCGCACGCACAATTGTATTATATTATCTAAAACAAGTTTTGTCGAAGCTTCATCTAAATTAATCGACAATAAGTTATATATACCCTTTACCTTTGCGCTACGTTCAGAGTTCATATTCATTGAAACTTTTGTGGTTATAAATTCATTGGTTTTGTTTCAGTTTGTATACTAATAATTATTATTTTCATGATTATAATCGGATAATTTCGAACACTTGATTACATAATTATTTTTTCATCAAATCTATTCTCTAGATGTTTTAATTGAATTGTAATATAAAAATTAAAAATAAAAATTCAAATTTTAAATTTTGTTCTTCAACCAATCACATCACGAATAAAATGCTAACATTCTTTTTGGGTTCTCTCTTTTATCTTTGGATATTAGTTAATTTTTTTAATGCTTCGTAGTTACTTTTTTAATTTCTTCTATAGATACATAGCTAATAACTTGTACTTAACGCTATATGCCTAGAAAAAAGTGCGGAGGGAGCGGACTGCGGAGGCAATCGAGTGCGCGCGTGATATAAGATGAATGCGTGTACTTGCATACCTTAAAATAACTCAATTTTATTATTTTTATTATTTAAATGAACCAAATAACCCATTTCTATTTTACTTTTATACTTTCTTTTTATTGCTTAACCATATTAAGTCCCAGGATTTTTTAAATTTTTCTTGTACTGTGAGCTCTGGAATTTTGATGAAAACGATAAAAAATATTTTCAAAAAGACCTTATACAACTATTTTCGGGTATGCTCTACACGATGGTGTAGTTTAAAAAAATCAAAAATGTCATTTTCAATTGTTAATTAACAAATTAAAAAAAAAAATTCAATTTTTTGCTGCATTTTTTTTTTTTATGTATTCTTTCAGTTGGATTTTTTTTTTTTTTTTTCAAAAATGTGATCAGAGGTGATCACGATATTTAAAATTTACGGTAGGATTTTTTTTTTTATGAAAATCTTTTTTAACAAAATGGCGGCAATAAAACTAAGTCGAAAATCTCGAATTTTTCGTTGTATTCCCTTGATTCAAAAAATGGTTTTTTACTGTCAAAATTTTTTCAATTGTTTAAATAAATAATGTTTAGACAATTAAAATCAACAATGACCACATCCACATTAGTTCTTTTTTTTGATACATTTCGTTTTTCAGTTGGAAGTTTCCGAATAACTCTGTTTGGGTCACCGCGGACCCTACTAAAATCGTGTAAAAATCACCTCTCATAACCTAACAATGAATATTTTATAAGTATTACAATTTTTATGCTTCTTTGTACAATTATTTTGACTTTTCCAACAAAAAATAGCAGTAAACGTAAAATACTTGTGCGATTTCAAGGAATAAACATGAAAAAAGTGAATAAAACGAAAAATTCGAGATTTTCGACTTCGTTTTATGGCCGCCATTTTGTTAAAAAAGATTTTTATAAAAAAAAAAAAAATCCTACCGTAAATTTCAAGTATCGTGATCACCTCTGATCACATTTTTGAAAAAAATTAAAAAAAATCCAACTGAAAAAATTCCTAAAAAAAAAAAGCAGCAAAAAATTGAGTTTTTTTTTTAATTTGTTAATTAAAAATTGAAAATGACATTTTTGACATTTTTAACTACACCATCTTGTAGAGCATATTCGAAAATAGTGGTATGTGGTCTTTTTTAAAAAAAATTTTTTATCGTTTTCATCAAAATTCCAGAGCTCAAAGTACAAGAAAAATTTAAAAAATCCTGGGACTTCATGGGTTAAAAAACCAAATAATCCATGTCTCTTTTTTTTATTCAAATAAACCAAATAACTATATTTTTATTTAAAACTCTTATTATAATTAAAAAACCAAATAACCCATTTCTATTTCACTTTTAAACTTTCTTTTTATTGCTTAAAAAACCAAATAACCCATGTCTTTTTTTTATTCAAATAAACCAAATAACTATATTTTTATTTAAAACTCTCTTATTATAATTAAAAAACCAAATAACCCATTTCTATTTCACTTTTAAACTTTCTTTTTATTGCTTAAAAAACCAAATAACCCATGTCTTTTTTTTTTTATTCAAATAAACCGAATAACCCAATTATATTTTCATTTGTAACTCTATAATTATAATTAAAAAACGAAATAATTCATTTCTATTTCACTTTTAAACTTTCTTTTTATTGCTTAAAAAACCAAATAACCCATTTCTCTTTTTATTATTTAAATAAACCAAATAACCCAATTCCATTTATAATTTTAACTCTCTTTATATTATTTAAAATAAAAAAAAGGCTGAATAATTATGAGATATTTTTTTAAAAATCTATCTAATACACATGTAAAATAACGAAAAAAAAAAAACAAAAATTTTGAGTCCGAGGATCGAACCACGACCCTTAGCATGAGAATCCTATACCTTGACCACTAAGCCATTAAGCTTGTTGTTTTCTTGAAACTATAGAGCACAAAGATTTAAATTAAAGAGTTGACACATACGCCATCTATATACAATCGTCATCACTGCATTCATTCTGCTCCCTCCGCACTTTTTTCTAGGCATATAGCGTTTAGTATAACTTGTATCAAAAATTGGCGATGTGGGTAGAAACTGATAACATATATCAAAACTGGGGGGCGTAAGTAAAAAAAAGGGCATGGGGGGTGATTAGAAAAGGGTCTAATTTATTAGCACGGGAAAAAAAAGCAAACGCACGGGAAATTTTAGGTCAAATTCACGGGAAAAAAGACATTTGCACGGAAAAATAAGTGATTAAACGGGAAAGAAAATAAATGCACCGGAAAAAAATACTTAAGTGGAAGTTAAATGTATTAAACGGGAAAAAAAATATATTGAATGGGAGTAGAATTAACATTGCGCGGAAAAAAAATGTATTAAACGGCAATAGAATTGATCTCGCTCGGGAAAACGTCATATATTTTCTAGTGAATGGATTATCCCACGATTCGATTCGATTTACTATTGCACCTGCCACACTTACCCAGTTAATAAATTTTGTTTCCTGCCCTATAAGTCACTTTGTTGTAAGTTAATTTATAGTACCCCTGGTCACTCTAACCACAAAATCAAATCTTTGATGCGTGTTTTCGGTGACTCGTACTATAAAATAGTATATAGTACGAGTGCAGTACGTCAACAGGGCTTATTAAGAACCTCGTGCTGTGCTTCGCTACGTACTTGGGTCCTTAAAACCGCCCCGGTGACGATGCTGTACCTGTACTATAATATACTATTTTGAGTTCATTTATTATTCTACCTACGAGAACATGCTATTATATAATATATCTCTGTTATTTACTTCGTTGTAATCTAATTTTAAGTGCATTTAAATATCTATTTATGCGAACGTGTTACCATATATTTGTATCACTCGATGTACTTGTCAAGCGACCAAATAGGGTTATACCCCAAGGCCGAAATAAAAACCTTATACAGTCAGTCAGTCAGGGTTGGATAAGTTTTTTTGGATCATCGATTGCAGAAACTTTGGAAATGGCTTTCTGGCACCGAATGATGAGCAAAATCATCAATAATTTTTCTAAATGGTCCTTTTTTCGATTATCCACACAAAATGTTTGAATTATTTTTGTTTTTTAAATAATTTTCAAACAATTTGTGTTTAAAGCCCATTGCACTCCTAGACATGTGTATCCTCGCATGTTTTTGTCTCTTTATGAACTTTAAGAGAAAAATATTTTCAAATCTTAACTCAAAAAGTATAAATCTGAACAATTTATATTTCAAACCTCAGAAAATGCTAAAAAGTACTTCTAGTAACAAATTATTCCTGTTCAAATTTTTCGAGTTAAAACTTGAAAATTATTGATGATTTTGCTCATCATTCGGTACCAGAAAGCGATTTCCAAGGTTTCTGCAATCGATGATCCAAAAAAACTTATCCAACCCTGAGAGGAGGACCCGCTAGGACTAGACATTTGGGTCACTTCTTTGGGTTTTTAGCTAATTTTCAAACAATTTGTGTTCAAAACCTGAGCCAAAGGCGAGAGTGCCAAGGGTTTGCTAAGGGTCAGCTCATACTTTTCCAGCGTCGAGTGTAATGTTTTTTTCAACTCAAAGCAAGGAGTTCAAACTTCCTGTTCAGGAAAAATCAGAAAGTTTGAACTTTCTGCACCGTGTGTGAAAAATAAATTTTATAGAGTTAGGAAGTTTTTTTAATCACAATTTTAATGTTTAGAAGGACAATAATTGATGCATTTATCGCAACGTAATCAAAGTTTTTGCGCGCACGCGGAGATCGGAAGTTTTTGCGCGCACGCGGAACATCATTAGTTTTGCGCGCACGCGGAGATCGGAAGTTTTTGCGCGCACGCGGAGATCTAAAGTTTTTGCGCACACGCGGAGTACCTAAGTTTGCGCGCACGCGGAACACCTAAGTTGCGCGTACGCGCAAATTTTTGTTTGAAAGGGTAAGTTTGCGCCTACGTGGCAGGGTTGGACACGATATTTTTTCTAAAGGCAAAAACGCTATGTTCAGAGCTTACAAGCCGAGACGCTGGTTCGGGCATCCGATATATAGGTATATAAGCGGACCGATTCCATTTAACCTCGAGAACATCTGCTGCGGACTGTAGAACTATTTTATTGTTATTTCTTATGAAAATATATTTTTGCTTGTGGCTTTTTGCACGCGAGTTTTTTTTATAAATGAATGACTCAATACATAATCCCCCAAGCTGCAACAACCCCATAACGCCGAGCTCGCTAGTTTTTTTTATGAATAAATAAATAAATACAAAATCCCCCAAGCTGCTACAACCCCATAACGCCGAGCTCGCGGGTTTTTTTTATAAATAAATAAATAAATAAAAAATCCCCTAAGCTGCTACAACCCCATAACGCCGAGCTCGCGGGATTTTTTTAATAAATAAATTAATAAAATTCGGTTTGGTTTTAGAAGTTTACAACTCGGCACGTTAGATTAAAAAGGTGGCAACTCAAAGTTTCGAATTAAAAAGGTTGCTACTCAAAATTTCATTTTTGAAAGGTGACAAGTCATAGCTAAAATAAAAATGAAGAGGTTAGTGGAGACACACGGTATAGCAGGCACTGCCTCCGGCCTGGACATAACTAAAAAGTACTTTCCAACAAGCCTCAAATCCACAATACCCTGGGCGTAAAAGTTCAACTTTAAATTAATAAATATCCCCCAAGCTTCAAACCCACAATACCCTGGGCTTCCGAGTTCAATTTTTGAATAAATAAATGATCCCTTAAGCTTCAAACCCACAATACCCTGGGCGTCCGAGTTGAATTTTTAAATAAGCGAACAATCCTCCAAGCTTCAAACCCACAATACCCTGGGCGTCCGAGTTCAATTTGTAAATAAAGAAGTGATCCCCCAAGCTTCAAACCCACAATACCCTGGGCGTCCGAGTTTAATTTTTAAAAAAACAAACAACCCCCCAAGCCTCAAATTCACAATACCCTGGCACCCGAATTATATTTTAAATAAATAAATGATCCATTCATGCTTCAAACCCACAATACCATGGGTGCCCCGAGTTCAATTTTTGAATAAATAAATGATCCCTTAAGCTTCAAACCGAGCTTCGAACCCACAATACCCTGGGCGCCCGAGTTGAATTTTTAAATAAGCGAACAATCCCCCATGCTTCAAACCCATAATACCCTGGGCGTTCAAGTTCAACTTTAAATAAATAAATGATCCCCCAAGCTTAAAACCCACAATACCCTGGGCTTCCGAGTTAAATTTTTGAATAAATAAATGATCCCTTAAGCTTCAAACCCACAATATCCTGGGCGACAGAATTCAACTTTAAAAAAATTAATGATCCCCCAAGATTCGAACCCACAATAACCTGGGCTTCCGAGTTCAACTCATAAATAAATGAATCATCCCTTTAGCTTCGAACCCAGAATCCCCTGGGCGTCCGCGATCAATTTTTGAATAGATAAATGATCCCTTAAGCTTCAAACCCACAATACCCTGGGCATCCGAGTTTAATTTTTAAATAAACAAACAAACCCCCAAGCTTCAAACCCACAATACCCTGGACGTCCGAATTCAACTTTAAATAAATAAATGATCCCCCAAGCTTCAAACCCACAATACCCTGGGCTTCCGAGTTTAATTTTTGAATAAGCGAACAATCCCCCAAGCTTCCAACCCACAATACTATGGGCATCCGAGTTCAATTTTTAAATAAATAAATGATCCCCTAAGCTTTAAACCCACAATACCCCGGCGTCCGAGTTCAATTTGTAAATAAATAAGTGATCCCCCAAGCTTTAAACCCACAATACCCTGGGCGTCCGAGTTTAATTTTGAAAAAAACAAACAACCTTCCAAGCCTCAAATTCACAATACCCTGGCACCCGAATTATATTTTAAATAAATAAATGATCCATTCGAGCTTACTATATACCCTGGGTAAGTTTTACTATTTATTAGAAATTGAACTCGGGCACCCAGGGTATTGTGGGTTTGAAGCTTGAATGAATCATTTATTTATTTAAAATATAATTTGGGTGCCAGGGTATTGTGAATTTGAGGCTCGGGGGGTTGTTTGTTTTTTTTAAAATTCAACTCGGACGCCCAGGGTATTATGGGTTTGAAGCTTAAGGGATCATTTATTTATTGAAAAATTGAACTCGGCAGCCCAGGGTATTGTGGGTTTTAAGCTTGGAGGATCATTTATTTATTTAAAGTTGAACTTGGACGCCCAGAGTATTGTGGGTTTGAAGCTTGGGGGATTGTTCGCTTATTTAAAAATTCAACTCGGAAGCCCAGGGTATTGTGGGTTTTAAGCTTGAGGGATCATTTATTTATTTAAAGTTGAACTAGGGCGCCCAGGGTATTGTGGATTTGAGGCTTGTTGGATAGTACTTTTTAGTTACCCTAGGCTTCCGAGTTCAATTTTTAAATAAATAAATGATCCCTTAAACTTTAAACCCACAATACCCTGGGCGTCCGAGATGAATTTTTAAATAAGCGAAAAATCCCCTAAGCTTCAAACCCACAATACCCTGGGCGTCCGAGTTTAATTTTTAAAAAAACAAACAACCCCCCAAGCCTCAAATTCACAATACCCTGGCACCCGAATTATATTTTAAATAAATAAATGATCCATTCAAGCTTCAAACCCACAATACCATGGGTGCCCCGAGTTCAAGTTTTGAATAAATAAATGATCCCTTAAGCTTCAAACCGAGCTTCAAACCCACAATACCCTGGGCGTCCGAGTTGAATTTTTAAAAAAGCGAACAATCCCCCATGCTTCAAACCCATAATACCCTGGGCGTCCAAGTTCAACTTTAAATAAATAAATGATCCCCCAAGCTTAAAACCCACAATACCCTGGGCTTCCGAGTTAAATTTTTGAATAAATAAATGATCCCTTAAGCTTCGAACCCACAATACCCTGGGCGTCCACGTTCAATTTTTGAATAAATAAATGATCCCCCAAGCTTCAAACCCACAATACCCTGGGCGTCCGAGTTGAATTTTTAAATAAGCGAACAATCCCCCAAGCTTCATACCCACAATACCCTGGGCGTCCAAGTTCAACTTTAAATAAATAAATGATCCCCCAAAACTTCAAATCCACAATACCCTGGCACCCGAATTGTATTTTAAATAAATAAATGATCCATTCAAGCTTCAAACCCACAATACCCTGGGTAAATATTACTATTTATTAAAAATTGAACTCGGACGCCCAGGGTATTGTGGGTTTGAATCTTGAATGGATCATTTATTTTTTTAAAGTTGAACTTCGACGCCCAGGGTATTGTGGGTTTGAAGCTTGGGGGATTGTTCGCTTATTTAAAAATTCAACTCGGACGCCCAGGGTATTGTGGGTTTGAAGTTTAAGGGATCATTTATTTATTCAAAAATTGAACTCGGAAGCCAAGGGTAACTAAAAAGTACTATCCAACAAGCCTCAAATCCACAATACCCTGGGCGTCCAAGTTCAACTTTAAATAAATATATGATCCCTTAAGCTTAAAACCCACAATACCCTGGGCGTCCAAGTTCAATTTTTCAATAAATAAATGATCCCTTAAGCTTCAAACCCACAATACCCTGGGCGTCCGAGTTGAATTTTTAAATAAGCGAACAATCCCCCACGCTTCAAACAATACCATGGGCGCCCGAGTTCAATTAAATAAACAATCACTTCCCCCAGCTTCGAACCCACGATACCCTCGGCTTCCGAGTTCAATTTTTAATAAATAGTAATATTTACCCAGGGTATTGTGGGTTTGAAGATTGGGGGATTGTTCGCTTATTTAAAAATTAAACTCGGAAGCCCAGGGTATTGTGGGTTTGAAGCTTGGGGGATCACTTATTTATTTAAAGTTGAACTTGGACGCCCAGGGTATTGTGGGTATGAAGCTTGGAGGATTGTTCGCTTATTTAAAAATTCAACTCGGACGCCCAGGGTATTGTGGGTTTGAAGCTTGGGGGATCATTTATTTATTCAAAAATTGAACGTGGACGCCCAGGGGATTCTGGGTTTGAAGCTAAAGGGATCATTCATTAATTTATGAGTTGAACTCGGAAGCCCAGGGTATTGTGGGTTCGAAGCTTGGGGGATCATTTATTTATTCAAAGTTGAACTTGGACGCCCAGGGTATTGTGGGTTTGAAGCTTAAGGGATCATTAATTTATTCAAAAATTGAACTCGGGAGCCCAGGGTATTGTGGGTTTGAAGCTTGGGGGATCATTTATTTATTTAAAGTTGAACTTCGACGCCCAGGGTATTGTGGGTTTGAAGCTTAAGGGATCATTTATTTATTCAAAAATTGAACTCGGACGCCCAGGGTATTGTGGGTTTGAAGCTTGGAGGATTGTTCGCTTATTTAAAAATTCAACTCGGACGCCCAGGGTATTGTGGGTTTGAAGCTTAAGGGATCATTTATTTATTCAAAAATTGAACTCGGAAGCCCAGGGTATTGTGGGTTTGAAGCTTGGGGGATATTTATTAATTTAAAGTTGAACTTTTACGCCCAGGGTATTGTGGATTTGAGGCTTGTTGGATAGTACTTTTTAGTTATGTCCAGGCCGGAGGCAGTGCCTGCTATACCGTGTGTCTTCACTAACCTCTTCATTTTTATTTTAGCTATGACTTGTCACCTTTCAAAAATGAAATTTTGAGTAGCAACCTTTTTAATTCGAAATTTTGAGTTGCCACCTTTTTAATCTATCGTGCCGAGTTGTAGACTTCTAAAACCAAACTGAATTTTATTAATTTATTTATAAAAAAAAATCCCGCGAGCTTAGCGTTATGGGGTTGTAGCAGCTTGGGCATTTTGTATTTATTTATTTATTTATTTTAAAATCTCGCGAGCTCGGCGTTATGAGGTTGTAGCAGCTTGGGGGATTATTTTAATTTACTTATCTCTTAAATACTCGCAAGAGCTCGGGAGAATTTTTTTCCATTTATTTATTTATACCAAACTTGCGAGCTCGGCGTTATGGGGTTGTAGCAGCTAGGGCATTTTATATTTATTTATTTATTTATTTTAAAATCTCGCGAGCTCGGCGTTATGGGTTTGTAGCAGCTTGGAGGATTATTTTAATTTACTTATCTCTTAAAAACTCGCAAGAGCTCGGGAGAATTTTTTTCCATTTATTTATTCATACAAAACTCGCGAGCTCGGCGTTATGGGGTTGTAGCAGCTTGGGGGATTTTGTATTTATTCATTTATTCATAAAAAAAAACTCGCGAGCTCGGCGTTATGTGGTTGTAGCCGCTTGGAGGATTTTTTATATATTTATTTATTTATAAAAAAAACTCGCGAGCTCGGCGTTATGGGGTTGTAGCAGCTTGGGGGATTTTGTATTCATTTATTTATTTATTAAAAAAACTCGCGAGCTTGGCGTTATGGGGTTGTAGCAGCTTGGGGGATTTTTTTAGTTTACTTATCTCCTCGCTTATCTCTTAAAAACTCGCAAGAGCTCGGGAGAATTTTTTTCCATTTATTTATTCATAAAAAAAACTAGCGAGCTCGGCGTTATGGGGTTGTAGCAGCTTGGGGGATTTTGTATTTATTCATTTATTCATAAAAAAAACTCGTGAACTCGGCGTTATGGGGTTGTAGCAGCTTGGGGGATTATTTTAATTTACTTATCTCTTAAAAACTCGCAAGAGCTCGGGAGAATTTTTTTCCATTTATTTATTCATAAAAAACTCGCGAGCTCGGCGTTATGGGGTTGTAGCAGCTTGGGGAATTTTTTATTTATTTATTTATTCATAAAAAAAACTCGTGAGCTCGGCGTTATGGCGTTGTAGCAGCTTGGGGGATTTTGTATTTATTTATTTATTCATAAAAAAAACTAGCGAGCTCGGCGTTATGGGGTTGTAGCAGCTTGGGGGATTATGTATTGAGTCATTTATTTATAAAAAAAACCCGCGTGCAAAAAGCCACTAGCAAAAATATATTTTCATAAGAAATAACAATAAAATAGTTCTACAGTCCGCAGCAGATGTTCTCGAGGTTAAATGGAATCGGTCCGCTTATATACCTATATATCGCATGCCCGAACCAGCGTCTCGGCTTGTAAGCTCTGAACATAGCGTTTTTGCCTTTAGAAAAAATATCGTGTCCAACCATGCTACGTGGAGACTCCTGCGCGTACGCGCACGCGTACATACATGAATACATACATGAATATATTTGGATGATAATTACAGAATAAAAAAAATAAAAAATAAATAAATAAGGATTTAAAGTTTAACAAGAATTTTTTTAATAAAATTTTACAATTTATTTAAAAGAAAAAATTACTCCATTATAAATTTAATTATTCTGAAAATAAAATCTTTTTTTCATTTTTTTTAAATTAAAAACTTGGATTTTTCTAATTAATCTTATAATGAAATTTTTGAAAATTAATGAATTCAAATTTTAAAATTTTATATTGTTTAATTATACCATTAAAAAAGAATTATTAACTCATTAAGTCCGAGGATTTTTTGAATTTTTGGTTGTGTTTGAGCTGGGAAATCTTAGGGAAAACTGTGAAAAATGTATACCTGAATACCCTATCCCCCTATTTTCAAGTATGCCCTACACGATGGAATAGTTCAAAAAAGTCAAAAATTCGATTTTCATTTGTTTATAAACAAATTAAAAAAAAAAACAAGATTTTTTTTGCACTTTTTTTTTTTTAATCGAAAAATTGAGTGGTTAAAAAATTTTTTACACACTTTAAAATATCATCACAGGTGATCACGCATTTCAAAGTTTCCAAATCTTCTTGAAAATTGTAGCTGCGATTTTTGTAAACAAAATGGCGGCCAAAACACTGCGAAGAAAAAATTCGTAAAGCAGCCGAAGGCGGAACCAACATCGAAAAACTTATTTTGCTCAAAAATATTTATTGAAAAAGCATAAAAAGTCTTTGAAATGTTAATTGTTAATATTTTTATCATTTCAATTGCATATATGCGAGTATTGGGCCCAATAGGGAGGGACCCAAAAATAAACATTGAGAAATCGAAAAATAAAAAATACTAACTTATTCTACGTAAAATTATAAGAACAAAATATACTTGGTGTTTTTTTTATTGGGGCCACTATTTTTTCATAAAAATTCGTTGAAGTTGGGACTATCAACCAATTGAGTCCAAGGATTTTTTGAATTTTTGGTTGTGTTTGAGCTGGGAAATCTTGGGGAAATCTTGGGGAAAATGTATACCTGAATACCCTACCCCCCTATTTTCAAGTATGCCCTGCACGATGGTGTAGTTTAAAAAAGTCAAAAATTCGATTTTCATTTGTTTATAAACAAATTAAAAAAAAAAAACAAGATTTTTTTTGCACTTTTTTTTCTAATCGAAAAATTGAGTGGTTAAAAAATTTTTTACACACTTTAGAATATCATCACGGGTGATCACGCATTTCAAAGTTTCCAAATCTTCTTGAAAATTGTAGCTGCGATTTTTCTAAACAAAGTGGCGGCCAAAAAACTACGACGAAAAAATTCGTAAAGCAGCCGAAGGCGGAACCAACATCGAAAAACTTATTTCGCTCAAAAACGAGGCCTTCAGATGTATTTATTTATTTATTTATTTATTTATTTATTTATGTTATTTATTTATTAGATTACTTGATTTTTCTTTTAAAAAAAAATAAATAAATAAATAAATACTTGAATTTTTATTTGTTTCCTTTTTTTGTTATGCAGTGTCAAACTGAATACGAAATATATGTTCGATAAAAATAGCCTGCGTATTTTATAATTATTAGAAATACAATTTTGTTATGCAGAAGAAGAGAAAGTAAGAAAGAACAACGGATTCATTGATGCTGTTAAAGCTTTTGCCAGGTGTATACGACTATAGCTGAAAGGCATAGAGTCTGCTTTGTAATCACAAGTCCATGGGTTCAAATCCCGCTTAGAGCAAAAAGTATCTCAAATACAGAAAAAAATTGTAAATCCAAAAAAAAAAAAAAAATTCGTCTTCCAATGACTTTAAATCTTTTTTTTTTTTCTACTTTCAAATACACCTTTTTGAAAGGATATACTTCACCAAATATTGGTCTGAACTGAATAAAAAACTATAAGAAAAATTAACTTTTAGTAAAAAGCGATCAGACTAAAATTATCATAGATGCAGGCTAGAAAAAATTACAAGAAAATTTTGTTCAATTATATCCATAAATCAAATCTTTTATAAAGAAATATTTCATCAGATATAAAGAAAAATTGGCAGATTGAGAGTTGAAAAAAAAAAAATTTTTTTTATAGCCTAAGGATGAAATTTTTTTTTTCAATCACCACGAAGTCAACGCCTCTGAGAAATTTTTATTACGACTTTTACAGTTTACAACTGTATCTGCGCTTTTTCTGAATACTCGCCGTGAGCGGGATTCGAACAACGATCTAAGCATTGCTAAACTGGCTCTTTGCTGCTTTAGCCAACGGCCGTGTACAGATTTACAGATTTAGACTTCATTTATATGTAAAAATAATAAATTATGAATTTTCTGTAGCAATAATAGTCTTTACCAATCTCTCTCAATCAAAAATTATAAAAATGTATAGAAAATTTTTAAAAAGTAACAATAACTCGTCAAATTGTAAATTTTATCTCTTAGCCGTTACACTTATAAAATACAAAACATAACGTTGCCCAACACCTACCACGCGGAGGTTGATGAAACAAAGTGTCTTTTTTTTTTTTTTTTTTTTTTTATTATTTTTATACTTTTTTTGTGTTTTTCTAATTTTTTTTTTTTTTTTTTTTTTTTTATCAATTTTTTTATAAAAATAATTTTTTAGTTCAACAATGAAACTTTCTTAGAAATTATGAAAACTTTTAGACTACAATAAATTTAATGATTATTTTTAGGAACGCAATTTTGACAAATAGATAAGCTGCACTTTTCACAGTACAAACGTGTCCTAATGGGACAGAAGCAACATTTTCTTAGTTTTTCTTTAGTCAAAATTTGGTGATTGCCTCTAGTAGACTTTTCCTTTGAAAGATAATGCTTGGAAATTGCCATCATAAAGTCAAGCGAACTTGATTTTTTAGTTTCCTTGCCGTGAACATAGTTCGAAAGAACAACTGCATTAGCTATTGACGCTTGAATAAGACGAATAAAAACGATCCACGTCCACTTTTTAGACCTTATGCAAGGCATAGCGTAGTTACAACGTCCATCATGAACGTCAACGCCACCCATATTTTTATTATAAAGTTGGAATGCATTAGGGAAAGCAATTTCTTCTTTTTCTTTTTTTTCTTTGCTCCTCCTTTTCGCTGTGTATGTGGGTGTGACACCAGCAGCAGTAGAAACCATCGACACTGGTTTAGAGTCCTGCAATGTAATGTAATTTATACCACTACTTTTTTCGTATTTCACTGCAACTGTACCTTTCGGTGACTTTTTAGGAATAACATTTTTTTCCTTTACACGATTTTCTCGGATGGTACCAGTCGAACGAACCCCTAAGTTTTTTAAATGTAAAACAAGATCAAAACTAGTAAATAAATTGTCCATGTATAAATGATAAAGAGGCAGTTTCCTAAAAGTTACGTTTGAAAAAAAGTGCTGAAGCAAACTCATAACAACACGAGTACCTAAAGAACATTTTTCAAGTTTATTGTCAGCTATTGCAGAGTTTTTACCACAGTACAAATCAAACTCAAGTAAATAGCCATCAGGAGTGCAAAGACCCCAAAATTTCAAGCCAAATCTAATGGGCTTCCCTTTTATGAATTGTTTCAGAATAGTTCTACCATAAAACTTGGCCATCATCTCGTCAACGGCCATTGCAGCTTGAAAATATCCAAATTGCTGGATGTTTTCCCTGAATAAATCAATAATTGTACGTACACGCCATCCAAAATCATTTTCATTTTCATCTGCAGGTTTAGAATATTTGATGTTTGATTTTATTTGCTGAAATTTATCGCGAGCCATAGCCGCTTTTACTGGCTCAAATGACAAAAAAGGATCATTTGACCAGTAGTGTTTGTAAGATTTTCGCGAATTGTAGGCTGATGCAATTAAAATACCTATAAAAACGTTAAGTTCACCCATCGTTAGTTCATACCCGTTTGCTCGAGTACACATAATTATGTGATTTTTTATACTATCTGAAAAAAAAGTTTCAAATAGTTCAACACAATTCATACTTTTTATTTTTTTTTTGTTAGCATCAGACATTTGGCAACTATTTTCAACGTTTTGTGGATAAATTTGTTCTCCCTCGACCCACTCATAAACGTATTTATCCTCCAAACGACTGTTATTGCTAACATAATTTTTTGATGCTTGAGAATAAGTTTTTTGTGAAGTTTTATCATTTTGAGAATCGTTTGTACAGTCGTCGCTTTCTTCAGCTCCTGAGCCTTCGCTTTCATCTCCAGAATAATTTGGATCAGGTATGCAATATCGTTCGTCATCTTCATCAGAACTGAAATATTCTGATTCAGAATCAGTATCAGGAGGTTTAGCTGGTCTAGGTCGCTTTGGTCGCATATTGAAAAGTTTGAAATTATTCAATCACTAAAAATTGAACAGATTTCAAAATTTTTTCAATTTATTTATTTATTTGTAGTCTGGACTAGCTTGAAATTCGCTAAAATTATCAGCCACAGTCTTTGAGCAGCTCCCCTGGTGGAACTTATCATCTGCCAGGGTAAAAATGTCATCAAACCAACCATTGTTTATATTCTTTTTTCACCTAATTTATTAGTATGTTGTTTAAACGTGACGCCACCTAGCGGACTCTTTTCGTTATGAAGCATGTTTACCCTAGCAGATGATAAGAATTTTCACCATTGTCATTTATAAAAAATGTTTTTTCATTTTTATTTTTTTTTTCGAAATAAATTATTATTTTTTATAAATATATAAATTATTGGAAATATCTGCAAACATTAAAAATATTCTGTTCATTTAGTTTTCTCTTCAATTAGTTTTTGCCCAACTAGAATGACTACATTCAAAATTTTATTAATTTTTACAAAAACATAATGTAATAAAATGTAAAAAAATAAAATATATTGTACGTTACATTTCTTGTATTTTTTTTTTATTTATGGCAATAATTTTGAGTTTTTAATTTTCGTAAGCAAGGTTCGAACCCATGAAGTGGGGATTATGAAGCAGACTCTATGCCTTTCAGCTATACTCGTATACACCTGGCAAAAGCTTTAACAGCATCAATGAATCCGTTGTTCTTTCTTACTTTCTCTTCTTCTGCATAACAAAATTGTATTTCTAATAATTATAAAATACGCAGGCTATTTTTATTGAACATATATTTCGTATTCAGTTTGACACTGCATAACAAAAAAAGGAAACAAATAAAAATTCAAGTATTTATTTATTTATTTATTTTTTTTTTAAAAGAAAAATCAAGTAATCTAATAAATAAATAACATAAATAAATAAATAAATAAATAAATAAATAAATACATCTGAAGGCCTCGTTTTTGAGCGAAATAAGTTTTTCGATGTTGGTTCCGCCTTCGGCTGCTTTACGAATTTTTTCGTCGTAGTTTTTTGGCCGCCACTTTGTTTAGAAAAATCGCAGCTACAATTTTCAAGAAGATTTGGAAACTTTGAAATGCGTGATCACCTGTGATGATATTCTAAAGTGTGTAAAAAATTTTTTAACCACTCAATTTTTCGATTAGAAAAAAAAAGTGCAAAAAAAATCTTGTTTTTTTTTTTTAATTTGTTTATAAACAAATGAAAATCGAATTTTTGACTTTTTTAAACTACACCATCGTGCAGGGCATACTTGAAAATAGGGGGGTAGGGTATTCAGGTATACATTTTCCCCAAGATTTCCCCAAGATTTCCCAGCTCAAACACAACCAAAAATTCAAAAAATCCTTGGACTCAATTGGTTGATAGTCCCAACTTCAACGAATTTTTATGAAAAAATAGTGGCCCCAATAAAAAAAACACCAAGTATATTTTGTTCTTATAATTTTACGTAGAATAAGTTAGTATTTTTTATTTTTCGATTTCTCAATGTTTATTTTTGGGTCCCTCCCTATTGGGCCCAATACTCGCATATATGCAATTGAAATGATAAAAATATTAACAATTAACATTTCAAAGACTTTTTATGTTTTTTCAATAAATATTTTTGAGCAAAATAAGTTTTTCGATGTTGGTTCCGCCTTCGGCTGCTTTACGAATTTTTTCTTCGCAGTGTTTTGGCCGCCATTTTGTTTACAAAAATCGCAGCTACAATTTTCAAGAAGATTTGGAAACTTTGAAATGCGTGATCACCCGTGATGATATTCTAAAGTGTGTAAAAAATTTTTTAACCACTCAATTTTTCGATTAAAAAAAAAAAAGTGCAAAAAAAATCTTGTTTTTTTTTTTAATTTGTTTATAAACAAATGAAAATCGAATTTTTGACTTTTTTGAACTATACCATCGTGTAGGGCATACTTGAAAATAGGGGGATAGGGTATTCAGGTATACATTTTTCACAGTTTTCCCTAAGATTTCCCAGCTCAAACACAACCAAAAATTCAAAAAATCCTCGGACTTAATGGGTTAAATTAAGAAAATATACAAAACTTGTAATAAAACATTAAAAATGGGGGGCGGGGAAAAAAAAGGGCGGGGGGGGCGTGGGAAGGGCGGGCGGGGGGCGTGATTGGAAAATCATAGGATAGTTCAAAACTCATAGAAATAAGTATATTTCGGTACACTTTTACGGTTAGTTAAGGAGGCTTGGCAGCGTAGGGGTCGTACCTAGCGGGGGCCCTTGCGGATGCATGAAATTGAAAATAAGAAAAAAAGTATTTTTTTTATTTATTTTTATTAGTAAGTGATTGTCGATCATTTTTAAACATATTAAAACAAAATTTAAGATAAAAATTTTTTAAAAACGTTGAAAAATTGCATGTTTTGAAGGTTATGTACCGCAATTTTCTATTTTTCTTGTAAATTAGTCCGATAATCTTAAATTTTTGTAATTTTAAAATAATCTTCAAATTTTTATCTTCAAAATGACACCTGACTCGTAGTAAACTTGTGGATTTTGATGATTTGTCAAATTTTTCAATGTTTTTTTCCATAAGAGCCCATGTTAATAAAAATTCTAAACTGATTTTTTTCTCGAAAACGAGTCCGACAACCATTGTTGTGTTAAATAGGAAAGTTGTTTGTCTTACTTCAAGGAATATACAGGAATTTTTTGGGTTCTTACTTTTGGATTTTGAAAAAACTGCCAAGCCTCCTTAAGCACTTTTTTGAGAGGCCTGTGGGGGGCGTGAGAGAGGAAAAACAACTTTATAATATAGTAATATATATATATATATATAGCTGATTTTAAAAGAATGATCGACAGAAATGTCTGCTAAGATTCTGGCGAGCACTCTAGAAGATCTGTTAAAACTTCTAGATCTTCACTGAAGGTGAGCACTTGAATAAAGCCGTGAGCTGTAAGAAAGTCCACGGCAGGCTTACGGCTCACTCACGGCCGCTCATTGCTCGCTTGCGTCCACTCAATAGTGCAAAAACATAACCTCCAAGAGCCGTTGGGTGTCCGTAAGCAGTCGTAAGCAAGCCGTGAGCCTGCCGAAGACTTACTTACAGCTCACGGCTTTATTCATGTGGTCCCTGAGATGTTTCGAAACAGATATGTTACGGACAATCGGCCAACTTCGGCATTTCACGAATTGTCCAACTCATCTGGTCAAGTCGTGTAACGTTTGAGCGGTCGGTCTATTTACGTACGCGTTTTCAAAGGCATGTATTTTAGATTATATCAACATTGCGCATGTGCACAATACAGCATTGTAAATGGTGCTAGTTTTTGAGTTGTTGATTCTTAATTTCTTAGGTAAGTACATTCTTCAATGTAGATTAGAAAATTATACTTTTGTTTTATACAAATATACTTCATTTTAAAAAAATATTTAATATTTAAAAATAATTAGTTTTAAAATTGCATATGATTTTAAAATTAATTTCAAATATATTTAAGTCGGTGATATACCGTTTGAGAACAAAACAATAAATTTTGGTACCCCTCGAACGACCGGTTGAGAATAACCTTTGGTACCCCTCGAACTACCGTTTGAGAAAAAATTTGTTTTACTCTCGATATACCGGAACATTATTACCGTTTGAGAACAAGTACGATCGACCGAAGCGTAGTTCAATTATCAATTGCTTGATATTAGTTTTAAATAATATTAGTTTAAAATAAAGCACTTTTGTATCTAGTTCGAATATTAGCATTAAAATCAATAAGCCATCCCAAATAACCCTTCTAGATTCGCTTGGATAATATGTTTATCCTTAGACCAATAACCCTATTAAAAAAGTTCACATGTAAATTCACGTGAGTATCCACGTGATTCATCCAATCTATAAATCCACTTGACCAAATTAAAAAAAAAACTAAGTTCCACATGTAAACATTTTATAACTTATTTAATTTTTTTACTAACAAAAAAGTTTTTTCAGTCAAATGAAATATTCCAAGTTGAATTAAGTACTTTGATTTTTTTCTACACTTTTAGGAAATTAAAAATTTTGACGCTTATAAATTCTTCGGGACTTGATAAAATTATGAGTTTCGAACTTTTTTTGGAAATTTCCAGCATTTAGGATTTTTTAGGAACTTGGAATTTTCATAGGCTTATAATATTGTTGTTGACTTAGAAATTTTTCGGTCTGTGGGACTTAAAAATTTATCTAGTCTACAAGAAATTTTGTTGGTTCTTCCGGACTTAAAAGTTGTTGAGTCTGTGATACTTAGCAGATTTTGATTGTGCAGACTGAGAAATTTTTTGAACCGCAGACACTTAGAATTTTTTCAATCTCTGGAACTTAGATATTTTTCGAACCGTGAACAATTAGAATTTTTTCAATTTCTGGGACTTAGAAGTTTATTTTGTTACCGGACTTGGAAATTTTTTAAACCGCAGACACTTTTAAAATGAGTTAAGGCTGTGAAACATAGAAATTTATTTTGTTTTTAGACTTTGAAATTTTTCAAACCGTGTAAAAAAAATTAAGATCTTAAAAAGATCTTTTGAAGACATATCTTATCTATGGGCTTTTTTTGAGATGTTTTAAGACAAAAAAATTATGTTTTATTTTTGATATGTATCATTTCAAAAATGTCTGAAAAAGTTCTTTTGAAGGTAAAAATTACTTATTTTTTCGTTAATTTTTATACGTATGATACGAAGATGATTTTTAGATCTTTGATCATTTTGAGAAAAATTTTAGATAAATTTTTTTACGTAACCTTTTCTCTTAAAAATATTTATAATAGTTTTTAGAAATGATAATAAGGCAAGTGATAATAATTGCAAGATTAACTTTGTGTATTTAAGATTTTTTTAAAGATCATTTTGTGATGAACTTTCGATATTATTTATGCGCGTTTTTTTAAAGATATATATTAATATATTTTTAAAGATAGCTAGATTCTTTAAAATAAATTTTATACGGTCTTAAAAAAATTTTCAACCAGCATTTTAAATATTTCAAGACCTTTTTTTAAAACAAATTAAATTTTATTAATTTTTCAAATTAAAGACTTTACCGTGAATTAATTTCGTAGAGCCCTGAGGACTCGGGTACAGTCTGTGCATGATCGCGGCTCACCTTTATTTTTCTTCAATCGAGTTCCTGAAAAAGGAAAAAAAAATTGCCACAAAGTATCATTCAAACATTAAACACCAAATTTAAATTACTGCTTAATATTGAAGACTTATCTGATCGTATATTCTCCGGTAGAAGTTCAAACGGATAACCAACTTTTATTCGCTCTATGACTTCTTTCGCTACATTGTATCATTTGTCTGTCCTCAGTGCTCTAGTAAAGTAATTCACGGTAAACTCTTTAATTTGGAAAAATAATGAAATTTAATTAGTTTCAAAAAAAGGTCTTGAAATATTCAAAATGCTGGTTGAAAATTTTTTTAAAATCGTACAAAATTTATTTTGAAGAATCTTGCTATCTTTAAAAATATATTAATATATATCTTTAAAAAAACGCGCATAAATAATATCGAAAGTTCATCACAAAATGATCTTTAAAAAAATCTTAAATACACAAAATTAATATTGCAATTATTATCACTTGCCTGATTATCATTTCTAAAAACTATTATTAATATCTTTAAGAGAAAAGGTAACGTAATTAAAAATATCTAAAATTTATCTCAAAATGATCAAAGATCTAAAAATCATCTTAGTATCATATGAAAAATAACGAAAAAATCAGTAATTTTTATCTTTAAAAGAACTTTTTCAGACGTTTTGAAATGATACATATAAAAGATAAAACATTTTTTTGTCTTAAAACATCTCAAAAATAGCCCATAGTTAAGATATGTCTTCAAAAGATCTTTTTAAGATCTTAATTTTTTTTACACGGTTTGTAAAATTTCAAAGTCTAAAAACAAAATAAATTTCTATATTTCACAGGCTTAACTCACTTCAAAAGTGACTGCGGTTTAAAAAATTTCCATGTCCGAAAACAAAATAAGTTTCTAAGTCCCAGAAACTGAAAAAATTCTAATTGTTCACGGTTCGAAAAATATCTAAGTTCCAGAGATAGAAAAAATTCTAAGTGTCTGCGGTTCAAAAAATTTCTCAGTCTGCACATTCAAAATCTGCTAAGTATCACAGACTGATCATCTTTTAAGTCCGGAAGAACCAAAAAAATTTCTTATAGCCTAGATAAATTTTTAAGTCCCACAGACCGAAAAATTTCTAAGTCAACAAGAATTATATTATAAGCTTATGAAAATTCCAAGTTCCTAAAAAATTCTAAATGCTGGAAATTTCCAAAAAAAGTTCGAAACTCATAATTTTATCAAGTCCCGGAGAATTTATAAGTGTCTAAATTTTTAATTTCCTAAAAATGTAGAAAAAAATCAAAGTACTTAATTCAACTTGGAATATTTCATTTAACTGAAAAAACTTTTTTGTTAGTAAAAAAATTAAATAAGTTATAAAATGTTTACATGCGGAACTTAGTTTTTTTCAAATTTGGTCAAGTGGATTTATAGATTGGATGAATCACGTGGATACTCACGTGAATTTACATGTGAACTTTTTTAATAGGGTAACCTTCCTAGTTAAAAATTATTATCTATAACCCATAACTAAAGCATCAATATAACCTTTTTTTGCTTCTTACATGAATCCCTTATAATAGGTGTGTATATATATGTACATATATAACTCTTTTTTTAAATTTAGATATCATTGAAGAAAATTCTTTATACGTGTTAAAATAGTATTGCCAAATAACCCTCCTAGGTTCACCCTTAAAATCAATAACCCATTCCAAATAACTCTCCTAGATCCACCTGGATCTTAGTTTTAATCTTAAAACCAATAACCCATTTCAAATAACCCTTCTAAATTCATGTCTACATTAGCTTTTATCTTGAATCCAATAACCCATTCCAAATAACCCTCCTGGTTTCGGATGGATTCTAGTTTAACCCTTTAAACCAATAACCCATCACGAATAACCCTTATAGGTTCGCGTGGATACTAGTATCTTAGACAAGTAACCCATCCCAAATAACCCTCCTAGGTTCACCCTTAAAATCAATAACCCATTCCAAATAACCCTCCTAGATTCGCCTGGATACTAGTTTTAATCTTAAAACCAATAACCCATTCCAAATAATCCTTCTAGATTCATGTGCACATTAGCTTTTACCTTAAATCCAATAACCCATTCCAAATAACCCTCCTAGTTTCGCGTGGATAACCCAAACTAAAGAAGTGGTAGAATTTTTTTTTGGTCTTATAACACATTTCAATTATACCATATTTTTAAAAAATCTCTTTTTTTAATTCAAAGAATTGTATTTAAACGTGTTAAATTGATATGTTGCTATGATCAGTTGCCTCAGTCGACCGTACTTTTTAAATTTTTCGGGTTGTTCCCAACCGGTAGTTTTATGGAAACCGAATGTTGTTCTCAACCGGTACATCGAGGGGTACCGGAGGTTGTTCTCAACCGGTAGTTTGAGGGGTACCAAGGGTTTTTCTCAACCGGTATATTTTTTGTTTGTTTGTTCTCAACTGGTAAATCCCCATTTAAGTCCATTTTAAAAGAGAGATATGATTGCTTCAGTCATGGTGTCAAGTGTCAAAATTTAATGATTCATTTATGGTGATTCATTTTTAGAATTAAATTTTTCTTTAACACCATGGTCGTTGTTGCTAATTTTTTACTAATATTATTTAAAAAAAATTAAAAATATAACCTTTATAATAATGACTAAAGCAATAATATCACTTCTACATAGTAACTAATATTTATTGGGTTAGAAAATAAAAAGAATATAGCATCACATGATCACAAATTCGATAATACACATGCCTTTGAGAACGCGTACGTAAATAGACTGACCGCACAAACATTACACGAATTGACCAGTTGAGTTGGACAATTCGTGAAATGCCCAAGTTCACCGATTGCCCGTAACACATACACTAATATAACAAAAAAAATATACACAAAAAAATAAAAAAAATTGATGTAACCTCCATCGGCGGTTTAACTATGTACATACCCATATTACACACCCACAACAATTTCTTAAAGTTTTTTGCACTAAAGCATTTGAAAACATTTGTCATTAGCATTAAACAAATTCATAAAAAAGCCTTGATACACAAGTGGATCGCTACCGTACGGTCCTACGAACCACAATACCCCCTCCAACGGCCGCGGCAGCTCATTAATTAGATACAAGTACACTATTCTTCTGAAAAATAATTACTCCAAGTTGATTAAAATAATAAACTTTCTGAAGATGAAAATGGTAATTGATTAAGAAGTATTATTTAGTTATAATTTAAGTGCATCCAGCTTGCAAACTAGTTAGCAAGTTAAATGTTTATTTTAATTCTTGTTTCAGTATTTATTCATCAATTTCTTAAAATACAAGGAAGTCATAAAAGCCGTAAAATACATAATTTTAGTTAAAATATTGATCCACAACACTAAAAATTATCACTTCTAACCTTCATATAATTTATAAGGTAATTATAAAGCACAGATTAAAAAAAAAAATTTTTATTACTTTTATGGCTTTGTTTTTGCTATTTTTTCACTTAATCACATAATTATTTTCCATAAACTTAAAATGATTTTTTTGCTTCACCAAAGAAAAAAACATTTACAGATGCTAAGTTGCAGAAGGTTGTTCTGCCCACTGGCTGCCGCGGCCGTTGGAGGGGGTAGTGTGGTTCGTAGGACCGTACGGCAGCGATCCACTTGCTGCCCTGCTACCTCCAAAAATTATAAATTGCCTTCTGCTGTGTGGTGGGTAGAGCTATATAATTTATACGGACTAATGAATAATTAGCTTGAAACTTTTGAACCAATAGCAATTTAGTATGACTATCGATCTCTAACTCAAAGATTAGAAATGATCTTTTTTCTTTTTTTAGATAGAATAGCAATTCAGTTTGACTATACTTCTCTAACATGAAGATCAAAAATTGTCTCATCCTTTTTATAGATAAATGAATCAAATCATTTCAGGTTTTTAAAATACTTGAATGTTGGTATTTCAAGCGCGACTTTGGTTTACTTACGATTTTTCTGGAATTTGAAACCTGCATTTTCAAGTCACTAAGTAATGTACCCGCACTTGCCATCACGTATAATCACGGTGTACGCAAATTCTAAGCATTTGATTGCCTCTTCGGGATCAACACCAAACCGATCATTCAGTAAAGTATCCAAATCCACATCTTCTTTCTGGGGTACCCCTATGAGCTCAATACATTCGAAGTACGATAATTCGTACGCACTCTCTTCATTATCCATAACTTTGCCAGGGATGTAGTACCTTGTAAAGTTTCTTAAAATCTTTGACACTGTCCTCATCGTTGCCGAATAATTTTTCGAGTTTACTTTCAAGATTACTGGTACAAGGTTTGTTTTTGGCTGATTGGTTCTATGAGAAGTCCGCCGAGGAATTCTTTTCCTTTGGCTCAATTCTTGAGCTTTTCCTATGGTGAGACTTACTTCTAGACGAATCTGCTGAAGAATCTTTCAATCTTTTGTTTTTCCGCGATGTTTGCTGCTCGACTGCAGATTGGTCCAGACTGTATTCTGTTCTAATTGATGATTAAACTGCATCTCTGCCTCGCCCGCATTTTCCAAATCCACGTTATTTATCATTAAATTATGTCAATCTTTTCTAATGTTACCTTACACACCACAATTACCGCACTTGATTTTCTCAGATGATAAGTAGAAGTTATAGTTAACGTTCTCAATCGTGAATTTCAACTCTTCAGGCATCTTGCCTACATCTTCTTCATCTATGTAAGTTGGTCGACGATAGCTAATTAGATGATCGTACTCTTCATCTGTGATTCCAGTTTTGATGGCCGTAACTTTACCTAAAAATCACTTACATTCAATTACTACCTAGTGTTTATTTATATTATTTATCATAAATTTTGTTAATGTGATTGAGCACCATAATCATATTTTTCAAAGTATGAAGTTTGTTTAGCATGTGCATAACGTTAGATCATCGTTTTCTTTAGAGCAGATAGAGGACCAATGATGAAACTTATATACAAATTCTAAAATTTTTTTTTTATACATTAACAGATTTAGTTTCTTTGTAAGAAATATTGCAATTACTTAAACTTTCATAGTTAATGGTTTTTCTCAAGGCTTTGAAAATTTTTTATTAGAAAATTTATTAATTTTTTATTTGATTAGTTTTTATTACTATATTAAACAAATTTTTTTTTGATAATAATTATTTCTAATTAAAATAAAGTTTAGAAAATTTGTTTTTATCTACCATTGATAATCACTATTTATGATTAATAAAAATTACTCAGC
Source organism: Encarsia formosa (assembly GCA_038277355.1). NCBI lineage: Eukaryota > Metazoa > Arthropoda > Insecta > Hymenoptera > Aphelinidae > Encarsia > Encarsia formosa. The sequence continues at coordinate 37,552,821 of CM076184.1, read as the reverse complement.
ACGCAAGCATGCACGAACCTTATTTATAGCTTTTGCAAAAGAAATTTTTCTTAAATAAAATAAAAAATTCTTACTTCATCAGTTTTTAAATTGTTTTACTTTACATAACCCTTGCAAGTGCGCACAGGAAGAAAACAAAAATAGTAACCTCAAATGCACTTTCCGAATATTTTAAAAACTTCTTCACCAATCAGATCACGAATAAAAAGTTTATGCAAGATGGCGATAGCTCTCTTTTATAAGGGGATCTTTATCTTCACCAATCAGATTACGAATAAAAAGTTTACGCAAGATGGCGATAGCTCTCTTTTATAAAGGGATAGTAGCACTCAGCGCGCTGCAAGCGCGCATAGGAAAAAAACAAAAATAGTAACCTCAAATGCACCTTTCGAATATTTTAAAAACTTCATCACCAATCAGCTCACGAATAAAAATCTTACGCAGGATGGCGATAGCTCTCTTTTATAAAGGGATTACATTAATTATGATCGCTTGATTAAAAATGGCTTTAAAGTAACTTTTTATCAAACCATTTCGAATAATATTCTTTAGTTATATCAAATTATTTGGGTAATATTATTTGAAAGCGCTTACGCGCTCAGAGAGACTAGTTATAATAAAGATGCTAATTAAAAGTAAGACTTACACTCTCTGTTTTTGAAATTTCTGGTTGAAAACCAAGTAATTTCACAAAAGAAGATTAAAACTTAATTTCAACTGGAGTTAAATTAAAAAAATTTCGTAAACAATTATTCAAAGAACTTCTAACTTAAAAATTTATTTCAAAAAGGTTATGTCAAAGTCAATAATTTAATATATTTAAAAACCCAAAATAACCCTTTCTAATACCAAATAAACCTTCTTAAATACAAAATAACCTTTTTTTTCTTAACCAAAATAACCCTTTTACACCCTCCTAGAGTAATAATCATCCCTCTTTCTCCTTCCTAAAGCAATAATCCTCCCTCCAAGCCCCCCCTAGAACCAAAATAACCCATTTTGCACCGCCCTAAAGCCAAAATAACCCCTTTTACGCCCTCCTAAAGTAATAATCATCACCTTTTCGCCCTCCTAAAGTTATGATCCTCCCTCCAACCTCTGTCTAAAGTAAAAATAACCCTTTTTCATTAACATAACTTTTAAATATTCCAAAATAACTTATTTTTAAAAACGTCCCAGAAATAGTCACCTAGTATATACATTTCCTGGGACGTCCCAGAAATAGGAAGCGCGTCCCAGAAATAGTCGTTTAGTATATGTAACGTCCCAGAATTAGTTGTTTCATATCCATATATATATATTTAGGTTTGAAGCGAATTTGAAAACATTATTTAGGAAATAAATGATAAGGTAGTTTAAAAAAAATTGCATTATCCGATAAGTTCAAAAGATATAAAATATTAAATTGTATTTTTTTTCAACATTTAATGAATAGGTAATTAATAAATTTTTTGTAAATCTTTTTTACGGGAAATTTCCCGGACCAGAGGAAGCAGCTGCCTGAGCAGCTGTGAAATTGGAAAACCTACTCAGCTGCGTATGCAAAAATTTTTGGGAGAGTTTATTCAGGTGTCTTGGTTAAAAAAAAATTTTTTTAAAAAGGTTTTTCAAGATACTTTAATGAAATAAATAAATGCTTTTTCAGATATTTTGGTTAACAAAATTTTTTTTAAATGAATTTAGTTTATATAATTTTTATTAACAAATTTTGTGAGCAAAATTATGTTGTAAAATTTTTAAAATATAGTCTTTCTTCAATAATATTGTAAACATAAATTTGTCAGCAATATTTTGTTCGCAAATATTCAGATATTATTGTCAACAAATTTTTGTCAAGCAAATTTTGTTGAGCTAATGATCAAGTCTTTTTTAACCAAAATAAAAATTTGCTCAAAATAATATTCTGAATTTTCCCGGGCCAAAGAAAGCAGCTACCAAATTAAAAGACCTAATTAACTGCTTTATAAAATTACGAAGAAAAAAATTAATACTGAAAAGCGGCTAATAAACCAATAATTTTCAAATAAAATTTACAGATAATGTGTATATTTTTTGGTATTGCTAATTTAAAAATAATTACTTTTATTTGCACTTTAGTATAGTGTAAATAAAAATTATATAGTAGCCGGTACCATGAATTTTCAAAAAAATTTCCGGCATAGAATTTTTGTTACCATAAAAAATTTATGCTGACCAGACATTTTCTATAAACTTTCAGATTTCCTCCGGGACTAAAACTTAAAACAGATGAAATTAGGAAACTAACCTCAATTTGAAAACTAATGCTTAAACTACGTTTTTTCGATGTTTATGAGTGAAAATAAGCTTTTTAAGCAACGGATAGTATAAAAGTATTCATAAGACGAGTTCAAAATAGCAGACCTCAAAATTTGAACCTTGAAATGAAAAATAATGATAAAACATTAATGTTTTGTTTGTTATGAGTAAAACTAAGTTTTTTTAACAATGGGCTGAATTAAAATATTTCTGTCAAGGTACAAAATTGTTGACAGCGAAATTATATACCTATTCTCAAAGGTCAAAAAAATTCATAATTGATGTAACTTTTTTGACAACTTAAAGTTTTTACTGAGCCCATGCATCTAAAATTGCATTAAAAACTTTTATTACTCTAAAAATTCATAATAGTACCGTCTTAAAATTATTTTTTATTTTGAGGTTAGGTATCTAAAATCATTGTTTGCCATTTTCTATTACATCTGGAATACTATGTTATGGAGCTTAGATAATCTAACACTGTGTTTATTCATCGGCTTGCTCTAAAAGTTTGTTTTCACTCATAACAGTAAAAATAATGGAATAATCAGTAAAGCAAGATAGGGTTTGAAGCTGAACTAGAATTGGTTGAATCTAACGCGATGATTAACGATATTGGCTGGTCTATACACTGATTCTCGTATGCACGATATTCACGGTAATTTTCGAATAGTTACAGTACAATTCCTGAATTAATTATAATACTAATGGCTGACATTTTTTTTCTAACTAGACAATTAATATAAAATACTTGCATAAGTAAACGGCTTTTTTTTACAACAATTTAATCTTTTTAAGACTAAGTAAAACAAATAAAAATTATAGTAAAAAGATACAGCTCTCGGGACGCTCGAGATCGGGCTCAGGCAGCCTGATCCGCTGTTTCAAATATGCTGTCATTTTTTAACCATTTAGTATATTGGTTTGAAACTTTCTAGAAATATTCAGTCGTAATTCCCCTGGTGCTTCTAAATGGTCGATAATTTTCTGACTGTGTTTTGTTGCACAGCAACGAGGGGGGCAAGTTTGGCAGGTTAAAATTTTTTTTGCCAAACTTGCCCCGCGAGTTGCTGTGCAAAAAAACTGTAGGGAATTATCTAAAATTTTGATGCACGAGGGGTATTTGGCTGGATTATTTTCCTCAGCTGAATTTCAACCCATAGAAATGCTGAATTTTATATTTTTGCGGTTATAGCTCTATGACTATTTGTTAAGTATGAATTGTTGAGAAATAAGGTAAATCTTCGCTTCAACAGGAGAGCGGCACGTACGTTTGTGTGTGTGTGTGTGTGTGCAGTACAAGTATGCGTGAGTGACACATGCGTGAACGGCGCTGCTTGGAGCAGTCGCGAAGAGTCGTCCGTAAGAGACACCACGTGCATCGGGACGCACGTGTTTAATGTGTAAACTAAACTACAATTATGCTTATAAGAATCCGATGTTTTAATGAAAGAATCTGGAAGTGAGAGATTAATCGATAAACAAAATAAAGTCCGGAAATTAAAAGTAAGAAATCACAGCCCAATATTTTGAGAAGGTCTACTAGAGACAGAAAGAGACCAGATTTTTATAGCGCGAATTTGGCTGATACGAAAGTAATTTATGTAAATTTAGTTAACGCGGAAAGTCCATCAAGTTATTACGTGGCTATTGAATGCGATGAACGCGATTGTGGAGGGAAGCGATGGAAAAAGAGATGGATTGTTTGTTGAAAAATGAAACGTGGAAATTAGTAGAAAAACCAAAAAACGCGAAAGTCTTGGACTTAAAATGGGTTTTCACAAATAAATCTGATAATCGGAAAAAGGCGAGATTAGTGGTGAGAGGTTTTCAGCAGACAGAAGTGCTTGAGGACATATACTCACCAGTAGCTTGGGTGCAGACGTTGAAATTATTGTTGTCATTTTGTTCCCAGAAAGACTTATTTATTCACCAATTAGATGTTGAGACAGCTTTTCTAAATGGTAAGGTTAAGAAGTATTTGTGAAACAACCATTAGGTTTTGATGATAATACAGGTAGGGTAGGAAAATTGATAAAGTCATTATACGGTCTGAGAGAAAGTCCGAGAGATTGGTATGAATGTCTCGATGATTATTTAACAAAGTTAGGATTCGAAAGAAGCGAGAGTGATTATTGTTTATACATTAAACGCGAAGGAAATTACGATATGTAAATAATTTTGTTTGTGGATGATTTATTGATTTGTTGTCAAAATATTGAAATGCTACAGAAAATAAAAAATAAAATGTCTGATAAATTTAGTATGAAAGATATGTGTAAAGTGAATACATATTTAGGTATAAATATAAATTATAGTCGTAAAAACGGTAAAATGACTTTAGATCAGACAGATTATATAAATTCGTTAGCGAATAAATGCAATGTAAACGATGCGAAATTATTTCGAACGACTATGGAGCAGAACTTGAGTTTACAACCCGCACTGCAATCAGCTTCAACAGATTTGAAATATAGAAATTTAATTGGTGCTTTGTTATATTTAGGTTAGTTCGAGTTCTAGATTGGATATAAGCTATAGTGTGAATTACCTTAGTCGTTTTCAGAATTGTTATGATGAAACACACTATAAGTAAGCGTTGAGAATTTTGAAATATTTATACTTGACTAAAGATTTGAAATTGACTTTTTGTAGAGATTTTAATGCTGATTTGATTGATGGTTACGTTGATGCTGATTGGGCAGGTGATAAAGTAGATAGAAAATCTACAACTGGATATCTTATAAGAATTTTTGGAAATTTTATTTATTGGAAATCGAGATAACAGGGTAGTGTAACTAAATCTTCGACAGCTGCTGAGTATGTAGCTTTATCTGATTCTGTAAGTGAAGTGAAAGTGATTCTGAATTTGTTAAATGATTTTGGAATTAAAGTGAAAAATTCAGTGAAAATTTACGAAGATAATTCGGGAGCTATTGCTATTGCGAAATACGGGAACATGACAAAAAACTCTAAGTACATTGAAGTACATTTTGTGAATGAATGTTACGAAAAGGGAATAATTAATATTGTAAAAGTAGAGTCAGATGAAAATATGGCCGATATATTAACGAAAGCGTTAGGTAATTATGTTTGAAAAATTCCCTGAAAATTTGCGAATTGTTTAAAGTAAGATTGGAAAGAAAATCATTATTGTATACGAATAAAATATCACGATGTGCGAACTGAGATAGTTATTATAATGATACTGTGAATGAACGAATAAAATAATGAAATTGTTCGAAATTGTTGAAGCGAAAATTTAAGGAGGTATGTTGAGAAATAAGGTAAATCTCCGCCTCAACAGGAGAGCGGCACGTACGTATGTGTGTGTGTGTGTGTGTGTGTGCAGTACGAGTATGCGTGAGTGACACATGCGTGAACGGCGCTGCTTGGAGCAGTCGCGAAGAGTCGTCCGTAAGAAACACCACGTGCATCGGGACGCACGTTATTAATGTGTAAACTAAACTACAATTATACTTATTAATAAATAATAATTCACATAACGACCTACGAATTATTAATCCTCTGATACGTAAATCCCAACATGAATCTACCTATGAATACTCATATATAGGTATACACCCCTTATGGAAAAAATCGGTGTAAACACCGAAAAATAACACTGAAAATAACACCGAACTTCTACACCGCATTGGGTGTGATTTCGCACACCCAATGCGGTGTTACACCCAAATGGAGTGTTACACCCAAAGGAGTGTTACACTAAAGCGAAAAAAAAAAAATTGGCCTAGTGGGGATTCAAACCATCGATCTTCAAGTTGACGAAAATTTACCGACTCCACTTAGCCACGCTCTTAGTTGCAAATACTATGTTTAAAATAATATATAAACATTGAAACAAACTTTTTTTTTTTGATTATTTAGTTTATATACGATTCAAAAACATTACTTTTAACATGTTTATAAAAACTATATTAACAATTATTAAAATAAAAATTTCAGTGTTAACACCCAAAATTTGGGTGTTTTTCATAAAAATTCATTTTTTATTTTTTTTTGTCAGAAATTAAAACAACTAAACCAACTTATTTCTTTTTTGATTAATTGATTTGAAATTTTTATTATTAATTATATTTATTCTCATGATTTCCTTTAACTCACAAAGTTTCGATCACGTCATCAACGTCGTATGTCCAAATCTGTCAATAGCACTATAGTTTTGAGCCTACGAGACTTAGAGGTCTAAAATTTTACAGACGGTATAAGTTTGAATGTCGATACGTTAATGGGCAGTCTTGGACATCCAGGTTACCGATGCCGGGGGTACCTGGGGGTCTTCTCCGAGCAATCGGGTCTAATTCTTTGGATGTGATTTTTGGATGTGAATTTTTAATAACTACGTCAAAATATAGTACTTTTTAAATAAAAGCATGTTAAAAAATTATTATTATTATTATTATTATTATTATTATTTTTGTCATAATTGACTTACTATTGATTGGTTTCAAAAGATTTCAAATATTTTCATTTTTTTGTCTGTTACCAGTTTTTTCTAAAACTAGCTCTTCTGAGCGCGCTTCAAGCGCGCATAGGAAAAAACAATAAGAGTAACCTCAAAATGCACTTTTCGAATATTTTAAAAACTTGTTCACCAATCAGCTCACGAATAAAAATCTTACGCAAGATGGCGAAAGCTCTCTTTTATAAAGGGACAATCATTTTTACCGCTCCTTTGGCCGAATATATACTTTTAGTTCTTAACTTAAAGGTCCGTGTATTTTTTACAAGAGTTTTTCATTATTTCAGTTCGGACGTAATTTTCTAAATAAAAAAATGAATTTTGAACAAATTACTTTAAAAAATACACTTAAATGTTTAACGATAAAAATTTAATGAGTTATTCGAATTCTGGAATAATTTTTAGTAAATCATTCAATTTTTTTGTATTCCAATTGCTGTCTCAGACGTTTTGTACTTACTTTATAGTACACGACGAACTCACGATATATCTGTGCAATAATAAAGAATTTCCAGTTATGGTATTTATTTTCTATCCCACTGATTAAGCATATCATCATCTATTGAATTCTTCATTAATTTTTTATTAAAAACGGATTTAGCGTCAAAATTCCATTTTGAGTATAACATTCCAACTAACTTTTAACTTTGGTGTAAACACTAATTCTTTTAGGTCTAATACCCATAATTATTATAACTTAACTTTGGTGTTAGCACTAAACCTTTTATGTATAAACTCGCAATAGTGTGGGTGTTGACACCAAAAAGTTAAGTGTTAACACTTAACTTCGGTGTTAACGCTGAACATATTGGGTGTAAACTCCCATTGCGAGTGTCAACACCCAACAGTTGAGTGTCAACACTTAACTTCGTTGTTAAGGCTGAACATATTGGGTGTAAACTCCCATTGCGAGTGTCAACACCCAACAGTTGAGTGTCAACACTTAACTTTGGTATTAACACTGAACCTATTGGGTGTAAACTCCCAATTGTGGGTGTCAATACCCAACAGTTGAGTGTCAACACCGAACTTTCGGTGTTAACACTCAAAATCTAGTGTTTACACCGAAAAATCAGTGTTAACACTGAAAATTCGGTGTTTACACCGGTTTTTTTCATAAGGGACCGCAGTGACTCGGGTCTAACCCAAAAGTGGAATTGAATAAGACTAACAATTTGAGTTGCCATGCAACTAATTGGAAATAATCGAAAAGTTATCGAAATAATTTTACCCACACCCCTCCGCCAAATGTCAAATCGGCGTTTCTATTGGTTGAAATTTAGCTTGAGAAAATAATCATTGAAACTTAATCAAAAACTTCGTTGCGAAAATTTTTTTCAGCTCTAAATTTTTGTTCGTTTCTTTTAATTCAAAGTTTTAGGTCAGAAACAATTTATTTTTTATTTTTAATAGATAATCATACGGCTCTTAAACATTTAAAAAGTATCCAAACCGTTTTTTTGGCAACGAAAAAATTTACTGAAGCTAATCATCATAGTTGGGTATTTTAAAGTAGCTTAAAAGATATAAATTTTTACATTTTCGTTGAATGAATCAAGAATAATCAAAAGCCATAGTCTCGTGAATTTTTGAATTAATGTACTAAACAAAAAATTAGTAATTTTATAAAAATTTATCATTTAAGATTACCGTACCAAAAAGACAAAGTTTTTTAAAGCTTTGTCATTCAAGGATTATATTTTGTTATTTATTTTTTTTTTTTTTCTTGGTCTATTTAAGGAGGCTTGGCAGCGTAGAGGTCGTACCTAGCGGGGACCCTTCCGGGTGCATGAAATTGAAAATAAGAAAAAAAGTATTTTTTGTTATTTATTTTGATAAGTAAGTGATTATTTATCATTTTTAAACATATTAAAACAAAATTTAAAATAAAAAGTTTTTAAAAACGTTGAAAAATTGCATGTTTTGAAGGTTATGTACCGCAATTTTCTATTTTTCTTGTAAATTATTCCGCCCTATTAAAAAAGTTCACATGTAAATTCACGTGAGTATCCACGTGATTCATCCAATCTATAAATCCACTTGACCAAATTTAAAAAAAAACTAAGTTCCGCATGTAAACATTTTATAACTTATTTAATTTTTTTACTAACAAAAAAGTTTTTTCATTAAATGAAATATTCCAAGTTGAATTAAGTACTTTGATTTTTTTCTACATTTTTAGGAAATTAAAAATTTAGACACTCATAAATTCTCCGGGACTTGATAAAATTATGAGTTTCGAACACGCAAAAAACTCGGCGGAAAGAAACGGCCGGTAAGGCATACCAAGAAAAAAGTCGGGTGAAGTTACGCCCGAAAAATCGGCGGAAGGTTTCTGATTTTTTCCAAAGCCTATATAGGTATATGCCGCGGCCGAGTGCTGCCAGCTGGGCTGTAGCGCTGGAGCTTGATGCAGGCAGATCCATCCGCTTTTTCAAAAACGCTGTCAATTTTTATTTGTTTGAACAATTTCTTTCAAACTTTTCAGAAATGTTCTTTAGGACCTAATCAAAAACTTCTTCGCTGGAAGTTTTTTCAAATATGAATTCTTATGCTTACTTTTTTAATCTAAAGTTTTTGGTTATAAAGTGCTTACTTTTATTTTTAAATGTTTATTGCTCGGTTATGAAAATTTTTAAAAATATTTAAACAACTCCGTTGGCAGCGGTAAGGGTTCAAGAATATAAAGTTAAAATTTCGTCAAAAAATATTAAGTGGTTTTCGAGTTCTTGCAATTTGAACTTAAAATGCGAAAAAATACGTAAATCGAGAAAAATTCAAGTTTCTGCTCAACACGCGCTACGCGCGCGCCATCCTTTAAAAACCACGGTCTCGTGCTGAAACATCCAACTCTCGTGGAACCGACGCGGTTCCCTTACATGCACAGGAATATACTATTCTTGGTATGCCTTACCGGCCGTTTCTTTCCGCCGAGTTTTTTGCGTGAACTTTCTTTTTTTGGAAATTTCCAGCATTTAGAATTTTTTAGGAACTTGGAATTTTCATAGGCTTATAATATAATTGTTGTTGACTTAGAAATTTTTCGGTCTGTGGGACTTAAAAATTTATCTAGTCTATAAGAAATTTTTTTGGTTCTTCCGGACTTAAAAGATGTTCAGTCTGTGATACTTAGCAGATTTTGAATGTGCAGACTGAGAAATTTTTTGAACCGCAGACACTTAGAATTTTTTCAATCTCTGGAACTTATATATTTTTCGAACCGTGAACAATTAGAATTTTCTCAGTTTCTGGGACTTAGAAACTTATTTTGTTTTCGGACATGGAAATTTTTTAAACCGCAGTCACTTTTAAAGTGACTTAAGCCTGTGAAATATAGAAATTTATTTTGTTTTTAGACTTTGAAATTTTACAAAGCGTGTAAAAAAAATTAAGATCTTAAAAAGATCTTTTGAAGACATATCTTAACTATGGGCTATTTTTGAGATGTTTTAAGACAAAAAAATGTTTTATCTTTTATATGTATCATTTCAAAACGTCTGAAAAAGTTCTTTTAAAGATAAAAATTACTGATTTTTTCGTTATTTTTCATATGATACTAAGATGATTTTTAGATCTTTGATCATTTTGAGATAAATTTTAGATATTTTTAATTACGTAACCTTTTCTCTTAAAGATATTAATAATAGTTTTTAGAAATGATAATCAGGCAAGTGATAATAATTGCAATATTAATTTTGTGTATTTAAGATTTTTTCAATGATCATTTTGTGATGAACTTTCGATATTATTTATGCGCGTTTTTTTAAAGATGTATATTAATATATTTTTAAAGATAGCAAGATTCTTTAAAATAAATTTTGTACGATTTTAAAAAAATTTTCAACCAGCATTTTGAATATTTCAAGACCTTTTATTGAAACTAATTAAATTTCATTATTTTTTCAAATTAAAGAGTTTACCGTGAATTACTTTACTAGAGCACTGAGGACTCGGGTACAATCTGTGCATGTTCGCGGCTAACCTTTACTTTTCTTTAATCGAGATACTGAAAAATAAAAAAATAACTGCCACAAAGTATCATTCAAACATTAAACACCAAATTTAAATTACTGCTTCATATTGAAGACTTATCTGATCGTATATTCTCCGGTAGAAGTTCAACCGGATAACCAACTTTTATTCGCTCTCTTGACTTCTTTCGCTACTTTGTATCATTTGTCTGTCGATTCTGTATTTTTACTATTTGTTGAACACATTTTTATTTTTATTTTATATAATTTACATTGAAAAAATATATCTTGAAAACTTAGCAATATTGGTTAAACTTCGTCATCTCGGTATGCTGAAGTTTAACCAACATTATCACCAACAACGACGTATGCACAGGCCGTTGTTATGAATACGTTCGATTCGATCGATCGTCTTAGCAGCCAAATTCATTTTGTTTATTCTCGTATTTTTTCTAACCATACAAAGACGGTAAAATATCACCAATATTTTTTTGAGTATTCAAGATATATTTTTTTAATGTAAATTATATAAAATAAAAATAAAAATGTGTTCAACAACTAGAAAAAATACAGAATCGACAGACAAATGATACAAAGTAGCGAAAGAAGTCAAGAGAGCGAATAAAAGTTGGTCAGCCGTTTGAACTTCTACCGAAGAATATACGATCAGATAAGTCTTCAATATGAAGCAGTAATTTAAATTTGGTGTTTAATGTTTGAATGATACTTTGTGGCAATTTTTTTTCTCTTTTTCAGAAACTCGATTAAAGAAAAGTAAAAGTTAGCGCGAACATGCACAGATTGTACCCGAGTCCTCAGTGCTCTAGGAAAGTAATTCACGGTAAACTCTTTAATTTGAAAAAATAATGAAATTTAATTAGTTTCAATAAAAGGTCTTGAAATATTCAAAATGCTGGTTGAAAGTTTTTTTAAAATCGTACAAAATTTATTTTAAAGAATCTTGCTATCTTTAAAAATATATTAATATACATCTTTAAAAAAACGCGCATAAATAATATCGAAAGTTCATCACAAAATGATCATTGAAAAAATCTTAAATACACAAAATTAATATTGCAATTATTATCACTTGCCTGATTATCATTTCTAAAAACTATTATTAATATCTTTAAGAGAAAAGGTTACGTAATTAAAAATATCTAAAATTTATCTCAAAATGATCAAAGATCTAAAAATCATCTTAGTATCATATGAAAAATAACGAAAAAATCAGTAATTTTTATCTTTAAAAGAACTTTTTCAGACGTTTTGAAATGATACATATAAAAAATAAAACATTTTTTTCGTCTTAAAATGTCTCAAAAACAGCCATAGTTAAGATATGTCTTCAACAGATCTTTTTAAGATCTTAATTTTTTTTATGCAGTTTAAAAAATTTCAAAGTCTAAATACAAAATAAATTTCTAAGTCCCACAGACTGAAAAAATTCTAAGTGTCTGTCGTTCAAAAAATTTTTATGTTTCACATACTTAACTCACTTTAAAAGTGTCTATGGTTTGAAAAATTTCTAAGTCCGAAAACAAAATAAATTTCTAAGTCTTAAAGAATAGATAAATTTTTAAGTTCCACAGACCTTAAAATTTTTAAGTCAACAACAATATTATAAGCCTATGAAAATTCCAAGTTCCTAAAAAATTCTAAATGCTGGAAATTTTCGAAAAAAGTTCAGGGCTCATAATTTTATCAAGTCCCGAAGAATTTACAAGTGTCAAAATTTTTAATTTCCTGAAAGTGTAGAAAAAATCAAAATACTCAATTCAACTTGGGATATTTCATTCAACTGAAAAAACTTTTTTGTTTATAAAAAAGTACATAAGTTATAAAATTTTTACATGTGAAACTTAGTTTTTTTTTTTAATTTGGTCAAGTGGATTTATAGAGTGGATGAATCACGTGGATATCCACGTGGATTTACATGTGAACTTTTTTAGTAGGGCGATAATCCCATATTTCTATAATTTTAAAATAATCTTCAAATTTTTATCTTTAAAATGACACCTGACTCGTAGTAAACTTGTGGATTTTGATGTTTTGCCAAATTCTTAAGGGGGAACATATACCTAAAATTTTTCAAAAAATTAATTTTCAGGTTTTTGTGTCTTTTGATGTACTTCTACATCAGCTTTCAAATGCCGCAAACCGCGTTTCTTAATTCATGAAGGAAAAAAAGTTACAGTTAATTTAATGAAGACATTCAATTTATTAAATTAACGTTGAAATGGCTTTTTTTGAAATTCAAGAATTTCAAGTCAGTTCTAGCAGCAGAAATACTATCTACGATACTAGGTACAAATGCTTTTTCTATGTATTTTTTCCTATTTAAATTTTCTATTTTGAAATGTAGGTATAATTTTTTTTTATCCACGAACAGAACTGTATTTTATCGTTTTCGTCTAATAAAAGCGATGAAAAAACAGAAATTTTTTTAATCTGTGATTAGATTTTTTCCGTGACATAATATCTTAATAATGAAAATTAAGAATTACCGATTAACTTTCATTTCAAGTCTAATGCTAAAAACAATTTATTAAGTTAGAATCGATCGCATAAAAAAATTTACAAACCTTATGACATAATTTATGACATATATTACCGCTATGAGTCTACTTTAGTATATTACATCAATTAGTATCGAATATCGATTTATCGATATCAAATTAGGTATTTCTGCAGCGTTGCAAGTTCATGACGTCATTTTAGTACTTTGAGTCATATTTCTAGTAAAATTTTACTTTACTTGGTTTTGTTTTTGTTATTATTTTAATCTCTAGTAAATAAGTTAGTTTTATTCAAAAAAAAAATTTAAGAATAATTGACCAATTCTTACATGTTAAACTTATGAAGTTTTTTAGTTGTTAAAAAAAAGGTGTTTATTATGTACAAATGTGAAGTGAAAAAATAATTCTGTGATTTGAAGTTAAAGATAATTTTTAGATAATTGCATATGAAGACTCCGCTGACTCAAAGTCTTAACCTGGTCTTGGTGCCTAATAGTGTGTAATCCGTGTTTTTGATAAATGATAAAAAAGCTAATTGGGTCACATTAGGAGCAGGAGCAAAAAAATAAAGTATCCGGCTATGTGTAAAAGAGTATTTACATCAAGCAAGAGTCATGTGACAAGATATTTTCAAGATATAAATGTTTATGTGTTAGTGTGTTACATTTAATTCATCAAAATCTGTTCAGAACTTTAAAAGCCATTTTCTCAAATATGAGATTTTTGAGAAAATGAGGGCATTGCTCATAAAGCCAAAATTTTTCCAGACAGCAGATGGACCCAGGACTTTGCACACTTATTCTACATGTGAACCCTCATGAGCAGAACCTCAGGGTACCAAATCCAAGCTTTATAAAGCTACTTGCACACCATAAATTGACTAAAATGATAAAAACTATCCAAATTTTCACTACATTAAGCAACTTCAAAGTATGCAAATAGCTTTATAGTGCATGGATTTGGTTTCCTGAGGTTCCGCTCATGAGGATTCACATATAGAACAAGTGTGCAAACTCCTGGGTCCATCCGCTGTCTGGAAAAATTTTGGCTTTACGAGCAGGGGAACTTTTCTTTCTTAAATAAGCTATATTTTATGTTACTTAGAAAATCATGTTTTTGGACTAACTAAATGTGTAAAATAGTGTAAAAATGTGTGTATAATCTAGAAAAAAAAAATCTTTTTAAATAAATAATTTTAAAAAATCTTACAAAATATTTTTTGAGGTTTTTTTTTAGTTATATGTACCCCCTTCAATGTTTTATTATCGCATTCGTGGCTAAAACATTTTTCTACGCACGACCTGAAGTTGTCATGTTTTATCCACTCGATTCGATAAAGCACATATCAACACTGGAGCCTAAACAAGACTCAGCGTTGGTATCGATATTCTGCTCAGGGGACTAAGCTATAAGTTCAGGGCATACTTTTCCACCAAGCATTAGGTTCAGATTGTACGGTGAGCTAGTACAGCAATCCCACAAGTTTGACAACCCAATAACGCTGGGTACAGCGATGAATAAATTATTTTTGATAAACAAATAAGTAACTAGCAAGCTTCAAACCCCCGTAACGATGGAAAAAAGGATAGATGAATATTTTTTTATAAACAAATAATTAAACGACGAGCTTTAAACCCCAATAACGCTGGAAAAATTGATAAATAAATTATTTTTTATACACAAATAACTAACCAGCAAGCTTTAAACCCCCGTAACGCTAGAAAAATAGATAAATAAATATTTTTTTATAAACAATTAAATAAACCGCCAAGCTCTAAGCCCCATTGACGCTGGAAAAAGCGATTAATGAATTATTTTTAATAAACAATAAATAAACCGACAAGCTCTAAGCCCCCATAATGCTGGGGAGAGTGATAAATAAATAATTTTTTATAAACAATTAAATAAACCGACAAGCTCTAAGCCCCCATAGAGCTGGGGAGAGCGATAAGTATATCATTTTTTTTAAACAATTAAATAAATTGACAAGCTCTAAACCCCCAAAACGCTGAGAAAAGTGATGATTAATTATTTTTTATAAAAAATTAATGAAACCGCCAAGCTGTCAACCCCCATAACGCTGAGGAGAGCGATAACTGAATTATTTTTTATAAACAATTAAATAAACCGCCAACCTCTCAACCCCTAAAACGCTGAGGAGTGAGACAAATACATAATTTTTTATAAACAACTAATAAACCGACAAGCTCTAAGCCCCAATAACGCTGGGGAAAGCGATAAGTAAATTATTTTTAATAAGCAATTAAATAAACCGACAAGCTCTAAACCCCCAAAACGCTGGGGAGAGCGATAAATACATAATTTTTTATAAACAATTAAATAAACCGACAAGCTCTAAACCCCCAAAACGCTGGGAAGAGCGATAAATAAATTATTTTTTGTAAACAATTAATGAAACTGCCAAGCTATAAACCCCATTACGCTGGGGAGAGCGATATATAAATTATTTGTTATAAACAATTCAATAAACCGACAAGCTCTAAATCCCCAAAACGCTGGGTAAAGCGATAATTTAATTATTTTTTATAAACAATTAATTAAACCGCCAAGCTCTAGTCCCCCATAGTGCTGGGGAGAGCGATAAATACATAATTTTTTATAAACAATCAAATAAACTGACAAGCTCTAAACCCCCATAATGCTGGGGAAAGCGATATATAAATTATTTTTTATAAACAAATAAATAAACTGCCAAGCTCTAGTCCCCCATAGCGCTGGGGAGTGCGACGAATAAATTATTTTTCATAACAATTAAATAAACCGACAAGCTCTAAACCCCCAAAACAATGGGGAGAGACATAAATACATAATTTTTCATAAACAATTAATTAAACCACCAAGCTCTAGTCCCCCATAGCGCTGGGGAGAGCGATAAATACATAATTTTTTATGAACAATTAAATAAACTGACAAGCTCTAAACCCCCATAATGCTGGGGAAAGCGATATATAATTTATTATTTATAAACAAATAAATAAACTGCCAAGCTCTAGTCCCCCATAGCGCTGGGGAGTGCGACGAATAAATTATTTTTCATAAACAATTAAATAAACCGACAAGCTCTAAACCCCCAAAACAATGGGGAGAGACATAAATACATAATTTTTCATAAACAATTAATTAAACCACCAAGCTCTAGTCCCCCATAGCGCTGGGGAGAGCGATAAATACATAATTTTTTATAAACAATTAAATAAACTGACAAGCTCTTAACCCCCATAATGCTGGGGAAAGCGATAAATAAATTATTTTTTATAAACAAACAAATAAACTGCCAAGATCTAAGCCCCAATAATGCTGGTGAGAGCGATAAGTAAATTATTTTTTATAAACAATTCAATTGACCGACAAGCTCTAAACCCCCATCACGCTGGGGAAAGCGATAAATTAATTATTTTTTATAAACAATTAAATAAACCGCCAAGCTATAAACCCCATTACGCTGGGGAGAGCGATATATAAATTATTTGTTATAAACAATTCAATAAACCGACAAGCTCTAAATCCCCAAAACGCTGGGTAAAGCGAAATTTAATAACGTTTTATAGACAATCAATTAAACCGCCAAGCTCTAGTCCTCCATAGTGCTGGAGAGATCGATAAACACATAATTTTTTATAAACAATCAAATAAACTGACAAGCTCTAAACCCCCATAATGCTGAAGAAAGCGATAAATAAATTATTTTTTATAAACGAATAAATAAACTGCCAAGCTCTAGTCCCCCATAGCGCTGGGGAGTGCGACAAATAAATTATTTTTCATAAACAATTAAATAAACCGACAAGCTCTAAACCCCCAAAACAATGGGGAGAGACATAAATACATAATTTTTCATAAACAATTAATTAAACCACCAAGCTCTAGTCCCCCATAGCGCTGGGGAGAGCGATAAATACATAATTTTTTATGAACAATTAAATAAACTGACAAGCTCTAAACCCCCATAATGCTGGGGAAAGCGATATATAATTTATTATTAATAAACAAATAAATAAACTGCCAAGCTCTAGTCCCTCATAGCGCTGGGGAGTGCGACGAATAAATTATTTTTCATAAACAATTAAATAAACCGACAAGCTCTAAACCCCCAAAACAATGGGGAGAGACATAAATACATAATTTTTCATAAACAATTAATTAAACCGCCAAGCTCTAGTCCCCCATAGCGCTGGGGAGAGCGATAAATACATAATTTTTTATAAACAATTAAATAAACTGACAAGCTCTTAACCCCCATAATGCTGGGGAAAGCGATAAATAAATTATTTTTTATAAACAAACAAATAAACTGCCAAGCTCTAAGCCCCAATAATGCTGGTGAGAGCGATAAGTAAATTATTTTTTATAAACAATTCAATTGACCGACAAGCTCTAAACCCCCATCACGCTGGGGAAAGCGATAAATTAATTATTTTTTATAAACAATTAAATAAACCGCCAAGCTATAAACCCCATTACGCTGGGGAGAGCGATATATAAATTATTTGTTATAAACAATTCAATAAACCGACAAGCTCTAAATCCCCAAAACGCTGGGTAAAGCGAAATTTAATAACGTTTTATAGACAATCAATTAAACCGCCAAGCTCTAGTCCTCCATAGTGCTGGGGAGAGCGATAAATACATAATTTTTTATAAACAATCAAATAAACTGACAAGCTCTAAACCCCCATAATGCTGGGGAAAGCGATATATAAATTATTTTTTATAAACAAATAAATAAACTGCCAAGCTCTAGTCCCCCATAGCGCTGGGGAGTGCGACGAATAAATTATTTTTCATAACAATTAAATAAACCGACAAGCTCTAAACCCCCAAAACAATGGGGAGAGACATAAATACATAATTTTTCATAAACAATTAATTAAACCACCAAGCTCTAGTCCCCCATAGCGCTGGGGAGAGCGATAAATACATAATTTTTTATGAACAATTAAATAAACTGACAAGCTCTAAACCCCCATAATGCTGGGGAAAGCGATATATAATTTATTATTTATAAACAAATAAATAAACTGCCAAGCTCTAGTCCCCCATAGCGCTGGGGAGTGCGACGAATAAATTATTTTTCATAAACAATTAAATAAACCGACAAGCTCTAAACCCCCAAAACAATGGGGAGAGACATAAATACATAATTTTTCATAAACAATTAATTAAACCACCAAGCTCTAGTCCCCCATAGCGCTGGGGAGAGCGATAAATACATAATTTTTTATAAACAATTAAATAAACTGACAAGCTCTTAACCCCCATAATGCTGGGGAAAGCGATAAATAAATTATTTTTTATAAACAAACAAATAAACTGCCAAGATCTAAGCCCCAATAATGCTGGTGAGAGCGATAAGTAAATTATTTTTTATAAACAATTCAATTGACCGACAAGCTCTAAACCCCCATCACGCTGGGGAAAGCGATAAATTAATTATTTTTTATAAACAATTAAATAAACCGCCAAGCTATAAACCCCATTACGCTGGGGAGAGCGATATATAAATTATTTGTTATAAACAATTCAATAAACCGACAAGCTCTAAATCCCCAAAACGCTGGGTAAAGCGAAATTTAATAACGTTTTATAGACAATCAATTAAACCGCCAAGCTCTAGTCCTCCATAGTGCTGGAGAGATCGATAAACACATAATTTTTTATAAACAATCAAATAAACTGACAAGCTCTAAACCCCCATAATGCTGAAGAAAGCGATAAATAAATTATTTTTTATAAACGAATAAATAAACTGCCAAGCTCTAGTCCCCCATAGCGCTGGGGAGTGCGACAAATAAATTATTTTTCATAAACAATTAAATAAACCGACAAGCTCTAAACCCCCAAAACAATGGGGAGAGACATAAATACATAATTTTTCATAAACAATTAATTAAACCACCAAGCTCTAGTCCCCCATAGCGCTGGGGAGAGCGATAAATACATAATTTTTTATGAACAATTAAATAAACTGACAAGCTCTAAACCCCCATAATGCTGGGGAAAGCGATATATAATTTATTTTTAATAAACAAATAAATAAACTGCCAAGCTCTAGTCCCCCATAGCGCTGGGGAGTGCGACGAATAAATTATTTTTCATAAACAATTAAATAAACCGACAAGCTCTAAACCCCCAAAACAATGGGGAGAGACATAAATACATAATTTTTCATAAACAATTAATTAAACCGCCAAGCTCTAGTCCCCCATAGCGCTGGGGAGAGCGATAAATACATAATTTTTTATAAACAATTAAATAAACTGACAAGCTCTTAACCCCCATAATGCTGGGGAAAGCGATAAATAAATTATTTTTTATAAACAAACAAATAAACTGCCAAGCTCTAAGCCCCAATAATGCTGGTGAGAGCGATAAGTAAATTATTTTTTATAAACAATTCAATTGACCGACAAGCTCTAAACCCCCATCACGCTGGGGAAAGCAATAAATTAATTATTTTTTATAAACAATTAAATAAACCGCCAAGCTATAAACCCCATTACGCTGGGGAGAGCGATATATAAATTATTTGTTATAAACAATTCAATAAACCGACAAGCTCTAAATCCCCAAAACGCTGGGTAAAGCGAAATTTAATAACGTTTTATAGACAATCAATTAAACCGCCAAGCTCTAGTCCTCCATAGTGCTGGAGAGATCGATAAACACATAATTTTTTATAAACAATCAAATAAACTGACAAGCTCTAAACCCCCATAATGCTGAAGAAAGCGATAAATAAATTATTTTTTATAAACGAATAAATAAACTGCCAAGCTCTAGTCCCCCATAGCGCTGGGGAGTGCGACAAATAAATTATTTTTCATAAACAATTAAATAAACCGACAAGCTCTAAACCCCCAAAACAATGGGGAGAGACATAAATACATAATTTTTCATAAACAATTAATTAAACCACCAAGCTCTAGTCCCCCATAGCGCTGGGGAGAGCGATAAATACATAATTTTTTATGAACAATTAAATAAACTGACAAGCTCTAAACCCCCATAATGCTGGGGAAAGCGATATATAATTTATTATTAATAAACAAATAAATAAACTGCCAAGCTCTAGTCCCCCATAGCGCTGGGGAGTGCGACGAATAAATTATTTTTCATAAACAATTAAATAAACCGACAAGCTCTAAACCCCCAAAACAATGGGGAGAGACATAAATACATAATTTTTCATAAACAATTAATTAAACCACCAAGCTCTAGTCCCCCATAGCGCTGGGGAGAGCGATAAATACATAATTTTTTATAAATAATTAAATAAACTGACAAGCTCTAAACCCCCATAATGCTGGGGAAAGCGATAAATAAATTATTTTTTATAAACAAACAAATAAACTGCCAAGCTCTAAGCCCCAATAATGCTGGTGAGAGCGATAAGTAAACCATTTTTTATAAACAATTCAATTGACCGACAAGCTCTAAACCCCCATAACGCTGGGGAAAGTGATAAATTAATTATTTTTTATAAACAATTAAATAAACCGCCAAGCTATAAACCCCATTACGCTGGGGAGAGCGATATATAAATTATTTGTTATAAACAATTCAATATACCGACAAGCTCTAAATCCCCAAAACGCTGGGTAAAGCGATAATTTAATAACGTTTTATAGACAATCAATTAAACCGCCAAGCTCTAGTCCCCCATAGCGCTGGGGAGAGCGATAAATACATAATTTTTTATAAACAATTAAATAAACTGACAAGCTCTTAACCCCCATAATGCTGGGGAAAGCGATAAATAAATTATTTTTTATAAACAAACAAATAAACTGCCAAGCTCTAAGCCCCAATAATGCTGGTGAGAGCGATAAGTAAATTATTTTTTATAAACAATTCAATTGACCGACAAGCTCTAAACCCCCATCACGCTGGGGAAAGCGATAAATTAATTATTTTTTATAAACAATTAAATAAACCGCCAAGCTATAAACCCCATTACGCTGGGGAGAGCGATATATAAATTATTTGTTATAAACAATTCAATAAACCGACAAGCTCTTAATCCCCATAATGCTGGGGAAAGCGATAATTTAATTATTTTTTATAAACAATTAAATAAACTGACAAGCTCTAAACCCCCATGACGCTGGGGAGAGCGATAAATACATAATTTTTTATAAACAATTAAATAAACCGACAAGCTGTAAACCCCTAAAACGCTGGGAAGAGCGATAAATAAATTATTTTTTATAAACAATTAATGAGACTGCCAAGCTATAAACCCCATTACGCCGGGGAGAGCGATACATGAATTATTTGTTATAAACAATTCAATAAACCGACAAGCTCTGAAACCCCATAACGCTGGGGAGAGCGGTATATAAATTATTTTCTATAAACAATTAATTAAACCGCCAAGCTCTAGTCCCCCATAGCGCTGGCGAGAGCGATAAATAAATTATTTTTTATAAACAATTAAATAAACCGACAAGCTCTAAACCCCCAAAACAATGGAGAGAGGGATAAATATATAATTTTTTATAAACAATTAAATAAACTGCCAAGCTCTAAACCCCATTACGCTGGGTAAAGCGATAAATAAATTATTTTTTATAAACAAATAAATAAACTGCCAAGCTCTAAGCCCCAATAATGCTGGTGAGAGCGATAAGTAAATTATTTGTTATAAACAATTCAATAAACCGACAAGCTATAAATCTCCAAAACGCTGGGTAAAGCGACAATTTAATTTTTTTTTATGAACAATTAATTAAACCGCCAAGCTCTAGTCCCCCATAGTGCTGGGGAGAGCGATAAATACATAATTTTTTATAAACAATCAAATAAACTGACAAGCTCTAAACCCCCATAATGCTGGGGAAAGCGATAAATAAATTATTTTTTATAAACAATTAATGAAACCGCCAAGCTATGAACCCCCATATTGCTGGGGAGAGCGATATATATATTATTTTTTATAAACAATTCAATAAACCGACAAGCTCTAAATCCCCAAAACGCTGGGGAGAGCGATAAATAAATTATTTTTTATAAATAATTAATGAAACCGCCAAGCTGTAAGACCCAATAACGCTGGGGAAAGCGATAAATTAATTACTTTTTATAAACAATTAATTAAACTGCCAAGCTCTAGTCACCCATAGCGCTGGGGAGAGCGATAAATTAATTATTTTTTATAAACAATTAAAGAAACCGACAAGTTATAAACCCCCAAAGCGCTGGGAAGAGCGATAAATAAAATATTTTTTATAAACAATTAATGAAACCTCCAAGCTCTAAGCCCCCAAAGCGCTGGGAAGAGCGATAAATAAATTATTTTTTATAAACAATTGAATAAACTGCCAAGCTCTAAGCCCCCATAACGCTGGGGAAAGCGATAAATAAATTATTTTTAATAAACAATATATGAAACCGCCAAGCTATAAACCGCCATAACCCTGGGTAGAGCGACATATAAATTATTTTTTATAAACAATTCACTAAACCGACAAGCTCTAAACCCCCAAAACGCTGGGGAGAGCGATAAACAAGTTATTTTTTGAAAACATTTAAATTAACCACCAAGCTCTAAACCCCCATAACGCTGGGGGAAGCGATCAATTAATTATTTTTTATAAACAATATAATGAACCGCCAAGCTCTAAAAATATTAATGAATCGAATATTACTATAAAAAATAATTAGTTTATCGCTTCCCCCAGCGTTATGGGGGATTAGAGCTTGTCGGTTTATTAAATTGTTTATAAAAATCTATGTATTTATCGCTTTCCCCACCGTTATGGGGGTTTAGAGCTTGTTGGTTTGTTTAATTGTTCATAAAAAATTATGTATTTTTCGCTCTCCCCAGCATTATTGGGGCTTACAGCTTGGCGGTTTATTTAATTGTTTATAAAAAATTATGTACTTATCTCTCTCCCCTCTGTTTTTGGGGCTTAGAGCTTGGCGGTTTATTTAATTATTTCTAAAAAATTATTTATTTATCGCTCTCCCCAGCGTTATTGGGGTTTAAAGCTTGGCGCTTCATTTAATTGTTTATAAAAATTTATGTATTTATCGCTCTCCCTAGCGTTATTGGGGCTTAGAGCTTGTCGGTTTATTTAATTGTTTATAAAAAAATATTTATTATTTTTTTGTTCCAGCGTTACGGGGGTTTGAAGCTTCCTGGTTAGTAATTTGTTTATAAAAAATAATTTATTTATCGCTTCACCCAGCGTTATTGGGTTGTCAAACTTGTGGGATT
This sequence comes from Encarsia formosa, assembly GCA_038277355.1. Taxonomy (NCBI): domain Eukaryota; kingdom Metazoa; phylum Arthropoda; class Insecta; order Hymenoptera; family Aphelinidae; genus Encarsia; species Encarsia formosa. The sequence goes on along the minus strand of CM076184.1, from coordinate 37,529,331 downwards.
CTTGTACTAGCCCACCGAACAACCTGAATCTAATGCTTGGTCGAAAAGTATGCCCTGAACATATAGCTTAGTCCCCTGAGTAGAATACTGATACCAACGCTGAACAAGACAAAGGTTTTTTCACGCGGTGCATGCGCTATCTTTCGATAATTTCGCGCCGTGTGAAAAAACTTTCCCTTGTTTTAGGCACTAGTGTCGATATGTACTATTCCATAAGAGCCCATGTTAAAAAAAAAGTTCTAAACTGATTTTTTTCTCGAAAACGAGTCCGACAACCATTGTTGTGTTAAATAGAAAAGTTGTTTGTCTTGCTTCAAGGAATCTACAGGAATTTTTTGGGTTCTTACTTCTGGATTTTGAAAAAACTGCCAAGCCTCCTTAAGGAGGCTCATGCGAGCAGGGACGTATTAAGTAAAGAGGCCCCAAGATAGTGAATATATTTTTTTTCTATACTTATTACAAAAAGCATTTAAATGAAAAAAACAAATTGTTTTTTTACTTTTAATTACTGATTCAAACAATTAAAACTGCATTCATATATTTTTTAAGCAAAAAGTAAGGTTAAGATCACCTGATACATCAGTTTTTATTTTTTTTCTCAAAAGTTAATCCGCCAACCTATGTTTTTTTTTATGTTAAAATATTAAGGATAAAATAAACTATAAGTACAATTTTTTTCAGAACAATTGTCCTCGTCAGTTTTTCAAGCGAACGAAAAATCGATGATTTCCCATAAGAACACTTGTTAAATATCCAAATTTTAGAATTGCAATTTCTCGTAATTTAGTTTCGAGTAATTCCCAACACTTTTTTTGTAATTAATTTAGGAAAAATGATGTTTTTACAAATGGATATAAGATTTTGAACTTTCTAGGAGATATTTGTCTTAAATTTTTATAAAATGAAAATTTATTGTTAGTTGCTTTCCATTGTCCAAAAGTAGAAAAAAATTTATAGGCTTCATTTAATAAACGGCTAATTATTATGATTAACTTTGAGTTAGTTTTGTTAGTTTTAAAACGTTATTTTCATTTCTATAAATACCTTTATAAAAGAGAGCTATCGCCATCTGGCGTAAACAATTTATTCGTGAGCTGATTGGTGAAGAAGTTTTTAAAATTCGAAAAGTGCATTTGAGGTTACTATTTGTGTTTTTTTTTTTCTATGCGCGCTTGCGCGCTTAAAAACTGATGGAGTTAGAGTTTTTCATGTTATTTAACAAAAATTTCTTTTGCAAAAGCAAATAGCAATAAATAAGGGTCCGTGCGCGCTTGCGCGCTGAGTAATTTCTAGTGTAAGTAAAAATATTAATTTTCAATCTATTGCACGAGAAGGATACAGGATTTTCAAATTTAAATCAAAATTAACAAATTCATTTTAGAATGTTTTTATGCATGCTAAGAATAAACGGGGGGGGGGGGGTCTACCCTAGACGGTTTCAAAAAATCGATTTTTTTTTTCTGATAGTACAACATCTCATAAATGTTGTGTTGAAATTTTGAGTCATTCTGAGTTGATCTCATTAAGTTACAGCTTTTCTCGTGCGACGTTTTTTAGCCTGCTCCGAGCGGCTGCACGAAACTTTAAATGCGTTTTTCTCAAAACTAGTATTTTCAAAGTCGGTGAGGAAAATATCTTCGCAACCTCTGCACCGATCGTTCTAAAATTTTAACCACGTCTTTATTACATACTTTTTCAAGTATTAACACGAGGATTTTTGAATTTTAATTTTTACGGTCGTGGCACCGACAAAATGGCGGATTTTTTGCCGAAAAACCGACTTTTTGTTTCAAATCACTGCAAAATCGTCAAAAATTGAAAAAAAAAAATCCTCGTGTTATTAACAAGATAAACTTGTCTTCTAACAGAATATTCCTTCAAAAATTTCTACGTATTTTTACATGAAAAAATTTGAGAAGATACTTGAAATTTTACTTTATTATGCAGGCAATAATTGCTGTTTTTAAAATAAAAATTCACAAAAATTTGCTTTTTTTGGCCCTCAAGGGTAGACCCCCCAAAATACTCTTCGACTTTCACAAAATCAAGCTGGGCAGTATTGTTTTTTAAAGCAAATAGCCAATACACATGGTTAAAATTTGATGTAGTCTGGTAAATTTTTTTTACTTGACTTCAAATAATTCTGATCTTTCAAAAAATAGATAAATAGTTTTTTACAATACAAAGAAGTCAATTAATCACACTTGATAACTATAGTATTGGCGTTTCATGTATACATACATATATATATATATCTTCCTATATTATATAGTTATATCCAGGGGGAGCTCTTTTTTTTTTTGGCTCCTCCGGGAGGAGCTCTGAAAATTACGGCTCCTCCGGGAGGAGCCCCTTAAAACATGTTAAATATAAGGTTTTTTGAAGGTTTTGAGGTGCTCCTCCGGGAGGAGCTCTTAATTTTAAAAGCTCCTCCCGGAGGAGCCAATTTTAGTAGCTCCTCCCGGAGGAGCACCTTAAAACGTCAAAAACCCTTTATATTTAACATGTTTTAAGGGGCTCCTCCCGGAGGAGCCCCTTGAAACGTCAAAAAACCTTATATTTATTATGTTTGAAGTGGGCTCCTCCCGGAGGAGCCGTAATTTCCAGAGCTCCTCCCGGAGGAGCATCTCAAAACGTCAATAAATCTTATATTCAACATGTTTTAAGGGGCTCCTCCCGGAGGAGTTGATTTTAAATTATAGGAGCTTCTGCTGTACGAGCACCTTAACTGTCAAAAAACTCCATATTTAACCTCTTTGAAGGGCGCTTTTCCTAGAGGAGTCGTAATTTTAAAAGCCTATTTCAAAGGAATACTTCAAAACGGTTAAAAAATATTATATTTAACATGTTTCAAATACTTGAAGTATTTTAACTTACTATTTAATTTTTATAACTATTTTTTTAGACTCAGCATAATATAAAATTTTCTTTTTTCAATTTAAATCATATTTAACAATTTTACCTAAACATGTTTGAACTTTTATTCAATACACAAACTCAACTCAAAAAACATGTTAAATATTAACTGTCAAAAAACTTCATATTTTATAACTATTTTTATGGGGGTTGGCGAGCGAAGCGAGCAGGGGGTACCCCCTAATATATATATATATATATATATATATATATGTACACCACGTGAAAAATTTCTAGAGTAATAATCATCCCTCCTAATGCGCAAATCACGCGCAATCCTCCCACGTACTGAAAAAGACCAAAATAACCCATCTTTTTTTATATTTTTTTTTCCAAAATAACTCATCAATAAATAATTTTCCTAGGTTTGCGCGATCCAACCAAAATAACCTTTCCTAAATAACCCATCACCCAATTCCTGAAACTCATTTTTATTTGGTCTCGAAAAAAATGGGACCAAACACTATCCTGACTGTCCGGATAGTGTCGAAATGTCCGTATAGTGCCTAACGTGTATGGGCAAAAGTCAAAAAGTCGGCCACTTTTTCGTTGTGTCATGTAATTCCGCTGAAAAAAAGATACTTATAAATGAGATACCATTCTAAAAATTTAACAGGTTTATGTGTTCACCAAACCCTTGAAGCTGTTAAATTTTTAGAATGGTATCTCATTTATAAGTATCTTTTTTTCAGCGGAATTACATGACACAACGAAAAAGTGGCCGACTTTTTAACTTTTGCCCGTATATGAATTATGAAATGTCCGGATAGTGACGTGATTATATATATATATATATATATATATATATATAAAGATCAATTCATCTTTTAAGGAGGTTCCCTACCAAATAGATCTAGCTTACAGATTTTGTCCAAATTAAATGAAGACATAGTTTTTAGTATAAAAATGGCTCAGCTAAAATTTCAAAGCCCTGAGGAGCTTGTGAAAAAAGTTATAAACCTTTCAAATTTCACAAATTTGCATGGGTTCTAATGGGAAATTTACTAAAACAGCAAATACTTAATTTCCAGCCCACAGATTTTAATGTAACTACGCACAAAAATCGGAAAAAATCAGACTTTGATTATACTTGTTTCAAAACATTCATTAGGAGCCTGTAGCAATAATTATAAACAATTGATTTTATATTCTTGTAAATATGACTTCTCATTGGCTTATACAGAGGTTAGAAAGTAGCTGAGCCAATGAGCAGACGACTACTGTAGTCAAATACACATTTGACTTACGTAGATGGTAGGGAACCTCCTTAACTTGACACTGTGATTTTTTAGTCACTATTGTATGAAAGTTTAATTATAATGAAGGTCTGAAGAATATTTTAACTCTTCTCCGGAAGAGGTTAGAAAAACAAGCTAAAGAAACGTCGAGATCAACTCAACAAAAATTGTGTTTTTTATTTTTTTTCATAAAAAACATACTATTAGCCTTCTACTGATACCTTTTCTACCAATCAATTTTAAATTCAGCAAAGGTCCTAAGGATTTAAAAATTCACAATTTTTTAAAAACTATAAATTTATAGCAGTATCTTTTGAAAGACATAAAAAATTTTCAGAATTAATTATGAAAAATTTACAACAATACTAAAAACTTTTGCTGTTCTGCTTTATCACCAAATTACAAATCCTTTAGAATAAAAAACTGTTTCGTTTGCGTTTTTTCGTTGAGCTAAATTAATTACTTTGGCGCTCTGTAATGACCATGTTAAAATACACCTAATTCAATTTGAACTCAAGAGCTTTTCAAAGATGTATGATTTTATAAGAAAATTTTCAAAGGAACCTAAGTCATGAGTGTTTGAATAAAAAAATTAAGAAATTTCACCGCATGGAAAAACCTTCTGATTTACAGGATAAATTTTTTTTTTTTTTTTCAAACAGTCACTACTTTGGTTTTTACTAAAATTTCTGTATAAAATTATATATAGTTGAAAAGGTCTTTAGTTCAACTTTAATTTGACATATTTTAAAAACTCTTAAAGAATATTCCGTGGTCACTAAACAGCAACTAAAGTCATTTTTTTACTGTTTATAAAATAAACGATTTTTATTTATTCACGTTTAAAATCCAGAGATCGACTTAAGGCACTAAAAGTAATATGTTTTCGAAAATTTGTTGTAAAAACAAAACTGTAAGTTGTAGGACGTTTTTACTCAAAACTGACAATAACTAGTAAAATTTTGGGATTAAAGTTTGAAAATTAATAAAAAAAACCGAAAAGACACAAAGTACGATGGTTTCTTTGATCGCGCGAGAGCAGTTTTGAAGATAGTGACTTGCGGTTTTTGCGAAAAGCTTCCTTTTTTCAATATCTTTCGAAAGATATAAATTATGTAAGGTATTTATATCAAATGTCGTTGGTACCGATAAAACTATTGATACCGTTTATAAATTTTTTTAATTACTTTTTTTTAAACTTCTAGGCCAGTGCGGCAATACTTAAAATGGAAAAAAAAAATTTTTCTTAGTGAGAAACTTATTTTTTTATGTTAAACTAACATTTTCTGGACCAAAATCTAGTAGTAAGAGCATTTTAGTGGCGGGTTATTTGGAAAAAATGTATATACGCAGATTATATGTAAATATGTATTCATGATGCCAATAAAAGAAAGAAAGAAGAAGAAGAAGAAGAAGAAGAAGACCGTTGAAATTTCGATCCTCAAATTCTAAATTATAATTTACAACGGAATGGTTACAACGAAATAATAACTTTCAGCCACACAATATTACAGTTAGCATTATTAATTTATGCATCTTTTTAGCCAAGCTCTAAATATTTTCATCATTTAGTTTTTTTACGCTTGATCTTAGCTCAAGTTTTTGACAATTGAAAATAATTTACATGGTGGGGATGGTTGCCTCTATTTTAATGGCTTTATTTAGCTGCTTTTTTACTCTTAAAAAATTTTGAGATGAAATACTTATTACAAAAATTTGATCAAAAAAACCATTAGTTCAATAAAAAAAAAGCAACACATCTTTAGATTAATATTTTTTTCTTTATTTTTCAACATGATTTTATTAATGATGTAATTTTTTAACTGCTAATTATATTTAATACGATATAAAAAAAACATTTTATTTGTTATCATTAATTTATTTTAATCAAATCTGGCGAACCTCACCTCTTCACCGGTCTGGCGGCTAGCAATCGACCCGACTACCTTAAAGCTGCCTTCACAATATCTACGCATACACCGCCCGATATACCTGCCTCTAGCGAATATCGTTTTACATAATAAGGCCCCTGAACAAAACATGTCCTTAATTACTTGTTTTCGAGAGTTGACTAAACAAAATTTATAACTAATTTTGTTTTATTTCCTAAAATTTAGCTCAGAGAGCATACAAATCTTATTTTCTGTACTCCGGCCGGGAAGTAGCATTTCCTGGCCGCTGCGCGCTCCGGCCTTTTCTACTTCCCGGCTCCGTCGTGCAGAAAAATAGTATTCACACCTTGGCCACGAATAAGAAATGTCTCAAATCACATGTATTTTTCGGCCGAGGCGTAGCCGAGGTCACTTTCGTGGCCTAGGTATGTAATCTACTATTGAAAATTTTGTGCTATTATAGTTATTATGATGAAAGATCGTGCAGTGTTATCAATAATAAGAAAAGAATATTTGTTTTCTATGATCCAGGAACTTCAAATTAAAAAATGAAAAAAAGTAATAAGTTGTAATTAATTTAAGAAAGAGGTATAAAACAAATTTTATTATAAACGCGCACTTGCTTCTTTCATAGTTTTACTAACTCTTTCTGGAAAAACACATTGCAAGATGAATTTTGATAATTTTTGCTATTTTTGCAAAAAACTACTTGTCTGACCATAGGGCAAGGATATTAGAAACATAGGTATCTACCGTCTTTAAAAAGAGATGTTCTGTTTAAGGAGCATAGTTACTTCATGAAGAATTTAAAAAAAAAAAAAAAAAAAAAAAAAGGTTTCAAGGGAACAGGACTGAGAACTACCCAGTGGATCTAATTGTTAGGATACGAGGCGGATGAATCGATCCACGGCGACGACAAGCGCATGGTAGCAGTGGGTGACCCGGTTTTTGGAGAGAGATAAAGCAGCGACAACGCGCGCACATTCGCCAGGTCACGAGACTTGTGTATTGTAAATAACAAAAATCCACCACCCGTGCGCCACCAGCCACTACAGCGTGATGGAATTTTCCTGTGTAGGCGCGCGCTAAGCACGACCCGTTCATTTTTTATCTGACCTGACGCGACGGATGTCTTTTTTCTACTCCTTCATCTTTTTCTTCATTGTTAAATCTTCTATACTACTCTCTAGGATTGAGATTCTGTACATTTTGCATAATCGTGGAGGATTTTTTTATGTTTATTTAAGGACGTTTAGCTAGAAAAATTAATCACGCTAAAAAATTCTGAAAATTTATGGGCAGTTATATGTGAACTTCAAAAAGACTATTAAAATTCTAGAGTGACTTAGAGTTAAATAGCTGAGGTATAAATTATTATTTTTGGCTCTTTCGTAGCTTTTAGCATAGTCTCTTATGAAGAATCGAATTTTTCAGAGAATATAAATGCTTGAAAAAAATATTTGTAACAAAAAAATGAAGTTTTTGGGGATAAGGTGGATTCGAAATACCATGCAAGTGCATCTCTGCATGAACAAAAAATCACGATTTGACTCACGTTTTAGAGTTAAATTTCCTCATATACATTTTTTTTTTCAAACTTTTTTCGTATATGAAAAATTTAGTAACTTTTTTCCTAGCTGGCTATGCGGATTCCCGGAGGTCGTAGGATGATTCTAGTCGAGTCGGATTATTTATTTTTGAGGCCAATTTCGAGGTTAAAAGCGCGATAAGATATTGTCATTGAAATCCCTTCAGAATAACTCCAATTAATTTTTCCCGAGCTGTGGAGGCCCGCAGAAAAAGTTATAAACAAATAAAGTCATATCGAGCGAAAATAGTATATTATTCCCGCAGGCGAGACGGTTCGATTTGGCCTCCAAGAGGTTTGCGACCCGAGCCGAAGGCGAGGGTTGCAACGAGGAGGCTAAATCGAACCCTCGAGCCTAAGGGAAATATACTATTTTTCGTCCTTCTAACCGAAAACAAGGGGCGAAGTTCCGATTTTGAGGTTAGAGGGACGAAAAAGCCTATTCATGGACTTTTCTATTAAGGTAAGTGTGCCTAATATGGCCCTGTGCCTAATATGCCCCCCCCCCCCCTGTTATTTTGAATATGCTAGGTATGCGGCATCTCTGCAAGGTAGGAAGAAGTCAAAAACACTGAATTATGAAGTTTTCAGTTGTTTAGAACATTTTAAAATTATTTTTGCGCACGCCTAATAGCTAAAACTCGTTTCGTATACCTCCGTTATTATTTTACGTTGTAATTAAGTGGTCTGCCAAAATATTTAGACGCACCTGATCAAAATTTGAATAAGTAGCTTCGATTCGTTATTGTTTCAGCTTTAAAACGCGACCTTAGTTTTTGTTCAACTCGTTTTCTAACGGGTTTTATTCTTAAATAACTTTTTATTATGCAGTGTACCTAATATGGCCCCCCACGAATTAGTAGAAATACCGATATTAAGAGTCCTTAGTTTCATGTTTACTTTTTAGAAAATCCTATCCTAATGTTATTTAAGAAAAATAAATTTAATTGTTTCAAAGCTTTTTTTCATTTTATAACTAAAAAAGCATTCTAGCTCAAAAAAAAAACTTTGACCAAAATTTAAAGTTGAAATTTTCCTACTGGTTGCAAAGCTTTCAAAAACATTGTAAAAAAGGCTCAGTTTTTAAATAAATCATTTTTAAAATAATAACAATTTTGAAGTTTTTAAAATCTTATATCCTGATTGATTTAAAAAGTAGGAACAAATTGCAATTAATTAATTACTTCAAGGGGGGCCATATTAGGACACAAATTTTAGGTGTCTTAAAAAACCGTGTTTTGGTAAATCCTCTGGCATTTGAAGCTCATTGATCAAAATCGAACGTGTACTGTCTCATTTTAAAGCTCTTGAATTAAGCTTTAAAATGAGACCTTACCCGTCAAAAAATATTGATTTGATTGGCCACAATGTCGATTCTCGCTTAGGGGGGCCATATTAGGTACAGGTACCTTAGAATAAGTTAAAAAATCAACATTTAATAGAAAAATTAGTGAGAAAAAAAGTTTTAAATATCAATTACTTTTAAAAAAAGCCTAAATTTTTTTATAAATTTTCTCTTTGCTGTTATTATACTTACAAATCACAATTTTACAAACATTCATTAAAAAAATTAATCCTCTAATATAGGTATTGAGAAGTTTATTTTTGCTGTCATCGTCGAAATCTTTTTCAAGAAAAAGTGACTTTTAATCAAATTACTTAAAAATTTAGTACTTAATCATTTTTGGGCCTGCTGATTACGATTTCAAGATTCATTTTAAAATTTGACCAACGTAAACTCTACTTATATTCAAGGTTGCAATTCATTTTTTTAAAGGTTTTTTCAGACTTCAACGTCAATGATTAAATAAAATTGAGTACTCGGAGATTTTTAATTGACCTTCATTTTTTAATCCAGCCGAAGTAACGGTTACTTATTTAAGGTAAAAATTTATTTTTAATAAGATTTTTTTTAAACTCTGTATACAATTCTAGTTTTTTTTACCTCTTTAGGTGGTGTGTCTTCCTAAGACTTCATTCAAACTTAAAAATTTTTTTATTTCATTTTTCTTCTTTTAAAGTAACATTTTGCTTACGAAAAATTCGCCCCCCCCCCTCTCCTAATATGTAGATCTGTTGCATATTGGGGTGTATGCAGTATGAAGTATGGAATTTGCAGTCACGCCCGTGGCCCACGGAGGAGCCATCAGTTGTATTTCAGCGGTCTAATAAACCATACGCATATAATATTTCTTCTGTGTCAATACTTATTCCCCTTACTTCTGGTATACACTCATGTGCCTCGTAGTACATACATAGCACATATAATATTTAATCTCTATACTAGAGAATGCAGAATGAAAACGCAGAAATGTAATAAAAAAGTAGGTTGTGAAATGCATCAGAAAGGTCAAAAACCGGAAATTGAAAGAGCTTTGTTTGCTACAAATAGAGAAAACTGTGCTGACGCAAGGGATGTTATTAATTGTAGAGTTATATTTTTTCAAACGATATAGAAAATTAAACAAAGTCATATCAAGGACTGAGGATGAGAAAACACTTTTGTAGAGAATATGACTTTGCTAATGTTCTTCACTTTTCAATTACGACACACTTAGCTAAAGTATAAGTTACATCTGATAAATGCGTTCAATGGCAACAGTATCGCTAGCACCTTACGTTATAAAAACAGTCGATCGATTTTATGGTGAGCTTTTAATAGGCACAACCTACCCGCTTCCAGCTTTACTAACTAGTTTGATGTAGCTCTTGAAAAACTTCAGAGTAAACATAAACTAGCAATGGATAAACACGCTCAGGGAGGGAGCAAATGGTTCACCCATATTATCCTCTAAATGTAGCTACAGTTAGTCGCCACAACTTATGCAAACCAATAAATAGATTTTAACGAACTTTTCTTTGATGTTGGTTCTAATTCAATAACCTTGCTGAACGATGATTAAAATACTTTAAATAACTTGTTTACAGAGTATTCTATTGGTACCTTAACTTTTCATATAAATCATTCAAGGCTTTAGGCACAAAAGGTCATGACCTTAAACATTAATTATTCAATAAATAAATACAATTTTCTTATAAAAAAAAATTCATTTAGGTTCCTAAGAACCTAAAATTTAGTTATGTAAAAAAAGATTTACTCTAACATGCTTTGTTTTTTCATTAAAATTCAAAATGCCGAAAAGTAGCGATCTTTGTGTTCATAACTGGCATCTTTACCTTATTTTTTTTGTTAATGATATTCATGAAAACACAAAAAATTTTATCTGTCACGATCATAAACCAATAGATAATATTTATTCAAACAAATTTATCTAGCATCAGTGGCATCTCAAATAACTTATTTTAAACATATTTAGATCAAAAGTCTTGAAAATAATAATCGCTCGAAGCAGCTGGCACATTTCTACACGTATTTAAGTACTAAGAATTAATTTTTCTCAAAAAACAGTAGAAATATTAAAGAGGTCCTTAATGCCGTGGGGTCAGTTGAGAGTATGAATTCATTCAATTTCAATCAAACAGTTTTATGAATAATTAAGTTGAATTGATAATTCATTTTATGCTGAAAAATGGTTTTTAACGAACAATTGTTTTCATTTTTAATGAAAACAATTGTTCGTTAAATGGCTAATGCGAAGCAGTATAGGGACAAAAAGTCGTCAATTAGCACATATTGGAGCATAAAAGTCGCGACTATAAATAAGTAAAAAAAAAAAAAAAAAAAAAATTAGTTGAGTTGTAAAAAATTTAATAAATAAGTCAGAAAAAACAACTAAATACTCGATAAAAATGATTTTTAAAGTTGTGATCGAGCACTCGACCAAGTTTGGACATAAATTCAACCCAAAATTGCACAGGATTTCTCGCGACCCGATAGACAAAACTAAACGGAGTAAACAGAAAATTGTTTTTATTGGTATTCTATAGTTCTAGTCTGAGAATAAAAAAAAAAAACAAAACAAACAAACAAGATTGTCGAGCGCGAATGCGAGTGTCGGTCGGTCGTGCCTCTTATGCATTGCACCGAGAGTCTCGGTTTCGGTTAGTAATATCGGTTTTAGTAAGAACCTTTTCTATATCTGGTTCTTGGTCTAAAAGTGACACAACTTGTTTGTAATATTTAATATTTTGTTTGAAAATCAGTTATATGTAATAATTTAATTTAAAAAAATTATCGAAGAATAATAAAAATAACTCATTTGTCATTATTTACTGAAAAGATGTACACTGATCGAATGTCCTCGATTTATTAATGATGTTATTGATCGAAAATGTTCAAAATTTGAATAACTTGAATTGTTGAATACTTTGTTACTGAGTAAATTTTTGCAATCGTTTATGAATAACTGAATTCTTTGTTTCAATAAATGGAAAAAATTTCTTTGTATAATCCTATAAAATAAAATGAGACTTATAGCAAAAAAAATATCGAACAGAACTTAATTGCAGATTGCAAAAGATATGTGAGGAATTAAGTGTTGTTATTATTTACAGGTTAATTGCAATTAAAATTTCCAAGCATTTTCTCATTGAACTTCCTTTTTTTAAAACTAAAAATAAAAATTATCATTTATTTACTTTCAAGATTAAAAGTTTGATGGCGCTTATTAAAAATTCAGCACGCTTGCGCACCAATTGAGACTAGTTTTCTGTTTCAAAAAACAGTTATTTATTTATTTATTTAAAAAAACTTTTAATTTAGCTTTCAGATCAATAAAATTATCACGATCGATACCGAGACTTTGAAACCGATACCGAGACCGAGAACGAGACCGGGTAAAAATCTCGTATCGTCTCGTCTCGAACAGCCCTACTCACACAGTATATTCTGCATACTCAATGATATGCAATCACCTACATTGTGTCTAAATCCCATTTTAAAAATAACTAGGGATACCTCGGCATAAATGAGCGAAGATTAATGTAACTAAGAATATTAATAAAAACTAAAAAAAAAACCTTCATAAGCCCTAATTGCTGATTTTATTTATAATTTTTTTGTTATTTTTAAATTTAACAGCGTTATGTGTTCACCAAACCCTCAAAGCTGTTTAATTTTTAGAATGGTATCTCATTTATAAGTATCTTTTTTTCGGCGGAATTACATGACATGACACAACGAAAAAGTGGCCGACTTTTTGACTTTTGCCCGTAAGGTAAAAGATCAATGCTCGGACACTTTTAAAAGTGGTACCTATGCCCGAACAGCTGTAAAAGATACGTTATTACTCAAATAAAAAAAGAGTTAAATGTATTAAAAGTGTAGAATAAATATTCTCCTATCGTTTTTCTACCGATCTAAGTTAATTCATAAATCGATTACAGCATAAAAAATAGTCAATGAAGAAATTTAAAAAAATTTTCTCTTCTTTGCTGTAAATTTATCAAAAATGGTTCCGTTCGGCTGGACTTAGCCTATCAGATTTTTTAGTCAGACTTTTATTTTTTCACTACATTACACTGAATATCGTACGTACGGTAAGTTAAGATTATTACGAAGATGTTAGGATCGAAAAGTTATCTTTAATTATTAATTTTTGTATGAAACTACCCTGCCCGGATAGAGGAACATACTTTTTTTGCGTAAGCCCCAATGCTCGTACGCTATTAATCTCTATAATTCTAAGGTTAAGTTGGCTTCCAGCAAGCACATCAGCTCTGGTAGGAAAGCTTCATTTTTTACAAATATATAAAGCAAAAACATCTAAAATGTGAAAATTTAAACAAAAAATTGTGTATTGATATCATCTCTACCAACGAAATTATTTTTAAAAGTGAAAATAATCCAATGTTAGTTCTCTGGATACAATAATAGTAGTTAAGGCTATACCGATCCTGGATACATCCCCTCGGAACCCACCCCCGTTCGGAGGGGGTTGAAAGGGTAATAGGGGGTGGGTAAGGTAATTGTGGGGGGTGATTTTGCTATTTGATTTTGAGTGGACCGTTGGTCTATGAGAGGTGAGTTTTTAGGGGTGGTTTTACTATTCGATTTTTGGATTGACCTATTGTCTATGAGGGTTGATTTTACTATTGGTGAAAAATGATTACCCACCCCCGTTCGGAGGGTGTTGAAAGGGTAATAGGTGGTGGGTAAGGTAATTGTGAGGGGTGGTTTTGCTATTGGATTTTGAGTGGACCGTTGGTCTATGAGGGGTGGGTTTTTAGGGGTGGTTGTACTATTCGATTTTTGGATTGACCTATTGTCTACGAGGGGTTGTTGAGAGATTGTTTGTCTCTGAGGGACGGTTTTACTATTCTATTTTTAGATTGACTATTTGTCTATGAGAAGTTGATTTTGAGTGTGGTTTTACTATTTGATTTTTAGATTAATTGTTTGTGTATGAGGAGAGGATTAGTAATAATAGAGAGAGTGAAAAGAGCTCCGACCAACGCTCTTTTCTGTGAGATACATCCTTACTTGCTTTATCTCCCCAATTTACTCTCTTTATTACTTACGAGTTTTTAAATTGACTTATGTACGTTTTAGTTCTGAAACCATTATCACATTTTTCTGAACGACCATCAAGTTTCATTTTTTCGTACTTGTAGTCATACTTTTTTAGAGGTTCCTCTTTTTTCACAGATTCTTTTGAAAAATCTTAACTTTTATAATTTTTCTTCGAATCATTAGATATTAAAGGGGTTTTTGAGAGTTGAGTTCTCTTCGCTCCATGATGAACAAATGAATGTATAATGTTGTGAACTTTTGTATTTATACATTTTTAAACAAGCTTTCGAACATCTCCCGACATAGGATTGTATTGAACAATACGATCGTGAAGAATAAGACAATATGCAGCAGTATTAGCAGGGATATTTTCTCTAGTTTCAAATTCAAGTCTAATATCAACTGGAGCATTTTTCAAGGATTCATCTTGTTTAAAACAATCAATGACTATAAAGGTCATATGTTCCTTAAAATGTTCCTTTGTTATAAAAGGTTCAGGATCTTTGTTGTAATAAGAATTTCGAAATTTAACGAACATATCATACAAGATAGAGTATTGATTATGACTAAAATCAAGATTTAAATTACCATAAGGATAATATTGTGAGTTGAGATAGAGTTTAACATTACTAATATTACAATGATCAAAATAGCTTGCATTATTACCTTTGTGATCTTTACGATTAGTTTGAAAACTTAAAATAATAAATCTAGGTTTCTCTAACTGATTAGAAGTTTTAACCGTCCAAACATGACGATTAGAAGTTGGAAGCTGGGGATACTCATAAAGTTCCCATGTTCTAAAACTCATGTCAATCGATTGATTTTTACCCAGGATATTTAAAAGATTAATTTTGAATTTATCAGATACAGTTACATAGGGCATTAACCATTCAATTCTTTTCAAAACCAGTTTAAAATCTTCATATTTAACCGGTGCTTCTGGAGTCGCTGCTGCCACGTTAACTTGTAAAACAGCATTCGAATCGTTTCTCGATCGAACGAGAATGAGTTCATGTTTCATATTCACAACAATTTTATTGTAATCATCTGCAAATCCAAAGAGCATGTTCAAAGGTATAACAATATCAAAGTTACCTTCGTTATCCGGAAAATTAGAATTGTTTTCAATTTTCCAACGATTATTTTCTAACATATATTTTTGACTTTGTGTAAACGATAATGCTCCTTTCATAGTACATGTTATACCAGGATTTTTACATTTATCAATCTCTATACCATTTAGCTCATAACGAAACTCCTCAAACAGATGACATATAGCGTTATTAACTAATTGCGTATTGCTTAAACGAGTACCATTTTCAGCAGTAATTTTACCACTAATATGCAATAAGCTTTGCGAAGGAAGAACACACAGGTCCTGATGTTGAATGGATATTCGAATCTCATCGGTATTTTTATACTCGGAGATTGTATAAAGCTGATGAGTATGAAACTCATAATTTTTTACGGATTCGTCGAAGATGATCAGAGATTGAATACTTAGAATTTCGGCCATTGCAACAAAAAATTAAGCAACACCACCACGAATGACTTTTAATCCTATCCTTTTGAGAAAACTGAGGTTTTTTTGTGTTAACACCTTGACTTTTCGATGTTGACTGATTGACGATTTCCATGTTGATTCGTTTATATATTTTTTCTTTGAATCATAAACAATACCCATTACAAAGATTTAATATGAATTCTAATAGTTATTTCTTCGTCCTGAAAATTGACCAAATTTCCGTCTTGATCAACTACACGTAGTTCTAAGTCATCAATACTTTTTACTGTAATGGGAAGATAAATAATTTTCACAGGTACTTCAATAATTTTGAAACCAGGATTCACTCTAGGGAAAAACTGATGAATAGTATGAACTTTTTGATCGTTTAAATATGATCCACCGACAATGTTACACTCCATCCTAACAGATTGTACTTTAAGAATACTTACAGGTAAGTCTGATTCGTGCTTAATGTTTTTTTCGAGAATTTTCGTTAAAAATCCCAACCATAAACCTATGGAGTCACTCTTTGTAAAGTCAATGGATTCGCTTGACTTTATAACAGCCTGTAATGTATTATTATTTGGTTTCAAACTCAAAGTTATTCCTTTTGGAGCGAGTTCTTTTTGCAAAAATTTTTCTATGTCAACAATGTCGTATGCACCAATAGGAATAGTAATTTCAATATTACCGATATAAAATTTGTTTTTATCTGTATCGATATTTAGAATAGAATTGTAAGTTAAAAACTCAACCAATCCTAGAGAATAATTTTTATCAGGAGATAATTCAATTGGTGGAAAATATCGAGATGTTAAAACTGATGAATTGCCACTGAGTATTAATGACAAAGTTCCATCCATGACAGTTGGAATAACAGTGAAACTAATAAACTTGAAACTAAGCTTATATAGTTTCAAAAAGAAATTTTAAACACAAGTGACCACAGTTGTATGAGCCAAAATCTTGATATCTATCATAATTATACTTGATGTTTGATGCTCTTAAATATAGCATGAGATCTATTGATGGTTGTAGGTCACCAAAACTATCGAAATAAACGACGTTATCTCCTCGCTTCTTGTATGCAACCCAATGAGTTTCTGATCCTTTGGAATCATCAAGATTTAAAACCGCAGACTCGTTTATGAGAGGTCCTGTAGATGGTAAGGAATCTCGCATGAATACTCCTCTAAAATAAGGAATTTTTAACTTTTTAGCATATTGAATGATATCCCAGTCTGCTAGTGCCCTTTTTGGCAATTTCAAATTTTCTATGGAGATTTTTTTTTTTTTTTTCAAATTCTTACGTTTTAGTCCATAACCTGTTTGTTGATGTTTAAGATACAAACCATAACCTGATTTATAGTTTTTAAGACACATTCCTTTACCGAGAGCTATAGCCTCCATTTTTTTATTATGTCTTCGTGCCTCATCCAACTGTTCTTTAGCTGAATGATAATCATTGACAGCTTTTGTTACACCAGCTGCACCACCTGCCAGTGCACCTGTCGCACTTAATCCAGCAAACAAAGGTATTAACCACCCACCAATTTTATTTTTTGGAATAGAAAGAATTCGAGGAAACTTAACTTTTTTTTTCCCACCAACACCTTTTACAGTCTTTCGAGCTTTTTTCAAAGCCTGGCGGATCAAAACCGAAGCTTTTTTATCTTTCGACTTTACCACTGATGCAGCTTTTACTATTTTATTGAATGAAACACCCATTCCTAATTTATTTTTTATCTTCATCATATTAGCAACAGCGTAAGCAGTTGCCTTTTCACTCAAACTAGCGTCTTTGGCTAAAACTCGTCTCCAAGCTTTATCCGCAAGAACTCGATCTGCTGAGTTTCGAAGCTCAATTTTATTTGAATTTTGTGAATAAGCAATGTCGTGCTCCTTGCAAGCAGCGTCCAATGGGTTAATACCCGTGTCTCCTCTGGCAAGTCGCTTTTTTAAATTTGTTCCTGGTCCACAGTATTAGGATGTTCTGAAAAACTCGACGTTAGGCGTCGCTAGTGTAAACTTGACTCGGCTCCCAGCAGTTTTGCATGGGAGCTGACGTATGACTGTGTGTATCGGTGAGAGATTCCACACGAACACACACACTGATACATCTGCTCCCATGCAAACCCTTAATTGTTCAGTCATTGATTAGTCTACAACAAATCAACATGAATTTTAAAGAACAAAGTTCCAAGTTACCTATAAATAATTTTGATTCTGTAATGGAACAAAATAAAAAAATCAAACGACACGGTAATTTACTTCCAGACAGTATACGAGCCGTTTTTTGCGGACCATCAAACTGTGGAAAAACAAATACCTTAATGTCTCTAATTACTGAGCCCAATGGTGTTCGGTTTGAAAATATATACCTATACTCAAAGTCTCTTAATCAAACAAAGTGTGTGTATTTGAAAAAATTATTAGAACCATTAAAAGGTATACAGTTTTTTCCTTTCAGTGAGCACGATGAAGTTCACGCTCCAAACGACACTCTTCCAAATTCTATGATGATATTCAATGATATAGCAACTGAAAAACAAGATAATGTAAGAGCTTTCTTTTGCATGGGTAGACATAAAAATGTTGATTGTTTCTATTTATGCCAATCATATACTCGTATACCTAAACATTTAGTTCGAGATAATGTAAATGTGTTAGTAGTATTTCGACAAGATGAACTAAATTTAAAACATATTTACGATGATCATGTCAATACTGATATGGTTTATAATCAATTCAAGGATCTGTGCTCAACGTGCTGGAATGATAGTAAATATGGTTTTTTAGTCATAATCAAAGATGATCCCATTAATGATGGTCGATATAGAAAAGGATTTGACTGTTTTTTAATAAATGCATAAAACTTTCAATACGTCTATTCAGTCGTCATTTATACATCAAAGTGTTTACATGAAAGAGTTACAGAAACAAAAAGATATTCTTCATAAGCTTGTAAAAGCAAGAGATTCTATTAAAAAAAAAAATACAAATTGATAAAATATCAAAAAGCTGATGAAGAAGATGTGTTAAAAAAGACTTTTCAACCAATTGTTGATCCTCTTCAAAAAATTGCGTCTAATATCATAAAAAAACCAACACTCAAAAGTGATACTCAACAAAATATTTTATTCAAAAATGAAAGTGAAATTTATCAACTCGAAAGTGTATCTGAAAAACCAAAATTAGATTTTACTTTTCCAATACTTGATGCAAATGGTTCTAAATTTAATCTTCCTTCATTTAATCATAGTACTCCAGTAAAGAATTCATTTAAATTTGGTGAGAATGAACTAATGAATTTTTCTAAATCAAGTTTAGATGAATCTATTATAGAACAACAAATTGAACCAAACGTTAGCTCTTCTGTTGTTGTCGATGATGATTACACTCGACTTATTAAAAAAAAAGATACTACAACGGATCAAATCTATGGAGTAAAAGTTAATCCTAATGGTAACTTTCAACTAGGTAAATTACCAATTTCATTCACAAATAATAATATTGTTGTTGGTAATAAAAAATATCCAAGGACGGTTGGACTAACTGAATTGATTGTTCTCAAACGTCAACCTATTGATTCTGTAACAAAGAGTGATAAAGCAAATTATAAAAAAATATTAGAAGAATCGGGAGCACATTTGAATAAAAAAGGAGACATGCGATATCATTCAAACAGTGCTAAATACAATGATATCATTGCTACCATGTTTAATCCAAGAGGTAGTGGTATTTTATCAAAGTTGAATACTGTTGATAGGAAAACTTTATCATCATTCAAGGTTGCCAATAGACACTCAGTCATTGATTATAAATTTTGGGATGATCCAAATGAATTAGTAGATCGACTTCGTTTACTTGTAGCAGAAAGAAATGCTGGCAACAATAATCATGACAATGAAATTTTAGCTATCATTGAGGAACTTCAAGAGGCTAGATATATTAGATTCTAATTCTTATGTTTTCTATCAGTATCAGAATGAGTGTTGACGTGTTCGGACGAACTGATACAAAATTAGCTACGGTGACAGCTCCCCGAGGTGCACCTGGTATTGGTTATAAACTTACCCTAGATGGTCAGTATGATATCGGTAGAAAAAGACTTTGTAATCTTGCTGATTCATCAAACGAATACGATGCAGTAAATTTACATATTTTAAAGAAGCGAATGATGGATAATAATATCCAAATAACAGAAGATTTAACAAACAATTTGGAAGCTTTGATTCTTAGGCTGTCACAAGAGAAAGAAAATTCAATTGTAGAAAAAATATTGAAGAGTTTTCAAACTGAGATTGAAAAACTTGCTCAAAAGTTGGATGAAATTTCACTAGCAATCAAAGATGGGACGAAAAAGAATCGTTGAAGAACTTCATAAACCTGCGCGTCGTAATTATACACGTTGAAAATTTGATGTTAGAGGATATGATGAAACCTGGCAAGCGGATCTCGTTGAAATGATACCTTATGCTCGTGAAAATAAAGGTTATAGATATATGTTGACTGTCATAGATGTATTTTCAAAGTATTCTTGGGCCGTTCCTACAAAACGTAAAAATGGTGAAGATGTCACAGAAGCTATGGAATCTATATTAAAACAAGGGCGTGTGCCTAAAAATCTGCATACAGACCAGGGTAAAGAATTTTATAATTCATACTTTGAGAAACTCATGAAAAAATATGATATTCATTTATATTCTACTTATTCTAATCTCAAAGCTTCTATCGTTGAACGATTCAATCGTACCCTCAAAAGAAAAATGTGGATTAAATTTAGTTTGAATGGTAACTATAAATGGTTGAACATGTTAAGTAAACTTGTTAAGAATTACAATAACAGCAACCATCGAACAATAGGTATAAAACCTATCGATGTTAGAAAAGAAAATGAGACTGAAGTATTGAAAAAATTTTCACATCTATGTCGAGTTAAAGTAAAGAAACAAAAGTTTAAAGTAAACAATAAGGTACGAATCAGTAAAGCCAAACAAATTTTTGAAAAAGGATATACACCCAGTCGTCAACAGAGATATTTTCTATAGAACGTGTAGGTACATACGATCCAGTGATGTATTATCTCAAAGATTATCAAGACCAACCAATCAAAGGTTGATTCTATGAACATGAACTACAAAAAGTGAAGTATTCTGAGGTATATCTGGTGGAAAAAGTATTAAGAAGACGTGGTAAGCAGGCATACGTTAAGTGGTTAGGATTTGACAGTTCTCACAACAGTTGGACTGACAAGAAAATTTTATAAAACTTGTATCCATCATTGTATGTATATTCATTTCATCGTTAGACCTTCTCAACGAAAGTCATTATGTACAGTAATGAAAAAATTAAAAAAAAAGTACGATTTGAGGAAGATCCTCAAATACGTACGATATATCACTGGTCTTATGCTCACAAGAAGGCACGTCAAGGAGAGTGGGAGCAAGCAGCTCGTGATAGAGAACGTTTTTGTTTTAGAATCAAAAGAGTTGGATTAATTATTAACTCTATTTTAGAAAAGAAATTACTTGAAATCAAAAACAAAAGTTATTGTAAAAAAATTGAGTGATTTTAAACATGTGTATTAATAAAAAATGTATTTTATTTAATTTGTAAAAAAGAAATTTGTATTAAATAAATGATTAGAAAATAAAAAATTGCTTCATTATTTTATAATCCTAAAATTAGATAAAAATATTCAATTAAAATTGTTAAATAAATAAGTAAATGATCAAGAATTAGATTTCATTATTTAGTTGCAGTTGAGTAAGGAATTTGAAATGAAAACACAATATTTAGATAATTTTCAATTTATTTTAAAACTTTTTTTTTTTTTTTTTAACATAATCACATTTTTATGACGAGTATACATTTTTCTAGTTAAACTATTGATTCTATATAATTTCAATATTAATATTAATTTCAAAACTATCAAGTGGTTTAATGAGTATACATTTTTTCTAGTTAGTCTATTGATTCTATGCAATTTCAAATTTAATTTTAAAACCACCAAGTGGTTTAACTATTAACTTGAGTTTATTTGCAGCTTCTTGGAGCTGTATGTATTCAGTTAAGTTTTTTTGTAAGTATTTGCAAACATTGGTTGGGAGGAATATAAACATCCCACCATCCAACTCAGCCTCAATTTTCTGTCCATATCTTTGAGTTTCTAAGCTCTACAACCATATAAGAGCGAGTTACATCTAAGTCTTTGATGCTTGTTGCTTTGTCTCGGCAACCTGCTTCATTGAGTTTTGTTAGATCCATCGAAAACAATAGAACAGAATTTTTTTTTTTTTTTTTAATTAAGAAATATTTCAAAAAAGTACTTTGTGATATTGAAATAATGATGAGAAAATAAAAAATAAAAAGTACCTTTAAATTTTTTTGCTGTAGACGCTTCCAACAAGTTTAAGTTTCGTTTGAGATGTCTTGGCTGAGTGTGACACTGATGAATGAGTTCTGCTGGGTGATGTGGTTGTATTTCAAACGTTTCTCCCACCACCTCTTTCTCAAAAAGAGTGGGGAGAAGACTATCATTATCTATATTTACAATAGTACCCAATAAATCCAAGTCTTCTTCGTCTAGTTCATTAAATTTTTCTTTATTGATTGCCTTATAGTGACCCCATGGTAGAGTATCGGTACGTCCTGGGATCAAGTATCGTTTCTCGTCAGCTGGATCTAATGCAATCTTGTTAACCTTTTCAGTTTTTACAATATGATCTCTAGAACGGATATTACACTGAACAACATTTTTAATTGTTTTATCGATGAGACACTTTTTAAAGTCTTCAGGAACAATGACTAACTTTCTAACTTCTTCACTTACGAAGCATGACTTTAAAAGACAACTTTTAATACCTTTGGCTTTCATAATAGGTTTAACCCCTTGAACTTGAATATTATAAAGTTTACTGCGAATCCCTATGAATTCAGTAATGATTTTACCTCCGCATTCGTCTTTCATGATACCTACTACTTTTTTGTTGCCCGGGACGATTCCAAATTCATTGTCTATCGAATAGTTACTCGTATCAAACTCTTTAGGATTTTTTATAATAACATCGTATATATTAACGTTTTTTACTTCATACAGAAGGCTGTCTGTGTCTGTGTACAGTAATTTGGCCTGATCTTTTAGATTTTTCTTCATGAATTCATAGTGAAAATCATATAACTTGATTTTAGAGAGGTCTAAAACAGATAGACCTACGTATATAGGTTTATCCATGTAAATGTCTAACTTCCTCATGTGAACTGCTACCAGCTTATCAAAAAAAATTGTGCAGCGTTTGAATGCAGCATTTGAAAGCATAGCATCAACACCATAACGTCCATCCCATTTATTACCCATTTTAATTTCCTCATGGTTTCGTTTGTTTTAAATGGTCTTCCCTAGAAAATAATAGTTACAGTTTTACATGAAATATTATAAATAGTTATAATAATTTTACTACGAACCATAGACTGCATTAATCATTAATTTGAAAAAGAGAATATCAAACTCTGTGGTAGCTGCTTTTCTCATAGCTGTGTTATAATCTACATACTTTTTAAGCCATGCTTTTTGTTCAAATTTTAAAGCTCTATGTATTTTTTTGAGTATCATTCCATTTTTTATTGCTTGCTTCAATGCTCTATAGTGTATAACGTATCGATTCTTGTCTGTTAATTGTGTCATTAATCTCTTTTGCGTGGACCCTGGAGCTGATCCATGTTCTGGACAGAACGGTAGATCTTTGTGATCATCGTGATACCTTTCATTATTAGGACATTCTAAATCAACTTCAAGAATGAGACCAATACTGCTCTCATCGGGACATTCTTCTAAATTGAATTCGTCAGGATAGTCATCTAGATCAATTTCCTCAGGGTTTTTTACCCACTCAAAGTTTTTATAAGGAAGCGGTTGTGTCATAGCCCATCCTAGAAACGAAAAATAAGTTAATAACAGTAAAAACAATGCAATAATAATCATTTTTACCATATAAATTATTTATATCTAGAAAAATTATGTATTTATTGTCTTTATTGGAATTATAATTTTCTTTTCCCATGTAAATATTGTTAGCCTTAGAGTATCTGTTCGAACATTGACTCACTCCTGCTCGAATACCTACGGTAAAAATGTATTTTATTCAAGTTTATTAAAAAAAAAAAAAAATTAAAGATCTTTTTACCTCTCTCAATAAACATTAGCATATCAATGTCTTGAAGAAGTTCTAGTTCAACTTCTGTATGTTTTAGCATCGCGTTCCAAGTCAACGAGGGTGTCGTTAAAAAATGAGCTGCATCTAATTTATAATATTTCATACATGTCGATCTAAAGTTTTCAAATATACACGCAAGCAACAAGACATCTGTTTTTAAATATACATCTGAATAACCGCCTAAAGTCTTGTCTTTGTTATACATACTCCACACTTTTGTAGCATGTTCATAATCATCATTGCTTATTTGACTATTTGTCAAAGTACTTGCGAACTCTGACGGAGCTGGTAATTTATTCTCTCGTAGCTGTTCAAAACTTTGTATGTACTCATAAGGGAAGACTCCTTTTTTTTCAAAAGTTTAGTATCTGTAAAACCATCTTTGGCAAACTCTTCATCCAATATTTCAAAGTTTTTTGCAATCCCAGCTAATTTTTCTAATGACAAGGGCATAAATCTAAATGAATCAATGAATCTAAAACTAAAATCCATTCCTTGAACATATTTGGTGAAAGAGATATAACGTTCTCCATTCTGTGCTATGATTCGAACGTTTCCTTTTAAAATTTCATCATTTGCAATTTCTTGGATGAGAAAGTGTGAATCATAATTTGAAAGGTTATGTAGTATTATTAGAATATATCTAGCGTTTTTGTAGAAAAGGTTGCAAACTTGATGAGCAGTTCCGCGGTACCTGCAATTAAATTAAAAATTTTAATGTTAATAATAATAATTTTTTTTTTTTTTTTTTCTTACTTTGAAGTAAAGTGACAGTGATCTCTAACCTTGATACAATCTTTAGTAAAAGGTTTTTTACATATATGACATTTTTGTGCTCTCCTAAAGTTTTCTTTATCGCGTGATGTAAGCATCATAGCCTCATTCGTAGAGAATACTTTTTGAATCTTTGGACACAGTTCTTCTAATGATCTTACAAACCATTGAGCAGGAGTCTCTTGATTTTCTTCTTCTTGTTGATAACTTCTGTAACCATTAAGCTCATTGCTAAAACGATTTTTCACGTAAAATCCAATACTATTTGCTTGATGTTCTTGAATTTTGACGGACTTTCCGCTAACTGATTCAGGATGCACTTCTATTTTTTGAAGTAGACATTCTATATCACTATAAATAGTAATTGGTACCCACTCTGCATAGTTAACATTCTTAAAAGAAAGAGTTGCTTCAGCTTCATTTTTAGGTAATGTTATTTTACATTTATTAATGAGTCGACAATCCTTTTCATGAGTATCGAGCTTATTTTTTTCATGAAAAAAGTGAATACATCTGTCACAAACATAGATTTTATGGCCTGTTTTAGAGTACTGTCTCCCAAGAAGTTTAGGTAAATTTTTAATCCAAGTATAATGATAATTAAAATTTACCGTTGAGTTCTCGAGACTTTTTTCAATATAATCATCAGCATCTTCGTCAATGTAATACTCTTCAGGATAAACTATCAATAAATGATAGTGTTTATCTTTCTTCTCTGGAGTGAGATAGTGAGGGTAAACTCCAAATTTATCATTTTTTTTTTTAAGAATATAAAGATGTATTGAAATATTAGGATTATTTTTTTCAAAAATTTCTACTTGTTCGGGTGGTGTTGGGAATGACAGTCCTTCAAAGTTGACTACACCTAACGCTTCTTTATTTTGATACGTCGGAAGATAATTAGTATTTCGCTTTTGAGGATAATATGCTGATAAGACTGCCAATTTAAAGCAAAAATTATCAAATTCGTTTCTCACATTGACAACGGCATGTTTATTTTCAATTGATTTAGGTAGTTTGACGTAAGAAGTTTCTCTAATAGGTTCATGTTTGTTTATGTTAATTGTAAGACGAATAATTTGTTTTAAACTCCAACCAGAATCACGTGTCTCAAACTCTTGTATATCACGTTGCAACGGTAAAGAAATTTTCTCATCAAAAAAACGTTCTAGGTTTGACAGAGCAACTACGACTCCATTCTCCGTAGAAAAGTATTTTACTTCGCGTTTAGGTGTATCATCCTTTTGAAGCTCAAACTCTGCCATTAACATAACATTAACATTGATTACATCAAATTCTTCAACAGCTTGTTTAACCTTGTCTTGGAACGGTTTATAAGCATCTACCAAAAAAGAGTCTAAATCTTTATGACCAAGGTTTGATATTACTCCTATAAATAATAGAAAAAAAAAAAAAAAAAAAAATAGAATTATTGAGTTGAAAAAGTTTCTATTAAATAAATAAATAAAATTACCCGCTCGTATACGACGTTCAAAAGCTGAGTCGAAGTCATCATATCGAATATTCTCCTTTTATATATCTAAATCACCACCACCACCAATTTTTATAGCATGTTCAAATTTATGTTTCAATGATATAAGTTTGATTAAAAAAGTTTCACACTTCTTTTTTTCAGGTCTAGTGAGAGATGGCATTTTCTGTTGTACAAAATCAATCTCTTGAATTAATATATTAATCTTATTTTGAATCTCGTTTGAGTCTTGATTATTTATAATTATGTCAGAATTTTCAGTAAAATCTTCAATCAATTCTTCGAACCCATCCAATGGATTTGATGATTCATCATCGTTTTTTTGACTCGTTGATTCACTGTCAATATTATTCTCTTCATGATTTTAATACGAGTTTTCTAAAAAATTTCTAAACTTTTTTTTAATTATTAGAAATTTAGCCAACAAATCGGTTTTATTTTGTACATTGATGTCTGTCAAAATATCAATAGATAGTTCTGCTATAGACAACCACCCCTCAATAACATTGGTTTGAGCAAGACCTGAATTTATTGACACGATTGCATTATTTAAGTGATGCAAAGTATCTAAAATGGTATCCATGGTTAAATTTAGTTATTACTAATCACTAATTTTATTAAGTTAAAAATCACTAATTTTTTATTGAATAACATAAACTTATTTTTATAATTGTAAATCTTCTGCTACTTAAATGTTTATGAATTCATTATAATGAGAGATGATACACTTGAAAGAAGGAGTAGAAAACTGACCGATGAACACGTACTGCATTATATTTTATCAAAGAATGAGGAGGAGAGAGGGAAATAGTTTAGGATAATAATAGGAGGAATAATAATAATAGCTTAGGATAATAGTTTATAGGAAAAGAGAGGGGGAATCACTATAAAAGAAGTTAAAGTCTTACCTATCCATCTAGTTATATTGAAATTGTTTAACAGTGCAGATCTAAAATGCAGTTTGTTGTAGACTTTCAAGGCTTTCAAAAATCTAGAAACGACTTTATTGTGAAAGAGTTGGCTATTTTCAACTTAGACGATTCTACTCTACCGCTGGTTTTTACTTTTAAACCACCATTTTCTTGGGATAATTTAACAGCTGAAGAAAAATTTACTGCACGTTATTTGCAAAAGTGTTTTCATTGTATTCAATGGAATTATGGTGAAATAGTTTATGAACAATCAACAGATGTATTGAGAAAATATTTAGATGGTGCAAAAAAAATTTTTACCAAGGGAAACATGAAAAAGATTTTTCTTCAAAAAATGTTACCCCAAACGTAAGTTTTAATTACATACTTATTCTAATGATTATTTATTTAATTTAAATATCAATCGTTTTTTCTTTTTTTAAATTACAGACTAGTAATAGATTTAGAAATCTATGGTTGTCCTTCTCTCAAAAGTCTTGGCTGTTCTAAGGATGATTTTTGCTGTAATCATAAGGATTATTCACCTTTTTTTAAGTGTGCTGCAAAGAACGCTTCTAAACTGAAGTCTTGGATCAATGTTAACAAACCTCGAATAATAGATGACATAGATGAGATTGATGAAGGATGTAATGATTTTTTAAGTTCTTCACTACGATCTTTTTCATATTTTTCATGAAATTGTAAAGATCAAATGAAATTTTAAATAAAGAGAAAGTAAAAAGGAGTATAAAATTGTTTATTTATTTATTCATTATAAGACATTGGTATAAATGTATGCACATGTGTGTATGTATGTATGTGTATAAAATAGTTTTAAAAGCAATAAGTAAAAAAATAGTAATAATAATAATAATAATAATATTAATAAAAGTAGTCTAAAAATAACGCTAAATATATATATTTTTTTAAATATTGATAAATAAGTTCATGTATAAAATAGTTATAAAAGCAGTCTTGAAAAGTATAACAAAAATAGTGTTACAATAGAACAAAAAAGTATAAAAATAATGCTAAAATAGTTTCAAAATAGTATGAAAATTAAAAAAAAACTTTAATTATTTATTCATCTATTCAAAGATATTGATAAATATGTTTAAAATAACTAGAAAGCAGTTTTTAAAAGTATAACAAAATAGTGTTAAAATTGAATAGAAAAGTATAAAAATAATGCTAAAATAGAAAAATAAAAATAGTAATAAAATAGTATTAAAATAGTACGAAAATTAATAGTTTTACTTACTTTTTCTAAAACTTCTTGTTGAATTGCAAGTTCTGAAGTTATTTTAATATCCGATTTTATGCGTATATTGTTCTATGAAAAAAAAAAAAAAATTGAATTACAAATAATTAAAAAAAGTAAAAACAAAAATTTTACCTGATTAAGACTTGACTTTTCAATGGCTTTCGGGTCCGAAAAACTCATTGTTAAGGAAGGAGTGATTTTCACTTGTTTCTTTACAGTGTTTTTCTTCTTGGTCATCTTTTCTGCGGTCGCCTTGACCGCATCTATGAATGGTGAACCATCCGCTGGAAAATTAATTTATTCATTTTTATTATATTAATATATTCAATGATTATTGATGTTATTATTATTATTTTTTTTATTACCTTGCTTTTTTTCTGCATGAAATCTTAGTATTTTAATGTCTTCAAGCATTCTACTCAAAATGTTGAATATTCCACATGATCGTAGCCGTACTAAAATAAAATTATTATTATTATTATTATTATTATTATTTACAATTGTTATGAATTGATTTAAAATTACTTACTTTGTTCTAGTACTGTCTTCAATTCAGAGTCAGCTTTTAATTGTTCTGCAACTGAAAAAAAAAAAAAGTTATTTATATTTTAGTTTATAAATATAAAATAACTTACTTCTTATCCTATTTTCACCACTTATCGACTCGTTCAGTTTTATAAGATCCCTTTTAACTGAAACAGAAAATTTTTTTTTTTTTTTTTTTTCATTAATTTTTAATATAAGTTAAATAATTTGTTAGACTTACTTGTGTCAAGTTCTTTATTAATTTTTGCCGATGTCTTAGCTTCATCGTCTGTAACTAGAAAAAAAGTAACAGTTAAAAAAAATTTAAGTTAGAGTTGAATTAATTTATTCATTTTACTATACCTTCATTTATCTTTTTATCTACTCTGATAATTTGATTATTTATTTTCTTTAACAATTTATTGAATCCTTTTTTGTCAATAGTTTCATTTTTATTAGAGGCTGACGACAATGACGATCCTGATGAATCAGACGACGAGGAACCAGAGGACGACGATGATCTTGATATACTCCTTGATCTACTTTGATCACAGTTTGCAGATCCTTCCACACTAGAATCTAAATTTTCACTTTTTTTTCTGAGTCCATGTTCACAGGAGTTATAACAAAACTAAAAATTTGTTAACTTCTAAAAACTTTACCGACACAAACTTTCCGACGGACGACACACAACTGTGGCAGGAAAATCATCTCGCAAACTTTATAATAAGGCAAATTGAAAAAAGAAAACAAAAGCCACTGCACTATGAATCCCTTCCATAGGACAAACGAGACGGAAATTTTATCCAAAGACAAAACATTTTAAAGATCGAGCTACTGTTATTCGTCTTCAAGCGATAAGACGACACAGCATCCTGTATCGATGTCTTGAATTTTGCTCTATAACGAGTTAAAAAAAGAAAACAAAAACTATTCCATTGTTCACTATGACATTTTCCACGTGACGGGTGAAAAAAGAATTTTATCCCGAGACACAACATCCTGTTGGTTACCATCGAGATGATACAACTCGCATGCACATGATAAAAATTACTATGCAACACCTCAACCGGCATCGTGGCACATGCATTCGGAGAGAGGACAGAACTTTCAGCGTTCATTTCTACCATCCGCACTCCGTTACTTAGCTAAAGGCGCTACGCGTGCACGCAACGATCGAGAGCGAGAGAGTGCGAGGATACACTCGCACACTATACAATGCTGCTGCAGCCTGCAGCTACCGCATATATCGACTATACCTTGTAACGTTGCTGCTTTTGCTGCCGCTGTAGAGAGTGCGAGGATACACTCGCACACTATCCCATGCTGCTGCAGCCTGCAGCTACCGCATATATCGACTATACCTTGTAACGTTGCTGCTATTGCTGCCGCTGTAGAGAGTGCGAGGATTGGTTATTGGTTATTGGTAATGAAAGTTGGCCGGGATGCCTTTCGGCTCAGGGACACTGAGCTTTCGCCATTGTATCCTTATCCCCCCGGTTAAGTGGCCATGTTTCTAGAGCCTTTTAATTTTTGCTCCAGAAGGGACCTCTTCCCCCCTATAATCCCAGTCTCCTTTACATAGCACGGAAGCCGGTAGGTGCAATGCTAAGCGTGCTATGGGTATAGTAAAAACCCACATCGTATCTAATCCGTCGAGCCACCGCGGCTCCGAGTGCGAGGATACACTCGCACACTATACCATGCTGCTGCAGCCTGCAGCTACCGCATATATCGACTATACCTAGTAACGTTGCTGCTATTGCTGCCGCTGTCGCCACTAATTCATACTCAAGAAAACAATCTAATATTATCTAATAATTATTTTTCACCAATAATAAACCACCCCCTCTCCCCCCAAAAAAAAAAAAAAAATTCCTTATAGACAATCGGTCAATTAAAAAATCGAACAGTAAAATAATCATTTTTCACCAATAGTAAAACCAACCCTCATAGACAATAGGTCAATCCAAAAATTGAATAGTAAAACCACCCCTAAAAACCCACCCCTCATAGACCAACGGTCCACTCAAAATCCAATAGCAAAACCACCCCCCACAATTACCTTACCCACCCCCTATTACCCTTTCAACCCCCTCCGAACGGGGGTGGGTTCCGAGGGGGTGTATCCATGATCGGTATAGCCTTAACTACTAATAATTAGTATTTTTTATTGAAAAATTACGAAAAACGTATTGAATACTAAATAAGAAGTTTGTTTAACGATAATTATTACTTAAATTTTTTTTTTAATAAGAATTATCAGTTTTTATGTTTATTTCATCTTACATTACTGATATACGGGCACTAGTACAGCACGATTTAGCTTACGGACGGACATTGGTGCCTAGACCATCTTATATGTTCGGATTAAGGAACAATTTTTTTTTTTTTTTTTAACGTTTTTATCTTATTAAATATTGCACTAATCAGAACCAATTTTTTCTTCAATTCTTCAGATGAGTTTAATATAAAAATCCAACCTTTACTTGCTTTTTATAAACTTTGATTTTAAGCGATAAAATTGAAGAAAATCACGAATAACCCCCGAAATCTGTCCGAGCATTGGGTCTTTTACCTAAGTTAATTTTAATTTTTATTAAAATAAGTGAAAAAATTTTTTGAGTACAGCCTCACAATCGTTAAAAAACAAATGACTGGTTCATTTCAAGATTGCGTTCAAAAAAGTTATTTTACTCTGTGTTTGTTCTAAAATTCGCCTTTCAAAGTTCCATGAAAATCGGTTGATTAGTGCCAAATGTTGACGAAAATCTACCACCAATCCCTGAAAAAAGTATGTGTAATTAAAGGAAGAAAAGAATAAAATTTTGTAAGGTCCGTTGAAAGAATAATAAACATTATAAATCGTATTGTTCCTTACATTACGAATAGGCCATGAACATCCAGTTGAAAAATACTGTTCGTATCCAGTGCGTCTCTTGATAAGACTACATACTTGAAAATCAATAGGCGCAGTTTCGATGGCCCCCTCGAACCTTTTAAATAAACCTAGGGACGAATTATATGTTCATATTACTCATATGTAAAATTCGATAAACTTATAAATGATATTCCTCTATTGCAGTGTTCGAAGCGTCATGCACAAGTATCTCGAAAAGAAAAACGAAG
The DNA here is from genome assembly GCA_038277355.1 of Encarsia formosa. Lineage (NCBI taxonomy): Eukaryota > Metazoa > Arthropoda > Insecta > Hymenoptera > Aphelinidae > Encarsia > Encarsia formosa. The sequence goes on along the minus strand of CM076184.1, from coordinate 37,497,464 downwards.
TGAACTTTGACAAAATCTTTAATCAAATGTTAGGTAAGTAGTGAACAACACAATTAATAAATTTCATTTCATTAATATGTGATTGGAGTGTATATATTACGGTTAAAGCCTGATTTCTGGTGAAAGCTAGCTTTCCCCGGTTGATCGGTTAAAGTTGTTTCAAAACAAGAAAATCGGACTTTGATTAACCGGCGAAAACTAACTTTAGCCAAGGAAGGTTGGCTCGAAAAAAAAGTTGAGGGTAAAATTTAATATTTCTATTGCTCGAATAATAGTAAAATTTTTTATAAACTCATTTGTTTTTACATGATTTACAATTACATTTCGAATTACAGAGCATACCCGCAGATTTGCACTTACATCTTCTAGTGATGCATTCTTGATTACAGTTGCAACGTGTGTAACCCTGTCCTCCTAGAATCGATCGTTCTGTTGCTAGTTGTCTTAAAATTTTTTGTTCAGAAGACACTTTATCCTCTTCAATAAGATTCGCGAGACAAGTTGTGAATTAGTTTCTTGAAAACATTTATTTCAGCGTTACTTTCTCTTTTTCAAGCTTATAAATATCACCATCAACTTCAACAACTGTCATTAAAATATTTCCGGCGTCTCCTCTATGAACATTGCAAACGAGCACTCTGACACTATCACCGACTTAACACTTCGGAAATTTTAAGTTTGAATGTGAAACCATGTTTTGAGCTTTTACTCCAGTGTTTTTTTTTTTGAAGTCAACCTTTTTTTTTAAGCAAAGCTTTTTATATGAGGAGTGAATCCGTAAAAACCGACCCAAAAAAGCGACACCACGATATAAAGATATGTATGAGTATGTATATGTGTATGTATGTATGTACGTATGTATGTATTTATAGTATCGAACATCGCCTAGAATATAGCAACCCTAGGAAAAGTATGTTTTAATCATTTAAAAGGAATAAAAATAAAAACTATTGCTATAGTAGCAGTATACATATGTCTCCTGGAGAGAGTATAGATAAAAATAAATTCTGAAAGATGTAGAGAAAAAAGAGAAAAACTAAAATTAAATACTCTTCTTTATAAATACTATAATATTAAAATTAATGAAAATTAAAAAAAAAAACAAAAAAAAACAAAAAAAAAAACAAAAAAAAACAAAAAAAACAAAAACAAATATACTAATTTTAACTGAAACAAAAATGAAAAATAATGAAATTAAGGAAGTTCCAAATTTTACAATTATTGCTAAATTTCAAAGAAATAACCACACAAGTGGTGGAGTAGCTATTTACAGAAGTAATATATTCGCTATGTGCGCGACTGCATCGCTACCTAGGAAGCCCAGCAGATTTTCGGTCGAAGTATCGATTTTTCAGGCCAAAACTAGATACTTCGACCGAAAATCTAACAGGCTTCTAACAGGCGTCCAAGACACCTTTTTTTTTAATATTTAATATTTTACTGACAAGAGCATCATCATTCTCATGAACGTCATGATTTTCTTTTTCATTTTCTTCACATATCTTTTTAGAATCGGATAAATCTTAAAGCTTCTGACCAATGAGGATTTTGATTTTGTTTCATCCACGTCTTTAACATTTTTTGTACATCATTATTGGCCCGTTCAACGCTTCCTTGAGACTGTCTACGTCTAGACTTACCGTGAATTTTTTTAAACCCAGGTCACTCGTTTCCAGTTCATCTATGATTTGATTTACGAATTCTTTTCCGTTATCACACTGTAAATGAAATACTTTATTTGAGTTTTACTTAAAATTAATTAAAAGCAAATTGAATTATATTACTATGTTAAACGTTGATCTTTTTGGTGTTATATGTTTTTACAAAACTTACCTTTTTTGAGAGGAAAAACCAACTCTTCGATTTCTCCAAAACTATAAAAACGTTTCAGTTGTCGACGGTGTGATTGGTCAATTTAGCGGCTAGCTTTGTTTCTTTCACATTATTTAAAAAATCATCTTATTCGATTTTACTCATATAAAACCGATTGTTGTCTTTCAAGGAGACTAAATTTTTAAATTCATCGTTAAATTTTAACGACAAGCCTCAGCTAAAGCTAACTTTAACCAGCTTTTTTGGATAAATCTAGCTTTAACCGGTTAAACTGAAATTTAACCAAAATTGGGCTTTAACCGAAACATATACTTCAAAAATTTGTGTTTATTCAAAAATTTTTAGTTTAAGTGCAATCTAGAAGGCGATAAGTTTCCAAAAATAGTATTTTGTTAAACAAAGAAAGAAATTTAAACAATTCTTCATTGCGCGATATGCCCTCGGCTTCGCACAATCAGGAAGTGCTCAACTTTTTTTCCGTATATAAAATTCTATTTTTCTCCATTTGATGTCGAAAGTACGCTTATATATTATAATTCTTTACTAGTATCTATACCTCGCTGCGCTAACGCTTGCTCGGTTGAATTCATAAAAATTTTTAAACTCAAAACATTATATTTCAAGAAATTTTATAAAAAAGTTTTTTTTTTTTTCATTTTTTTTATTGAAATATACGGGCCCATTACAACAAATTCATGAGAATTTACATTAGATATGAAAATAGTAATAATAAGTAATATAGCTTAACAGGTTTAACTTAATTAGTTTCGTACATAATAGTTAACAATACTATTTGTTGGTATATTTGTACGCTAATATTCACTATTTAAAAGTAAGTAGTAAAGATTTCATAGAGTTTGCAAATAAGTTAGTGTCTTGAATCATCCTGTATTTATCATCTGGATTGTTCCAGCCATGACGTAGACGCTAGCTAGTTAAGTGTTTTATTTCATTAGAGTTTGTAAAGTGTTCTTCTAGAATGAAATGACGTTTCGTAGAATAGATTCTGGGTTTGAATTTGAATATTCCGTTACCAGGCATAAAGTTTTTATGAACATATTTGTGTATAAAAATCATATCATGGTACTTAATATGGATACTTATGTAGCGATTTAGCTGATGGAATATTAAATTTTGTAGCAGTGTCAGCGTAGTCATATGATACGTAGTTTAAGGGAGTGTTCGTTTTATAGGATAAAAACCATAAAAATTTGTGCTGAATTTTTTCCAATCTTTAGGTATGGCATTGATATTGTGGCGACCATATTATAGATCCAAAGAGGAGGTTTGGTAGGATTTATAGAGTTTGACTAGTGTTAGTGGGTTTTTAAAAGATTTTGAAGAATATTTCAGTATGCGGAGTTTATTAAGAGATTTAGCTACCGTAGTTTGCAGGTGATCATCGAAGTTAAAGCGATCATTATAGATGATGCCAAGATCGCGTATCTTGGAGACTCTGTTAACGGGGATATTCAGAATAGTATAATTATGTTGAATTAAAGAGTGGCCTGTATAGAAAGATATTATGTTACATTTTTTTATACTAAATGGTAGCCGATTTTGTAATGCCCAGATTTTGAGTGAGTTTAGATCTTGTTGCGTGGGAACAGTCGGACTGATTTTTTATGAATCGGAATATTTTGACGTAATAGATGGACGTCACGGATAGAAGAAAAGGACGGATCTTAGTTGTTTGATACTTGCCAAGACGCTTGCTGTAAACTGGTAAGGTTGTGTTTGGGTCGATAGATTCCAGTATTTATGTAATTATAGAAGTGTTGTAGGAGGTCAGGTTCTTGAAGAATTCTTTCTTGTCCTTATCATTCTCGGGGGTGGTCTGGTTCAGTTCAGGAATGTTGTAGATAATAATGTTTTTCTGTCGACTAATTCTTTATTCTTGTTCAATAAGTACTGTGGAGATCATTGCATTAGGATTGTGTACCGGTGAATTTTCAAATTTTTTGTTAATTTGAGAGATACTATTTTTGAGGTTAAAAATTTCGTTGGTGTTGTCTGTAATTCTTTTATCAAAGGTAGCCAGGTTTTCAGAGATTATGTCAATCTTATCTCCCAATATGTCACTCAGTTGTTTGTTTTATAAACCATTGTTATTGTTAGAGAGACCTGATCTTGGTGAGTTGAGTATTTCATGAAGTCAGAAAATTCTTGATCATTAAGGTCATGGCATGAGGATTACCACAACACTCAGCAATAGAGCCATCGTTGTTTATGTGGCAGCGTTTTATGCATCCTGAATGGTATCCCGCTCCACAATCAGTGCAGAAGGTAGCAGCTGATATTGATTTTTGACTCATGGCCGCACGGCCAGGAGGGCAATATCTACAATAGATAGGTTCTAAAAGGCAACTTTCATCTTCATATTCTTCAGGGTGATGTGGTGATGTTCTTAGTGATCGTCTGGTGTTGATATTTCTGTTTTGAGAATTGTTGTAAGCTCCTTGGCCACGTAAGTGCGCCATTTGAGGTTAGTTTGCGTTAATTGTATATGTTGGGAATTTGCCGGAGAGACACTTGATTTTTAATCTTTTTAATGTATCGCGGGTAGTTATACATAGTTAAGATAAATCACTATGATGAATGTTATATAGTTTAAGTGAATTTTAGTTAATAAGTTTATGTGAGAGCGTGGTTAAACACTATATTGATGACGACATGCGCCATTTATCTGATCTGTTATTTTCAATATTTTTACTAAGATTTCAATAATGTAATTTAAAATATTTTAATTTTAAAAAATTGTCTACAATGAAGGAATATATTTATTTGTAGAATCTATATATTTATATCTATAAATGTATAATTGAATTTACCGTCTTTATATTAGAATAATAAAAATATATATGTTACGGCTTGGGTTCCATTTTGGCTAAAGACTGAATGAAGTCAACTGTAGCTGGAAAAAGCTATGAGAAAAAATAGAAACTTTAATTTATTAGTAAAAAAGAGAATTTATTAATAATTATATTTTTGAAATAATTGGTTTAACCACTGAACTTTTCTTGCATTTTTTTTTTTTTGTTTTTTTGTTTTTTTTTGGTAAGGAATACAGAATTTGAGAAATAATAAAATGGCTTCTTGAGTAGCATTTAAAAATTTTTTTTTACAGCTCTTGAATCATCCGGTTTTTTCCAATTTGAATATGAGCTGTGTGCAGAATATCAAATATTTCTTCATTTTTAATAAAGTATTTAATTTGTGTTTCACTTTTTTTCGAAGGAACAATTAACTTTTCTCGTCAACCTATTGAAAAAATGTCGAAACGTTGCAACCTTCGGCGTTTCATGTCAGTTGAACTAGTGGCTAACTTTGCTTGTTTAACACTGATTAACAAATCTGAATATTCATCTTCACTAGTATAAAAACTGTTTGAGCTTTTTAAAGCCACTAATTTTTAAATTTCTTCACTGAATTAAGTTTTGAATTGAAGATATTCTTCAGTCATTTTAAATATATTTTTAAAAATATAGAAAAATTTTAAAAAGAACAAAAAGTAACGATCTTGTACCTTCAACTCGAAGAAAGCGACTACTTTAATTCGATTGCCATTAACTAAGCACTTAAATTTGGGCAAAGTACACCAGACGGACATCGAATCGTTTCCCCTTTCAAAATTACCCCTCAGAAAAAATGGCCGCTGTCCTATAGGTCAGGAAAGGAGGTCAGCCATTTTTTCTTAGCGCTAATTCAAAAGAGGGAAACGATTCGATGTCCTTTTGGTGTACATTACAGCGTAAACTGGGCTGTGCAACTTCAGCCGGCTACAGTTAGCTTTATCCGAAAGGACTTGCCCCGTTGTTGTTAGCTTTAGCCAACAGGCCTAGGCTAAAGTCAACTTTAGCCGACTAAAGTCCGGTTTTTTACTGTTAATACAACTTTAGCCAAAAACAGAGGCTAAAGTTGACTTGAAACAACTGAATATGTAGAGATGATTATATTAGTTACTGGAAATGGATCATATCTTTTAAAAAATGATGATATTTTTCTGAGATCCTCTAAATCTTTCGCCATTCTATGCTTTTTTGAATATACGTGTTGCTCAGTCGTTGCATAAGAAACATTGCAAAAATTCTCTATTTCATTACACACTTCAACTAGAATTGTCATCGTTAATACAAATTTAGCAAAAACACTTTCAGCTTAGCCATGACCGTAATTTTTTGGAAGAGTCTAAAAGTCTTAGACAAAGTCGATATTACAGGCGGCAGAGCTCTTTTTCAGCCTCCGTTCAAACCATATTTTTTGGAAGAGTCTAATTCACTATTGAGTAAACAAGCTCTTCCCCACTCATGTTTCTTCTGGGGCTTACATCTTTGAAAGTATAGAAAATTAAAATAATTTTAAACAGTACTTATACTTTTGACTTAACTTAATATTGTAAAAGTTTTTAGTGTACGAATTTTTATTTACTTGAAATGGTTTGATTTTTAAAAAGTAAATTGTCTTAAGACTAATGTATGAAAGATATACCAAAGCGTATGTAGGTCCGTAAGACGTTTTAATTGCAAAAATATTAATTTGAAATTATGCATTAAATTATGTTACTTGTTTAAGATAAAAAATAAGAACAAAAAAAATATTTTTCAAGTTTATTTGTAGCTGAGAAAGAAAATAATAATATTTTTTTCGCCAAAGTCGTAATTTTTTTTCAATTATTTATCAATATAACAAATTTATAACATATTTTTACTTCTTAAATAAATGAAGAAAGTCTCTTTTATTAAAGATATATTTAAAAAAAATGAGAATACATTAATTTCAAACAATTTTATGTATCAAAATTTTTGAATTTGTAACAAAAAGTAAAAAATCGATTGAAAAAAAAATGATTTTTTTTATTTTTCTAGAATTTAGACATGATTTTGCATCGTAATTGTTTTATATTAGGCATGGGCAAATTATGAATAAATGAACACTTCCATTAGTTATAAAAGATTAATAATTACTGATATTAGTATGAATAAACTACAATCATCGGTTGCCCAGAGCACTCTAATGTGCTGGCGATTCGAAAGTTGAAATAAATTAAGTAGGACGAGGAGCAGGGATGGGGTGCATTTTTAGAAATAACAATGCAACTATTAATTTTTTACTTTTAATTGTTGCTCGGGACACACGGTAAGCGAGGTGTTATCGTGGCGACCGGAGGTAAACTGACCTTGCGTATAGCAGACAGCGACGCAGCGCCACGGTCAGTCACTCCGCGCGCTAGTATTATAGAAATTCAAATTAAGGCTAAGCATAATCAATTTCAATTATTAAAAATAATTAATTCAAAAATAACAAAATAAATTTATCAAAACAATAAGTAAAGTCAGTGTTGATTTCCGACACAATACATTACGATTCCCTTCTTTCTAAATGCTACACTATTTCATAACAGTAAATTTTGTTTTACATATTCTTATTCTTCAAACGACCTTCGTGGTTCTGTTACAAAATTTTGATTTTTCTCAAACTTACTGTCTTCCCCTTTTTCCAAACTGCAATAATTACTTCTAGTAATTTTATTCACATGCTTTTTCGAAATAACATCATCATCAAATTTTACTTAGTAAGTAATAGGAGATAATTTTTTTATTATAATTGCTTCAGATATGAATTTTGAATAATGCCTAAAATTTTTTACAAAAACATTTTCACCTACGACAAAATCACATTTCCTCTTACCGTTTCTATTTACCATTTGCATATACTGATTTAAATTAACTTATCCTTTGACATTTGGTTTCAACAAATTAAATTTACATCTCAATTCCCTCTTAAACATTAAAAATGCAGGAGATCTACCTGTAGTTTTATGATATTATAGATAGATCTATAATCGAATAAAAACATTTTAACTGCGTCATCTAGCAAATGACCATCTCGCACTATTTTATCTACATTTGATTTAAAAGTTTTAACAAAATTCTCAGCTGCGCCGTTTGTAGCTAGAAAATACGGTGGTGAGAAACGATGTTTTATACCAGACGCCTGAGAAACATTTTAAAATCGTCACTTCTATACTGGTCCATTATCAGTTACAAGATGTTCTGGCAAACCAAAACGTGCGAACCAGCATTTAAAAACAATATCAACCCTAGTATTACTTTTCATGTTGTAAATCTCTGGCCACTTCGAATGTGCGTCTAACTCAATAATAAACATGCTACCTTGAAAAGGTCCTAAAAAATCAGAATGAATTCTAATCCATGGCTTACTGGGCCATAACCACGGTGTCGATTCCACTTTTGGCTTTTTTAAACAAATTTTACAACTGTTTGTCAAATTCTCAATTTCCGTATCTAAATTTGACCATCATAAATAATCCCTCGCGAATTTCTTTATTTTAATCACCCCCATATGAGATACGTGTAATTCAGACAACATCCTCCCTTTCAACGATTCAGGTATAACCATTCTAAAACCCCATATTAAACATCTCTTCTCAATAGTTAATCCGAGACGTTTATTATAAAAATTTGTCTCAATAATATCTAAAGATTTAATCTCTCTCAGCCAACCTTGCTGTAAAAATTTCATTACTCTACATAAAGTTTGACCTTTCTTAGTTTCGTCCGCAATACATTTATAATCGACCGTTTGAATATTCTCTCCGAAAAAATTTACACTCGAAATTTCGCTATCGAATACAGGTATATTATCTTCAATAGGAAATCGCGATAAAGCATCAAAATTACCATTAGCGTGTGATTTTACAACCTCAATCGTATGTACGACCATTTCATCACAAATTTTCTAAAATTTGCAGTTAAGGTCTTAGATTTGTCTTAAAATGAAATATGTTACTTCTTATGTTGTAAGAAAAAAGTCCTACATTATAGTTTTTCCAAAAAATTTTTTTTTTTCGAGATATGCGATATTAAAGTTTTGAGGTAAAATGATCAATTTTTTGAAAAATAGAATTTTTTTTTCAATAACAATTTTTTTTTTAAGCAATTTTGTGCATTTGATAGTAAATTCATAGCTCTTTAAAACTCCGTTTGAATTTTTGAAAAATTTTGAAAATTAACCAAATGGCAGCCATTTTTCGAAATACCGAAAAACTTGATTTTCTCAAAAACCTCATTTTTTTGCACAAAAATTTTTTTGCAGATTAAGGAACTTGTAAGCAATGTTTTCCATAAAGTCTGGTTTCCGCAAAAAGTTCATGGCAGTTGCAGGAATTTTTTTGTTTTTCGCTCCTGATTGCTTTGGGATATCGACGCCATTTTGTCATCGTGGAAGGCTCTATATATAATTTTTAGTAACGTCATATTGTAGCTGAAGTCAAGAGCTTTTTAACGACACATAATTTTATATGAAAATATCGACTAGAACTAAAATAACAAGCATTTAAAATTTTTTTTTGATTTTTACTCATCAACCGTGGCTGGTCAAATCGAAAAAGTGCACAGGCGCATTTGTGACTAGTTTGGATCGTTTGGAATATCAAAAATTTTTTTAAATACTTGTTATTCTAGTTATAGTCAGTATTTTCATATAAAATTATGTATCGTTAAAAAGCTCTTGACTTCAGCTACAATATGACGTTACTAAAAATTATACATAGAGCCTTCCACGATGACAAAATGGCGTCGATATCCCAAAGCAATCAGGAGCGAAAAACAAAAAAATTCCTGCAACTGCCACGAACTTTTAGCGGAAACCAGACTTTATGGAAAACAATGCTTACAAGTTCCTTAATCTGCAAAAAAATTTTTGTGCGAAAAAAATGAGGTTTTTGAGAAAATCAAGTTTTTCGGTATTTCGAAAAATGGCTGCCATTTTTTTAATTTTCAAAATTTTTCAAAAATTCAAACGGAGTTTTAAAGAGCTATGAATTTACTATCAAATGCACAAAATTGCTAAAAGAAATAATAATTTTTGAAAAAATGGCGGTATTTTGAAAAAAAAAATTTCTATTTTTCTAAAAATTGATCATTTTACCTCAAAACTTTAACATCGCATATCTCGAAAAAAAATTTTTTTTTGAAAAAACTATAATGTAGGTCTTTTTTCATACAACATAAGAAGTAACATATTTCATTTTGAGACAAATCTAATACCTTAAATGCAAATTTTAGAAAACTTGAGATGAAATCGGTCATACGTAAACCTACTTAAAAAATAAGCCCATCTCTGTAATCTACTTTGAATCACAACAGATAAATTTTTACCTGTCCCGAAAATAAACTTTAAGGTCTCATGATCTGTTTTCAAAATTATATTACTACCGTATACATACTGATAAAACTTTTTAAAACCGAATACTATCGCGCCTGCCTCTTTATCTAGTACATCTCTGTGTATTTCGACCTACGGAATAATTTTCAATGTGAATGCAATAGGTCTTTTGGACCCATCTTTAAACATATGTGATAAAACTGCTGATCAATCATAATAACTTGCGTCACATCCCAAAATAAGCTGTTTATTCGGATCATACATAACTAGTATTCGATCTGACATTATCTGATTTTTAAGCCACTCGATTGCTTTCGTACAATCATCCGTCCATATTCACTCTTTTTTCTTACCTAAATCATACAAAGGTTTTACAAAATTTGTTCTATCTTGCAAAAACCATTCATAAAAATTCAATGAACCCAAAAATGTAAGTTTTTTATTCATCCCATGCTCGTCGCCAATTGTTGTGTATCAGGTATGGGCAGATTATGAATTAATGAAGACTTCAATTAGTTATAAAAGATTAATTATTATTAATATTAGTATGAATAAACTACGATCATCGGTTGCCCAGAGCACTCTAATGTGCCGGCAATTTGCAAGTCGCTGCGTGCTCTTAATTGCTGCGTTTGCACTTTACACATACTTTTACGATACAATACAGTAACAATACTCTTTTATGTTTTTATTTAAAAATACACTTTTCAATAAAATCCGAAAACCACTGATTTTTTTCAAATATCGAAAATTTTACGCGATAACTTTTTACTCGAACAAATAACTTTAAAAATAGAAAAAATGAAATATTTTATAAACCGCTTGGAATTTAAGGAAAAAAATACGGGCAGATTTGGCGTAAAAAAAAGTACATCTCATTAAAATTTCATAAAGATATATTGATTCTTCTTAACCACCGTGGTAGCTAAGTGGTTGGAGCGCTCAACTTCAAACCTTGGGGTAGTGGTTTCGAAGCCACTTAAAAAGCCAGACCTCTCCAGGACCAGACTGGGAACAAGCCACTGTAATAAAAAAGTACCAAGCAAAGTTTAGTTCCGTGTGATGGTGTTAGGGTTGGCCACTAACACATATGTATGTGGTTGATACCCCCCTTATATGGGTCTTTACCTGCAACGAGGTCGCCATGCATAAAAAAAAAAAATTTGATTTTTCTAAGAATGAAAAATGAAAAAAATGACAAAGCGGTTTTTAGCAGTTATCTCTTTAATTTTGAGATTATGTTAAAAAATGAATAGAAAAAAAGTTTTAGATTTTTTTATTATTTACAACTTTTGTAGAATAGTATATTATTTCCAGAGGGACTAAAGTTTGCAGTGGAGGCCCGCTACCATTGCAGCCCGAGATGAAGTCGAGGGCTGCAAATACGTGGGCCTCCTCAGCAAACTTTAGTCTTGAGGGATATATGCACTTTTTTAAAGTTCGTTTATCACAAAAAATAACTTGATTTCCTCCGATTAAAAAACGAAATGTACTCCCGAAGCGCCAGTGGCCGATACGCAGCCGGCCTCCATGTTGCGGCCCGAGCGCTAGCGAGGGCATGCAGTAGGCCAGGTGTGCGTTGGTCGATAGCGCAGGGAGTACATTTCGTTCTTTTGGCTTGCGTCGGAGGGACACAAGTTATTACTTGTGATCAACGAGGTTAAAAAATTTTTTTTTGTTGATTTTTTTATTACCTACAATTTTTGTAGAAAATTTTTGTACTCAAAACGTAGTTTCGTTGAAAAATGCAAAAAACTTTTTTCAACCCTTAAAGCTCACTCCTCAACCCTTTCCGGGAATTTGTCGAGTTGGGATTTTACCCCTTCTCATTTTACGTAATTTTAACTATATTTTCTCGTGGTCGGTTTCCTGTAAATAATGTTTTCAAAATTCAGCCTTCCAGAGACATATAGCCTGGTCTAACAACTGATACTTAATAAAATTTTTAAAGTCTGCATTTTACTAACTGTCGAGTAAACAGTCTTAATCGTCTTTCTGATGAAAACCTTTAACTATCAATTTAGCTTTATAAGTATTATTGCTTTTTCATTTGTAAATCCATTTAAAATCAATTATTTTCTTCTCTTTTGGATTGTAAATTACTACCCATGTTTTATTTTTATTCAAGCTCTCTATTTCTGAATTCATAGCTTCCTGCCATTCTCTAGACTCTCTGGACTTCAACGCCTCCTCAACTGCATTCGGTACATTGTATCTAAATATCACTTATCGATTATGTCCTACAGGCCTTTTTCTTTTATTCTTATCAAAGTTTATTTCCATCACCACCCACGTGGCTCACTCAGAAAAAAATGTCCTGTTGAATGGATTCAACATATGTGACACAATTGTATCTGCAATAAAGCGGAATCTAGTATGCTCCTGAATAAAACGGTGTTATTTACTGTTGAATTTATGTTTCTATGCTATTCAAACACCCACCCACATTATATACTTCAAATCATAGTATATTTCAAATCACTGAATTTTATATAAATATTTCTTGGTTATACATTTTCTTATTCGGACATCCAAGGAATAGCCCTAGATATACAAATTACACGTGAAATTTAGTATAACTTACAGCAACTGTCTCTTTCGCACTCGTGCAAGAGATAGGCTTTTGGTATAACTTATAGAGCGCCATCTGTCGGAGCTTGGACATGCGAATTCAACTAAAAATTATAAGTTTTCTTCGTTTGTGTTAACATCACCACCGCATTAGATGCTCTAGCTAAGCAGAGATCTTACAAACAGAACTTTAAACTTCGCGATTCAAATATTCTTTCCCGTTATCACAACGTAATTTCTTTATTCTTTAAAAATTAACATATTCAATGAAACAACCTGCTGTATTAGCTTTACTTTTAATATAATAGTACAATCAGTTTTTTTACACTCACTATAATCATCGATAAAAGTCAACAAATATTTTCCGCCACAATAATCGGTATTTCTTTGTGGGCCATCCAAATAGGTATGGATCAATTTTAAAATCCCAGCCAGTTCTGTTCTCTCATTATCAAATGGTACATTTGCCATTTCACTCTGATATAATTCGCACATTTCAAAATATCGTTTTCTAATCTACCTGGTAGACCTTCAAGTAATTTATCTTTATATCTTACTATATTTATAGTTAAAATTTCTTCGCTCCCACCTTACTGTCACCTTTATATTATCATTTTACACCGTAAAATAGGTCAAAAAACGTACTTTTAACTCCACTCCAACGCTCGCCCTATTTTGTCTTTTTTTTACTCACTCTATTATTAATTATTATTATTAATTTTTCATTTCCGAGTATAGGGCATATGCCCTATAGTACTTGGTATAGAATGTATACATGTAGTTAACAAAATAATATTATTATGAATAACAGTGATGTAGCAAAAGATAAACATAAAAATAATTGCAAATAACAGTGTATGTAGTAGTAATTAACATGGTAAAAATAAAAGTATATTGTAAATATTAAATAACGTGGTAAAATAAATAACAAAGTTTTTTTATGGAGATCATGTTCACAATATATAACATTTACACTAAGTGATACTTTGTATTAAAATCTGTAGATAATAATGTTAAAGAAAAGAATTCACTGCACTAATTACACTGACGCTCGTGTACACATTTGCTTGAGAGTAGCAGGGTTCCTCTTTACGTTGAAACTGGGTGTACTGGCAGAAAATCCTGAGTCAAGACATTACCATAAATTAGTCTAAGTGTGTGCCTCTTTACCTCTTTCTTACTGCCGTAGTAGGTGGTGATACAATAGATCTGGCAGAGTGAACTATAAAGGGGGCAGTATCATCCTCAAATCCTCAATTGTTGCTTTGACGAGTCACCTATCACAATCACGTTCAATTAAGGCTTTCTTCAATGCTCCCTTGAACTCGAGGTTACAAAAATTGAGCGAAAGTTATTAAGGGAAATATTTAATTGATTAATAAAGGACCCTCGATAACAAGAATTGCGTGATAAGTGAAGTACCAGAGGTGGACGTAAAAAGCGGGGCGATCTCCGGAGTAGTTCAGGCCCAGGGTCGATGTCATACTTTTCGTAAAGGTAGAGAGGTAGTTTACTGCTCAAGACTGAGTAAGTCGATGGCTTACTTTCAAGAAGGGTTGCTGAAGCTTGAGCTTGGATTAGATCAGGCGGCCGAGTTTTAAGAAACTGGATGTACGAGTCGTGCACGTCGTAAAGGTCTCTTGGGTGTAATAGACCACCTCCTTGATGAAGTAGTCGTTGCCAAGATCGACATCGCGACAATATCTTAAGGTTTCATCGTTGGCCAGGAATTCTTGCCTAAGTTGCTTAAGACGCAGGACTCGAGTTTCTGTTAACTCGCGAGTCAACCTGGCTTCTTTGGCTTCAAATTCTTCGAAGTGACTGGGGATTCGATTCCAAATCTCAGCTTAGAGGCTAAGGGTTTGGGCAAATGAATTTGATTTATTCATGTTGCAAAGTTTAAATAGATTTTTGAAAAGTTAATTGAATGGATAGAATTATCGAGAATTATTCTAGGCTGTACAGTTGAAAAAGAACATTCAACTGGTTAACTGTTGGCAAATGAAAAAGCGGCGTTCAACTTTGTCTATAATTTTTTATTTGGGCCGCAAACTTTCTCAGAAACCTGCGGATTACTATAAATTAGCTTAATAAGTTTTGAAATCAAGTTGAAAAGCGGGCGTTCAACTTACAAACTTATTAAATTAAAAAGCGATCGTTCAATAAATTGATTGAATAAATTCAATGGCAATTTTAGAATTATAAAGAGGGTGATTCTAGTAATACAATTGAAAAGTGAGAAACAACTCTGTAGCTGCTGTTGTTGAGAATTGGGTGTTTAACATGGATGAAATGAAGTCTTGGTTGATTAGTTATAAGTTTATAAGTATTTAAAAAGCGGTCATTCAACTAGATTAATCTAATTTTAGGTCAGGTCGCTGAAAAGCAAACGTTCAGCAGGGCCACCGGCCAGGTTTGGTTCTGGCTAATTAGTCGAAAAGCCAGTGTTCAACTAAATTGCTCCAGCTTTGAGAGCTCAACGAAAAGCGAATGTTCAGTTTTTTTGAATTTAAAAGGCAAATTCAGTCGTAATAGAATAATAGGGTTGGCAACCAGTACTTTAAAAATATATTTTTTTAAAGTACTTGATTTTTAATGAATTTTAACATTTTTTTTAGAATTTTCAAATCAAAATTGAGCTAGAAAAAATTTAAAAAAGTTTTTGAAACTACGGGTTAATGACGTCATTGACCCAAAATCCCATTAGAAGTGTATTTATATATATTGAAATTTTAAAAAATTTCAACACTTGTAGTTCCTTAGTTTTTTTTTTTTAAAAGAAAAATTACGAGTCGATTATTTTTCGATATTTTAACTAAATAAGCAAAAAATATTAGAAATTTCAAAAAGTTGCCAACCCTATTCTAGGCAGATAGTTCAGGTCAAACAAATTGATAGTTCATCTTAGGTTTAGAATTATGTAGAACAATGCCCGGCGTCGAGTGTCGCTGAATCGATTCCCCGCATGCTCGAATTTTCCTTAGTTTTCGGTCAGGGTGCTTGGTCCGCTTGGTTCCTATGGTCTGCAAGTACGGTGTAAGATGTTATTAACTGGATCTTTCCTAAGAGTCTGGTTAGGCAAGAAAGCGTGCTTGTTGTATCCTATGAGTCTACATCGAGGGCGTGGTGGAGAGATCCGAGACCAGTACCAATTACCGAACCAATTATTGAACTAAATACTGATACATTCATTGTACCAACAATCTTAATTCTTTGTATGAATACTGGGTCATTCGGAAGATAAAAGGGGACGGCCACTGTCGGATGGACCACTATTCAACAAAAATTGGTTTGATCACAGCTGATAAGGTAAACAAACATTCACCCATTATCGTTCATTGTCAAGAACTTATGAAACTCGGACGACTTCTTCTCCCTACCAGATGAAGTATCAAGAATTCAAATCTCTCTGAAATATAAATTAATGTAATAATAAACTAGTGATGCAAAATGACGAGGACGGTCCGGGACCGTCATCGTCCTAGGACGGTCTTGGGACCAAAGGAAAAATCGAGGACGGTCATTTTTCGTAAAGCTCTTGAAAGCTCCAAAAAAACTTGCGCAAGTTCAGCAATTTTTTGTTTTTTTTACTGCAACTGATACTTTTTTGAAGATGACCAAATGATTTATGTAATCATAAATAATATTTGATATTTATAATAGTTTTGTATATATAATTTGAATCCCTCATCTATAGTACATCAAACCCAAATATTTAATAACTTTTTTTTTGCAACCAAATTTGTTTCAAACTGATGAAATTAAGTTATTTATTTATAACCAATTTGAAGATTACCAAATCATTTATGTAATCATAACATTTGATATTTATAATAGTTTAGTATATATTTAATTTGATTTTCTCATCTATAGTACATCAAACCCAAATATTTTACAATTTTTAATAACTTTTTTTGTAACCAAATTTGTTTCAAAGTGTTGAAATAAAGTTATTTATTTAAAACCAATACGTATTGTTAATTTTATATTTAAAAATCAAATTTCATTAAATAAATAATTTTACTCCATCATCTATCTAGATGCAAAATGACTGTCCCAGGACGTCTCGTCTTTGGGACGGGACGAAAAAATTAAGGACTGTCATTCTGGCATACAAAAATGCCAGCTTTTTGCGACGGTCCCAAGACGGTCGTAAGACCGTCCAAATGCCCAGTGACGGGACCGATTTTGAAAAACGTCGTCATTTTGCATCACTACAATAAACCCATAGAGTTTTAAATTAAAAAAAATAAATAAATAAAGAATTATATACTGTTTAGTACTGACGGAGCATATCTACCTCTGTTGATCAAAGAGGCACTATGTCATACTCCGGGCTTGGTCTTTTGCAGACACAGAGTTTTGACGATTCTCGGTATCACCAACATTTGATTGTGGGTCCACGGCACTTGTATTTGCATTGATATCTGCTTGATTTTTCAATAGACGGGTGGTGACTATATCTCGATCATCGATTCCTGGGTGCACTGAGTTTAGAACTGCCGTGACAAGCTTTCTCAGGTTGGCACCTTTTGGTACAGTAAAACCTTTTATTACCAAGCTTATCGAGATAGATTGTTTCATGGAGGATATACGACCTATGCGAGAGTTTAACTCGGCATATCTTTTTTTAAGATCGATTATTTTATGCGCCAACTCAGGATTTAGAGATAGATCGGCAGAGGTGCCTTTTTCATATTCTACCAGCTTTTTGAGGTAAGTTAGCTCCTTACGAACTTCAGCTAATCCTATCTCATTTTGATCAACCCTGGAGACTTATTGTGCAATTATATCAATTTCCTTGAGTTTGTTGTCCACATAATTGAACCGATCATCCCTCGTTGTCTTTATTGCTTAAATTTCATCGAATGAAGCTTGAAGCGTGACAGCTGGCACAGCTTGAGAGTCAGTAGATGGCGTCTTGGTAGTTGATGCATCGCTTTATACCCCTGATGGAACTGACGAGGACCGATTAGTTGACTGAGGAGGGGTGACATTAGCTATGTGCATGAATGACAGTCTTTGCCTAACTTACCTTTCAATGTGAATGTAGCAAGCTTAGCACACGTATTATGGAAGAAGCCAGTTATAGCACTTGTGTATGGGTGCACCGGGCGTGGAATGTCTGAGCACTTGCTGTATAAGTTGGACTTGCCCCCATGATCAAAGTTTGTGAAAGCTATGTATTAGGCAGGCAAGTAGTCAGTGAGGTTTTTTGGTCAGCCGCCAAAATTTAATTCAAATTTTCGTGGCTTGCAAGCAAGTAGAGCAAGTCGTTGTAAGATCAGACGGCTCTGTCGGTAATGTATCCCGCGAGGTGGTGCTGCCACCTCGCGGAAAAATTCAAACTCATTTGTTGCGACGAAGTTTCTAAAGATGTTGTGGCCGAGATTACCTCGAAATACCAATTAAACTGCTAACTGCACGATTATTTATTTAGTAAAAGTGTTTGAACACTGCTCTGTTGTTCAACAACGAAGCTCAGAGTTAACCCGACACTTTGAACAACAGCCCACTCTCCATACACTCTGGTTCAGTTTCAAACAAAAAACGCAGACAATAAAATCACTGTCGGTATCTCTTCTTGTAGTAGAGAGTAGTCCTGCAACTCAGTCTCTGATGAGGAGCCGAAGCGAGCTCGAAACGTTGGACAGCTGAGAATCACTTAATACTGGAAATAATAACAATTTTTTGCAGGTTTTTTCATAGATTTTAAGGTTACTTCGAAGGTGGTGCTGCAAAGGATCATTAAGTGTTCCTTTGTTGCAAAACCCAGAAGTTACACATATTGTGGGTTTTGTAATATTGATTACAATCATATAATGATCCGCACATCTGGTTAGACTGTAAGACCGATATAAATCTTATGATTATTTGTTGTAAGACAGTCAATATAAAGATTTATCTAAATTATTCTTAAAAATGTTTTTTACGGGTTAAGTGTAATTTAATTTTTTGTTGTTGTTGTTTTTTCATCTAAAAGATCAAAAACATATATGTCATAACTGTTCACAGGTTACCTTTTATTCAAAGACTTTTGCGAGAATGCATCAGAAGAACCGATTCCGCAGCTCAGGTTTTACGAGCAGGTAATGTACGAGAGCAATCACATTGATTAATAAATTACTCTTGCTGATCACTGCTAGCATGTTTTTTTTTATTTTTACTAAGGCGCATTAGATTTTAATCCTCTTTCCCTACATCTTGAGGAATTTTGGTACGGGTTGATGACGATATTAACCCGAAATCCCATTAGAAGTATATCTATATATATTGAAATTTTAAAAAAACTAAACACTTGTAGCTCCTTTAATTTTAGTTTTTTTTTAAAAAGAAAAAATACGTGTCGATTATTTTTTGATATTTTAAGTAAATAAGCAAAAAAATACTAAAAATTTAAAAAAGTTGCCAACCCTATCAAGAAAATTTTACTTAGCAAATTATTTAAAATTACCATGAAGTTATTAATACAGTTCCCAATAAAATTTTGTATCATAAATTTTATTATTTTTTATTATTTTTTTTTTTTTTATATGAATTTTTAATTTTATAACTTGCAAGTGGGGGTTCAAGAAAAAAAATTTAAAATTAAATTTTGGATAAACTACTTTGTAAGAAAACAATTATTCAAAGCGCAGAATTCCTGATAACATTAATGAGACATAATTACATTTAATTATTTTCATTTTTTTCAAGTTGATTAAATTTCAAGTTTTGAGTTATCTGACTTGAGGTAATTGTTAGGATCATTGCAAAGGATATCGAACTTTTACACCTATATATGAGTATTCATAGGTAAATATAGGTATACATCACAGTAACTCGGGTCTAACCCAAAAACTGAATCAAGTAAGTCTAACAATTCAAGTTGCTATGCAACTAATTGAAAATAACCGAAAAATTATCGAAATAATTTTACCCACACTTCTCCGCCAAATGTCAAATACGGCATTTCTATTGGCTGAAATTCAGCTCGGGAAAATAATCTATCAAATTTGACAATAAATCAAAATTTTTGCTTTTCATCAACCTTAGTCAACCCAATATAGTCACTTCTTTTAATTTGAACTATATACTCGGTATGATGGCACTAAATAATATAAATAAAGCTCAACAAGTCAATTTTATATTTATCAAACGGTCCAATGCACGCGAAGTTGAAGTAAGGTAAAAAATGCACCAATTCTCTTATTAGCAAGCAAAATAAGTTATTTATTTATCCAACATTTTGGCTAAACTAAACAACCATCTTCTAGAATCTACAATTAAGTTACAGTATATTTTTTTATAATATTCGGCGCAATGACGAGGTTTACAATTATCGATAAAATAATGTGTATCAAAAAACTCTTACGTAAAAATTCTTTTGGTATATCTCCGACATGGAGATCGGTCAGGAAAAACTTGTATACGTTGAGATAGATGTTTATTGAATGTCAAGAAAAAAGGAGCTGCTTTTTATATACAGTAGTGATCAAAATTATAAGGCACCCCCTAAAATTCGTCTGTTTCAAGTTAATATTTTGACTTTGTGCATGCCTGCACGTGTTTAAATATTTTAGTAATCATCTCTAAAAATTTTTTTGTTCAAAACAAGTTCAGTACTTGAAAAAAAACGTTTACTTTATATTAATTCGCCTTTCCAATCAATTTTTATCCTCTTTTAAGCTTAAAATGACTTTTTTTTAAAAAACAGCTAAATTTAGTTCTTTTATGATCTAGATAGTGTTCTGTAAAATTTCTATAAACACCTAAGTGAATAATATATTTTTTTCGCGTTTCTCTGATGTTCAAGTTTATCGAAAAAAATTTTCAAGCTGATTAATAGAAAAATGTTCAAGCCACAAAGAAAAAATACATTTTTTTAAACTTGAAAAAACATTGATTTTTTGTACTTTTACATTGTTTTTCGCTTAAATTTGCTTTTTTTTATTAATTTGGGAGGTAAAAATTATATTAAACTGATATTTGATGAATTTTAAACTAATTCAATTTATCATGAATCAAAATCTTACAGAGAATTTTAAAAAAATATGTTAAAAAACAGTTTTTCTAATACAGTTAAATTTCACAAAAATAACTTCAATTTGTATTTGATTGATTACAAGTAATAGTATTAATTTATTTTTAGAAATATTTATTATATTCATTTTTATTATTTAATATAATATGTTTTTTATATATTTAGTAATTAGTTTACCCTTCTTTAGTACTTAGTTGATCCTCCTTTAGCCTCGAAGCAAGCGCGAACTCTTCGGACCATAGATTCTGCAAGTTTTTTACAGTAACTCGGACTCAATTTTTGCCAGGCTACAGCAATCTCTCGTTTTAAATCTTCCAAATTTCTCAGGTGTTTGTCTTTGATCATTATCTCTATTTGATCCCAAGCATTCTCAATTATATTCAAATCTGGAGAACGTGCTGGCCAATCTAGTATAGGTATTTTATTATCATTAAACCATTGCATCGTTTTCTTTGATTTGTGACACGGAGCGTTGTCTGGTTGGTAATACCAAATTTTTTGACGTCCATAAACCTTTGTTTTTGATGGAAGCATAAAATTTTCCATACTCTCGATGTATTTTTCGCTGTTCACTGTACCTTGCACAAATTGAAGTTCTCCTTTTCCTTTTCCTGACAGGCAACCCCAAACCATAATTGATCCACCACCTTTCTGAACTCTTGGAGCAAGGCAATCAGGATTGTATTTTTCACTGCTGGTACGTCTTATTCGCTTTGGTCTGTTTAAAAAAAGTTGAAAGCTAGATTCATCGCTAAAAAGAACTAAATTCCATTTTTCAACTGTCCATGATAGCTTGTCTTTGCACCATTCATACCTAGCTTTTCAGTTTTTTGCTGTTAGAAGAGGCTTACGAGTTGCGACAGCAGATTTCATGTTCTTCTCAAGCAAACGTCTATTAACTGTTACTCGAGACACTTTTACATTAAGTTCTTCATTTATTTGATTTTTGATATTGTTTGCTGTAACTGCACGATTATTCTTTGCCTTTTTAATAATAATTCGATCAATCCGGTTACTTGTTATTCTTGGCCTGCCAGCGCCACTTTTCACTTTTACGGATTTCGTGCTTTCATACGTCTTAATGGTGTTTTGAACGCAACACCTACTAACTTTTAATATTTTTGAAATTTGACTCTGATTTTTTCCTCCTTTCAACAATCCTATAATCTGCCACTTAATTTTATCAGAAACTGCTTTTCTTCCCATGATGAAAGTTATGCAAGCTTGTAAACATTTAAAAAACTAATTTATCAATAATGATGGCTCGGTCGGTAATGTAGATAAATTCTTTACCGATCGAACAATTATCGCTACTGGCATTCGAATTCTACGAATTTGAAAAATTACTTCAAGTTGAATAAACTCTCTGAAACTTCGAACTGAATATTAAAATTAATGAAAAAGCCAATTCGATAAATATATTGCTTGTAATCAATTAAATACAAATTGAAGTTATTTTTGTGAAATTTAACTGTATTAGAAAAACTGTTTTTTAACATATTTTTTTAAAATTCTCTGTAAGATTTTGATTCATAATAAATTGAATTAGTTTAAAATTCATCAAATATCAGTTTAATATAATTTTTACCTCCCAAATTAATAAAAAAAAAAGCAAATTTAAGCGAAAAACAATGTAAAAGTACAAAAAATCAATGTTTTTTCAAGTTTAAAAAAATGTATTTTTTCTTTGTGGCTTGAACATTTTTCTATTAATCAGCTTGAAAATTTTTTTCGATAAACTTGAACATCAGAGAAACGCGAAAAAAATATATTATTCACTTAGGTGTTTATAGAAATTTTACAAAACACTATCTAGATCATAAAAGAACTAAATTTAGCTGTTTGTAAAAAAAAGTCATTTTAAGCTTAAAAGAGGATAAAAATTGATTGGAAAGACGAAATAATATAAAGTAAACGTTTTTTTTCAAGTACTGAACTTGTTTTGAACAAAAAAATTTTTAGAAATGAATACTAAAATATTTAAACACGTGCAGGCATGCACAAAGTGAAAATATTAACTTGAAACAGGCTAAATTTAAGGGGGTGCCTTATAATTTTGATCACTACTGTATAGGGATCTTGAGTGGAAGGGGTATTGGGGTATTGGGAAGGGGTCCGAAAATTGGTTAAAGAAAAAGGTGTAACAGGAGAGTAAACGAAGAAAGGAGATGTGGTCAGGGGAGGGAGGGGGCACTGAGTAAATAGTAGCGTCGACTCAGCTGCTGATAATCCAGCCACGGCTAACTTATCGGGTGAGCTGAATGCAAATCTCCTTATTTATTTATTAACGCTCCTAATGGGTGAGCAACTTCGGCAGTCGTTTCATTCGTACAAAAAGTGCGATGGTTTTTGTTATCATTTTTCAAAGATTTTTTTTTTGTCCAAACGTCTCTTATAATTATTCTTTAGTAAAACCCTGTCTGAGATATAATTCATAGTATGATCATGGTAAAAAATATAAATACTGCCGAGCAGCAGACGCGATAATCGAGGTTAGGGCGTTTATTTTATGGTAGTTAGATTTTGATTAGCGCGCGTGTACACGGTATACAAGAGTTATTACTATTTGAGAAAATAATAATACGTTGAATTTTAAAAATTGTGAGTGAATAAAGAACAATTTACAGCACATATAAATTATATAATTTAAGATTAAAATACAAAAATTTTACATTGGAATTTTTTTCCTACTGAGCTTTAATTATTATTTGATAGTTTGAATTTTTTTTAATTTCATTTTTATTTTCTCAATAGCAGGTGCTTTCCATGCTTACGCGCGCTAACCAAAATCTAACTACCATAAAATGAACGCCCTAACCTTGATTATCGCGTCTGCTGCTCGGCAGTCAAAAAAGCAGAAAAAGCATAAGAAAAAGCACGCGAAACATAGGTTGTGGAAAGGCTATCATGGCTACAGGCTCGGGCCTACATGCCCCCGTCTGCCGCTGTAGGTAAGCAGTAAGAGTGAGACAGCAAAATTAGACACGCCCACCGCATACGTCACGTCCGGTTAAGTCTACAGAGAGCGCAGGCAGAGAGACCGGATGCTCGAAACTGAAATCGAATGTCCCCTGACTACCGTGAGCCAAAGGAAACCAGCGTTTCGAAAAATGAAACGTTCATAACTTTTCAATGCGGGCTTTGTTCGGGATAATTTTTTTTTTTAATTACTCAGGGGATCATCAGCTATTCCATATGGATTTCAATATGGATTTCCGTATGGGGTACTGCATGGATTTCCATATGGATTTCCATATGGATTTTTTCAGCTGGGCAGATCCAAAGTTGTAAAAACTTATGAATGTAACATAAAATGTAAAATATTAACCGGAGATAAAAGAAATAAATTGGTTTTTATTCCAAGAATAACAATAAGTACAGCAGAAACTTCTAAATTTCCATTTGTGATACATAAAAAGCAGTTTTCATTAGTTTTAGCTTTTGCAATGACAATAAATAAAGCACAAGGTCAAAGTTTTGATAAAGTAGGAATATATTTAAATAAACCATTTTTTTCTCATGGACAACTTTATGTAGCATTATCACGATGTAAAGATCCTAATAATTTATTTATTGAAAATAAAAATTGTTTACAAAATTATATAAATAATGTAGTATAGAAAGAAATTTTTATTTGAAGTATAAAAAATTCATAAAAAATTCATTTGTAAGAAAGAAAAAAATATAAATCATTCAAATGTGAAAAAAATAATATTGTTAACTTTTAATTAAAAAATTTAAGAAAAATATATCTTACTATAAAAAATATTAAAATGAATTTAGAACATGGGAAGAGAATCTAAAAGAAAATCTACTGAAGAAGATCAAAGCAATGACCAAAGAAATAAGAAAATGAAAGAATATAATTTTTTGGATAATGAATATTTGTAAAATAATATTACTGTTGGAGATAGAACTGCGTATTTATAAATATTTTCTTTTGATATATATTTAATTATCCTAAAGCCCAATCGGGCTTTGACGGTGATTTGGTTTTTTTTTAAACCGACTGCCGTGAAAGCCTGCAGGGCTTTATATGCTTTGATTTTTGGTTTGAGGTCAGGACGCTTCAAAGAAAAACTATTTTAGGATGATTATTTCATTTATATTATACATCCCGCGCGTAGCTGATGATCCCCTGAGTAATTTAAAAAAAAAATTATCCCGAACAAAGCCCGCATTGAAAAGTTATGAACGTTTCATTTTTCGAAACGCTGGTTTCCTTTGGCTCACGGTAGTCAGGGGACATTCGATTTCAGTTTCGAGCATCCGGTCTCTCTGCCTGCGCTCTCTGTAGACTTAACCGGACGTACGTATGCGGTGGGCGTGTCTAATTTTGCTGTCTCACTCTTACTGCTTACCTACAGCGGCAGACGGGGGCATGTAGGCCCGAGCCTGTAGCCATGATAGCCTTTCCACAACCTATGTTTCACGTGCTTTTTCTAATGCTTTTTCTGCTTTTTTGACTGCCGAGCAGCAGACGCGATAATCAAGGTTAGGGCGTTCATTTTATGGTAGTTAGATTTTGGTTAGCGCGCGTAAGCATGGAAAGCACCTGCTATTGAGAAAATAAAAATGAAATTAAAAAAAATTCAAATTATCAAATAATAATTAAAGCTCAGTAGGAAAAAAATTCCAATGTAAAATTTTTGTATTTTAATCTTAAATTATATAATTTATATGTGCTGTAAATTGTTCTTTATTCACTCACAATTTTTAAAATTCAACGTATTATTATTTTCTCAAATAGTAATAACTCTTGTATACCGTGTACACGCGCGCTAATCAAAATCTAACTACCATAAAATAAACGCCCTAACCTCGATTATCGCGTCTGCTGCTTGGCAGTCAAAAAAGCAGAAAAAGCATACGAAAAAGCACGCGAAACATAGGTTGTGGAAAGGCTATGAGGCGACTGGTGGCGCTGTATCAATTAGCAGCTCCCTACAGCTGACTCGTGAGCTGACTACAGCTGACTGCGGCGGGAGCCGCTGAGCAGAGCAGCTTGTAATGTGTTATGAGCAATAACTTTTTTATAAATAATTGATTGTCATAGAAAAAACAGTACTATTACAGAATTATTATATATTAAATAAGTGGTAGAATTTATAATTATTAATTTGTTTAATTTCAATAAAAGAGTATGAAATAAATAATCTCTACAGTCTTTCTATGATCATCATCATCAAAGATTTTTCAAGTATTGTGGTGTGCCCTGTGAGTTGATAATGAGGACCTGATGGCTGGAGGTGCATATTGGCAATATTAAAAATATAGTTTTTTCTGAATGAGTTTGTTTGTGTGTGTGTGTGTGTGTGTGTGTGTGTGTGTGTGTCGGGTTGAACTTGCAAATTAATTTTTTATAATCCACCCAACTTGCAAATTGCAAAAGGTGCAATTGCAGCACATAATTTCATTGTCATACGCATTATCGCTTAATTTCATAGAATCATCATAGAAATGTATATGCTCTGAGCCAATACACTTGAACTGTTAAAGTTTTGTAATCATACCCTTTTTCAAAAATAAACTTGATGTCTGAAAGTTTTGTAATCCCACCTTTTTTCTAAAATAAACTGATTTGATGTCTGACAATGAATTTTAATTTTGATTGTAACTGTTACATTCACTCAGGGTGTTAATGATAAGTATATTTAAGTCAACATGAATCAATTATTAAAAATTTTTATCTTTTTTGTTGTCTGTGTGCAAGCTTAAGTTATGTGGCCAAACATTTTAAAATTAATTAATCTAGCTCTTCTGAGCGCGCTTCAAGCGCGCATAGGAAAAAACAATAAGAGTAACCTCAAAATGTACTTTTCGAATATTTTAAAAACTTGTTCACCAATCAGCTCACGAATAAAAATCTTACGCAAGATGGCGATAGCTCTCTTTTATAAAGGGATAAGAAGTACAAAAGAAATAGATAGTTTTGGGTTATTGGGTTATTGGGTTATTGGTTGAGTCTAGGTATCCAGTGGACCAGAAATTATTAATTCTATTAGGCATGGATTTTTAAAGTACGGATGAGCATTTGCTCCGTTATTTTTGAAGTGGATTTAGTTTGTCCATCTATTATGTATGCAAAACGAATTCAAAAGTAGTTCATAACAATAAATTATGTCTATGATTTTTATGGGTTCTGGATAATGATAAAATTATATAAAAGTAATTTTAAACAGAAGAACTAGATATATCTAAGTTAACATGAACCAATCATTGAAAATTTTTATCTTTTTTTAAATCATTTTAAGGTTACTGATGAGTATTTGCTACATTTCAATGTAAATTTACATTAAAATAAAGTTCTGCAATGTACATTTAAAAAATAGGTAAATACTAAATTAAATTTTTTTTTTTTACATATAAAATAGATTTCTCTAGGACTTTTATAGGTTTTGGTTTATGTCGTGGTTTTACATCAGAATAATTGAATATATCTTAGTTATTGTTAAATTATTTAGAATTTGTTAAGTTCGTGAAATAATTTATTAAGACATATTTCAACAATATTAATGATTTATTTATGGAGTTTGGTTTTTTGAACTTGTGGACAAAAAGCAAATACATTTAAATATTTACCGAATTTACGCAATAAAATCTTTAAAAAATACTTTAAAAAAAGTAATATTTACGGCGATTGGTTTTTTAAAAAGGAATCTAAATAAAAAATTATACGCTAAGTATGATCTTTAAAAAATACTTTTAAAAAAGTAATATTTACGACGATTGGTTTTTTTAAAAGGAGTCTAAATAAAAAGTTATACGCTAAATATAATAATCTTTTTTTGAAAATGAATTCATGAAAGAAGTGAAATCAAAAAATTTATTACGGACGACTTGAGGCCGAATTACTTATTATATAAAAATAATTTCTCTTCTAAAAGATGATCATATTATGTTGAATCACCTTCAATATACATAAAGTTAACAATTTTTCAATTATAGCACATACATGAGAAAACACATGCAAATTGCACACAATTCAAACACTTTTTGAAATTACAATATGTTGTAATTAAGTTAGAAATCAACTAAATCACAATGTATGGCTAAACTTGACCTGTAAAAATTTAATATTCTCTGAACTAAATTATCTCGAAAAAAATCATTGATACCTGTATTTTTTAACTTATATTTTGAATGCTCAGTGTGTTTCTTAACAACATATTTTAATTTTTAATTTTAAAAAGTGTTTGAGTTGTGTGCAATTTGCATGTGTTTTCCGATGTATGTGCTATAATTGAAAAATTGTTAACTTTACGTATATTGAAGGTGATTCAACATAATATGATCATCTTTTAGAAGAGAAATTATTTTTAAATAATAAGTAATTCGGCCTCAAATCATCCGTAATAAATTTTTTGATTTCACTTCTTTCATTAATTCATTTTCAAAAAAAGATTATTATATTCAGCGTATAACTTTTTATTTAGACTCCTTTTAAAAAAACCAATCGCCGAAAATATTACTTTTTTAAAAGTATTTTTTAAAGATCATACTTAGCGTATATAAATATTTATAAAAAACTTCATTACTTTATAGGTCTATTGTAGTATATATAGATGAAATCATTGGTCAAAAAACATTTATTAAAAAAAGTGATGAAAAGGAATTTAAAATATTTGAATTCGTTGTAAACAATAATAGTGGAACAAAAATACAATGCAATATTTATGGTAACAATATATAACTATTTAAATATGAAATTGTTTTAAATAAAGTAAATTTCATAATAAAAATAAAATAAAAAAATTAATTTATCAATTTAATTAAGGTATAGGGTATAGCCGGTTGAGGGGGGGGGGTAATTATAGATTATTCGAAAGGGCTTGAAAAAAAAAATTTCAGCACCAACCATTAAAGGGTATCCACAAGAATGAGTTCAAAGGTATAAATAATTTTATGAACAAGAGAAAGTAGTTAAAAATGCACAATAGTAGGCAGAAGGGTAGGTACAATTGTATGTAGAGGGTTGCGTATTAGGGTGAGGCTTTTTTGGGTCATTTTCGAATATCGACTTCTAATAGCGATAGAAGTTTAACTTTATACCTAACTTGAAAGTTTGCGAAGTCTGGACACGCTTGGTTGAAATTTTCTGTTGTACCAAGCGGCATATATGTGATTTTTGTCGTATTTTTTTGCTATTTTTATGATTTTTTTAAAAATCTGCTTAGTTTTCATAAAAATTAAATGTTTTGAGGCTTATAACTCATCATTTCAATAAATATGCATCTAATAAACACCTTTTTACGATTACAGAGTCCAATAGTGTCGTTAATAATTTTGTACATGCCTAGAAAGTCGATTTTTTCACTCATTTTGGCCGTTTTTTAACAATTTTTGATGAATTTTTAAAAATTAAAGAAATGGTCTATCAGAGTCTAGTAAGCGAGATTTTCTTTCTCAAACATTATATTTTTGAAAAAAAATTTTTGCACAGCTCCATTAAGCCCTTAAAAAAAATTGGCGGGCCTAAAAAATAAGAGTATTTTGCGATAATACAATTAATTAACAAGTATTTAATTACTTATACTTGGCGCTCTCGAGTGAACGAGAAAATTTTTTTTTGCATTTTTTACCATACGAAGTAATAGATGAACTTAAAAACTTTTAAACAAATAAAAATTTTAGCCCTCAATATACATTAGTAATGCAGTTACAAGCGTTCAATGATTTAAAAAAGTTTCTAACCTATAAAATAGAGACTTTTTAAAGAGCTTTTGGACTATCGAAGAGAGTAGTTTAGGAACTAAAAAATTATCTAAAGAAAAAGTATATCAAATATAGAATTGATAAATAATTTATACAGCAAGGGTCTTGTAGAATGGGAATTTTCCAAATTTCCATGTCACACCGTAGCAGTTGAGCGACTCGTCAAACTAGTAACTGAAGCATCTAGAAAAACTTGTGGCGAAGAAAACAGAAATGGATTTATTGAAGCGGTCTCTTTATCGCAAAAAAGCTTCTCAAGATTTGATATTAGAAAAACAATTTGAATATAAATTAATTTTATGTACGAATAATTAGATTGTAAATAAAAAATATCCCAAAACTCTAATAAGCTAGTATCAAATATTTACCAAATCTGTTTCGCAAATAATGAACTTTCAAAATTGTTTAATAGTTTTTGTGCACATGAGTATGATTTAAAGTTGACAGTTTTCTTAGAGATCGTTAAAAATGTTTATTATTATTCAAATTATTTATATTTTTAGTAATTTAATATAGTTTTAAGTATTTTACTTTTTTCATTGTTCTAAGTTACTTGAAATTGCATGATTTCTTTTTTTAATTTTATTCAAACGCGGTAAAACAAATTTTAATTTAATTATAAATTTTTTTTGTAAATAAAGCAGAAAAGCATTATTTTTATTTAAAAAAACAATGCAAACTTGGTTTGAAACTATAATTTTTTAGTTCCCAAACTACTCTCTTCGATAGTCCAAAAGTTCTTTAAAAAGTCTCTATTTTATAGGTTAGCAACTTTTTAAAATCATTGAACGCTTGTAAGTGTATTATTAATGGAAATTAATGGGTAAAATTTTTGTTTGTTTTAAAGTTTTTAAGTTCATCTATTAGTCCAGTACAGATAATATTTTAGAAGGGAAAAAAAGTAATCAGTAAACCAACTGTGGGAATTAGTAGTACAAATGATACTGATTACTGGAAAAAATTTTTATTTTGAAATATATGTGAAATTAAAAAATGGGGGTGGGTTTTAGGGGTGAAAAATGGTTTTTCGCGTTTTCCGAAAAAACTACGCATCCTATCAAAAAATTTTAAATATAAAAGTTGTAGGTAATTAAAAAATCTACAATTTTTATCTGATCGGTTTTTCACAGAACCTAAAAAATCACCATGAAAAACGCAAAAAACCACTTTTTTCGTTTTTTATTTTTCATGTCCACAAAAATTGTTTAAACTTAACAATATTTGGCAAAATTTTAGTTTTTTATATGCATAATTTGTGTTTTTTTTTTTGGGCAAAAATATTCAAATTAAGTGCCAATAAATTTTCTTTAGAAAATTCTGGTGGGGCTAATTTTTTTCCTTTGATTTCAAACTTTTTGAATGTAGAAAAAAAAATTATTATTTACATGGAAAAAATTCGAATAAAAAGCGAAAACTGAAAATTCGATGTTTTAAAACTGCGTTCTTGATGAAATTGATAATATTTGTTATAAATTTTTTATTTTTTATCAATATTTTTGGTAGAAGTTGATTTTCAATGTTGAATACAATTTTAAATAAATGATTAATCAACCATGAAGTTTATGAAGTGAGGAAGAGTAAAGAAAATAACTGAAAATCATGCCAAGTCGAAAAATCGAGATTTGTAAAAATTTAGATTTTGGTTTTGTATCAAAAGAAAATTTTTTTTTTTTTTTTTCACAGTATTGACTTTATTTATTTATAAACAATTAAAAAAAAAATTATAATTCTATTGTATTTCATAACTCCTCTCGCCTAACAGTATGTTTTGTTACGGTAAAAAAAAAGTTCATCTATAAATTATTACTATTAGTCCTATATTATTATTATTATTATTATTATAACAATTATTAATTTTACTAACTAAAAATTTTATACGATTTTGTACGAGTTCATGAAGGAAAAGTTTTTTAAACATTATTTTTTTTCCTTCTCTTTGGTGCAGGCAGGGCTGCGACTTCTTCTTCAAGTTCATCTCCTTCATTTTTTCTTTCTTGATCTCTATCTTCATCGTCGTCATCTTCTTCTTCTTCTTCTACTTCTTCTTGTACATCTTCTACTTCTTCTTCTTCTTCTTCATCATAATCATCATCTTCATCATAGACACAACTTACCAAGTCATATGGACTGTGAATATCAAAATCAATAAAATCTGGAATAATTTAAATTTCTTCTTCGAAATTTTTGCAGGTTTCAGGATCACACCTTGTACATAAACTTGTACATTTGAGTCCATGTTTCCTACACCCACATCTTTGTTTTTCACAGCCAGTCTCACAGCTGCAGCAAATTTTTTTTAGGAAGTCGTCTGGAATCAACATATCTTCGATATCAGATATTTTCATCATTCCAAATACTGATGGGTCTATGTTAAATTTCTTATAAACTTTGTAACTGAAATATTTCCAATAAAAACAATGTATAAAAAACAAATTTTATCATAAATATTGATAAAAAATAAAAAATTTATAACAAATATTATCAATTTCATCAAGAACGCAGTTTTAAAACATCGAATTTTCAGTTTTTTTAGGTTATGTGAAAAACCGATCAGATGAAAATTGTAAATTTTTTAATTACCTACAACTTTTACTTTTGAACTTTTTTGATAGGATGTATAGTTTTTTCGGAAAACGCGAAAAACCATTTTTCACCCCTAAAATCCACCCCCATTTTTTAATTTCACATATATTTCATAATAAAAATTTTTTCCAGCTATCAGTATCATTTGTACTACCAATTCCCACAGTTGGTTTACTGATTACTTTTTTTTCATTTTTTAATTTTTTGACAGTAACTGTACTGGACTTTATGGTATTTGTATGGTAAAACATGCAAAAAAAAAAATTTCTCGTTCACTCGAGAGCGCCAAGTATAAGTAATTAAATACTTGTTAAGTAATTGTATTGTCGCTAAACACTCTTATTATTTAGGCCCGCCAATTTTTTTCAGGGTTTAATGGAGCTGTGCAAACATTTTTTTTCAAAAATATGATGTTAGAGAAGGAAAATCCCGCTTACTAGACTCTGAAAGACCGTTTCTTCAATTTTTAAAAATTCATCAAAAATTGTTAAAAAACGGCCAAAATGAGTGAAAAAATCGACTTTCTAGGCATGTACAAAACTATTAACGACACTATTGGACTCTGTAATCGTAAAAAGGTGTTTATTAGATGCCTATTTATTAAAATGATGTGTTATGGGCCTCAAAATATTTAATTTTTATGAAAATCAAGCAGATTTTTAAAAAAATCATAAAAATAGCAAAAAATACGACAAAAATCACATATATGTCGCTTGGTACAACAGGAAATTTCTCAAACTTTCAAGTTAGGTATAAAGTGAAACTTCTATCGCTATTAGAAGTCGATACTCGAAAATGACCCAAAAACGCCTCACCCTATTGCGTATCTATTATGTAAGAACAAAGGGTAGAAATGATGTAAGTTCCAAGGCTTTGAACAGGTCTAGGAAGATAAAAAAGAAAAAACTGAACTAATGGTAGAAACGAAAGTAGGCACAAGAATAAGAACAACATACGTTCAAAGTTACAAATGGAGGTAGCTCTTTGCAGATCTGTTGAGGATCATTCAGGTCCTTACTTCGGTTTCAGTAGAAATTGAGCCTCGCTGCTTCGATCTGCTCATGAGCTAGGTCACGAGCCTGTCTGTACAGGTAGAGCTCAATGACAACCTTCGAGCGTTTGTATTGTCTGTAGAGTCGATCTCTCTCAGTAATAAGTCAGCGGATTTAAGTAGTGAACCAAAAATGCTTATGTTCTCTGCAGCTGACCGTTTTTAAAGCTACATCGAGAGCCACATGTAGATTGG
Organism: Encarsia formosa; assembly: GCA_038277355.1. NCBI lineage: Eukaryota > Metazoa > Arthropoda > Insecta > Hymenoptera > Aphelinidae > Encarsia > Encarsia formosa. Next base: position 37,464,306 of record CM076184.1, on the reverse strand, counting down.
AAATCAGACAGTTTAATCTATCATCAGAGAAGCTGTGTTATCTTAGAAAATAGACCAATCACACATAGCCAAGCATTCATTCAGGATTTTCGAGTCCACAGAGTTAAAGTCTCGATACGTGAAATCCTCAGTCGGAGGCTTAGGTACAGGGATTTCTAGTGCAGCTGTTAACAGGTCATGTCCATATAAAATGGGACATTGGTCTTCCAGTATTCGGTCACGTTGTCGAGAGTGTTTATGAAACATAAGTCTAGCGAGCGAGCTAGCGAGGTGTTTGAGTTAGGAGTGTGGTGCGTGACCCCAATGGGGGGATCAAAGATAGGGAATTAGGGCAATGAATGACCGGATAAACTCCGCATCAGCGCAGTCTGCATTCTAATAGCATGTCAGAATTGAAATCACCTAAAACTACTCTAGAGGCATAACCCTGCATTGCCTCTCGAAAATCAGAAACAAAGTCCGTCTCCAGTTCGAATGGAGTTGGCGGTCGATAAACAACCCCTACAAAAATGGGGTTGCCCTCTTTTAAGCTCACATCGCACAGTAGGTATTCTGGATGACCTGGTTTGCCATTCTACTCCACGGTAGAATAGGAGATGTGCTTAACTGAAAGCGGTTTATGGATTTAAAGAGCCACTCCTCCCCCACGAGTGTTACGGTCTCGGCGAAGTAGCACGTAGTCTTCAAGCGAAACCACAGAGCCCTTGATAGTAAAACCAAGCTTAGTCTCAATAATTGTCAGTACATGGATCAAAGGTTTAGATAGAAGAAAGAGCTTAATCTGTTCAATGTGCGCTCCAAGCGAGTTAGCATTCAAATAACAGACGCAAAACTTCTTCCCAACTACTCGCAACGGGGGATGATGAGAGGAGGTTATGTATGAGGTAGGATAGGGTAGAATATGAGTTTTCGGATGAGTGGTAAATGACTGAGATGAACTGAGAACATGATTGTGATAGAAAGATGAGAATGAGATATTACCACGAGAGAGTAGATGTAGTAGTATACCTGTTATTGTAAAAACCGCTCGAGATCCTCCTCACTCGTGATCTGTGTTGTGGCGTCTCCTTTCTTTCTCCGGGCCAAAATCTTGCCATTTCTGGCAGAGGTGATAAAGCTTGAGTTGGGTAGTTTTTTTTTATGATAAAGGAGACGATATAGCTTAAAAATATTCCTGTCCAGAAAATCATTTATATGATTAGCGCTGGTTTGATGGATTTAGGATCCATTCCATCAGGTAGGTGTGGAGTCAGTGCTGTAGAATGTAGTTTACTCCTTACAATTTTGCCCTGGATAACTTGCAACATTAGCGCTCGTGAGCTGAGGGTTGCAAGTATGGATGGCGGACGAGAAGGACTGGTCTGAAAGGGGTTCGTATTTTTGTCAGTGGTGACATCCGAGTTGGCGTTCTTACCAGAGTCTGCCGGACAAGGGTGTGCATCAGAGCTGCTGGTCGTTGGGTTGACTCCTAATTAGCCGCTGGTATTGTTGCTGACCTCAATGTTCCTTTGCTTAAAAGCAGACGTGTATTCACGATGTCTGGTGCTTCGATATCGGCATGGACAGTTTTCAATGTCGCAAGAACAAGATTTCATCCAAACCACAGAGTTTTTCGTCAATGGCATCGAAGCGGGAATTGTAAGTGTTGATCGAAGTTTTAAGGCTGGACAACTCCTTCAGGATTTTGTTGAACGGATCATCATCACTCGACGTTGTTGATTTGTTCAGACATGAAGCATTTGAGACAGTGGACACAGTAGGTGTGCGGTTAGTTGCTGTATCTGATGTTGGCAAGAATTGCGTTATGCAAGTGCCGCAGGCCTTACCCACCTTACCATCAAGGTTGACTGTCGCAAGTTTTCCACAAGAAGTGTGGTAAGATGTTTTGCAGAGAGAGAGAGAGAGAGAGACATCGCAGAGCCTTGTAAACAAATAAAAGTAAAATAAAAGTAAACAACCCCAGCCCTTTTCAGGACTACACCTAAGTCAGACGTGTAACATCTTGTTTTGCCTTTCTACGTTTCTATTCTGTTGTGGCCACCAAAGACTACTAAATTACAAATTAATACTCTGCTCGATACACTATTTCTTGAACCCTTCAATCTTAAATTGTGGAGCATTATCAGCTATTGCGTTAACTGGTATGCCTAGCCTAGAAAATAGCTCTACCAAAAAAAGGATTAAATCCGTAGCAGTTATAGATTTCATAGTTGTAACCGTCTTGTATCTGCTGAAGTAATCTACCACTACATGGATAAAATGACTACTGGGTAGAGGCTCAAGGAAATATCTACGTGCACATAATATTACAAGCATAAGTTTTTTGTATCGATGACGTACAGAACTTGTAATAACAGTCGTTATGTATCTACATTCTTCGCTTGGTTCTACTTGATAAAAAGCATCCTTGATATCCAACTTGAAAAATACACGAGCTTCTTAAAACCTAGGAGTTAATTGTTCCATCATTGGCAAAGAATGATTTTCTCGCATGATAGCTTTATTTGCCTGTCGCATGTCAATGAAAATCCTGACGTCACCATGGCTTTTAAAAATTGGAACTAGAGGTGAAATCCATTTAGATGGCTCGTTGACGAGTTCTATAAGATCAGCTTTTATCTTATCGTTGATCCTGCTCTGTAGCGGTATGGGTACTCTACTGTATGGCTGACACACCGGTTTTATTGATTTATCGATTGCAATGTCAACTTCGATATCTTTAATCTTAGTAAATATATCCTCAGAAATAGAATTTATGATTGGTTCTACCTTCAATACACCCAACTGTTTTGCGGTCTCTTTTCCTAACAAATTTCTAGATCTATCCTTTATCATGTAGAATTTTGATCTTTTTGTTACATGCCCAACTGTTATATTAGCTTCAAAAGCACCCAAGACTGTCAAAGGTTTGTTGGCTTCACATGATAAATAAGTCTTTTTTCCTTGGTTGAATACCTTAACTTTTATTTTCTTAAGATTTTCCCATGTAACGTCATCAATGATATCAAAGCCAGCGGTAGCTGGCTTGGGGAGATTTTTTTCCCGCCAAAATAGTAGCCAGCTGCCGTGCTTTATTTACAGCTACTGGAGCTACCAAAATTAATTAATTATTTAAAAATTAAAACACGTCACCTGCATCATTAAACCTCTAGAGTACGCCTACTTTTCACTACCAAAGAGATGAAGTTTGTTTTCGAAGCTTATATTTTTTTGATTTTCTTATTTTTTAATTCACGTTTTTGAAATCGGCCTTTTTTTTGGACTTTCCACAAAAAACATTCGAATCAACGTTCGATCGGGGATCGGCACCTCCCAACATTTTCAACAGATGGCGCTATCATGATTTTTTTAATTTTTTAAAAAAATAAATATAATTAACGTTTATGAAAATTTGTTTTCATAAATAAACGAAAAAGAAGAAAAAAAGAAAAAAAATTAAATAATAATTAATAAAAATTAGAATTAACTTTTGAACGATAAAAGACACTGGTAACTGGTTTGGTTGGAGAATAGAAAAGATAGAATAATCATCAGTCGCAGTTAAATCAGAGAGCAAAAGAAAATATGTATTTTAAAAAAGGTAGTCATTGAATAATTTACGATTAATTTTTAGGCACGACTGACCTACGATAACGGGAGGGCCTTATAAATTCGCCAGAACAAAAAATGCAAACCACCGAAAATCGAATATTCAGATCACAAAACACCTTTTGAACATGTTCCGAGGTCGATCTGAGCAATATTAAAAATGTCCGTTTTTTTCATGCTCAACTATTCTTTCGAGCTGAACAAAACAAAAATAAAATAATATAACTAATAACCAAAACTTTTTACAATCACATTTTACTCGACTTTAGCGCTATTACATAATTGTGCGCAGGATTTCTCGCAACGTAATGAACCAATTGGAACCGGGTGAACGGGAAAATGTTTGTTTTGGTGTCCCATAGTTCCAGTTTCATTTTGAGTATGATCGGACCATATGGGTACAAATGGCGCATACCAAAACTTTTTAAAGATTGGGGAACATTTTTACAAAGTAACATGTTCAATAGCACACGTAGGAAATAATTTAAATGATGGGCACAACGTGAGCATTTTACGGCAAAAAAGGGTTAGATAGAAGTAAGTGACGAAAATATTATAAAAAAACCTTGGCCAACTAATGCCAAAGGTGTTTACATCTTTATATTAGAAAAAAAAAAATAAGAATTAGAAAAATAAAAAATAGATAATTATCAAAAAATTATGAAACAAAAAAAAGTGATATCCCACAAAAAACCTTACAAAGGTAAACTGATAAACAATACAGTTTACAAAGGTAAACTGATAAACAAACGTGGGGAGATTTTTTTAATGAAAAATAATTTAAATAAATTGATTTAACAAAAAATAGTGATATCATTGAATAGATTTTATAAGGTAGAATTTTTGATAACATGTCATATTAAAAACAGAATTTAAAAATTAATTGCTGTAACAAATTTAAGGAAATAAAATAATTATTTCAAAAAGAAATAAAAAAATTATTTTAATGAGTTGTGTATTTAAATTTAAAAAATAAATTGAAATCAATATTCATAAACTCTGCCCACGAAGTTCATATTCAGAAGAAAATTTATTAACTTTAACCGAGACTTTAACTTCGTGGGCAGAGTTTATGAATATTGATTTCAATTTATTTTTTAAATTTAAATACACAACTCATTAAAATAATTTTTTTATTACTTTTTGAAATAATTATTTTATTTTCTTAAATTTGTTACAGCAATTAATTTTTAAATTCTGTTTTTAATATGACATGTTATCAAAAATTCTACCTTATAAAATCTATTTAATGATATCACTATTTTTTGTTAAATCAATTTATTTAAATTATTTTTCATTAAAAAAATCTCCCCACGTTTGTTTACCTTTGTAAGGTTTTTTGTGGTTACATTTACAGCCAGAGTCAATGAGAATTTCGAAGTGAGACCCTCCCAAATTGCAGGTTATAACTTCCTCATCATCAATATAAAATATGTTAAAGCTATGTCATTGTCTGGCTTCCTCTCTCTGTCATATTTTCTCCTTTTTTCTTCACTTTTAATCTCCAGAGTTGGTTTGAGTTTTATTGATTTTGCACGGCTTTGTGATCTAAAATGTCTTGTGAACTGACATTTCAGGCATTTTTTATTAAATTCTGGGCAGTTTGGGAAATCTTTGCCGTGTTTATCTCGACTACGCCTACTACGGCGAGTAGTAGCATTGGTTTCTTTAATCTCCATTCAATTAACCGTTAACATATATTTTCCGATTGAAAATTTTCCAATTGACTTTGTATTACTTAAAGAGCATTTGCTTCTTTAATTATTTAATCTAAAGTTACTTTGTCACCCATGATGAGCATTTTCTTCCAAAGCTCAGGAGATTCAAACTTTTCTGTAATTTAAACAATCAAGTTATCATCTGAATTAGCAATTTTTTTCTACCGAGATGTTTGTCTCATATTTTTTATAATCGTAATTTTACTGTTAAAAATGGCCTAAGCCGTTTAAATTTGGTACCAAAATAATTTTCAAAAATATGGCCGAACTACATTTTTTTTCAATTTTGTCGAAAACTGCAAGTATTTACCTTAAGGGGCCATTCTAGTAGATTCGTTTTTTTTTTTTTTTTTTTTTTTTTTTTAAAGATATTTTATCTGTAGTAAAATTGATACAATCGCTTTGAAATTTTTACACAATGAAGTCAAATAGTAAAAATACAAGAAAATTTTTTTATTTTTTATTTTTAACAGTTTTTCTTGGTAAAGTCAAGCTCCGAAAAATCGTCCCGTTTTCAACTGATGGAAGTTCTAAAAAAAAAAATAATGAACGGAATCACTCCAAATTTTAACTGAAACCTCCTGACATGTATCCCTATCGCATGAACTAAAATAATCAATTTTATAAACAATTACAAATGTTATAAACAATTGAAGTTGCAAAAAAATAGTCGAAAAATTCAAAAGTCCGCCATTTTGCGAATTTTCAATATTTTTTTTTAATTTTAGTGAATCTACTAGAATGGCCCCTTAATAGGTTCTGAGATATGAATAAAAGTTGAAAAATCTTTCTATATAGTTTTTGAATAATGTTTTCCGTAGGGGTCATCTGACCATCTTATCCAGATAAGATATACTCTTTGTTATTTTTCAATCAAGACATAAAATTATATAATCAGTCATCAATTTTATTAGAAAATAAAAAAAAAAACAAAAATTAGTAAAATTTTTTTTGGATCATTCACTACTGTTTTTGATGTATTAAATGTGGGTAGGAATCTTTGCAAATAAGAGTGTATTTTAAGTTATTAAAAAAAGTAATGGTTTATTGTAATAAGGTTTATAAATTACTTGGCTTTGACAAGGCATACATTGATACTGTACTCTTCAAGCGCTTGAACGTGAATAAGGGTTTGCCGTTGGCTGCAGTTTAGAAACATGCACGAGCGCACATGTACTTTTGCACACGATTTATGTCATTTGTATTTAAATCCTAATATTAATAATGTCAGAATATTTACTTATTCCAACACGCCTCCTTGAATTTACGACATTTTACATTTTAGTATTTGTCCTTACAATCTATTCTTACAAACTCAACTTACAATTTAATTATCTCAAATAAATCTCAATGCATTTCTGTTTTTAACAAATCTAATTCTATCTAAGCTTTCAGTAAATAAATCGACCAAATAAAATTTTTAATCCATCTTAATAATATCAATCGCGCGAGCCGTCGATGGCTCAGTTGTTAAGGGGCAGTGAAAGTGGATAATTTTTTATTATTTCTTTATTAATTTTTTCCATAACTAATTTATCAATATAAAAAAAATAAAAAATAAAATCGGTACCAGCAAAGTTTCTTGCACTTGATCAACATAATATGAATCATTCTGCAAAATTTTGAAATCGAAGTTTTTATTATTTTCGGTTTACCATTGTCAGTCATTTTCACAAAACACTGTTTTTCAAGCAAAATTTCGATAAAATACGGCTGACAAGGTTTTTCCAAATGTAATCAAAATTTTGATTTGAAATTTGGCAGAAAGTTCCATTACTTGTATATCTAGTGCAAGTATCTCTTCATTTTCAATAATATTATTTGGTTTTAAAAAAAAATAATAATATATAAGAACTATCAAAATCAGATCAAAGATATTGTGTTAAAGAAGAACTAAAATAACTTAAATATTGATCTCAAACTTAAACAGTAAACAATATTATTGAAAATGAAGAGATACTTGCACTAGATATACAAGTAATGGAACTTTCTGCCAAATTTCAAATCAAAATTTTGATTACATTTGGAAAAACCTTGTCAGCCGTATTTTATCGAAATTTTGCTTGAAAAACAGTGTTTTGTAAAAATGACCGACAATGGTAAACCGAAAATAATTAAAACTTCGATTTCAAAATTTTGCAGAATGATTCATATTATGTTGGTCAAGTGCAAGAAACTTTGCTGGTACCGGTTTTATTATTATTATTTTTTTTATATTCATAAATAAGTTATGAAAAAATTAATAAACAAGGAATAAAAAATTATCTACTTTCACTGCCCCTTAAGGCACACGTCTTAGTCAGCTGAAACATCGGCGCGCCGAGGATCGCCGGTTTGAATCTCCGCCGACTCAATTTTTCAAGCTTAGCCGCAAGGCAAGCTGTGCGACCCGCCAGGGACGAAACAAGAATTCTGGTTGAATACTGATTCGTTCTGAGGAACAAAGGAGATGGCCACCGAAGAATGAATTCATGCTCACCAAGAATTATGAGAATCACACCAGATAAGGCTCAAGACCCTTCTGGTATCAGCCAAAAGAAGAGACAAAATCTATCTAAAAACGTCAAATTTTTTTTTAATATTTATGTTTTGGGGACGATACAGCATGCTTAAGAAAAAATGCTTAGTTTTATGTTTAAAAAATTTTTTGAAAAATCAGAAAAAATCACGAAAACATAACCTAATTTTCAATTTACAAAACTCTGCGATAAAAGTTTAAAAACGTTAACTTTTTTAATCTCACATTAAAAATGAAGACCTGAAGACATTGTGTACAAATTTTTAGATCAAAACATACAGTAGAAAAAAGTTAGAGCATTTCTTGTTCAGACGCGCATGGAATTTCCCCGTTACGCGCTTGTTTTTCTTTGTTATCTTTTTCAAATGGTCGGAAAGGTAGTAAAAAGAAAAATCTTAAAATCTTCTTCAAGCTAAAATCTACTAATTCCAATAATTCTTTTAACAATTTCTGCTTTTTTGGATGAGTGACACACGATCAAAGAAAAAAATTGCTTGCTTTCCATAAGAGTCCAGATTAAATTATTTTAAAAAATACTTTGATCTTAAACAAACTGAATCGAACAAAAAAGGCGAAAAATTCGATGATTACTTTCATATTAATCATAAATCGATCCGATCAAAATTGACAAAACATTTGCATTTTTTCGTAAGTACAAAACATCCTTAAAATACCCAATCAGCTGATTCAAAAAAAGGCATGATTTTTTGTTATTGTATTTTTTGATTTGTCGTAGGGTCTTCTTTTAGTGTATGAAAAAATAGTTCATTCTATTTGAGATTAAAGTGATTTTTTTCAGGTTTTTATGAAAAAAACGTCAAAAAACAATTTTCAAATTGATTACGGCTATCATTTTTGTCAATTTAATCAACGAAGAAAGCACTGACAAATTATTTTTAATTACACTTAATTATATCAGAACTCAAGAGTTTTTCAACGGTGAAAGAAACTACTAAAAAATTTCTATAAGAATCAAAGTTATGAGCTTTTAAAAATGATAGAAATTATGTGCTGATATGATACATGAGCCACTAATGACGTTTTTCAAGTAAAATTTAAATAAAGGCTGAGATAAATGCAGTATAATTACTTTTCAACCACTCAAATTAAAGGTGGAAAATTAAATTTTAAGATTTTTAAAAGTTTGTTTCTCTCATAATTTCCCCACCAAACCTACAAGTCATTTAAAAAAAAAATTAAAAAAAAAAATTAATACATGATCACTATTTAAAAAAATAATCAAGCTATAATTGTGACCAGCCTAAACAATATTTTTGAAAGCTTATTTTAAAGTTTAAGTCAAAAGCTTTCAAATGAGACTTTGAATGTTAAATTTTAATTATTAGGTTTGAAATGCCGGGAGAAGCATGAATAGTAATTTTTTGACAGGTTATACTATAGGGCACACCATTTTTTACCATGTCTAAAATACATTTTTATTTTGCTTGCTCTAGTTTTAAATTAGTCTTTATTTGAGTTTCATACAATTTTGCTCCTCAAGATCATGCTTTTCAGTCAAAGATTCAATATATTTTGTTTGACTCAAAGTTATTATTTTTCTATCTTCGTGTTAATCAACATCAATACCGTTATAACTACTAATTTCACTTAAATCTTTCATGAAAAATCTTTGCATCAAACTAGCTTTATTTTTTTTTGAGCTTACCAAGATCCTTACAGTAAATAAAAAAAGTCATCAACAAAAAATAAAATATATATTGGATCTTTCCCTTTATCATTGACATATAAACAATAATCATAATTACTTTTTTCAAATTATAAATTTTTCATTGCGCAGGCTCCAAAAATGCAACTTCTCCTCCTGCTACGTGGGAGGGAAATGCATTTTTTGAGGTCTTTGTAATGAAAAAAACATTACACACATCGCTGGAGAAGATTAAGCCAACCCTTATCAACCCTTATCAAACCCTTGATACCCTTGCCTTCGACTCGGGCCTTTATTTTGGTTTGCAAGGGCTGATTAATACATTTTTAGCGCCTGATGTGTAATATACGATTTAATGTATGCATAAAAACAATGATACTAAGCTCTTAGACTTTCTCATAAACCGTAAAGAGACATCAATTTTTTTCTTATATTTCGGCTTGTCAACAATTCATAGCAGTAGACATACCCTATTATAGCGAGACAGACTGGGCGTGGCCTAGTGACGTCACAGCGTGGTAGAGGGGGGGGTCGAAATACTATTATAGCGAGAGTGGGCTAGTGACGTCACAGCGTGGCCAAAATACTATTACAGCGAGAATGGTGTAGTGACGTCACAGCGTGGCAGAGGAATACTATTATAGCGCGAGTGGGGGATTGGGCCCAGCGTGGGTGACCTGGCCGAAATACGATTATAGCGAGGGCTCTGTCGGGTCCCCGGGCGTGCTGATGGTGAGGGTCCCAGGTGCGCGCTGCGGGGGTGTCATCGATGCTCCTGGGTGCGGTGAGGGATAGCTGGTGCAGCTACTTAATCAAAATAAGATTATAGCAAGGGGTCCCCGGGGTGCGTGGTGGTGGGGGGGGGGGGGGGTGATGAGCGGGTGGTGAGCTTCTATGGCTATTTAAAGCGGGGAGATTTTAACGTTATGATTTCGGGGTTTTTGAAAGCGAGATGATTTTTTATGCACCGAGCCTTACAGGTTTTCGATATAATTTTGAAATAACAGAAATAAAAATGGATAAAAAGCTGTTATGAAAATGTTTTAACCCGGTGAGGGGGTAATGAAATGAAAAAAGTATTTATGTACACTAAATTTATTTCAAATCATTTTTACAAGTATTTTTTATTCAATTTTTTACAAGTTATTTGATTTTTGTGTAGCCATCTTTTTTAGGATTACCAGAACATTTTATTTTACAAATTTATACATTACATACATTACACTGATATTTACGATATAATAATGTTATTTCCTTAATTCTTAAAGCCAAAAGGTAGTGATAAAGTACGATTAATGAAACGTCTTTTTTTTTAAACCACCGAACACGTTTTGCTCTCATCGCGGGTAGCTACTTCGTGCGTAGGTAATCGACGGATAGCTCTAAAGTTTAGTTGAATATTATCTTCAGGATTTGTAAACGCATTAAAAATTAATCTCTCGATACTATTAAGGTTAATTTTTTTTTATTTTCGAAATTTAATGTCATCCCCTTGATCTTAACGCATTCGGTAGAACCAGTTCTAGGTGATATGACTCGATAAGCGTAAAACTTGGGACCACCGGATCGAAAACTTTCGATGTAGGAGCTAGGACCGTAGGGTTCAAGTTCATTGGTCATGTCACCGAGCACTGTTTCGAGAGGTGGAGTATATTCATTTGATCTACCCGTGTTAACATATAAACAGGAATCAGTATCGCTGTATAAACTTCTCTTTCCGAGTTCTTCTAAGTAAGTATACGACTTGAGACGAGCCTGCGCTATGACATATGCTGCAATTACAACGTTTGTGTAATTTGTTGAAATCACAGCCTCGTCTCTAAGTTTCCAACTTACGTATAAAACTTCGGAAGTTGCCGGAAAAATACAGCAGACTTCTATTTTTGGATCTGTTAATAAATTTAATAGTTTCTCCCTAGTTGTAACTATTTCGGTATGGAGTAATTGATCTCTCTGAGCTAGCTTGCCCCAGAATGAGTTGAGGCTTAGCTTCGCAACGGGATTTTTAGCAATTTTTTCATAATCTAGATCGATTTCCTTGGCTTCTTTGTAATTGCGAATGTACTCGAGCTTACTTGAATCATCCGCACACTCGGCAGGCCATCCGCTGGCCTCCTGTTTTATTTTTAAAAGTGTGTTTATGTATTCGCTAAACAAGCCACCCTCCCTCGTTTTTTTGTCGTAAACGGTTTTCTCAAATTGCCAAATTATATAAATATCGGTGATAATGCACCCTAACTCGATAGCTTTTTATGCTCCATGGCTACCCAGGTCCCAACAAATTCACGCTCTTCTACGTTTTCATGCATGCACTCATTTTCTTTCATACTTTCGCAACTGGATCGACACAGAGGAAAAAATAATTTACCGTGCATCTTTACGGGTAGAAGGGGTATGTGTAAATTTCGTGGTGGAAGTACTTTGCACTTTACCAACCCCTCGATTCTGGAAAAATTATTTTTATCACCGTTTATTAACAGTTTTTCACATTCCGAACCTGTGTATATTTCAGAATGTAACAACGAGAACACACTATATTTACAAATAAAAGGGTAAAGACTTAGAATATCAACGTAAGATATCTTTTCTTCTTTATTTACAGTATACGAGGTAACGAAATTCTCCGTGCGTCCCCCATAACAAGCCTCGCGTGGATTCAATCTAACGTTATTTTTTGATTGCCTGTCAGCATGGATGTATCCATTAGGTGGTAAAATCGAGATCGTATCTTTTTTTTTAAATTTTGTACGGAAAACTTTCGAACAAGCCGAAGCAATTGTGGTTGCTTCTACAAACGGATCGACATTTCCAACTTTTAAAAAAATTTTGCGAAAAACTAAACATGCTTCTCGTAGAATCTCCACGTCCATACGGCAATAGTCAACTATTTCTTTTTTAAAATCGAATTATTCGGTTTTTGTTCGCTATACCACTCAAAAAATTTTTCGCGATCACGCTCATTCATAGAATTTGGAGCATAATATTTCGCTGCAGGTAATTCACCCTTATAATCTTGGTATACCAAGGTGTTAAAAAGGTGAGGGAAATAACCTTTTTTTTGACTTTCAGATAAGCCAAAAGTTTTAGGAAGATCGCTTGATTTCATATGGAAATAATTCAAACTATCGATAAACTTAGTCTTACCCGTCGTCATTAAAAGTATTTTACCCCCGTTTAAAATAATGTCAGGTGTGATCACGTCTGAACGCTCAACCATCCTAATTAATACGAAGTGGCCGTCAAAGCCAGACATATTGTGCGCGATACAAATAATATTTTGAAACTTACTTTTTTTTCTTTGACACACGTAATTGACAAAATTTTTTACAGGATCATTGCGAAAAATTAATTCACGAACCCCACAAGTATTACATCTTTCAACACCATCATCGACTTCGATACAGTCGGTACAGCGTTGTTGGATTATACACAGCTTTGGAATATGTTTAACAGTAGTCTCGCTCTCGTTTAATTTTTCATCCTGTCGCGTCTCGAAATCATAAAAAACAAATAAAAATTTTTCATTCATTTTTTCCTCGGATTTTACTAACGGTTGCATGTGTAACATTCGGAATTAAAAGAGTGTGCTGATTTACAAACTTTACAATATGTAATTTCGCAGTCGTGTTTTTTATTTTTAATCTTTCTTCTACATTTTTTATATAATCGCTCATTTTCACAAATGGAATTTAATAACTTATTTTTCCTTTTTTTTTTATTAAATGATTTTTAAAACAGGTATCACCGTAAAAAAATCGGTTACAGATATTACAAGTTATTGTTGGAAGTTCTTTATCACACCCGGGTGATTTGAAACAAGCGGAGCAGATAAATCTACACGTATGACTTAAACGTGAATCGTATCCTTTATTACAATCCGGGCAAAAAAACTTTCTTCCCACGCAGCAGGTCAAAATTGTGATGGTATCGAAATGTGGTTTTTGAAAGTCAAATAAAAGATTTATAACACCTTCAATTTTATCGAGATCTTTTCTACCATCAAAAAAATGTGGTGCCTTTTTTCGATTGTTGCTAGTTCGTAAACAACAATAGCAATATTTTTTTACCGTAAAATTCTTGAAATTTACGGATCTCGAATAAACTACAACCATTCGGAATCTTAACGTGCGCGTCTTTAAAAAGTTTTTCTCCGTACTCTTTTTGTAGTTTTTTACTTTGCCGAATCGCGACATAAAATTTTCGACATTTCGCACTCTGATAACTAACATACGCTTCACCGACAACTAAAGCTTTTGGAAGACATCTATTATCACTGTTTAAAATCTGAACTACGGATTTACTATTCACGATATCTGTACTAATTTTTGTTTTTTTTTTAACCCCTGGGTGATTCAATATAAGTGGCTTCGATGATAAAACTATTATCAATCGAAAAACCATTATTCGATTGAATCACACCGCTAATAACCTCCCACAAATCTGTAAAATTTAAACTTTCAACAGGTCCAAACGATAAACCTGCTGCACCGTTCATAAAATGCTTCATTATCGGACCTACTTCTATTAATTAAATGCTTATGTATGTCCCTAAAAACTAATTCTAAATACTCTATAATATTATCACTACTCGACGGTTTAATAGTCCTAATTCTATGATATATTGTTATACATGGGAGGCAAGCGCCACATTGACGTCGAGAGAGAAATTTTCAGGTTGCGGCACGAGGCGAAGGTTGCGCGCAGCGCTGCATGCCGCTACCTGAAAATTTCTCTCTCGACGTCAATGTGGCGCTTGCCTCCCATGTGTAACATCATATTTTGTTTCGCTAGTGGCATTCAATAGGTACTTTGAGAAACCAAGAAAACGATAAAAAAAGAATTGTAATTGTTGTCATAAAATTTGTAGCCATAGTTTGAAAATTTTACGTAAAATGATTTCAATTTCTGGCGTCGATAAGGTAGAAAATTAAATTATTGGAATACTCAATAATAGACACCTCGGTTTGATGACCTCCAGTGGGCGAACTCATTGCGAGGTGTCATTAAGGACGTAGGATTGTATAACTGCAGCTGCATCATTTTTAATGGTTTGAAACTCCCTGTATCAGAAACTTGAGTGGCAAAGATTGGGAGAGCAAAAATACGAAAATTTTACTTGGGTAGTAATTTTTACGAAGGATTTTTACTAGGGTCGGTAAAATAGAAAATTTTACATGGACTAAAATGACTATTTTTTTTTTTTTTTTTTTTTTTTATATACAAAGAAATCATATTATTTATTTAGATTATACAATTCTAGCTATGCTATTTTATTTCACGATGTGTTTTTAATAGCGTGCGTGGTATGGTTTATTGCACGCGCATAGCACAACCTTACGAGATGCCCGTTGTAGAGACATGGTAGCCCGCTCTTAGTGGATGTCAATCTCTACTTTGACTCCCACGGGAGTCAAAATTACATTGACTCTCGCTACAGCGGGAGTCAAAATTACTTTGACTCCCGCTTCGGAAGGGCGGGTGTCAAAGTAACACTTTGCTCCCAGAGAGGGCGCATCGAAAAGTACCTATTGAATGCCGCTGTGAAACAAAAAACTTTGTTTCACAGCGGCATTCAATAGGTACTTTTCGAGGCACCCTCTCTGGGAGCAAAGTGCAACATTGACGCCCCCTTCGAGATACTACTCTCCGTACTTTGACTCCCGCTTTTGCGGGATTCAAAGTAAAAAAAATCCCTCATCGAGATATCCTACCAACTAAAAAATCCAACCAAATAAAAAGACACCCGCGCGCTTCGCGCGCGAAAAAAAAACACACACGCTGGATAATAATACCGAACTGTAGTTGTTAATAACTAACCAAAAATAATTTGTTTGTTTTTAAATTTTTTTTTTTTTTTGTTTCGTAACAAAAACTGTAAATTAAAATAGATTTAAAGTAAGTTGGAAAAATGCGCTAGAGAAAAACGTTAACCTTCCTAACACATGTGCGTTTTTCAAGGAAAAGCCGTAAACACAGCGCAGCAACGCTGTCGATTTCAAGGGTAGTTTCAAGTAACAAAATTTTCAGGACTTCGATAAGGGGTCAGAAGTAGACCTCCGGTCGTTAAAAAAAGTGTACAGTTTTTGAAAAACGTATAGTATAGCGCGTCTACCTAAATGCATACTAGATGCAGTGATGTTCCAAAAATTAATGCTATTATTAAAATATCCCAGTAAATTAAAAAATCGTTTAGTATTTTCTTCTGTTTCTCAAAGTACCTATTGAATGCCGCAGTAAAACAAAATATGATGTTATACATGGGAGTTAAGCGCCACAGACCTCTCGAGAGGAATTTTCGGCTAGCAGCTCTCGGTTACGGTGCGCGCTCCGGTACCTATCTGCTCCACTCCAGCATTACAGGGTCCGCTAATCACCTTCTCTTGATCATCTACTCGCTGTTGGTTCGGCGGCGAGCGTGACACAGCTGGTTCTTGGACTTGATCCGCGGGCTCCCTAGCCTCTTCATTCAATATAGGGTCGTATCTTGTAGAGAAACTATGTTTTTAATAATTTAAAAATTATTTTCAATAAAAATTATTATTAAAAATTCTAAAATTTAATAAAATCAAAATTAAAAAGAGAAAACTCAACCAACATTAGACTTAAAATATTTGATCAATTGAAAAAAAAAAAAAAAAACTGAATTTAAATCTTTTAAAAATTCTTTGAAATAACTAAAAATTTTAATTTAATTCAACTAAGTTAGGTGAGCAATTCCATACGTGACGGACGTTACATGACGCTATGAGAAGGTTATTTCTCTGAAACTAACCCTCAAGTGTAATATTTTTTGTTTAATTATGAAGCGTAACCTAAATATAATCACTTTATAAAATTTCAAGTATATTGAAAACGTTCACGACAAATGAGAAAGTAGCCGTGATGGACGTTACAAAAATTGGAACTCATTTTCGAAAATCTTTTATTTATGAGAGGTATTTTAAAAAGTGCTTATTCTGCTTATTCGAAATTTTAGAGATCAGTTTTAGATACAAAGGCTAGTTGTTAAAAATATTTTATGACTTAAAAATTTTTCAATGTGATGGACGTTACACAGTCAACTTAAAGTTCAAAATTTTTTATGAAAAATTCAAAAAAATTTAATAAAACACAATTATTTTTAAGTATGCTCTATAGGATGAAGTACTTCAAGTTTCACATTAAATTATATTTAACGAATGAAAAAAAAAGTCATTTTTTGGTCATTTTTACCATATTTATCAAAAACTTAATTTAAATAATGAAAAAAATTTTTTTTACTGAAACAAATGAGGTTAACTATTACCTTATTGTCTGAACTTCATAAATAATATTCATTTCTATTTTAATTATTTTTCTCTGCATATTAAAGACCGAAAAAAAAAGATTTTACAACTTTATCTTGGAATTGCTCAAATGAAATAACACAGGACACAATTCTTTTGTTTTGTTTTAAATCATACATATCTTCCTATATTATATAGTTATATCCAGGAGGAGCTCTTTTTTTTTTGCTCCTCCGGGAGGAGCTCTGAAAATTACGGCTCCTCCGAGAGGAGCCCCTTAAAACATGTTAAATATAAGGTTTTTTGAAGGTTTTGAGGTGCTCCTCCGGGAGGAGCTCTTAATTTTAAAAGCTCCTCCCGGAGGAGCCAATTTTAGTAGCTCCTCCTGGAGGAGCACCTTAAAACGTCAAAAACCCTAATATTTAACATATTTTAAGGGGCTCTTCCGGGAGGAGCCAAAACAAAAAAAGAGCTCCTCCCGGAGGAGCACCTCAAAACGTCAAAAACCCTTATATTTAACATGTTTTAAGGGGCTCCTCCGGGAGGAGCCAAAAAAAAAGAGCTCCTCCCGGAGGAGCACCTCAAAACCTTCAAAAAACCTTATATTTAACATGTTTTAAGGGGCTCCTCCCGGAGGAGCCGTAATTTTCAGAGCTCCTCCCGGAGGAGCCAAAAAAAAAGAGCTCCTCCTGGATATAACTATATAATATAGGAAGATATATATAGTTGATCAAAAAAATGATTTTACAAAAACTTTGTTATTTTATCTGAAAGTATATAAAAAAAATAAATTTTTTCAATTATAACTAATATTACCAAAACTTAATTACTTTGCACTTCTTCTTCTGGCTCCAGCTCTATCAGTTACTGTACTAACGCATCTGGAAAAAAAAAAATTGTGTTTTTAAAAAAATGTATTAAAAAAAGAAAAAAGCGAGAATTATATTATCTACCTATTTCTACCGGTTCTACTGGCATTGCAAGCAACTCGTGGAAGAACTGCTGAGATTCTGTAACTGAAAAAATAAAAAAAATAAAAAATAAAAAATAAAAAAAAGTTAGCAAGTGTACAAATAAAACAAAACAAAGTAGAACTTACCAGAAGTGGTTACCTCCGAACTCTGAGGCTGTTGCTGCTGCTCGAATGGAGGCTCCTCCTTCCTGAAAATATCTTCTATGATTTGAGTGAATGTCCTTGGTTTCGGAATTGCCACGTAATCTGAAAAATCGAAAATTTTTTAAATATTTACAATAAACAAAATAAAAATAAAAAAGTGTATACTTACCTTCAGATTCCTCCAAGGGCTGCTGCTGCTACGGCACCACCTGTTCCGATGGAGACCCCTCCTCCTCCCTAAAAATTTCAGCTATTATTTCTGACATGGATTGAGGTTCTAGTCACGGTGGGCGGGAAGGAAAAGAAACGTATCGGTCATGCCGAAAAAAACTGAAAACACAGTTTTTTAGAGAATTTTTTTAGGAATCCGAATCACTTTGTCCGAAAATCCTAGCTGATCGTCTTCATGAGATATTTAACTTTTAAGATTTTTTGTTTTTTATTTTTTATGATATCGCAAAAATTTCATAATCTCATTAAGGTGAAGACGTTACCGCGTTTTCATAAAATTTGTCGGTTGCAGTTTTAAAAAAAATAAAGAGAAAATTGAAAAAAACGCTCTGTAGCGCGCTAGATAATATTTAAAGCTATTTTTTAAGCCTTATTTGATGAAAATCGGTTAACAAATAACTTCAGGAAATTTGGATAATCGGTTCTCTTCTTATTCAGCAAAATTGTAGTAGTGTATGTCGTCTGCTAGTGAGCGAAGGTGGACACGGGTACAGTACACCAAGTGTAAACTGTAAGTTCTCTGATTATTTTGGTTCATTTAGTTTTTATTAATTCTCAGTAGTCTAGATTCTTCTGCTTTTTGATTAATAGTTGACTCAAATGCATGAAAATTACTATTTTTTAAAATATCAGTCTAAGCATGTAATTTTTCTATTATTGATAATCAATTATCTTACCGGGAGACGGCAAGAGAGTAGCTCAAAGTATTAGTAAAAGGAAGACAATAAGAAAAAGAAAGAGAAGAAGAAAAAGAAGAACAGCATCCAATAAAGTACCCGAAAAAGTGAAGAATATTTATGAAGATGGTAATTAATTTTTGTGCATGATTTGTAGGTTATTAATTAAGCAGTTGGAGAAATAATTAATAATTATTGAAGAAAGAAGAATTATTTATTTCTGCCTGCTGCTTTTCGAATTTCGAATTTATATTTTTCTTTGCATATGTTGTTGCATGAAATAAATTTTAAAGGTTATGGGAATAGGGTGCATGTGCGGTTCGTGCATTTACTCAGCGTGCGGTAGCAGACGATGCAAGGGTCTGCTACACATGATTAACGGGAGGAAAACGATTTTCCAAGTTTTCTGAGGCCAATACTTGATAGATAAATCTGTAATTAGGATCAAAAAATTGCTAAAAATAGCACTTAGCGCGCTACAGAGCGTTTTTTTACATTTTCCCTTTTATTTATATTTTATAGCCACTTTTTACATCCAACGCTGCTACGTCTTCACCTTAAAATATCACATTCGTTTTACTTTTTTAAGGTATTACCACTCTTAGCTTAATTAACCCAGGACCAACGACGAGGACGTGGTGGTATTTTGGCCCCATATTTTTTATTTTTAACGAACAAAAAACAAAAAATAAATACAACATCAACATATAATGAGTACTGTTTACAACTTATGAACTTAATTATATAACATTATTGAGAGTAGTTTTTTTAAAAACTTATCTTTTTCGCAAAACTCATGAGAAACAAACAATGAAGTAAATAAACAATGATTGATTTATTTTACTTATTTTTCAAACTTGACATAGTAATATTAAAAAAAATACTTAACACAGAAACATTTTTACAAATGGGCTGAGGAGAATTCAACAACTGCTTTTTTTAGTCTTTGTGGATACGAATCACTGGTTAATGTGTTGATTTTGTACTTATTCCAAAATTTCAAAAACTCTGAGTGAGCGGATTCCCCAGCTTGTTCAGACCAAAAACCTAAACCTTTGTCTGATTCGAGAAAATCTAAACACTCTTCGATGTGATTTAATATCGGTTGCTAAAAATGCTTTTCTGAATTCTTCAATGTGTGAGTGTAAATCTTTATCTACTTTTTTTACTGAAAAACAACTGTTTACAACTTTATTAAAGGCTTTAAATGCAGTAACAAATGGCACTAATCGCAGTGCACCAATACCTTTATAGATTTTTGGATCAAGAAGTAAATCAGCAGTTTCTAAAAGTTCTCTGCAAGCATTTCCTTCAAAAATTTCGCCATAGTAAGTTTTTGAAATTATGTTTATTTTTAGCGGCCATATCAACGCTTTGTCTCTACCAACAATTGGGACTATTCCCTTCCAAAATATGTGGTTGACTAATCCTTGTAGCATGTGCAGCTCTGGAGTTACAATTCTATCTACCACACATACATTATCGTTCTCGACGAAAAGAGAAGGATGCACAGTGCTGTTACACTCTTTGGCTAGTTTCATATCACTACCTAAATTAACAAAACGTTCATAATCACGTTTCAGATCACCGAAAGTTTTCATTTGAGATACATGATTTTTAGAGTCCTCTGATAATTCCTTACGCCTTTTCAAATCTTTCAACGAAACAAAGCAGTAAGCACAAGGATATGAGGATGTTGCAGTCTGCATTCCATTAGCAATAAGAATCAGTTTAAAATCAGCGGCGAGTTTAAAAGAGATGTCATTGATTTTTATCAAATTGAACAAAATATTCAAGTTTTCATATGTTTCTTTGACTTCTGGTACTATACACAATAAAATGAGTCGTTTTACACTTGTCAATTTCGATTTCTTATTTACACTCCCACTGGAATAAACTTTTTTTTTCTTTTCGGGAGACTCACTATCATTTTCATCACTTGTGTTCAAACTATTCGGTTTTTCGGGAGAGTAGTCTTCAGGAAAAATTGATAAACAAATTTTAAAAAATTTTTGACCTCCATCTGCCATAACTTTGATGCCTGGGTATAGAATTATATTTCGCTCTTCAATCACTTTACTCACTAATTCTTCAGCATTTGCCCAAACAACAGGTCTTTTTTCCTTAATTTTTTTACCACATATATCAAACTCAAAGTAATCTGTTTGATATAAATACTCCAACTTATGTGCTGTTGTAGATGCATTTTTCATGTAATAGCTAGGTACTGAATTTCTTCCGGTGTGAGCTCGGAGAAAACTAGTTAACTGTTTCATGTGATTAGTAGTTACGCCAGTATTTGTTTGAAAATTTTCTCAACTCTCTTGAGGAAATGGAACTTTACTATTTTTTTTTGTCACATGATTCAAACTTCCTTTTTTTATTTTTATCTTCAACTTTTTCATTCTTTAAATCTTCAGAATTTTCATTCAGTCTTTCTAAATTTTTTGAAACTGAGGTTATCATTTTGTCTTGTTCGTTATTGGGTAGTTTTTCGATTAAAGTTGACAGATTTTGTCGAGCTTTCAGCAAAACGTTTGTATCACACGTATGAGTGCACCCTTTTGAAATTTGTGCATAACACCTTTGGCAAAGCTGAAGAATCGTTGAATTTTTATTTTCTTTTTTGAAAGTCACATTTTCGGATATTTCAGCAAAGCTTTTAATTTCAAAACCATACAACCCATTTGAACGCTCAATTTTTGGCGTCAAAGTTCGCTCTTCACCGATTTTTCCTTTAACATGAGCTTTACAAGTAGCCGTCACACAAATATAACATCTGCAAATTTTTGTTTCATTCGATTGACTTAACGATCTTGTTTGTTTCGAGAAAACAATGTCTTCGTAATTCAATTTTCTCGGTATCGGTCGAGAACGATTACCGGAGTCATGTTCAACAAGGATTTTTCGACACGTAGTACAAATACTCGTTGGAAAAATAATATTAGAAGGATCATAATTTATTTTAGCCTGTTCCTTTATCAATGATTCAATTTTTATTGAAATCTTAAACCAGTCTAGTTTTTTCTTTCCAACAACAATTTTAAGACCACAAATCACAGACACTTTTTTTCTATTTTCTTCATGACTAGCTTTTTTATTCGGCATTATTATACAATTCAGGACGTAAGTTGACCACAGCCAAAAGTTACTTGTCTGGTTGAGAGTTAGATATGAACTGGTCTTCTGATAAGTCATCGAAAGTTTGAAAATCGCATTCCTTCTGTGTAATAGTTGAGCGAAGAAAATATGTCCAAGATAAGAGCCATAATACCCTTCAGAAGAAATTATTCAAAACCAATGTTTATTTACGATATGAAAAGTAAACAAACTGGAATTAATTAATTTAGGACCAATGATACTGATTCCATCCAAAATAGCAACTAGTATGATTCATTGTTAAGTAATTTTAAATTCTTATTATACTTTCTATAAAAAATAATTTATATTATTTTCTGCATTCAGTTGATTTTTTTTTTCGTTTTCCAAAAAAAATAAGTTTTTTAAAAAACTATTCACGATTACTTTAATTTTACAAGTTGTAAATAGTACTCATTGTAATGTTACTGTTACAAATTTTTTTGTTTTTTTGTTTTTTTTTTTTGTTAAAAATAAAAAAATATGGGCTAGAATACCACCGCATCCTTGTCGTTGGTTCTTGATTAAAAACTAAGAGTAATACTTCCTCAAAAAAATAAAACAAATGTGACATTTTAGTGAGATTATGAAATTTTTGCGATATCATAAAAAATAAAAAACAAAAAATCTTAAAAGTTAAGTATCTCATGAAGACGATCAGCTAGGATTTTCGGACAGAGTGATTCGGATTCCTAAAAAAATTCTCTAAAAAACTGTGTTTTCAGTTTTTTTCGGCATGACCGATACGTTTCTTTTCCTTCCCACCCTCCGTGTGGTATCACCTCGTAATCTGAAAATTTGACAATTTTTTTTATATTTATAATTACAATAAACAAAATTAATGTAAAAAAGTTTATATTTACCTTTGGATGCCTCCAATGGCTGATACACCGATTGAAATGGCCCCACGTCATCTAGATTCACTTGAGAGTAGTCTGAAAATTAAAAAAAAAAATTAAAATACTTTTTTAATAAATAAAAGTTTAAACCCATTATCTTAGCATTGTTTGCGCGATGGACATCTACGATTGCCGTCTCGTGTTGATTCGTCTGACTAAACGTCTCCGTCATATCTAAGAAAAAAAAAAACAAAAAAGATGTTAAAATTGATCATTTTTAAGATTTGCATATTTAATTAACCATCAGACAAATTTATTTTCGGTGTCCCCGTCTTGTACCCAAGTGTGAGGGAAATGTTTTCCCGATTTGTAAAAAAAAAGTTTGTAATTTTACGGGTTTTTTTTTTTTGAAAAAAAAAACGTACCATTTTCTGTTGTCCGTGTTGATTTTTTCTTTTCTTGTACGTCGAAGCTGGTGGTGGACTTTCGCTTATTTTTATTTACAAAGTGATCCAGTTCAGCCTGGATATAGTCAGCTTTGTCTGTCAGCACTTTGTAGTCATCTGAATGGATCTTTGCTAATTTTTTATTAGACTAGTGTTGCTTTGTGAGGGGATGGGTTAATAAATAAATAAACACAGGTTGCAGTTAAGGTAAACTTCTAAATTTATTCCAAGAATCTAAGGGGCGATGCTGTGAGCTTGTGGTACTCAGAACGACTGACAGCCCTATTGCAGCTACCTGCGTTCGTAAAAAAATTTAAAAATTTTTCCGAATTTGTTTAAATAAATAATGTTTAAACAATGAAAATTGAAAAAAGAAAAAACACGTATCTACTATTTTTTCATGAAACAGGTTTTCCAACAGTTAGTTTTTTTATATCACTTTTGATTTTTCCATGGGCGGTAATGGGTTAATAAAAATACTTCAAAAAAAACATGATCTCTCGAAAATTCCATCTAGATAACATCTCAGGTTTTTTAATCAACTTTCTCTAAACAGTCGTCTAAACAGTTTTTCTAAGGCCTGATAGGCTCAAGCTTCTAACTGCTTCTCCGAGAGGGTAGACTTCTGAAGTTTGAAATAATGTGTACTCATTCCAAATCAATCTTTACTCACATAATCCAATGCATGACTCTGAAAATCTAAAGACTAAGTCTTAGCTCAAGCTTATCATGATTGAGGCTGCATATTCAGCTTCTTTCGAATCAAAGATCAAGTGTTAGACACGTAATTCTCACAATCATTGCAATTTAAACTCGTTCTCTCGAGGTATTCTTCCTCAACATCTAATGCATATATTCTTTCGAAGTTTTTACCTCAATCTAAGATAAAATATTCTGAACACATCAAATATAACCTCTTTACCCCTTTCTTCCATCTACTCATACAAATTTTGAAATTACCCATGAGAAGCACATCTTAGTTTTCATAATCACAGCATCGCAAAAGTATACAATATCTTCGGACGTCTAAATCTTTCTTAAATCTTCAATATAAATCTTTCTCAAAATACGTTTCAAAAAGTTCGATCCGGGTTCTATTGACTTTTTTATCTAGAATTTTAAACAATTATGTCTAAAATATCTAAAAAATATTTTCCATGTAGCAAAGTCTAATCTGAACTCAAGAAATTTCATCATTCCCCAATCAAGACTTCTTACCTCAAACCAATCTATTCCAGGAGTAACAGAAATTTTCATCTGGTTACATGCCTCAAAACACTACCCACGAATCAAGGATAATATCAAAAGTATCAAATCATCAAACTGATTAAACATGGAATTCTCGTCTACTAAATCTGAAAAAAATTAATTCTATCCTTCGAAATTAATTCTTCCTGGTGACATCCAAAAGTGATTTAGATAAAATCTGTCCATCAAAATAAAATAACATTTAATCAAATTTTTAGATTTCTCTTAATTGAGTTCTTTATCATTCTCCCTCCCAATCACAGCTGGTTAATAATTTCAAACTCTGACTGTGATTGTGATCATAAGAACTCATTCCAGAAAAATTCACAGCTTCAACCTGCAATAAAATCAATCCATGCATCTACAATCTTTACCTTTGATTTCATCTAAATTTAAATTAAATTCAAAACGATTAGTCTTGCTGCAAAAAAAATTATGACATCGAAAAATACATATAAATTTTCATAAAATCTCATCCTGCTGGAAAAATTTTTGACATCAAAAAGTATATACATAAGTTTTCATATCATCTCATCCTAAAAAACAAACCATATAAAAATCATACCCAAACAAAACTTCATGAAAAAAAAAACATGAAACAATTGAAAACGTCAAAATTTCACCAATCCGGAGTTCTTAAAAAATTATCCAGAAAAGCTCTCGGAAAAACTTCCAACAGCGGACTCTCAAAAATCGAAATTCCCAAAAAAAAAACTACAAATCCCGCTCACTTACTTTGACCAGGATAATTCCATGCCAAAGTAGCAAAAACAATCCATCCCAAAAACCGATGTATATAAGAAGAACATGACTCAAACCGTCAACATTTGCCCGTCTATCAGTGAATTTGATCGAACCAAAAAGAATAAAAAAACATTCATTATCCACCCATCAAACAGAAATGAAAATATGTACCGTCATAATTAAATAAATAAAACTAATTCGAAAAACATCCTGCCACCGAGCCAAAAGTAAAATAATCTGCGAATCCCAACCATTGAGTAAACAAAAACTTCAATATCTAAAACGCACTCTGAATATCCCTCGGATCTTCACGAGCGTCTCTACACCTGAAGTATCCTGTCTTTCCCTAACTGCACTCTCCGAGATGGTCAATGAGCAGATGCGAGCCGTCCTGGCGATAAGGCTATAGGCACGTAAAGTACACAAAAGAAAACAACACATTAAGGGACTCCACGGGAAAACCCAGATTCCAGATAATTCATGACTTAATCTTCCTCCCTCAAAAAATACAGTCCAAAACAACCTTCACTGAATTTTCACACCCGAACGCCATAGCATCGAATAAATCTAGCAAAAACAATCAAAAATATCTTAAAAAGAATGTAGTTAAAAAAAATTGTCCAAAAAAAAACATATCCCAAAATGCTCAATCTCCCGACTTCAGAAAAAAAGATTATAATTGAAGCCAATCCCTCTAAAAAAAATTACTGCACAAATGAAAGTAATGAAACAGTCTCCGGAGTGCGAAAAAAAAACATCCAAAATAAATGTCGTCAAAAAAAAAACGAATCTTAAGTTTCATCACTCTATGAATCTAAAAAAAACTCAAAAATACCTCAAGAATACAATTGATTGTAATGAAATCAAAATCTGACGTGAAGTTTAAAAAAAACAATTCCCGAAAATAATAATCAAAATCATTATCGAAAAAAAAACTGGCTATAATTTAAGTCTATCCCTCGCCAAAAAACTTTCGTCCCGCGGCTTTCCACGTATAATGAACCATCAATAAATTAGTAGTCCTATCATCATGATACCCAAAAAAAACTTCGTCCTTAAAACATAAAAAATTAAAAGATTTCATCCCAGACATATAAAATTCCAATACTGCCGATAAATGCAAAAGGGAGAGACACTGGACCCACACCGTGCCTTCATCTCTGGCTGACCAGTGAAGCACGATGACTCACGGCCTTCACGATGCTTCCCGTTTTCCCGCGGCTTTCCCTCCTTTTCTCTCTTTCTCTCTCTCTCACAACGGAATATTCCAAAAATTTTGCGCTTTACTCACCATCACTTCGTTACTTCAACATTAATTTCAAAGTGTGTTATCAAATCTATCTCAAAGCTGTAATTCAAAATTCTAAATTAAGTGTGCACACAACTATCTACATACCCGTAAAAGCCTCCGGAAGCATGCAATAAAAATTTCATCAAAATTCACCCTTGTCAACAGTAAAAATTATTCGTGGCCACTTACTCTCAATTTTACCTTTTACCATCAAAAATAACCAATTGGTTCTCGTTCATGAGTTGTGTCCTAGAATTGTCCATGGCGATCGCAGTTCGTTTGTAACAGGCTGGCCAAATGATGCTACCGATGATGCGCGGCGTCCTCTTCGAATTTCCTCCTCAAAAAGCATTTTTATTCAATTTAAATCAAAAATCGCGCAGTGGGATGCGTGAAGAAGTCCATAACCTATTAGACTAGTGTTGCTTTGTGAGGGGATGGGTTAATAAATAAATAAACACAGGTTGCAGTTAAGGTAAACTTCTAAATTTATTCAAAGAATCTAAGGGGCGATGCTGTGAGCTTGGGGTACTCAGAACGACTGACAGCCCTACTGCAGCTACCTGCGTAGGTAGCCGCACTGCAGGCACTCTACTAACATCTTACTATAGGTACATTATGAAACTATACTAAACATCTAAGAATACTTTAGATCATTCGGAGATCATGTCTAACATTTTTCGTACCGTGCCTTGCTTCTCATTTGTTGCTCAGCACTCTTCTTTGCTATGGCAACTTTAAAAAATTTTAATGGTTAGTAAACAATAAAAAAAGTGGTATTAGAAAAAAAATTACTCACTCTCCATTAAATGACAATGGATCATTATGTTTTGGAGGATTTCAAAATCCTCCATGTTATTTTTCCTGATATAACTACCAATAATTGTCATCATTGGTTCCGATGACTTGAAAATGGTGTATAAAATTTACTATCATCTGGCGTGCAGCGATCTGGTAATTTCTCAAACACTAGATTCACAGGTCTAGATTCGCTAAACTCAAAGTCAGAGTTACCTAGAGGGTACTCCTTATCAAGATCACTGCACTGACCGCGAAGATAATTAACTAGAACAATGTGCCCTTCGTAGAGCGCCGCGTACCTCGCACACGGTTTAAGCGCGAAGTTGTACTTGCGGATGATTCGATCCATAGCTGCGTTTGCCATGGTTGCTGGATTAGGACTGACCCCGGAAAAGCAAAGTGTCGTCAAGAAGCAATCATTGGGTGGGGGAAAGTTTTTCGAAAAATCCCTCACCGGTGGTGTTTTTTGGAAAAGCTGACTGTATCTAAATTTACGTCTTTTATAAAAAATCACCCGATCTTCCTGAAGAAAGTTGGCTTGGGTGAAAAAAACGCAGCGGGAAAACCCTATAGTATAAAAAAAAACGAAAACTCGTTTTTTTTTTTTTTTTACACGCTTATATGCGGGTCGCGCGCGCGATACGCGTATCATTGCTGTCGAGGGTTACACACGCGAATTAATCCTCGCACCTGCCGCGGTGGTGTCCCGTTCATTATTTAAAATCTTGTACGCGTACACAATCGCGGAGCGATGGTTACACACGCGCATTAACCCTCGCACTCTCCGCCGCCGCCGCCCTTTCCGCGGATATTTCCAAAAAAATTAGTTTTCGAGCGCCAATCCATTTGATTTCAAAAATTCGAAGATCCTCTAAGACAACGCTCAAGGACAGGCTCAAAAACTCTCTCATAAACAACTTGCCATTGGAATTTTTCTTCCAGTCTACACAATGGCATCGCAGAGTGTTCAATGGAAGCATCGTTTCACTAGTATTGTTGCAGGACCAACGGCTTCCGGAAAAAGTTTTTTCGTTTCGAGGTTTTTACGTCACGTGGATATTTTGTGCAACGTGAAGTTTGACCGTATTTTATTTTATTATACAGAGTGGGAACAGAGCTATCGTGACCTAAAAGGAAAATCGAGTTCAAAGAGGGTTTACCAAACGCTACAGACTATATTTTTGATAATCATAAAAAAAAAATTGATTATTCTCGATGATTTGATGCGCGAATCGGCCTCGTGCGATGCGATTCTCGACCTTTATTCTCGCGGTTCACACCACAAAAATTTAAGTGTCATGTTATTGACCCAAAACATCTTTCACAAGGGTCCCGTACAACGCTCTCTCTCTTTGAACAGTCACTACTTTGTAATATTCAAAAATCCACGTGATAAGTCACAAATACTTCATTTCGCAAGACAAATTTGTCCTGAAAACGTTAAATTTGTCAAAGAGGCTTACCTTGATGCCACCAAAGAGCCACATTCGTATCTTTTGGTAGATCTCACGCAATCCACTCTCGATGAATTTAGATTTCGGGCGTGCATTTTTCCCGATGATGAAAAAAATTACGTTTACGTTCCCAAGAAAAAATAAATGCAGTACTCTTCCAACGATGGATCGAGGAGCATCGTTTTCTAAAAAACAAGCGGTACTTCTTCACGCACTTTGTCACGCCAGTGGTACTCAGAGAAAAGCGTTGATTAAAAATGCTGATAAATCACTAATTAAAAGTATTCTTGAAATTACTTTAAACACGCTAGGGGGTAACATTGAACTTAATAATTTGCAAAAAAATCGTTTAAAAAAACACAAAAAAAATTTACGTAAATTAGTTGAGTGTAAAAAAAATAAAAAAAATAACTGGTTTAATAAAAAGAAAACAATTTTACAACACGCCGGTGGTGCATTTTTACCGATGCTACTTACATCTATTATAGATATTTTGGTATCGAAAATTATTTCATCAATCAAATAATGCAGCGGATGGTGATAGTTCCGGAGAGCTTTCTCGAGCAGTCAAATAAAGCGGAAGAAGATGGAGAAAATACAATTCAAACTCCTGGTGATTATTTATCGTGACTCGACAAGGAGATGTACGAAATTATAAATTCAAAGAGTTTCAAAAATGATTTCAACAAGTGTAAAAAATACTTGCAGGTTTTATTTCGTTACCTCTCTTTCAAAGAAAATAAAATTTATTCACATAAAAGTGTACAAGATTTAGACGAAACAGAGGTGCAAGATTTTAACCAAACAGTAAACGAAGAGGTTACACTCGAAAATGTTGAAATAATTGATGAGCCCATGAGTATCGATGCTTTATTACAAATTTTTCCAAAATATCAATTAAAAAAAGCACGCCATCGGATTAATTTTTTAAACGAAGCGGCACCAGGTCGAATTCGTTGGGATTCATTCGGAGCCATAAGCATTGAAAACGAAAAAATTGAAAACTCAGATATCGTCGCTCTATTGAAGCACGCGGTACGTAACTATACGCTCTACGGAAATAATAAAGTTAAAAATTCAAATCTTCCGGGGCAGCCAGAGTTCCCGAGATTTATAAAAGATTCAATTCTTCTGTATCGAAAAAAAAATTTTGAATAATTTGTACATTGACAGACCCCGAGCTAAAGCTAATCGAGGAGGGCGTAAAAAAGTTTATCATCCTATAGAAGAGGAGGTAACCACCAGAGGAAAAAAAAGAATAAAAAAAAGTGATACTTCTCGAAAAAAAATAAAAGTTGCTTTTTCACCTGTAAAAACAAGAAGTTTTGCTAAAAAAACATGGCTGAAAATGAATATTTGAAGTATGAAAAACAGTATTTCGATTTATCACACGAGGCTGGTTTTTCCGGGGCAAGTAACCTTTTACGCGTGAATTATAAAGGTAAATTTTTGGAAAATGAAGCTGAAAAAAAAAGAATTTACGAGTGGTTGTTCAACAAGGATTCTTATACTCTACACAGACCTGTAAAGCGAAGATTCCCCCGACTACACTACAATGTGTCAAATGTCGATGACGTATGGGAACTCGATCTTTTACAAACGTCCAATAAAAAAAAATACAACGATAATTGTACTTTTGTATTGGTTACTGTAGACTCTTTGTCCAAGTATGTATGGGTCGAAATTTTAAAAGATAAAACCGGGCACAGTGTTACAGAAGCTTTTAAAAAAATACTCAAATGAGTCGGACCCCGTAGACCTGTGTTAGTGCAATCGGATGCCGGTGCCGAATTCAAAAATTCAATTATTCAAAATTACCTAAAAAACCTCGGTATAAATTTTCGAGTCGCAAGAAATCCCGATGTAAAATGCGCTGTCGTTAAGCGTTTGAATCGCACGATTCGTGAACGTATGTGGCGGTATTTTACTTACAAAAATACAAAACGTTACATTGATGTTATCCAAAAAATTATTCACGCCTACAACAACAGTATTCACAGTGGTATAAAAATGAGGCCAGTTGATGTCAATTTTTACAACGCTAAAGAAGCTCGTGAAAATTTAGAAAAAAGAGCTCGATCTCAAAGTATTAATAAAAGAATCAAATCAAAGAGGGCACCAGGATTGAAGGCCAAATACAGCGTTGGGGACTACTTACGAATCAGTCGAAGTAAAAACACCTTCGAAAAAGGGTATGAAAGAAATTTTTAAAATCAACCACGTTTCTCACCACCAAGGACTGTTTACGTATATTCTCAGTGATTTAAACGACGAAGAAATTGACGGATTCTTTCACACCGAGGAATTGGCATTAGTCTGTAAAAATCGATTAAAAGAAGATAAAATATTTAAAATCGATCACATTGTCGCCACCAAAGGTCGTAGGTCTAATAAAAAAGTTCTTGTACGCTGGGCAGTACAATTCCAAGTTTGATTCGTGGTAAAAAGCGTCCAAGCTGGAAAATATTTAAAAAATGAACAACGCAGATGAATTTTATTTAGTTCTTCCTAGTAATTCTAGTATGCTGTATTACCCTGATAACACCACCACTTGTTTTACCACTCATTTACCGCGTGAAATAAAACTCACGGAAGATTGGTACGTAGGGTTGGCTGAGATTCACGTACCGTGTAAAGTAAAACACATTGAAGAGCACGAGGTTAGAATTTATTTTTCCATGAGAGATTATGCACCCGAACCATACGATTTCCCTCAAGGTCGATACGAATCTGTGTTACAGCTTGCAAACGAAATCAATCAAACAGTTGAAATTTATAAACATCAAATGTTTCAACCATCCTCTCATCTCAAAGGATACTATACTCTCACAAGAAAATGCAAGTGTAAAGATAAGCACAAGACAAAGTTTAATGAAAAAATTTGTCGTATTTTTGGATTTGAAAATGATTCGCAGAGAAAAAATTTTACTCTGTAAACATCGAATGAAAAACCCGTTATCGTTGCGTCAAGACCAGCGGTCATTGGACGTGCTATCCCTGATCAATTGTTTGTTTATACCGATGTGTGTACACCTTGCATGGTTGGTGACAACAGTGCTAGTTTATTGCGAATAGTGTGGCTCGATACTTCCAAATATATTTTCGGTAGTAACATTGACAAACAATATTCACCGCCTCAATACTTACCCCTACTCCAACACAATTTCCATACCATAACAATTGATATAAGGGCCGTTTTTGGTCGCCCTATCTCATTCAGTTATGGTACTTTGATTGTAACTCTGCGTTTTACGCGAAATCGTTTTTAAAAAATGTCTCTATATCTACATTATTACGATCAACAAATTGGTGGGGGTGCAAGAGTGAAGAACGTTTTTTCTGGCTCAACTTTTCAGAGAGGTCACGGTGTCGGTGCTTTTCTCGGCGGTTTGGTTCGTCGAATCATACCCTACCTGAGTCGTGGTGCGAAAGCTGTTGGAAATGAAGCTGTTCGCGCAGGCATAAACGTTTTCGACGATGTAGTTAACAATGACCTCAATTTTAAAGAATCGCTCAAAACAAGAGCTCGAGAGTCTGGTAATAATTTAAAAAGGAAGGTGACAACTAAAATGGCTGATTTAATGAGAGGTGACGGTTATAAAACTAAAGCATTAAAACGTAAACGACAGTCGACAAAAAGTCGCGGTCGTGTCCGTACCTCAGGATCGAAGAAGAAGAAGAAAGTTAAAAGTAAAAAGAAGAGATTGGTGCCTAAAAAAAAAAGTAAAAATAAGATAAAAAAGAAAACTTTGAGAAGTATACCTGATATATTCGGACCCAAGTAAACATGGCGTTTCTCCACGATCATAGTTTAGAATGTGTTTCTAGTGCTTTAGATATTTTTACAGTACCCCCAACTCAAACTTCTATAGAAAGTAGTAATTTTTGTCATTTCAAACCTGTATCATCCCTAAATGACGATTCGGAGGCTCCACTTGAGTTTGTAGTACCTCCTACAAGTGAATATTACTTGGACTTGGCACATACAATGCTAGAATTACAAATGAAAATCACACCGAATCATTCAGCCAATGAAAACCCCAAAGTCGGATCTGTAAACAACTTTCTTCACTCGATTTTTAATCAAGTTGATGTTTTTTTCAATAATAAACTCGTCACCCCTACAAGTAATACTTATGCGTTCAGAGCGTACATCGAAACGCTCTTGAATTACGGACCCACTGCAAAAAGTTCACATCTAACATCCAGTCTGTGGTACGACGATGAACCTTCACGTTTCGATGCACTGCCAAATGCAGCAAATAAAAATGCAGGACTGACAAAGAGACAAAAATTTGCTTCCCCTGGTCAAACTCTCGATTTAATTGGTCACATTCACAGTGATGTTTTTAACCAGGATAAAATGTTAATAAACGGTGATGAGTTGCGTATTGGATTTATTCGTAGCAAAGACGCATTTTGTTTAATGGACGCATCGGATGACGGCAAGTTCAAAGTTCAGATACAAGCTGCTACGCTTATCGTGCGACGTGTTAAAATAAGTCCCCCCGTTTTATTAGCACACGCAAACGGATTATCTAAGGCAACTGCAAAATACCCAATAACACGTGTGGATATCAAATCATTCACGATGCATCCAGGATTTTTATCCGAGACTCTCGATAACGTATTTTTAGGTCAGTTACCTAAAAGATTAATCATTGGTTTTGTAGATAATAGAGCTTTCAATGGTAATCGTAAATTTAATCCATTTAATTTTCAACATTTCAATATAAATTATCTCTCTTTGTACATCGATGGTGATCAAGTTCCTAGTAAACCTCTGACCCATCAACCATCTTGTTTTCAAGATGGTAATAATAAATCGTTCATCGAAAGTTTTCAAACTCTATTCTCTGGTACGGGTATTCATTTTTTGAACGAGGGTATTGGAATTAACAGAGAAAATTACGATCAGGGAAATTTTTTGACTGCTTTTGATCTCACATCTGACGGATCAGCGCATTGTGCTTCTCATTGGTCACTCATTCGCACGGGGTCGGTTGGTTTAGAAGTAAAATTCGAAGAGGCGTTAGCAAACACTATTAACTGTTTGATCTACGCTGAATTTGAGAATATAATCGAACTGGACAGTGGACGAACCGTAACGGTGGACTTTAGCGCTTGAAAGAGGGTGCGAGGACAGCAAGTGACGCTACTCT
This sequence comes from Encarsia formosa, assembly GCA_038277355.1. NCBI lineage: Eukaryota > Metazoa > Arthropoda > Insecta > Hymenoptera > Aphelinidae > Encarsia > Encarsia formosa. Next base: position 37,430,403 of record CM076184.1, on the reverse strand, counting down.
TTTCAAACGCTCGACCTTCAGTTTCTTTCAACTCGTCGTCCTCTCCACATCGTCTTCTTCTTCAAAAATGAACTTTCTGATAGAACTTTACGGGATACGAGATGAAAACAAAAAGTTTTATCCTAAAGAAGTTGCTGCCATCTCACTACAAGGAAACATCGTGGGTCATTGGATGATCAAGAGCCCGAATCTTTTTGAAAATTTGTCACTACAATTGAAAATTCAAAATAATTTTTACACCCGTGATATCCATGGTTTGGAGTGGTTCGACGGAGACATTACTTTAACACAATTAAAACATCATCTTTACGAACTTACAAGAAATTTATACCCGGGGACGTGAAAAACAAATGTTTCAGGAATCATTGATTTGTCGACGAGTGATTAATTTTGAAGATTTCTCCGATCCAACTTACGCTGGTCTACGCCAACTTTTTCCAAATGAAAATACCATGTGCGTGACCCACGGTATGATCGACAACACCAAGCACGGTCAAATTGAACCAGCTCTTGCAGTGGGATATTGTGCTTTGAATAAATGTTATTTGAGTAAACTATTTCTCCGCAGTATACTCAAACCAGAGTATTATGAGTTTAAAACATACGATTTATCATCCAGAACTTATCTCATCGCGCTTCAAGAATATGATGCTAAAACACGTGCAAGTAAAAATAAAAACAGTGACGGAGATGAGGAGCTCGACCGTGTAATCACAGGCATCATAGTTCTCAGAGTTGATTCACCCATCGCAGCATCATCCAAGAACGGTGACTACGATATTCCAAAAGTGTGGCTGCAAAATGAATACCCGTAAGATAATGCAGGCTATTCTCACTTTTCCTAAAAAAATCAAGACTCTTCGTGTTTTTGCCGCTGATCAAGTACCCAAACGCTTGACTTTACCTGCTGCAATCGTCATCAACACCGATACGTCCGACAAGCCTGGGTCTCACTGGGTTGCTCTATTTATAAATAAAAAAGGCAAAGGGAAATTTTTTGATTCATATGGTAGACCACCTTGTTCAAAATATATCTGCGAGGTCATTGAAAAAAATTGTGCATCATGGAGTTATAACAAAATTCAGTTGCAAAGTTTCGATTCTTCAGTATGCGGGGACTACTATGTACATTTTTTATATCACATGTCTGAAATTAACGATTTTCACTCGTTATTAACGCAGTTTACACCATCCACACAACGCAATGACAAAAAAATTTCGAAATTCTTCAAACGATACAAAAATTCTTTTTCTCCATCCGATGGCCGAAAGTACGCAACCTGTGCATCGATTTTGAAGTTGAAAGTGTAATTTTGCTGCATCGATATATTGTAATGTGACCAGTGCAGAAAGAACTTTGAAACGGTTAGGCGTCATTTTGCGTTTGTTGATATGATTTTGTATAATTTTGTTGATAGTTTGAAGAAAAAAAATTAGAAATGGAAAATTCTAGCCTCTTATTTAGAGCAAGGGTTTTTACAAAAAATGAAATAAATATCTTTTTACGAAAGGCCCCAGATAATTTGTTTTTGTTGACAAGGTAAAAAATCTAGAAAAGGGTTCCACAATTTTTGAATGCATGAAATCCAAAAAAATTTAAGAAATAGTATTTAACACACCTGAGAGAGTCAAAAATTGCAGGTTAGAAAACAACAGTTTACTAGTACAAGATGAATCAAATAAAATTTATCAATTATATTTAAATTTGATTGTTAAATAATACAAAAATGTATTTTATTTCCTTAATGTAGTTTTTATACAAAAAAAGAAAATAAATCTAATTATAATAAAAAGTAATTAATATAATCTTTGTGATCTAAAATTTAGAATAACAAAATCGTTACAAGTTATTAATTTTGTTGATTATCTGGACAATGATTATAAAAATTATTAACAATATTGCCATGGAAAATACAATTATAATATTGAATATCAGATGCTCCTTTGGATCCTAACTGAATGTTGTTGTTAGTGTCAGTCATATTAGTATAATTATTTTCTTTTGGAGCAGCAGGTGAAAAAACTGAATTCGATGAATCTGTAGCTTCATTAAAAATATTTTCAGCTGTTTTCATCTTTTTAAGAGGTGAATCTTGTGGTTCACAGTCGGGGGTTTTATTCTTGAAAGATAATTTCACAAGTAACTTTGATCCAAAATGTAGCGGAACTATTTTTTTTGTGCTGGGAATTATTTTATTATTTTCTGCATGTTTGAAAAATGTATCTATATTATTTGATGGTTCTCTGTTGGAATTTTCATTAAAGTGCAAAAGTATTTTCTGTGCAAATCTTCATTAAAGCAAAAATCATCTTCTTCATCCAAAATACTTTCAAATGCAGAATGTTCTGTATAATTAGGTGTTGAACCTTCAGCGGAGCTACTATTACCAAGTCCACCAATCACTTGAAAAGATAAATTGGAAGAATTTGAAAAAGCTGATGTTTTAGAAGGCAAAGTTTGAAGTTGCAGGTTATTTGTAGCTATTGAATTTTGTTAGTTGGAAGTAGGTTGAGCATTATTATTGGAACTAGACAGGCTTGTTATACCATTAAAAATATTCTGCTTATTTCTTATGGTTTTTCTCATATATGCTGTAAATAAAAAAATTATTAGTAAATTATGAAAAAAGAAAAAAAAAAATGATTAAATTACAATGAGCAACACTTGGTGACTTCCATCCTCCTAATTGCAATAACATTGCTTCATTTCCACCAGACTCTGCTAAAAAAGTGACTGAACTGGCACGCATGCTATGTCCAGTGAATTTGTCAGCATTTGGTATAACCAAATAGTGAGCAATCGTCTTGGTGATCCCTCCAATTTTATTTCTGCCTATATTCTGTCTGGTGCATTTTCCTTGCTGGTAGTTTACAAAAAATGTGTTATCAAGGTAGTCCGGGGGCCTCAATGATAAGTATTTACGGACTCTATTATAGAAGACTGGTCCAATCAAGAATTGTCGTGGGTCATCATTTTTAGTTTTGTCAATAGAAACCAAAAATCTATCTTGTCCTATATCCTCAACATCACCAACCTCTAATCGATTCAGCTCCAAACACCTCATAGCCCCACAAATACCAAAGATTAGAATAACCTGAAATTGTAATAATAATAAGAATAAAATAGTATGTAATTTGATAAAAATAAATGTTATCTATTACCTTTGTAGCTAAATAGACATGATCAGAAGCTTCGTTAATGAATCTCATCACATGTTTCCAAGTGAAAGCTAATGCTTTTTTAGGCTTATAACCTTTTGAATTTCTTTATACAATAGCTTTCAAGTTTTGAAACCTAGTGATGTCAATATTTTCTCTGCTGTTCAAAGTCATCTTGAGCATTGACCAAATACTCCATATCGTACTAGCTTTGAATTTTCTAATGTCCTTTAATTCTTTAAAATAAACTATCAAGCTTTTTTCTTCAGACGTTGATAAGAATTTTCTATTTTTCTCTTGCCATTTTTTGTACACACAATAATTCAACAAATATCTATCCCCTGTTTTGGGGGCTCCATGACATCAAGCGGGAAGCGAAATTTAGCGGGAACCAATTGAATCGGTTGTCAAGAGTCGTGAGGTTCGTTCGAGCTGAAAAAAATTTGGCAACGCTGCCTTGACAATTATATTATATATATATCGAGCGCTTAAGAACCGGAACACCGGAACGGAATCGAACGCACAGAATGATAAATTTAAAAAAAATTAAAACTTTATAAATTATTTTTTTGAAATTTTTTAAAAAAAACAATAGATCCTGGATAAGGGTTCCTACCAGGGCGGACACCTGGTGCAACTGGTGATACGTACGCCTCGGAGATGATTTCCCCAGGAAGTTTCGACTACGGAGGGATCAGGGCGGACACCGGGTGCAACTGGCGATACTTACGCCTTGGAGATGACTTCCCAAGGAAGTTTCGACTCCGGATGGGTCAGGGCGGACACCTGGAGCAACTGGCGATACTTACGCCTTGGAGATGACTTCCCCAGGAAGTTTCGACCCTGGAGGGATCAGGGCGAGCACCTGGCTCAACTGGTGATACGTACGTCTTGGAGATGATTTCCCCAGGAAGTTTCGACTCCGGATGGGTCAGGGCGGATACCTGATGCACCTGGTGATACGAACGCCTTGGAGATGATTTCCCCAGGAAGTTTCGACTCCGGATGGGTCAGGGCGAGCACCTGGTGCACTTGGAGATACTTACGCCTTAGAGAGTATTTACCCAGGAAGTTTCGCTCGCAGTTGACGGTGGGTTAGTGGATCTTACCCCAGGTAACACCAGGTCGACCACAAGGTAACCGGGACGTTTTTCCCAGGAAGTATTACTCGTAGTTAAAGATAGTATAGTAGATTTTACCCCAGGTAGCACCAGGTCGACTACCAGATAACCAGGACGTTTTCCCCAGGAAGTTTTACTCGTAGTTGACGGTGGGATAGTAGATCTTACCACAGGTAGCACCAGGTTGATCACCAGAAAACCGGGACGTTTTCCCCAGAAAATTTTACTCGTAGTTGAAGGTGGGATAGTAGATTTCACCCCTGGTGGCACCAGGTCGACTACCTGGTAGCAGGGCCGTTTTCCTCAGGAAGTTTTACTAGTCGTTGAAGGCGGGATAGTAGATTTCACCCCAGGTAGCACCAGGTTGACTACCAGGTAACCAGATCAATTTCCTCAGGAAGTTTTACTCGTAGTTGAAGCTAGGATAATAGATTTCACCCCATGTAGCACCAGGTCAACTTCCGGGTAACAGGGACGTTTACCCTAGGAAGTTTTACTTGTAGTTGAAGGTGGGATAGTAGATTTCACCCCAGGTAGCACCAGGTCGACTAGCAGATAACCAGGATGTTTTCCCCAGGAAGTCGACTACCAGGTGACCAGATCAATTTCCTCAGGAAGTTTTACTCGTAGTTGACGGTGGGATAGTGGATCTTACCCAGGTAGCACCAGGTAGACCACCAGGTAACCGGGACGTTTTCCCCAGGAAGTTTTACTCGTAGTTGAAGGTGGGATAGTAGATTTCACCCCAGGTGGCACCAGGTCGACTACTGGGTAGCAGGGCCGTTTTCCCCAGGAAGTTTTACTAGTAGTTGAAGGCGGGATAGTAGACTTCACCCCAGGTAGCACCAGGTCGACTACCAGATAACCCGGACGTTTTCCCCAGGAAGTTTTACTAGTCGTTGAAGGCGGGATAGTGGATTTCACCCCAGGTAGCACCAGGTTGACTACCAGGTAACCAGATCAATTTCCTCAGGAAGTTTTACTCGTAGTTGAAGCTAGGATAATAGATTTCACCCCAGGTAGCACCAGGTCAACTTCTGGGTAACAGGGACGTTTACCCTAGGAAGTTTTACTTGTAGTTGAAGGTGGGATAGTAGATTTCACCCCAGGTAGCACCAGGTCGACTAGCAGATAACCAGGATGTTTTCCCCAGGAAGTCGACTACCAGGTGACCAGATCAATTTCCTCAAGAAGTTTTACTCGTAGTTGACGGTGGGATAGTGGATCTTACCCAGGTAGCACCAGATAGACCACCAGGTAACCGGGACGTTTTCCCCAGGAAGTTTTACTCGTAGTTGAAGGTGGGATAGTAGATTTCACCCCAGGTGGCACCAGGTCGACTACTGGGTAGCAGGGCCGTTTTCCCCAGGAAGTTTTACTAGTAGTTGAAGGCGGGATAGTAGACTTCACCCCAGGTAGCACCAGGTCGACTACCAGATAACCAGGACGTTTTCCCCAGGAACTTTTACTCGTAGTTGACGGTGGGATAGTGGATCTTACCCCAGGTAGCATCAGGTCAAGTACCAGGTGTAACCAGATCAATTTCCCCAAAAGTTTTGCTCGTAGTTGTTGGTGCAACAGAGGGCCAAATCGAAGGTCCATTTTCAAAAATTAATATCCTCTAGAATTTTAGGAGTAGATTAAACATCTGGGAGCCGTTTTCTTCGTTTGGTGGAGTACTTTGTGAAAAAGTCCCGCTTTGAAAAAATTGTTATAAACAATTGTTATTGCAAAAAAACTTTTGAAAAGGGATCGACGAAGTATATGAAAAAATCGTCTAAAAACAAGTAGTGCTATTCTCCTGGATTTTTTTACGTCAAGATATTGATTGTCAAGCATATAAGTTGCACAGAATTTTCCGGGTCATTTTATCATCGGGAACAACCCCAACGAGCTGCAGGAGGGGGATGTAACGTTACATAAAGTTATAAAATGTTAAAAAAAAAAAAAAATGCAGTTCTCCAAGTCCCAAAAACCTTGGGCGCCCGAGTTCAACAAAATACTGATTGGCTACCCCGCAAGCTCCAAGCCCACAAAACCCTGGACACCCTAGTTGAACAAAAAAAAACTGTTTGGCTTCCCCCCTAGCTCTAAGCTCCCAAAACCGTGGGTGCCCGAGTTGAACAAAAAACTGATTTGCTACCCCCAAAGCTCTAAGCCCCCAAAACCATGGGCGCCTGAGTTCAACAAAATACTGATTGGCTACCTCACAAGCTCTAAGCCTCCAAAACCCTGGGCGCCCGAGCTGAACAAAAAAACTGATCGGTTATCCCCCAAGCTCTAAGGGTGCAGCTACATTAGACGCGTCTGAAGCGTGCGTACGACGCGTACGTATAATGCGTATGGCTCGAATCCAACAGAATAATCCAAAGAGAATCTCTACAAGCACGAGATTGGAGGATTCCAATTGATTCGATTCATACGCATCATAAGTATGCGTCATGAGCACGCTTCATACGCGTCTTGCGTAGCTGCACCCTAAGCCACCAAAACCTTGGGTACCCGAGTTCAAGAAAAAAAACTGATTGGCTACCCCTCAAGTTTTAAGCCCCCGACCCTGAGCGCCCGAGTTCAACAAAATACTGATCGGCTGCCCCCCAAGCTCTAAGCCCTCAAAACCCTGGGCGCCCGAGTTCAACAAAATACTGATTGGCTACCTCCCAAGCTCTAAGCCCCCAAAACCCTGGGCGTCCGAGTTGAACAAAAAAACTGATCGGCTATCCCCCAAGCTCGAAGCTCCCGAAACCCCAGGGCGCCCGAGTTCAACAAAATACTGATTGGCTACCCCCCAAGCTCCAAGCCCCTAATACCCTGGGCGCCCGAGCTCAACAAAATACTGATTGGATACCCTTCAAGCTTTAAGTCCACAAAACCCTGGGCGCCCGAGTTGAACAAAAAAACTGATCAACTATCATTTATCCCGTAAGGTTTTAACCCCAAAAACCTTGGGAGCCTGAGTGGAATTATTTCCAAAATATGTATACATTTTAGTTAACTTGAGCATGAAATAAATAATTCTGTAAGTATACCTAATGACGCTGCTCTAGTGCAAATACATCATGAAATTGTAGCCTGAGATTTTATACTCCTAAATGGCATGGTTGACTAGGAAAACGCTATAAGTTTTTTACTTATTGTTTAACTCTTTTTTTGTAACGTCATCAACAATTTCTTTTTTTTAAGTATCAATTGAATGTTTTAACGAATAAGACTCATTTCGAAAAAAGTGTAAAAATTTTCGTTTCTTAACTGGTTATTAATTTTTTTAATTTATATTATTTTTTTGTTATTTTGTAATTTTTTAAATTAGTGTGAATAAAAGCTCACCATTACGTTCTTGTGGAATGAAAAAAAAAACACTTTTTATTGATTTGATATACGAATTCTGAGTACGCTTAACTTGTAAAATTATTCCACAGGGTTTTGGGAGCTTAGAGCTTGGGGGATGGACGATCTGTTCTTTTGTTCAACTTGGGTGCCCAGGGTTTTGAAGGCTTGGAGCTAGGGTAGTAGCTAATCAGTATTTTGTTGAACTCAGGCGCTCAGGGTTTTGGGGCCTTAGAGCTTGCGGGGTAGACAATCAGTTTTTTTTTTAACTCGGGCGCCCAGGGTTTTTGGGGCTTAGAGCTGGGGGGGTAGCCAATCAGTTTTTTTGTTGAATTCGGGCGCCCAGGGTTTTTGGTGCTTAGAGCTTGGGGGGTAGCAAATAAGTATTTTGTTGAGCTCGGGCGTCCAGGGTTTTGGGGGCTTAGAGCTTGGGAGATAGCCAATCAGTATTTTGTTGAACTCGGGCTCCCAGGGTTTTGAGGTCTCGAATTGCAAACCTTTTTTTTTTCATTTTATAATTTTATGTGACGTTTCATCCCCCTCTCTGAGCTCATTGGGGTTGTTCTCGATGATAAAATGACCCGGAAAATTTTGTGCGACTTAGATGCTTGATAATCAATATCTTGACGAAAAAAAATCTGGAAGAATTGCAATCCTTTTTTTTTTTTATGATTTTATTTAACGTTCCATACCCCTCTTTGCAGCTCGCAGTTCCTGATGATCAAATTTTTTACAACAAAGTGGGACTTTTTTCAAGTACTCCACCAAACGAAGAAAACAGCTCCCGGATATTTACTCTGGACCAAATATTCTATGCGATATTAATTTATGAAAATGGACCTTCGATTTGGCCCTCTGTGACCGTGAACTAAAAGTAAAACTTCCTGGGGGAATTGTTCTGGTTACCTGATAGTTGACCTGGTGCTACCTGGGGTAAGATCCACTATCCCACCGTCAACTGCAAGTAAAACTTCCTGGGGAAATACTCTCTAAGGCAAAAGTATCACCAAGTGCACCAGGTGTCCACCCTGATCCCTCTGGACTCAAAACATCCTGGGGAAATCCTCTCTAAAGCGTAAGCATCACCAGATGCACCAGGTGTCCACCCTGACCCATCCAGAGTAAAAACTTCCTGGGGAAATCATCTCCGATGTGCAACTATCGCCAAGTGCAGCAGGTTTCCGGCCTGACCCATCTGGAGTCAAAACTTCCTGGATAATCCTCTCCAAGGCGTAAGTATCGCCAGGTACACCAGGTGTGCGCCCTGACCCTTCTGGAGTCAAAACTTCCTGGGGAAGTCATCTCTAAGGCGTAAGTATCGCCAGTTGCTCCAGGTGTCCGCCCTGACCCATCCGGAGTCGAAACTTCCTTGGGAAATCATCTCCAAGGCGTACGTATCACCAGTTGCACCAGGTGCTCGCCCTGATCCCTCCGGGGTCGAAACTTCCTGGGGAAATCATCTACGAGGCGTACGTATCACCAGGGGCACCAGGTGTCCGCCCTGACCCTTCCGGAGTCGAAACTTCCTGGGGAAAACCTCTCCGAGGCGTATGTATCACCAGGGGCACCAGGTGTCCGCCCTGACCCATCCGGAGTCGAAACTTCCTGGGGATATCATCTCCAAGGCGTAAGTATCGCCAGGTACACCAGGTGTGCGCGCTGACCCTTCCAGAGTCAAAACTTCCTGGGGAAATCATCTCCGAGGCATAAGTAACGCCAGTGGCACCAGGGGCTCGCCCTGACCCATCCGGTGTCGAAACTTCCTGGGCAAGTCATCTCTGAGGCGTAAGTATCGCCAGGTGCACCAGGTATCCACCCTGATCCATCCGGAGTCGAAACATCCTGGGGAAGTCATCTCCAAGGCGTAAGTATCGCCAGTTGCACCAGGTGCTCGCCCTGATCCCTCCGGTGTCGAAACTTCCTGGGGAAGTCATCTCCAAGGCGTAAGTATCGCCAGGTGCACCAGGTATCCACCCTGATCCATCCGGAGTCGAAACATCCTGGGGAAGTCATCTCCAAGGCGTAAGTATCGCCAGTTGCACCAGGTGCTCACCCTGATCCCTCCGGTGTCGAAACTTCCTGGGGAAGTCATCTCCAAGGCGTAAGTATCTCCAAGTGCACCAGGTATCCACCCTGATCCATCCGGAGTCGAAACATCCTGGGGAAGTCATCTCCAAGGCGTAAGTATCGCCAGTTGCACCAGGTGCTCGCCCTGATCCCTCCGGTGTCGAAACTTCCCGGGGAAGTCATTTCCAAGGCGTAAGTATCTCTAAGTGCACCAGGTGCTCGTCCTGATCCCTCCGGTGTCGAAACTTCCTGGGGAAGTCATCTCCAAGGCGTAAGTATCGCCAGTTGCACCAGGTGCTCGCCCTGATCCCTCCGGTGTCGAAACTTCTTGGGGAAGTCATCTCCAAGGCGTAAGTATCGCCAGTTGCACCAGGTGTCCGCCCTGATCCCTCTGGTGTCGAAACTTCCTGGGGAAGTCATCTCCAAGGCGTAAGTATCGCCAGTTGCACCAGGTGCTCGCCCTGATCCCTCCGGTGTCGAAACTTCCTGGGGAAGTCATCTCCAAGGCGTAAGTATCGCCAGGTGCACCAGGTATCCACCCTGATCCATCCGGAGTCGAAACATCCTGGGGAAGTCATCTCCAAGGCGTAAGTATCGCCAGTTGCACCAGGTGCTCGCCCTGATCCCTCCGGTGTCGAAACTTCCCGGGGAAGTCATTTCCAAGGCGTAAGTATCTCTAAATGTACCAGGTGCTCGTCCTGATCCCTCCGGTGTCGAAACTTCCTGGGGAAGTCATCTCCAAGGCGTAAGTATCGCCAGTTGCACCAGGTGCTCGCCCTGATCCCTCCGGTGTCGAAACTTCCTGGGGAAGTCATCTCCAAGGCGTAAGTATCGCCAGGTGCACCAGGTATCCACCCTGATCCATCCGGAGTCGAAACATCCTGGGGAAGTCATCTCCAAGGCGTAAGTATCGCCAGTTGCACCAGGTGCTCGCCCTGATCCCTCCGGTGTCGAAACTTCCCGGGGATGTCATTTCCAAGGCGTAAGTATCTCTAAATGTACCAGGTGCTCGTCCTGATCCCTCCGGTGTCGAAACTTCCTGGGGAAGTCATCTCCAAGGCGTAAGTATCGCCAGTTGCACCAGTTGCTCGCCCTGATCCCTCCGGTGTCGAAACTTCCTGGGGAAGTCATCTCCAAGGCGTAAGTATCTCCAAGTGCACCAGGTATCCACCCTGATCCATCCGGAGTCGAAACATCCTGGGGAAGTCATCTCCAAGGCGTAAGTATCGCCAGTTGCACCAGGTGCTCGCCCTGATCCCTCCGGTGTCGAAACTTCCCGGGGAAGTCATTTCCAAGGCGTAAGTATCTCTAAGTGCACCAGGTGCTCGTCCTGATCCCTCCGGTGTCGAAACTTCCTGGGGAAGTCATCTCCAAGGCGTTAGTATCGCCAGTTGCACCAGGTGCTCGCCCTGATCCCTCCGGTGTCGAAACTTCTTGGGGAAGTCATCTCCAAGGCGTAAGTATCGCCAGTTGCACCAGGTGTCCGCCCTGATCCATCTGGAGTCGAAACTTCCTGGGGAAATCATCTCCAAGGCATAAGTAACGCCCGTGGCACCAGGTGCTCGCCCTGACCCTCCCGGAGTCGAAACTTCTAGGGGACATCATCTTCAAGGAGTACCTGGGGTAGCTACCCCAGGTAGCAACCCTTATCCAGGATCTATTGTTTTTTTAAAAAATTTTAAAAAAGTAATTTATAAAGTTTCATTTTTTTTTAAATTTATCATTCTGTGCGTTCGATTCCGTTCCGGTATTCCGGTTCTTAAGCGCTCGATATATATATATAATATAATTGTCAAGGCAGCGTTGCCAAATTTTTTTCAGCTCGAACGAACCTCACGACCCTCGACAACCGATTCAATTGTTTCCCGCTAAATGTCGCTTCCCGCTACATGTCGCTTTCCGCTTGATGTCATGGAACCGTTTTCTTGGGTAGTGTTTCATCTTGAATTATAGCCTCAGATTCTTCATCAAAATTTCTAAATACTTCTTCCTCGTCACCTGACTTAATATCCGAAACATCCTCGTCATCCATAGTTTAACGATAATACTTAAAACAACACTTATGAAACTAATAAATAAGAAATAGCTGCGTGCATTCATGTGCTTAACGGTGAGCGAGTCTTGGATTATTGTTTTGTTTTGCTGGATGCAGCCGGCCCACAACACTCGCTTACGCTCGTGCTGCGAAGGTGGGCTGCATCCAGCAAACAAATATGCTTCTTAAGACGCCGGTAGGGGTGCCCGGCTGATGCAGAAAGTAAAACATGGCCGCGTCCGGCAAGAATAGTTGAAGCGTAGGCACTCTGTTTATTTAATTAATAAACGTACTTTCGACCTCAAATGGAGAAAAATAGTATGCAACGTACGGGCAGAAAGTTAAAAATTGCTGCATTGTGCGATATATGCCCGAGGCGAGCCGAGCACAATGCAGCTATTTTCAACTTTCTGCCCTAGCATTGCAATATACTATTAAAAAAGTGAATAAAAATAACATATTTCCACGCGGTAGTTTATTTGGTGGTGGCTTCGGTAATCAATCATGTTCATCAAGATACGATCACATATTATTTATCTTCTTTATAAAATAGTTTTACGGGGAACCAGCTGACGTTAGAATTTGTACTTGTAGATTTAAGAGAGAGAGAGAGAGAAAGTGTATTATGTATTAAGAGATATTTTCGTACTCCCACTAGATTTAAGAAAGTTGTACTTTCAAAGAAAATTATACAAAAAAGGCGTTATTGTAAGGTATATAATAAATTCTTTTGATTTTATTTGTCTTGCTTTTTATTTATCGACCTTTTATCCGAACATCCTGATAAAATAATTCTGCAATTTTTAATTTTTTTCTTAAAAAAAGGCTGAAAAAAAAATCTCTTCAGGAAAACATCTACAGGTAAAAAATTCTGGTAAGCGTCCCACGCAACATCGCATCTCCATAGTTTTTCAAACAAAAGCGCAACGCCGCATCTTTTTTTTCTTTCCAAAAGAGCACTCCCCCAGTGCGTCAGGACCTTTTCTTTAATACGCTCTCTCATAGCTATTTTCAGGATGTGACAATCGTTTCAGCGGTCGAGATGGCTTCCGTTAAAAAAAGCAAAGAAATCATGGGCCGTCCGAACATGATTTTATCAACAACCTATACGATAAATCGCTCCAATGCAAAACGCGTGTGTGCCGGGTTGGAACATAATGGGGCCTTTTTTACACCGGCCGTTAAATTCTGTTCTTCTGGACCACCGAGTAAGTACATAACCCTGGATAAACAATCATTGGACCAATTCTTATAAAATATTGGTGAAATGGAAGCCTATTTGCAAGATCATTATAGGGCTTGTACTCTTCCTAAATTTATCCAGCTTCGTAACCATAACATTATTTTTGGCGACTCGTTTGAAAAAAGAGCCATCATTCTCAATGAACGAGAGGTTGAAAGTCAGAACAGCAAGGTCGCGGTTCATGAAACTGAGGTGAAAAAATCATCTCCGGAAACGATACTCGAATCCGTTAAAAGGAAAAAAAAACAGCAAAAAATGCAGCTCCCCACATACGAAGGCTTAAAAGAGATGGTGCTTTGCATAATATCAATTTTCAAAGATTTAACTGAAAAGCAAAGTTTAGTGAATAATATTTATGAATGCATCGTGAATTTTTTGATTGAACATTTTAAGAAAGAAGACCCCATAAAAGTAACAACTGTTTACGCATTTCCGATTATTTTCAACAATACTACCTCGTCATAAAAGACGAAATCGAAAAATATGTTCGGGAAAATATAAACCCATCCCACGAAGACAAGATTTTGGAGTTGATCTTTGCTGAAATGTACGCCTGTTACTTACCCTTCATCGCCAAAGACGTTGCTCAACAACTGTTTCCATCGCAAACGTGAAAAAACTTAATCAAGAGCTTCTCATAAAAAACCCTCAGTACACTGTAAACATCTGACATGGGACAGTTGCATAGCAAGTTTGAGACAGCAGCCATGGAGATCGGAAAAAGTACCAACAGTTGCTACACCAAAGTCGAAAGACTCAAGGACCCCGAGCAAACAAAGCCCCTCATTTCCCAAAAAAAAGATAAAAAGAAAGGACACGACAATCACGGCTTTCAAAAAAATTCTTCTGGTAATCCTAAAAAAGATGGCTACACAAAAATCAAATAACTTGTAAAAATTAAATAAAAAATCACTTGTAAAAAAAATTTGAAATAAATTTAGTGTACATAAATACTTTTTTTCATTTCATTACCCCACACCAACAACTTTTGTTTTAAAATTAAACTTTTTGCACACAAAAAGCGCTCTCCTTCGTCAAAATCCTCCGCGTTAAAAAATTTCATAACAGCATCAATAAATATTTTTATTTCTGTTATTTCAAAATTATATATGTTAAATATCAACCCGTAGAAACGCAGTAGTTCACATTTTTGTGGAACAATAGACTTTTTATTTTAAATTCTTTGAATTACAGAGGTTACTATTTGTTTATTAATAGACCTCTTCGATTCAATTTTTTCCGTTAAACCCGGGCTAACCCGAGTCAGTGCGGTGTATACCTAAATATGAGTATTCATAGGTATATATAGGTATACACCGCAGTGACTTGGGTCTAACACAAAAATTGAATTTAATAAGTCTAACAATTTGAGTTGCTATGCGTCTAATTGGAAATAATCGACAAATTATCAAAATAATTTTACCCACACTCCTCCGCCAAATGTCAAATACGGCGTTTCTATTGGTTGAAATTCAGCTTGGGAAAATAATCATTATAATCCTATCATTGCCATTCTTAATTTCATTATTTTCCTCACTTTATAGATTTACACTTACTATATTATACTTATCAAAAAATTATCATTTTCATTTAATTTTTGTAAACAAAGTAAATCTGTACCTTCCTCAATGACTTCATCATTTTCTGTATTTATTATTTTATTGTCTATTTCAAACTCTACAGCTGTTTATTATTGCACTCTTGCAAAATTTCTAATCTAACTTGATAGTCCCATTCACTTTTTCTCAAAACTTTAGGTACTCAAACAAAAACTTAATTACCATTATTCTTCAAGTTTTACACATTTACAAATATTTTTTGGCTTTTTGACAAAAAATATTTCAAAAATTGTTTTGTTTTCTACTATGTTGACTATTCCACGGTTTTTCAAATAAGCGACAGATTTAATTAAAATTAGGCCAGTAACTGCGATCAACATTAACTTTTCTCTCTAAGTATTCGCCGATATCCATTGTGGATCTATTATAACTCTCAGCTACGCCATTGAACTCATAAACATAAGCAGAACAAAGCAATGCCTTTACAGTAAATAACTTTATAAATTTCATGATTCAAATATTCCTATGATAAAATGAGGTATGATTATCGTCTCTTTTTAAAAATCTCTAATCTGATAAGAATATTATACTGTATTTTTATTAACTGAATGTGTATTTGTGTCAACAATTATATAATTATTTTTTAAACAATAAAAAGATGCCTGATGAGGTCCAGTACCACATAGACGAGACGTTGCTGTAATAAATTAAATTAAGAAGTTTTTCTTGGGCCTTGTCCTACACGATCCAAATTTCTTTTTATTTGCATTCTGAGGGCGTTCAACACATAGGGTAAGGGCACCCAATCTTGAGGATTTTTAGGTTGCCAGAAACTTAAACAACTGTAGAATTTTTGTACTTTATATTTTTTTGAACTTTTTTTTTTATCAAAAGTAAAATTCTTTTGAAATAAAATGAACTCTTGCAGAACCCTTACATGTTTATAGTCAATTAATAACAATCAAGTAAAAAATAAAAAAAAGTGGGTCCTAATTCTACGTTTTGTTCCCTAATTCTGTCGCCCTAATTCTGCCGACGCATGAGCGTGGTTTGTTGGTTGTTTCCGCAGAATTGAGCCCATACACATTGGATTGGTCTTGTCCCCAATTCAGCGAGTATATATATTTAGGCAAAAAATTATAAATGACGGTTTTTACCATTAATAATCTGATTTAGACACAAAAATTAAGTTTCAAAAACAATTTAGAGTTTTACTACACTTTTAACATCATTTAATCAACTTTAAAAATCGCACAATTGGCGTACCCTCAGAATTAAGTGCCCTTACCCTAAGTATTCAAATATTCCCTACCATTGAAATCCATTAAACAATTTACTGTTTCTGACTAACTTTTTATGCAATAATTCATAGTACATTTGCTATAATCATCAATAAAAGCTAAGAAATATCGCTCCCTACCATAAACTATGGTATTATGAGGACCATTCAAATCAGTATGAATCAATTCTAAAATCTCTCGCAATTCTGTTTGCTCATTTTCAAATATTAGCCATTTTACTTTGTATAAAACATGTGCAATTCATAATATGGCTCTTTAATCTTTTAGATCAACCGTTTATCAATTTATCTTTGACTATTTTATTCAAATATTGAAAATTAACTATTCCGATCCACTCGCTGGATATATCGGTGTCGCTACGGGTCTGTAAGACTCGCTGATCGAACCAAGCCGGCCCCCACCTCCTGTGCCATTGCTGGCAGTAGGAAGTAGGGGAGCTCAGATCATTTTAGGCTTGCCTGATTGCACTAATCATTGTGGTTCTTACTCCTCCATTCCTTCAGCGCATTTCGGAATACCAAGTTGCCAAGTTTCCTGGGCTTGTCCCGTTCTCCTTGCTATCCTTATTCGCTATAAGAATGGGTTTTGTGTCTGGGTTTTCCTTCCCTCAAGACTGATTTTTCTGTCCACCCCGAGGAATTTATTTCCCCGATACCCTTTACAAGTAGTGAGCGTTCCCTAATCCGCAACCCAGAGAGTCGCTGAATGAGAGAAAGTAATTGAAAATTCCGCACCAGCAAATCTATCCGGCAAATTTACTTCAACAAGATGTTTCAAAACAATGCACTCACTAGAATAATTTTCATTTTTGATAATGTTATCAATGCAACCACTATCAAACAACCATTTGATCACTTTTTCATTTTTGCATTAATTTTGTTTTGCGCTATTGACACTCGTTTTTAACACTTCCGCGATCCATAACTGATTTGATGTGTTGCTTTGCGCTTGTTGGATGACACTGCTGCTCGTTGTCCTCCGTCGCGACTCCATGACTGCGGTGTGCACCTGCCCCTGCCGTTTCCTCGTTGGTTGTCTTACTGACCTCGCTAACTGTTATGAGCTCGTCTGGCATGGTCATTGTTTTTGTTTTACCAAGAGTCTTGTATGTAGTGACCAGATTCACCACATTTGAAACATTGTTCTTTTGTTGAAAAGTACTAATATTTTTCTTCTTTTTACTCAAACTTTTGCTCAGAGCCATTTATTAAGTTTTTGATTTAACAAATTCAATAGTTTTCGTTTCTTCAAGAACTAGATTGATGATATCTCCAAGGCTGCTATAGCTTCCAAGTAATGCATTTATCAAATGACTTATTTTTCCCGCCAGCTGCTTTGAATTCATTGCATACCTTTTCAAAATCTACAAAAAGATTTTCAATTTTTAAGAAACTGTCAAATTTAATCTTCTGTAACGTTTTTTTGTTTATTTGTTGCAGGGCTATTGATTCTTTCATGTATAATTTTTTCAAAGTTTGAATCGTCTCGTACGTTGTCTACAGTCTTTGTCACAAGATAATTGATTGTAGGATAAAGCAACTACCACAATTATTAATGCTTTTCTATTGTTTTCTTTTTATGTATCTACATTATCTGCTTCTGATCTTTCTCTTGTAGCTTGCACTTTGCATTTTTTATGTTGCTAAATCTTCATTATTCGGGATTTCTAGCTTGCAAAATTTTGTCCATCGATAATCGGAAAGGACCCATCAACCATTTTTGAAAAAAAGAAAACTTTTCTCAGAATCATACTTTAAAACTATAATTTTTTCAATTGGATCAGTTGCAAAAATAGTAAAAGAAAATTTTTTTTTATCTCTCATATATTTCTGTTAAATACAATAAATAAAAATTAATCTGTAAAGAGAAATCTGATTAAAATAAACTTTGAAACTAAATGTATTTGTTTTCAAATATTAAGAAGGAATTTTAACATACTAATTCGTAATTTAACCTTTAATAAAGATTGGAACAAACAAACTTACAAATTAACTAATTGATAAATTAATTTTTTGTACTTATTAAATCGAAAAAATTCTACTGTTTTGCTATGATTTCTTTGAATAATGAAAAACTTGATAGTATAATGCTTTGCCAATTTATGTCGAGGCATTCCTTTTATAAATCAATTTTTACACAAACAGTCTAAGCAGACATAGATAAGAAAAGAAACTCAAAGATAGGGCAATCCCACATCAATCTAGATGCTCCCAGTTTAAAAAATTATTTTTGACTTGAATATATAGTGGTTGATTCAGTTTTAATTACTTTTTTACTTTTAATTACAAACGAATAAGTTTTAATCAATTTTGAAACAGATTAAATGGTGGAAAATTGTATTTATTTTAAGAAAAATATTAAATTTATATCTTAAAATCTGATTTCTATGGGGTTGTTACATTCAACAGTTTGTCATACAAAATATTTTTGAGGTGCTCGCAACTTCAATTTTGAATGCTTTGATTTGAGATCAACTTGATATTGTAACTATGTTTAAAATCAGTGTTATAAAAAATTTTCTGTCATTTAAAAAGTGAGCATGCCCTTATGGAAAAAATCGGTGTAAACACCGAAAAATAACACTGAAAATAACACCGAACTTCTACACCGCATTGGGTGTGATTTCGCACTCCCAATGCGGTGTTACACCCAAATGGAGAGTTACACTAAACCAAAAAAAAAAAAAATTGGCCTCATGGGGATTCGAACCATCGACCTTCAAGTTGACGAAAATTTACTGACCACTTTCTCCACTTAGCCACGCTCTTAGTTGAAAATGTTATGTTTAAAATAATATATAAACATTGAAACAAACTTTTTTTGATTATTTAATTTGAATATGATTAAAAAACATTACTTTTAACTTGTTTATAAAAACTATATTAACAATTATTAAAATGAAAATTTCAGTGTTAACACCCAAAATTCGGGTGTTTTTCATAAAAATTCATTTTTTCATTATTTTTTGTCAGAAATTAAAACAATTAAACCAACTTATTTCTTTTTTGATAAATTGATTTGAACTTTTTATTATTAATTATATTTATTCTCATGATTTCCTTTAACTCACAAAGTTTCGATCACGTCATCAACGTCGTATGTCCAAATCTGTTAATAGCACTATAGTTTTGAGCCTACGAGACTTAGAGGTCTAAAATTTTACAGACGGTATAAGTTTGAATGTCGATACGTTAATGTGCAGTCTTGGACATCCAGATTACCGATGCCGGGGGTACCTGGGGGTCTTCTCCGAGCAATCGGGTCTAATTCTTTGGATGTGAATTTTTAATAAGTTCGTCAAAATATAGTACTTTTTAAATAAAAGCATGTTAAAAAATTGTTATTACTATTATTATTTTTGTCATAATTGACTTACTATTGATTGGTTTCAAAAAATTTCAAATATTTTCATTTTTTTGTCTGTTACCAGTTTTTTCTAAAATAATCATTTTTACCGCTCCTTTGGCCGAATATATACTTTTAGTTCTTAACTTAAAGGTTCATGTATTTTTTACAAGGGTTTTTTCATTATTTCAGTTCGGACGTAATTTTCCAAATAAAAAAATGAATTTTGAACAAATTACTTTTCAAAAATACACTTAAATGTTTAACGATAAAAATTTAATGAGTTATTCGAATTCTGGAATAATTTTTAGTAAATCATTTAATTTTTTTGTATTTCAATTGCTGTCTCAGACGTTTTGTACTTACTTTATAGTACACGACGAACTCACGATATATCTGTGCAATAATAAAGAATTTCCAGTTATGGTATTTATTTTTGATCCTACTGATTAAGCATATCATCATCTATTGAATCCTTCATTAATTTTTTATTAAAAACGGCTTTAGCGTCAAAATTCCATTTTGAGTGTAACATTCCAACTAACTTTTAACTTTGGTGTAAACACTTATTCTTTTAGGTGTAATACCCATAATTATTATCACTTAACTTTGGTGTTAGCACTAAACCTTTTATGTATAAAGTCGCAATAGTGTGGGTGTCGACACCCAAAAGTTAAGTGTTAACACTTAACTTCGGTGTTAACGCTGAACGTATTGGGTGTAAAGTCCCATTGCGAGTGTCAACACCCAACAGTTGAGTGTGAACACTTAACTTTGGTATTAACACTGAACCTAGTAGGTGTAAACTCCCAATTGTGGGTGCCAACACCCAACAGTTGAGTGTAAACACTTAACTTTGGTGTGAACACTCAACCCATTGGGTGTAAACTCCGAATTGTGGGTGTCAACACCCAACAGTGGAGTGTCAACACTTAACTTTGGTATTAACACTGAACCTAGTAGGTGTAAACTCCCAATTGTGGGTGCCAACACCCAACAGTTGAGTGTAAACACTTAACTTTGGTGTGAACACTGAACCCATTGGGTGTAAACTCCGAATTGTGGGTGTCAACACCCAACAGTGGAGTGTCAACACTTAACTTTGGTGTTAAGACTGAACCTATTGAGTGTAAACTCCCAATTGTGGGTGTCAACACCCAACAGTTGAGTGTCAACACCGAACTTTCGGTGTTTACACTCAAAATCTAGTGTTTACACCGAAAAATCAGTGTTAACACTGAAAATTCGGTGGTTACACCGGTTTTTCCATAAGGGATTCCTAGCTCGAAAATCATTTTTGATTTAAAAATTAGAGGTTTTTAAAATAATAAATAAAAAAAAAAATTTGTAATGATCCGTAAATAATAACAAAAGTTTAAACAGTTCAAAGAACAGTTTTTTTGCCTTATCCGAACAAAACTTGAATTACTTAATTTGAAATAAATCATGCAATGAGTATGCTACTGTTTCTGCCACTTTCAGTTTTACATGCATTGATAGAAAAAGTTGAATTTTTGTTCGAAATTTAATTGAAAATCAATCTGAGCAAGCTTTGAATCATAGTTATAAAAGTTTAGCCACGAAAAATTAGCACGTACCATTACACCCTTATGGAAAAAACCGGTGTAAACACCGAATTTTCAGTGTTAACACTGATTTTTCGGTGTAAACACTAGATTTTGAGTGTAAACACCGAAAGTTCGGTGTTGACACTCAACTGTTGGGTGTTGACACCCACAATTGGGAGTTTACACCCAATAGGTTCAGTGTTAACACCAAAGTTAAGTGTTGACACTCAACTGTTGGGTGTTGACACCCACAATTGGGAGTTTACACCCAATGGGTTCAGTGTTCACACCGAAGTTAAGTGTTAACACTTAACTTTTGGGTGTCGACACCCACACTATTGCGACTTTATACATAAAAGGTTTAGTGCTAACACCAAAGTTAAGTGATAATAATTATGGGTATTACACCCTAAAGAATTAGTGTTTACACCAAAGTTAAAAGTTAGTTGGAATGTTACACTCAAAATGGAATTTCGACGCTAAATCCGTTTTTAATAAAAAATTAATGAAGAATTCAATAGATGATGATATGCTTAATCAGTAGGATCAAAAATAAATACCATAACTGGAAATTCTTTATTATTGCACAGATATATCGTGAGTTCGTCGTGTACTATAAAGTAAGTACAAAACGTCTGAGACAGCAATTGAAATACAAAAAAATTAAATGATTTACTAAAAATTATTCCAGAATTCGAATAACTCATTAAATTTTTATCGTTAAACATTTAAGTGTATTTTTAAAGTAATTTGTTCAAAATTCATTTTATTATTTGGAAAATTACGTCCGAACTGAAATAATGAAAAAACTCTCGTAAAAAATACATGAACCTTTAAGTTAAGAACTAAAAGTATATATTCGGCCAAAGGAGCGGTAAAAATGATTATTTTAGAAAAAACTGGTAACAGACAAAAAAATGAAAATATTTGAAATTTTTCGAAACCAATCAATAGTAAGTCAATTATGACAAAAATAATAATAGTAATAACAATTTTTTAACATGCTTTTATTTAAAAAGTACTATATTTTGACGAACTTATTAAAAATTCACATCCAAAGAATTAGATCCGATTGCTCGGAGAAGACCCCCAGGTACCCCCGGCATCGGTAATCTGGATGTCCAAGACTGCACATTAACGTATCGACATTCAAACTTATACCGTCTGTAAAATTTTAGACCTCTAAGTCTCGTAGGCTCAAAACTATAGTGCTATTGGCAGATTTGGACATACGACGTTGATGACGTGATCGAAACTTTGTGAGTTAAAGGAAATCATGAGAATAAATATAATTAATAATAAAAAGTTCAAATCAATTTATCAAAAAAGAAATAAGTTGGTTTAATTGTTTTAATTTCTGACAAAAAATAATGAAAAAATGAATTTTTAACTAAATGAATGTTAACGATCTGGATTGAAATTATTTTATTAAATTATCTTATATTATTTTATTAAATTATTATTAAAAAAAAAAAAAAAAAAAAAGATGTCTTTAATGATTGATGAATAAAATTAACTTAAATCAATGATGATTATAATATACTTAGAAGGATAGACACCTTCCGGGTTGCCGATCTCGAAGAAACTTAAAGGGCCGCCTTATCATACTAAAAAACGAAGCATCGATGAAGCCATCTAATGGACCCTGTTAAGCAGTCAGTTATATGGACTTTATTGGCATTTTCTGTCCATTTTGTCCTTTTGAGAAAAAATTGTACCCAATACTTGTTGCACTTAGAGTTCTGAAACTGTTGAAGAAAAATATGTTTGGACATAGTTTAAATGAATTTTGACCATGTTCGATCAAGATTGTAAAAAACTGAAAATACGCTAAAAATGCAGTGAGAAATCTTGATATAACATAGTCTAATTCATCATAAAAAGATTTAGAAGTATTTTTCTTTAAGAATTCATAAAAAACAAGAATGTTTTACGTTTCAGAACTCACTAAGTGCTATAAGCTTTAAATTCGAAACTTTTAAAAAATAGGCTAAATAATAGAAAATATAATATTTCATGCAGGCCATACAGCACACCGTTTTAAAGGGCTCGTTAGACGAAATCATGATTAGTTTTGTTTATCTTTTGATGTAAGAAAACTATTCCCAAAAAATCGTTGACATCGGCAGGCCGGAAGATGTAGTCGATTCTCGTTAGTAATAAACACTTTTTCCGTTCATAGATTAAAGCGTATGAAAAGCTCGAATGTCCAGAGGAAAGAAGAAAACTATCTCGAGAAATTTTCGACAATTTCATCATGAAAGAATTACTCGCACATACGCACGTGAGTCTTTTTTTACATACTATTTTTTCTTTTTAAATACATATGAGGCGTTCGATCTAAAAACGACTTAGCCGCCGTTAAGTCGTTTTTCAATACCTCGCTATTTCTAATTCGGTGAACCCTAATTAATACGTGTAAAACTTAAAAGTTCTATAAATAATGTTTTAGACATTGTAAATGATGAAATAAATGAGCAGGTTTCATAAAAAAGTCTAGCGCGCTAACTACTGCTCCACAGTTTGATCAGCTGATCAGCAGTAGTAAGCAGCAATCAGTTTCACGCTCTGACGTCTATGCACATTTCATCGTTTTTTTATTTTACGAAACGAAATGGATGACTCAATAAGCGAAGGACAAAAAAAAAAACCATCAAAACTTGTTCAGCACCAAGCCGAAAAAAAAGACGTGTATGAGAAAAAGGTTGTATCACAAACAAAATAAACAATATTTGTGGAGTTACAGCTAAATTAATAATAAAAAAAAAAGAAAACGTGTGTAAAGGTTTCATTTAAAAAATTTTTTAGGTGACAGAAGGATGAATGAAAACTGTTTTGAATTCTTGTAAGCAAGGTAACTTAAGTGCTACAGAAAGACGCGGGAGTCATAAAAACAGACCACGAACAGTTACAGATGATATTTGAAAAATGATAGAAGATTATTAATCCAGCTTCCCACTCGGAAAAAAGTAGTAGTTTCTACAATTAAAAAATAGTAGCGCAAATAGTATAAATGCTCTAATAGTAGAAACTACTATTAAAAATAGGAGTTTCTACTATTTTATAGTAACGTGACATTCGCAGAGTTGGACTTTCTATAGGTTAGAATTTTCGAGGATGGTTCTCGTGAAGGTGTAGAAACTAGAAAATAATCTTCCAGACCTGAGCATATCGCTAAGTGTGAATAGATGTTTAACAAAACTCCGAAACTGAAAAACCTCCTTCTCAATTCAAAAGTATATTCAGTTCAAATATAATCAACATTACAAGGTTCTTGTGTACATTAGTTATAATAGTGAAAAATTATGTGTTAATAATTTACCAAAACAGAGATTGAATATATAATGATATATTGTTTTACATGGGAGGCAAGCGCCACATTGACGTCGAGAGAGAAATTTTCAGGTAGCGGCACGAGGCGAAGATTGCGCGCAGCGCAATCGTAGCCGAGTGCCGCTACCTGAAAATCCCTCTCGAGAGGTCTGTGGCGCTTAACTCTCATGTGTAACATCATATTTTGTTTCGCTAGTGGCATTCAATAGGTACTTTGAGAAACCAAGAAAACGACAAAAAAAGATATGTGATTGTTGTCATAAAATTTGTAGCCATAGTTTGAAAATTTTACGTAAAATGATGATTTTAATTTCTGGCGTCGATAAGGCAGAAAATTAAATTATTGGAATACTCAATAGTAGACACCTCGGCTTCAGGACCTCCAGTGGAACTCATTACGAGGTGCCATTAAGGACGTAGGGTTGTATAAATGCAGCTGCATCATTTTTAATGGTTTGAAACTTTCTGTACCAGAAACTTTAGTGGCAAAGATTGGGAGAGCAAAAATACGAAAATTTTACTTGGGTAGTAATTTTTACGAAGGATTTTTACTAGGGTCGGTAAAATAGAAAATTTTACATGGACTAAAATTACCAATTTTTTTTTTTTTTTTTTATACAAAGAAATCATATTATTTATTTAGATTATACAATGCTATAGCTGTGCTATTTTATTTCACGATGTGTTTTTAATAGTGCGCGTGGTATGATTTATTGCGCGCGCATAGCACAACCTTACGAGATGCCCGTTGTAGAGACATGGTAGCCCGCTCTTAGTGGATGTCAATCTCTACTTTGACTCCCACGGGAGTCAAAATTACATTGACTCCCGCTACAGCGGGAGTCAAAATTACTTTGACTCCCGCTTCACGGAGAGCGGGAGTCAAAATTACTTTGACTCCCGCTTCGGGAGAGCGGGTGTCAAAGTAACACTTTGCTCCCAGAGAGGGCGCATCGAAAAGTACCTATTGAATGCCGCAGTGAAACAAAAATTAAATGTTGCTTCAATTTCGAAACTTGGGATCAATCTGGGAGAAAAAGAAGATATGGAATATTTTTACCTTTTTTGAAACCAGATAATCAAGAGTGGTTATTAGATGCGATGAAGGGCGAGTACAATCTGCGACTAAACGATATGGATTCAGATGAAGAATCCAATCCGGGTTTAAAGAATAAAATTTATAAAAATTGAAAATTATTAATACAGAAATTATTTATATAACGTTTTCTATCAATTTTTGTAAATACAGACGTTTGAAACTGCTTATTCGCTTTAAATTTTTCAAAAATGTTTTAAAAAACCTGATGTATGCAAAAACGACTTAACTGCAGTCTTTAATTATTAAAACATTAAAATTTTTAAAAAATTGACTTTATTTGTACTCATTGCTTCAACAGATGGTAGTAAATATAGTCGTAAAATTCTTTTCTTATTAAATAATGCTCATATTGTTTTATAACAAAATGAAATTTTTAAATTGATTTTTCTCAAAACGGCGAAATTGTAGTTAAATCATTTTTAGATCAGACGCTTCATATACTTAAGCTGTGTAAAAAATCATTGAGTACTATAATAAATTTTTTTTTCGGTAAATTCAAATTTATTGAAAAAAACAGAAATTTTTATTTCTGGGTTTTGGTGAAAATCGATTTTCTCGGGGCCTTGGCCTTCTGGTGTTGGTATCTAGCATGAGGGAAAGTAAATTGGAAGCGCTGTTGCACATAAACAGCCGTAAAAACAGCATACAAAAATTTGGTGACGACTTCTCGAACTAAAATTTTTATATGGGATTTTGCATGCAAGGGCCTACAATTTTCCCTCTTGCGAGATGCTAATAAGTTTTTGAACCCTATGTTGTAGTTTTTACCTTTACATAGTGGACTACTTGCAGTTGGGGCTGTCCACGCTAAAAAAGCAGGATTTTCTCAAACTTTTTAAAAATCTTCCGAAAATTGGGGCTTTGATCTGAACCTATTTTGTCACAGGGCTCAAATTAAGGAATTTAATCCTGCAGAGGATCGTGGTTAATCACGAGAACCCGCGGCGATCGTCGTCCGCACTCCTCTGACCTGCTGACAAAATGCACGTTCTGTGCACACGACAATCCGTCGATTTTTCTTCAATCCTGAATACTGGGGGGAAGACGCGTACGCGAACTAATGTTATTATTACGCGGCGCGGCTGCTCTCCTTCGTCGGTAGTGGCGTGAGTTTACGTGGACCGATCGCAGGAACACGGGTTAGTTAAATTAATGATCAAATGTAAATTTTAATAATTTTAATCAACAATAAAAATAAAAAAGTTACATAATAGTCCAAATTAATGATACCCGATTGTTTACAAACAAGTAAACACGAATGACTCGCGGTGTTAAATTATCGAAAGAAAAATTACTTTCACCAAAAACAAAGCTCGGCGTCAGTGTCGTGGTAGTCTCGAACACACCGACGCACATACACACGCTCTCGCGCTCGGCTGCTAGCTGCAGCGCGCCAAAATAACAAAGGCGTGGACTAACTCCGATACAAAATCTAAGTACTTACTGTACTTCACACACACACTCCGACTCTATCACACGAACAAATACTCAATGATTAACCGCTAGGCGAACTTACTTTTCTAGCAGGTGCACCTTCGCTTGATTAAACAATAATAATGATAAATACTACTAGCCCGATTGGCTTAACACAAGACGACAATGCCTTCCTAGGCCGCACGCTGACTTTCCGTGAGATGTTCGTCTTCCCCGCTCCAATCCAGTGACAACTGGATCACAAGAAAATCTACACAACTTCTCACTGATAACTTTATCTAACACACTTTGATAAAGTTATCTAACAACACAAAAAGTAAATTTTATATTTGCTCTCTGACACACATGTGATCGCGCCAAGCGCCGAAATTAGAGTAATGCTGATCGGTAGATCTCGTCATCACCTGACTTACCGATCCGCATCTGCGTTCCATAACAGTTAGCGCCGAATTCGAATTTAATCAACGCGCTAGCTGTTACAGTCCCCTCCCAGAGGTAACGTATCCGGGATTCGTTACCTCGACAATCCCAAGAACGCAGCTTACTTAAGTAGGGATTACATCAATTCCCATATCGTCTCAGGGCCCAGATTAAAACAATCTCCATAATACCCGATCGCACGCTTGCGAGTGTCAGGATTTTTGGACGCATCCTTCGGTGGTTGAATTTCCTTTTCCGACGGTTCTTGCTCCAGTCTTGCGATCCAAGTTTCCAGCCAGATATTGTAATTACCGACTGTCTGGTTAATCAAGTCGTTGGGCTTACAATCACCAAGCCCGTCATCCATGACTCCTAACCTTAAAAATTTTCTAGGTTTTTCTTGACTTAAAACCTCATTCAATCTCCAGCCGTTCAGTTCTCCGACCAGATAGCTTATGGCTGCATCAGTCAGATTCTTCCTCAGCAAACACTTGTCGGCCTGACCGATTAACCTTGACTTCGTTAATTCGGTCATAACCACAGCTGTATCTTTGAGGTTAAATTTCTTAATAACCCACAATTGAAATTTCCAGATACCTGCTGCCATCTTATGTTTACTAGCTTGCTCAGTATTTATCTGACCAACTGGACAAGCTTGGGTGCCGTCTCCGAGTGATGGCTCGGCCGTAACTTTGGCGGAGTAGAATTTATGACTTTCTACTCCACTGGTTGTTCGTTTTCCGGCCGTTCAGGACAACTAAACCTTATGTGCCCTCTTTGCCCGCATTTCCAGCACTTAACTGGAGAACCTTTGCCAGGACTTCCCTTAATTCCATCACTCTTACTCGATCTTGGAGATGAGCCTCTAGCCTCTTCGTCATCCGTTGACTTACGTCTTGCTTTGGTCCTTCTGGCCTTGTATGAACCTTGGTGCCTTGGATCCGTAGGCTTTCCAAACGACATACAATTAGTCTCGAGTTTTTTAAGCACAGTCTCGAGACGGCTAATAACCGAAGTCTCGGCAGACCTGCCTTCCACAGCCGTTGCGACTATGTTAACTTTCGGTATTCTATTAGCTCGATCATCTCTATAAGCCAGATTAGGCCATACTGACGTAGACGGTGATGGAGGTGGCTTATACATCAATTCCATATTGGTAATTCTCTCGACCTCGACCGCTTGGCTTAATAAGCCTTTAATTGACTTAACCTCTTCACGCCTGATCTGTCTACGCAATCGAGGCAACATGTTCATCAACATAAAGTCAATCTGTTCTTTCTCAGGTGGTACCGGTCTAATTTTCAGCAAATATGACTGCAAGCAAGTCATGGAATTCCGCACTGACTCATGTTCACCCTGAGTCCGGGTAGTCGCTTCCATCCTTGTGGTCTGCTGGTAGTCTCCGATTCCGTACCACTCACGGGCCTCCTGACAAAATGCCTCCCATGAGTTGATCGTGTCCCGCACGTTACGGAACCATGTGGCCGCCACACCGGTCAACATCATTGGTAATGCATCCAACAACTGAGAACCGGTCAAACCAGCGAGTTTATTGTATTCCTCTATCTGCAATAAAAATCGTTCAATACTAGATTTACTATCGCCGTTGAATCTAATATTCATTCTTCGAACAATAATGCCGACGTCGATTGGCTTCATCGGGTTGCCTTGAGTCTGGATTGACTCCTGAGTGGCTAAATCAGCCGTCTGCCCATGGCTTCTCAATTGGCTCGGCCTGCAAGGCCTTAATCTGTTCTTCGAGTTTTTGTTCTCTGTTCTGCCTCACAACTAGAGAACTAGAACTATTCCTCGCATCCCGCACTGTCGTCTCACAAAAATTGACCCTAGTGTGCGGCACATGACCATCGGTCGAAATACTGCAGTCGTTCAACGAATTCTGTAGTTCCGGCCTCATTGTCGAGGAAACGGGACCTCTTTCTCCCCGGTTCCGATCTGGCTGGCGATACCTATCAACCTCCATAGTTGCCACTTTGGTTGTCAAGTTTTCATATGCCCTCTTCAACGCCTTGAATTCTTCCGTCAACGACTTCATGGCTTGGAGCTTCTCGCCGTTAATATCGTCAACCTGGTCTGGTTGTCCATGTCCAGCCAAATTCCCACCTTCGGGGTTGCTATTATGCGTCCAACTGCTCGAGTATTCTTCATGGATTCTCGAAGCGGCCTCCTGGACCATTTCCTCTTCCATGAGGACAGCCAAGGGGTGTGTGCCACTCGTGGTATAATTTTGATCTATTATTGTCGACCCAGATTTTTCCCACATTGTTGTTGCTATGAAAGTAGCTCTCAGACTTCTCGCTTAACTTTTATCTCGTCCGGATCCTCGGACTCGGTTGCGATAAAGTCTTCTGCTGAATAATCACCTAACAGCCATTTCAGCAACCTACCACTTTTCTCGATCAACGTACCTTCGGGCTTGAGCTCAAGCTCATCTAAAGCCTCGGATGTGCATTGCAAGGGCCTCGCCTTTCATGGGCTTTGATCAATGTAAATTATGTTAATTATTTCTTATTTATATTCCTGATTTTTTTTGTGTTATTGATAAAAAATTCGGAGGAGCAGTGAGTCGGTAAGGTAGGTTCGAACGAATCGCGTGATGTCCTTTTCGGTTCACAGCGACAAGACCCCCCACCACGCCGAGTCATAGGTCAAAGAGCGAGAAGTCGCTCACGTGCCCCACCACTGAAATTTGGGTCCTGAGGGCGCGACGCAAGGTGCGAGGAAGGCTGGCCGTGACGGGAGCAGCACTTATTAATCTACCTTTGTCTAGTGCACACTGAACTTTAAATATCAGATCGGTGCATTAGACAACTCATTATACCCAGTGCTATATAATTATTCGTGTGCGCAAGTATCGTCATCGCCGGTCCCATTGAGGCCTACGAATCGATTTATTGTGCTTCACCACAATCCTCGGTCAGTGAACAACCGCGCCGGGAACTTTGCCGTACCAGGGCGGAGTAAAATTGACAACCCACTCCGACCGAGTCTTGGCCACGTCGGACCGACGCATCAAATTGCCGACTCGGGGACCATCACCAACGCCGACCTGTGAGAGCAGCCACCCAGCCCTCGCCAGTGAGAAAAGATGTAAGTGCCCTCGTATTGGCTAATATCCTATTGATTATCTTTCACGGCAGTCACGGTCCGTTTGTTTCTTCTCGTTAAAACCCAAACCTCGTCGGACGAGGCCCGCGATTATACCTGGTGATTACCACATCTAGCCGCGGCTCACAGCTCCTCGGACGCCACCGTAAACTCGGATCGGACGAAATTTAATTATATTAATAGTTTAAATAATCGTTGATAATCGATAACCAAGTCGATCCCTTTTTTTTTTTCTTTTTTTTTTCTTTCGAAAAAAACTTTGTAACCGTTTGCGGAATAAAATACAAAAGTAAATAAAGCGTTCATTTAATTATTGTATAACCAAATTTGTTTTTTTTTATAGAACAAATTCTTTGGCCTATCCCAATTATTTTTTTCAGCACATTAGGATGTATGGGTTGCCGTGCAGCAGGCTGTGAACGCCGATAAACAAATCTTTTTTTTTTCTTTTTCTTTAATTTGATTTTTTTTTGAAATACACCTGAAAAACGAACGGCAAGCTTTCCACCTGTAACACTAGACCACCCAGACATCTGCCTCTTCGGCCACGATCCATGAAAAGACCAAGTCTTCCTTTGTAAGTTCTTGCATCATAACTGCGTCCGATGTAACCTAGCTTACAAAGAAAACAGTACCCTAACCCACGTGACAGTTTCAACACACTCTAATTTATTAATATTTTACACAAAATATATACCTCGCAATCCTGAAATAGACGACAAAATTCCAATTATATTTCTGAGTTATGTAAGAAAACAAAAAAAAAAGCAAAACCGATCCACTGATCTCAACAGCAATAATCCGAAATGACCAAAAAGTCTACCAACCACGCTTGGTTTTAACAAAAACTCCCGGTTGGCTAAAAAAAACGAATAACCCGTTGAAGCCAATATAGAATCAACTACAAGTGTCAAAACCCGATTTTTCAGCTCAGAAATTTAAATCACAGTTGTTAACGAACGTTAGTCGATAACAGCATGTATGCAAAATAATATTCCACAATAATCATACAATAAATTAATATTATTCAGCGCTCTATTCTCGCTACTGTCACGTAAAGGTTCTGCTTGATAGAGTACTTGCTCTAAAAAAAAACCAAAAAAAAAACAAGTCAAAATCGAAAAACGCAGCTCGAAATATCCGCGTCGGAGTTAAATTACCAGGCTATGCTTAAACAAACACCTTACCGTATGACAACACGGTTAAATCAAAACAACTCCGATGCGAATTCAACTTCGAGTTGCAAAACTCTCAATCCCGAGAAAAGAAAAAAAAAATAAATTAATGATTTTAACTAAAATCCAGCAAGCACCCGCACTCCACCGAGCAATTAACAGGAAAAAAAATTCCTCGACTTGCTGTGTTACACTATAGCAGCAGCAAGCTCTTCGCCTTTGTTTTTATTTCAATGTTCGCTCTGCCGACCGACGTTGAACTCCTCGCCGGCCAGCGCACACCTGCGATCACTCACACAAACCAATAACCTTTGTTTTGGTTAACTACCTACACGTTGTTGGGCGCCAATTGTCACAGGGCTCGAATTAAGGAATTTAAACCTGCAGAGGAACGTGGTTAATCACGAGAATCCGCGGCGATCGTCGTCCGCACTCCTCTGACCTGCTGACAAAATGCACGTTCTGTGCACACGACAATCCGTCGATTTTTCTTCAATCCTGAAAACTGGGAGGAAGACGCGTACGCGAACTAATGTTATTATTACGCGGCGCGGCTGCTCTCCTTCGTCGGTAGGGGCGTGAGTTTACGTGGACCGATCGCAGGAACACGAGTTAGTTAAATTAATGATCAAATGTAAATTTTAATAATTTTAATCAACAATAAAAATAAAAAAGTTACATAATAGTCCAAATTAATGATACCCGATTGTTTACAAACAAGTAAACACGAATGACTCGCAGTGTTAAATTATCGAAAGAAAAATTACTTTCACCAAAAACAAAGCTCGGCGTCAGTGTCGTGGTAGGCTCGAACACACCGACGCACACACACACGCTCTCGCGCTCGGCTGCTAGCTGCAGCGTGCCAAAATAACAAAGGCGTGGACTAACTCCGATACAAAATCTAAGTACTTACTGTACTTCACACACACACTCCGACTCTAACTATCACATGAACAAATACTCAACGATTAACCGCTAGGCGGACTTACTTTTCTAGCAGGTGCACCTTCGCTTGATTAAATAATAATAATGATAAATACTACTAGCCCGATTGGCTTAACACAAGACGACAATGCCTTCCTAGGCCGCACGCTGACTTTCCGTGAGATGTTCGTCTTCCCCGCTCCAATCCAGTGACAACTGGATCACAAGAAAATCTACACAACTTCTCACTGATAACTTTATCTAACACACTTTGATAAAGTTATCTAACAACACAAAAACTAAATTTTATATTTGCTCCCTGACACACGTGTGATCGCGCCAAGCGCCGAAATTAGAGTAATGCTGATCGGTAGATCTCGTCATCACCTGACTTACCGATCCGCATCCGCGTTCCATAACAGTTAGCGCCGAATTCGAATTTAATCAACGCGCTAGCTTTTAAAATTTAAAAACGTCCAAAAAAAGTTTTCACTTTTTGAAGTTAATACAGCAGCAAGTGAAAAATAAGCACGCACATTTGGGTAAACTCGAAGAAGTTATTTTTTTTTTATTACTTTTTTAGCACTTTTTACTTTGTTTTAGTGTCTATTCAAAGTGTATATCAAAATTATTTAACAGTGGTATGTTGGAAGTAATTTTTTACGTTTTTGTGAAAAACAACGTTAAAGAAACTTTTTTTTAAAACTCAGATTGCCGTATTGGCTTATTTATTCGACACAAAAAATATATTGTAAAATTTTTAAATTACACAAAGTTATAGCTGAAGTCTAGAGTCTTTCAATAGTATAAATTTTTATATGGAAAATCTCATTAGAGTCAAAGTTTTGAGCTTTTAAAGCTAATACAAAACGTATGACCTATAATCCTTGAACGTCTAAATATGATTTCTTTAGCAAAATTAAAGTCGATGGTACATTGAGATAAACAAAGGTAAATATTTCTTTAATTACTTAATATAAAGTTGGAAAACTAAATTTTTAATAAGTTTCGAAAGTTTTTTAATCTTATACTTTTTTTACACCGCTATGAGTTATTAAAAAACAACGTTTTTGGTAAAAATTAAAAAACCATCATTTGATGTAATGATCAAATTGATAGTGTGACCGCCAAAAACAATATTTTTCAATCATGTCAGAATTATTGTAGGGAGTAAGGTATAATAAATAAACATAAGAATAATTATATTGGAAATGGTGATTCGTTTATTTAAGTAATCTCAATACACGCGTCTACTCGGTATGGTGGGCGCACGAGAACTGCTGCAGCAGCGGCGGCGCTGCTCCTGATTTTCTAACTTACTTAGTGCGCATACTAGTGCGCTACCTGCTTAACTCTAACTTAACTCTAACTTAGCTTGGCACTTATTCCCGAATCTCCCTCACTCTAACAAATCAGTAAGAAGTTATTTCAAAGCTTAAATAAAGAGCTTTTGAACGAGACATTATGCGTTAAATTTCGACTATTTTGTTTCTAATGCCAGAGGAATTATAAAAATTGAATATTAAGATTGGTCACACGATGCAATCCACAATTTTTTTACCTTATCAAATAGCAACATTTTTATGATTCCTCTAGCGTAACGTCTTGTTTATAAGCTCTTGATTTAAGCTTTGAATGACTCCTTACTGATTAAAAAATATTGTTTTTGGCGGTCACACTATCAATTTGATCATTACATCAAATAGTGATGGTTTTTTAATTTTTACAAAAAACGTCGTTTTTCAATAACTTGTAGCATTGAGAAAAAAGGATTGGGACCTGACATGAATATAAATAGGTATATTAACCTACAGAAAAATAGCGTCTGGTATAATCTACCTATTTGAACAGAAGTGCACGGTGGCTAAGAGGATTATTATTTAATTATCGTTTAAGGATGTAAATAATTAAAACCTGAGATGAGTAATGTCTTGCGAAATCACCAAAGATTATTTAAACAATACATTTGATGCCCTCTAAAGATTTGGGAATTATGCTTAAATAAAAATCACTCAGCTCCCACCTGACTCTGTACAGACTGGTGGATTATAGCGGCCATCTTGCCTGTAGGTTAATATACCTGTATATATTTTCGTCTACTATCATGTCAGTTCCCAATAGTTCCCAAGATTAAAAAACTTTTGAAAATATTGAAAATGTAGTTATTTATCTTTAAATTAAGTGGTTGAAGAATTATTTTCCTTTGTTTATCTCAGTGTGCCACCTACTTAAATTTTGATAAAAAAACATATTTAGACATTCACGGGTTATAGGTCACACATTTTGTATGGGCTTCAGAAGCTTATAACTTTGGTTCTAATGAGATTTTCCGTATAAAATTATGTATCATAGAAAAACTCTTGACTTCAGCTATAACTTTGAGTAATTTAAAATCGTTTCTGTCCCAATCCCGCGTAAAGTTCTTATAGTGTCGAATAAATAAGCCAATATGGTAATGTTAGTTATTAAAAAAAGTTTTTTTTAACGTTATTTTACATGAAACTTTATTATCTATGGATAAAGAGCGCTCAAAAGTTGCACGATACACGGTTCACGGGACACCGTATACCTTACACCTTGAATATCTATAGATGATGAACGCTCGATGGCTTCGCGGTACATGTCGTACGCCGCACGGGACACCTTACGCGGTTTACCTTATAAGATCCAATGACATTCGAGAATACAATGCATCCATGTATTGGATCAATACTAGATTCAGCCACAGTCACGATAAAGAAACAACACATATCTATGATTTACTGAGAAAAAGGACCGGTAACAGTTACTCTTTTGCGTTTACTGTTACTAAATATTCATTAATAGGTCGACTCGTTTATAGTTACCGAATTTTTGTTTATGGTAAGCTCTGATCAAATATAAAAATGGGTTTAAGTTTAGGCCCATGGAAAAATCAATGTAACAACGAATATTCAGTAATTGTTACCTCCTATTTGGTAACTGATAATGTAAAATTTAGATCTCTCATTACCGTGTATGTGTTAATAGTTACTGTCTCTTTCTCTCAGCGTATAGTTAGTTGGGTTCTTAATATGTTAGAGAATAGTAAAGCAGGTTAGATAAGGTGAGTGATGGTTGTGGGCTGGTAGAGATATTAAAATTATAACTTTGGCTCTAATTAGAATTTTCATATAAAATTATGTCATTAAAAAAGGTCTTAAGCTCAGCTTTCCAATTATGTCAATCAAATTTTTATTAAATACTTTTTGTTGTCATGAGAGGGTGCTGAACAAAGCCGTTTATCATTTTAAGGACGTTTCAGACCTCCAGTGACTCTCATTCAGTTTTGGGGCGAAACAGCTGACGCGCCGCTCGTTCTGTCTCTCTCGCTCTCGTGGCGCAGCATAACCGCAAAGACTAAAAAATCAAGTTTACTGTTAAATTACTCTGAAAGTTGGCCCGGTTGCCGTATTTTGAAAAATGTTAGATTGATTCTTGTTCCAATAGCTAGAATATACCCTTTTTTTAGAAAAAGGTAACTACTAGTTAATTTGCAGTCGTCGACAACATTAAAAAATTGTAGTGCTCTACATGCCATCCCATGCAAAACGACCTAACTTTGAGCGTTCATAACTCAAAAACGAGTCCCGCTTGCCATATTTTTTTTATGGCATTCGAAAGAGCATGTAAAAGAGTGCTTCTATGGGTAGTTACGAAAATAGTTAACATTGTTCGAAAATCTCTGATACCGAGCCTGAAACGTCCTTAAATCTAACCCAACCCTGAAAAAAAAATAAACTGGTTTAAACACGATTTCGCGAGATGTAATTATACAGGAAGTAAGTTCATCTTATGAAGAATCTGTAAAAAAAATTTGTAGAAAATCGAGGCTTGTTTGTACGAGATTGTGAAATTTGAAAATAATCGTGATTTTTTTTACTATTTCGCTAATTACTAGAGTAGTTTTCTGGGTAGGCAGTTTAAGCTAGAGATCTAAGATGAGTCAGGTCGAGAATAAATAAGGTGATAATAATACACCGGAATTCATTACTGCGTCGAAAAAAGAAAGCTTGATGAAATTCTTCAAACGTTTGAAATACCTGCTTTTAAAATGCAAAAGCTTTATGAGCGATATGTAATAGAAATAGGTGTTGAAATCGCACAAACTATTGTGAAGAAAACTGTGGAGATTTATGAAACCGCATTAAAAGTTAATTTGCCAAAATATGATTACCTTGAAGAAATAAAAAATGAAAGTTTATGGTTTAAAACAACTATATTAAACATACAAAAAATATATAATTCATCCAATACAAGTTATGATGAAAAGATTCAACTTTTAACTTTCATACCTGATGATTGAAGCTTAAAAATGATAAATTTATATTTTGAATGTACTCGATATCAGTTTGACGAAGTCAGGAAACTTAAAAAGTCTGGTAAAAAAAAATGAATTTAATGTATTTATGTAAAAACCTATTTTTAAAATACTTATATAAGTACTGAATAGTTCATATTAACGGTTTCAATAAATTTGTTTTATTTTTTTTTTTAAATAACTAGTCTCTTTTTAAACATTTGTCAAATGCCATTAAATTTTGAATCTTTAAAGTAAATGATAATAAATAAATGATAATTTTTACGTTTATTTTCAAAAAAAAAAAAAAAAAAGTAAAAAAGTTGAAAAGAATTTTACATACAGTTTGTGACCTGCAACAGATTTCAGTTGGATATTTTTCTGGTTGTAGCATAAAAAAGTTGTTTTTAAAATAATAAAGATTCTTATTTTATTTTATAGAACTCTACAAAGTAATTTTTTACATTTATTGAAACAAGATATTCAATTATTCAAAATTTTTACAATGTCTTAATAACAAAGTATTCAATATTTCAACGCAATTCAAATTTTGAATTTAACCTTCTCAACCAATCCAATCAATTATAAAACGAAGACATTCGAACATGCTTCATCATTATAAAGAGAGATACTGAATAACAAGATAAGCTACAGAAAAAATTCAATCAATCATTTACTGATAAAGCAAAAAGATAAAAATAAACGTTTATATTTTTAGTCGCTACCATAGTATGATTTTTTGGTGAAAATCGCCGGACTTATATGATTTAATTCAATTTCACAGCTACTAATAAATTTCATAAATATTTACATTTGATAGAATGTTTGTTGATTTGGGGTTAGCAAGTTTTTTATATAGAGTTTTTGTTTCTTTTAAGTTTGTTTCAGCGTTCCAAAAAAAATTACTATCGAATTTCGATTGAAACAAGAGAAAATATAAAAAGTTACTATTTAGATAATTTGAACAGCGCAATGTGCAGCGGGGTAAAAGAGAAAATAAGCTCCAAAATTGATGGCGTAAGAGTATTTTTGCAAAAAAGATATTTATTATAGGATATAAAAGATCTATACAAAAACTGGATTGTAGAAAATAATCCTGAAAAAGCTCTATGCTTAGCTTTTTTTCGAGCAAAAACCTTAACAATGTGATTCTGTTGGAAGTTCAGGTACCCACAATATCTGTGGATGCTCCATACATCAAAACGTAAAGTTAAAATTACCATCGATGAAGCCAAGACTAAATTATAGAGAACTGCTAAAAGTTTGTGTGTGCTCAACAGAAACAAGAGATCGCATGCTCCATAATTGTCAAGAGTGCCCACGAAAACTAGCAATTCACGGGTTTCTGCGCACCGGTAATGAAAATCCAGACAAAAATGTTAAGTATGCTAGTTGGGGAATTGTCAAAACTATAGATGAAGATGGTAAAGAAGTGTCAAGAGCTACGCTTCAAAATTTTGAAAAACCTGCATCCTAAATTATTTATGAACTAATTGACGATGTGTAGAATATGACTGAACATCACTTCATCTCCAACAAGCAAAAAGAATACTATGCAAAATCAAAAAAAAGTTCAGACGAAGAAACCATGTTGATCACAATGGATTTCGCAGAGAATTATGAATTCAGTTGTCAAAATTCTATTCACGCTTTCTATTTCAACTATATTCTTGCCTCGCTATTTACACTTACCATGCACTACAAAAATACAAAAGAAAAAATTATTAAAGTCGCCAGTTATTGTGTGATTAGTGATGTTAAAGACCATACAGCTGAAGCTGTTAACTTGTTCCTTAAAACAGTGACTGATTCAATTAAACTAGAGTTTCCCTTCATTAAAAAATTGATGTATAATTCTGATGGTGCACCTCAACAATTCAAAAACAGGTTAATTATGATCAAATTTAATATCAGTTGTAGATTTTCGTAGTAAGTGCAACACTGATTTTTAAATTGATATTCTAAAACTTCAAATTTTTTTTTTTAAAAACCTTCAAAAAATAATCTGTCTTATCTTTGCTTATTCTGTTAAAATATTAGATTTTTTCTTGTATAACTGTTCACTTGAATCAGCAAGCAGTTTCTATTCAATTGTTCAAATTTGTATTTGAACATGTTTGAATTTAAATTGTATTTTTTTGATTAACTTACGAAAATTGTCTTCATAAGCTCAGAATACAATTTATAAGAATATCAAAAGCTCAACAAAAAATTTTTGTCTCAGAAATAATTTTATTAATCTAATTTTTCACCAAGAAGACTTCAGCTTAGAAGTAAAGTCTTATCATTTTTTTGGAACCTATCTAGGGAAAAATTGTTGTGATGAAATAGGAGATGTCGTTTGGCAAGAAAAGCATCAATGAAAAAAGAGCAGATCTTAAATGCAGAACAAATGTCGAGTTACTTGAATAAAAATGTCGAAGAAATATGGTGAAGTTACGAACTGTGAACTTATTTTTCAAACTCTATTATTTTATGACAATGGAATAATTTAATATAATTGCAGATTTTTCTACGTTCTTAACAACGAGGTCAAACTTAACAAGAAGAAACCAGAAAAAAGATTTGCACTTGCAAAAACAGTGACTGATACCAAAAAATATTTCATTGAACCTAATGGAAAAGGCAAATTGAATCCCAAATTATTCTCAGAAACACTAAACTGAAAACTGTAAACATGATTTCAAAGTAAATTATTCCGAGGTTTATTTTTAAAATTTTTTCACGTTACTGTTTAATAAATGTTTATTTAAAATTGATTGGGTGTTTTTTTCTCTACAACTAAAATTTTTTCTATCTCAGTATATTCATCAACGATATTTTTTTATTTTCTTAAGTTTTGAAAATGCTGTAATTTTACAATTTTAGGTTCTTTTCACCGTATCGAATAACTGTAAAAAAAAAACCTTAGCGTGAAACCTGCCATTTATATAGTTATATTAATGAGGGTACTTTCATGAAAAAATAAAAAAGGCCTAAAATTAGCTGATATTTTTTTACACTACTATAAGCAGTAATTTTCATATGAAAAATATTTATTTGAACAATAATATTAGCAGATATTGAACAAATTTTCAATGAAAAGTCATAAAAATTTTGTAGAGAGTCGATAAAGTCGCATTAATAGCGTCAGTTCTCGATCGCTCAATATTATAAAAAAACGAAAAAAGCCTAAAAATGAGCTGCTTGAAACAATAAAAAAATGATCGATAAGGATTATAAAAATTATAAGCCCTGCTGTATAGCCACACGTGTGCCACACGTAAAATGGACTTGAGCAAATTTTTTTAAAGTTTGCTAAATATTATAACATTATGAAGTCAGGGTGGACACCAGGTGCACCTGGTGATGATAACGCCTCGGAGATGACTTCCCCAGGAAGTTTTGACTTCAGAA
Organism: Encarsia formosa; assembly: GCA_038277355.1. Taxonomy (NCBI): domain Eukaryota; kingdom Metazoa; phylum Arthropoda; class Insecta; order Hymenoptera; family Aphelinidae; genus Encarsia; species Encarsia formosa. Next base: position 37,390,450 of record CM076184.1, on the reverse strand, counting down.
GGGTCAGGACGGACACCTGGTGCACCTCGTCATAATAACGCCTTGTAGATGATTTCCCCAGGAAGTTTGGACTCCGGAGGGGCCAGGGCGGACACCTGGTGCCCCTGGTGATACTTACGCCTCGGAGAAGATTTCCCCAGGAAGTTTTGATCCCAGAGGGGTCAGGACGGACACCTGATGCAGCTGGTGGTAAGAACGCCTCGGAGATGATTTCCCCGGGAAGTTTTGACTCCAGAAGGGTCACTACAAACCCCTAGCGCACCTGGTGATGATGACGCTTCGGTGATTATTTCCCCAGGAAGTTTTGACTCCAGAAGGGTCACTACAGACACCAGGTGCGCCTGGTGGTAATAAAGCCTCGGAGATTGTTTTCTGGGGAAATCATCTCCGAGGCGTAATCATCACCAGGTGCACCAGGTGTCCATCCTGACCCCCCTGAAGTCAAAACTTCCTGGGGAAATCATCTCCGAGGCGTTATTATCACCAGGTGAACCAGGTGTTCGTCCTGACCTTTCTGGAGTCAAAACTTCCTGGGGAAATCATCTCCAAGGCTTTATTACCACCAGGTGCACCAGGTGTTCGTCCTGACCCCTCTGGAGTCAAAACTTCTTGGGGAAATCATCTCCAAGGCGTAATTACCACCAGGTGCACCAGGTGTCCACCCTGGCCCCTCCAGAGTCAAAACTTCCTGGGGAAATCTTCTCCGAGGCGTAAGTATCACCAGGGGCACCAGGTGTCCGCCCTGGCCCCTCCGGAGTCCAAACTTCTTGGGGAAATCATCTACAAGGCGTTATTATGACGAGGTGCACCAGGTGTCCGTCCTGACCCTTCTGAAGTCAAAACTTCCTGGGGAAGTCATCTCCGAGGCGTTATCATCACCAGGTACACCTGGTGTCCACCCTGACTTCATAATGTTATAATATTTAGCAAACTTTAAAAAAATTTGCTCAAGTCCATTTTACGTGTGGCACACGTGTGGAATATACGTGTGGTTATACAGCAGGGAGGCTTCATGATACTGACAAGGAGAGGACCATACATTTGGGTCACTGATTTTAATGAAACTTTGGGGGTAGTTTTCTCGTACCGAATGATGAGCGAAACCATCAATATTTGATCTGAATGGACCTTTCTACCGGTTTGCCATACAAATATAAGCAATTCTTAGCATTTTTTTTATTTCTAAAGTAATTTTCAAAAAATTCGTGTTCAAAGCCAATTGCACTTACAGAGATGCGGGACCTCGAATTTTTTTTTGTCTTTCTTTGAACTTAATAGGAAAAATATTTTCAAATTTTAATCCAAAAAATTTAAAGGTGAATAATTTATGATACTGTAAATACTTTTTAGCATTTTCTTAGTTTTGAAATGTAAATTATTCATGGTCAAATTATTTAAATGAAGATTTGAAAATATTTTTTCGTTAAAGTTTAAAAAGTGGCAAAAAAAATGCGAGGTCCTGCATCTCTGTAAGTGCGATAGGCTTTGAACACGAATTTTTTGAAAATTACCTAAAAAACCAAAAAAGTGACCCAAATGTCTGGACTTGCCCTTGTTAGTTCAAAGAATATTTTCTTAAAATTTAAGAAAAAAAATATTGATCGAAAAAAATGGCAACCAATTTAAGGGGCAGTGAAAGTAGATAATTTTTTATTCCTTGTTTATCAATTTTTTCATAACTTATTTATGAATATAAAAAAAATAAAAAATAAAATCGGTACCAGCAAAGTTTCTTGCACTTGATCAACATAATATGAATAATTCTGCAAAATTTTGAAATCGAAGTTTTAATTATTTTCGGTTTACCATTGTCAGTCATTTTTACAAAACACTGTTTTTCAAGCAAAATTTCGATAAAATACGGCTGACAAGGTTTTTCCAAATGTAATCAAAATTTTGATTTGAAATTTGGCAGAAAGTTACATTACTTGTATATCTAGTGCAAGTATCTCTTCATTTTCAATAATATTGTTTACTGTTTAAGTATGAGATCAATATTTAAGTTATTTTAGTTCTTCTTTAACACAATATCTTTGATCTGATTTTGATAGTTCTTATATATTATTATTATTATTTTTTAAAACCAAATAATATTATTGAAAATGAAGAGATACTTGCACTAGATATACAAGTAATGGAACTTTCTTCCAAATTTCAAATTAAAATTTTGATTACATTTGGAAAAACCTTGTCAGCCGTATTTTATCGAAATTTTGCTTGAAAAACAGTGTTTTGTAAAAATGACTGACAATGGTAAACCAAAAATAATAAAAACTTCGATTTCAAAATTTTGCAGAATGATTCATATTATGTTGATCGAGTGCAAGAAACTTTGCTGGTACCGATTTTATTTTTTTTATATTGATAAATTAGTTATGGAAAAAATTAATAAAGAAATAATAGAAAATTATCCACTTTCACTGCCCCTTAATAATAGTAAAAAGAGCTTTTTTTGCGTTCTTTCGATTTTTTTGATATTTTCAAATGGACGTAGCTTCGAAAATATTGAACATTTTGAAAAGCTTCAAAAAAAGATGGAAAGATTTTGAACATAAAAATCGATTGCCACTGATCAGAAAAAAAAAATTTTCTTTCTAACTAAATGGCAGCCGTTCGAATATCACTCAATATCTAAAAAATTGAAGAATTTATAATAATCTGCTTTTGTAGTAGCATTTGCATCAATATTTTTATCATAATTACAACAAAAACTTTTCCAAAAAGTTGACTGGAAAACGAAAATTTTGCGTGGTCAACCAAAAAAATCGGATAAAAACTTGATTTTTGAGAATATTTGAAGTTAAGATAAAAAAGGGCTAAAAATAACTCAAAAAACACCTAGTTTTTAAAATTGAAATGACTGTTACTTGAGTAAATTATAATATTTTAAGCTAAAATTTTGGCAAAGCTCTCAAGGAGGCTTGGCAGTTTTTTCAAAATCCTAAAGTAAGAACCCAAAAAATTCCTGTAGATTCCTTGAAGTAAGACAAACAACTTTCCTATTTAACAAAACAATGGTTGTCGGACTCGTTTTCGAGAAAAAAATCAGTTTCGAATTTTTTTTTTAACATGGGCTCCTATGGAAAAAAAGATTTAAAAATTTGGCAAATCATCAAAATCCACAAGTTTACTACGAGTCAGGTGTCATTTTAAAGATAAAAATTTGAAGATTATTTTAAAATTATAAAAATTTAAGATTATTTTAAAATTATAAAAATTTAAGATTATTGGACTAATTTATAAGAAAAATAGAAAATTGCGCTACATAACCTTCAAAACATGCAATTTTTCAACGTTTTTAAAAATTTTTTATCTTAAATTTTGTTTTAATATGTTTAAAAATGATAAATAATCACCTACTAATAAAAATAAATAAAAAAAATACTTTTTTTCTTATCTTCAATTTCATGCACCCGCAAGGGCCCCCGCTCGGTCGACCCCTACGCTGCCAAGCCTCCTTAAATATGGTTGTATTTTAACATACTAAAAATTTGTAAAAATTGGACGACCTCTTGCTCTTGGTTTTGCTGAAAGATGTTGGAATTATATATATATATGTGTGTGTGTGTGTGTGTGTGTGTGTGTGTGTGTGTGTGTGTGTGTGTGTGTGTGTGTGTGTGTGTGTGTGTGTGTGTGTGTGTGTGTGTGTGTGTGTGTGTGTGTGTGTGTGTGTGTGTGTGTGTGTGTGTGTGTGTGTGTGTGTGTGTGTGTGTGTGTGTGTAATTACGCTTCGCGTGTATAAATTACGCGTGTAATTTGAGTTTCGGGAAAAAAATAGGTATGTTCGGTCATACACAGGATAATATATACCCTACGCGACGAAGTTAAATTTTTAAATAAATAAATAATCCCCCCCCCCAAGCTTCAAATATACAATACCCTGGGTGCCCCATTTAAATATTTTAATAAATAAATTATCCCCCGAGCTCTAAACCCACGAAACCCTGTGGGTCCGAGTTTAATTTATGAAAAAAAATATAAATAAATAAATAATCCCCCAAACTTTTAACCCACAAAACTTTGGGCGTCCGAGTTTGATTATTAAATATTATTATTGTAAATAAATAAATGGAGTTAAATTTTTAAATATTATTATCATAAATAAATAAATGATCCCCCAAGCTGTAATCCCACAAATCCCTGGGCTTCGGAGTTAAATTTATAAATAAGTTATCATGAATAAATAAATGAAATTCCCAAGCTCTAAACCCAAAATACCCTGGGCGTCAGCATGTAACTTTTTAATACATCAAAATAAATAGATAAATAATCTCCTAAGCTCTAAACCCACGAAACCCAGGGCGTCCGGGTTGAATTTTTGAATAAATTATTATGAATAAATAAATAATCCCCCAAGCTTTAAACCTCCATAACCCTGGGCGTCCAAGTTAAATTTTTAAATATTATTATCATAAATAAATAAATGATCCCCCAAGCTGTAAACCCACAAAACCCTGGGCTTCGAAGTTAAATTTATAAATAAGTCATCATGAATAAATAAATAAAATTCCCAAGCTCTAAACCCAAAATACCCTGGGCGTCAGCATGTAACTTTTTAATACATCAAAATAAATAGATAAATAATCCCCTAAGCTTTAAACCCATGAAACCCAGGGCGTCCGAGTTGAATTTTTAAATAAATTATTATGAATGAATAATCCCTCAAGCTGTAACCTCACAAAACACCAGCTTCGGAATGAAGTTTTCAATAAATAAATTATTCCCCAAGTTTTGAAGCTATAAAAGCCTGGATTTTCGAGATATATTTCTTCAATAAATTAATACAAATAACAAAAAATCCCCAAAGCTTTAAACTTACAAAACACTCGGCGCCCAAGTTCCAATTTTGAAGATATAAACATAAATAAATGAATAAATTCTTTATGTCTTGGATTATTTATTTTTTATGATAATAATATTTAAAAATTCAACTCGGACCCCCAGGGTTTCGTGGGTTTAGAGCTTGGGAGATTATTTATTTATTTATAATAATAATATTTAATAATTAAACTCGGACGCCCAAAGTTTTGTGGGTTAAACGTTTGGGGGATTATTTATTTATTTATATTTTTTTCATAAATAAAACTCGGACGTCCAGAGTTTCATGGGTTTAGAGCTTAGGGGATTATTTATTTATTTACTTTCATTTTTTAAATAATTAAACTCGGACGCCCAGGGTTTCGTGGGCTTAGAGCTTGGGGGATAATTTATTTATTAAGATATTTAAATGGGGCACCCAGGGTATTGTCGGTTTGAAGCTTGGGGGGATTATTTATTTATTTAAAAATTTAACTTGGCCGCCTAGGGTATATATTATCTTGTGTATGACCGAACATACCTATTTTTTTCGCGAAACTCAAAGTATACAACCTGAAGTTGACGCTTGGTCGAAATTATATACTATGAAGGGAAAGCTTTGTCCCCATGTGAAGAATCTCGTTTCCAAGACTAGACGCAACCGTTCTTCTAGATGGACTAATGCAGACTACTTGCAGCGGCAGCACTCTACGCACTCATGTCTAGTGTCTCACTCGCACCTGTACACTAGGTGCTCTACCATACCGACACTGACATATCATTCATTCACCGTTATAACATTCGCACTTTTCAACACTTCTCCTCGAATTTACAAATTATTTAACTTTTTTACAATGTTTATCTTTACATCAAATTATTAACTTTTCATGCACATTTCATAATCATTATTTCAAATTTAATTTCTCAATTTCCACTTGACATGAGCATGAATAACTTTATATTTTCATTTCTAAATTTATCTATTGTTTATTTATTTATTTATTTCTCAATACCTTCATCATTATTTTTATCAAATATAAAATCCCTATCATTTTGTTTTATAACTGTGTCAAGCAACTTAATTTATTTTTCTTTAACTCAACGCCTCCTTCTCCTTGGCTATATCATATTAATCATTATTTTTTATTTTATTTTTTTATTTTTAAATTTTAAACTCTGAGATATGTATTTAACAGCTTATTTCTTTATTTTCAATGTATCTATTTAATTCCAATATTAATCATTCAACAAATAAATTCTTAATTTTTATAAACTTCATTCTAAAATTTTTTTAAACTTTGTCTACTTTAATCTTTACAAAAAAATTATTTTGTTTTCATTATTATTTTTTAAACTTTATCTTTACCTAGATTTCTTTCAAATTTAATCTACTAATTTTATCTCAAATATGAACACTCTAAATTTTCAAACACTCTTGATCATAACATATTTATTTAATTCTAGAAATTCAAATTTAACCTTTTAATTTTTAAATACTTTTGATCATATCATACTTATTTAATTCTAGAAATTCAAATTTTAACCTTTTAATTTTTAAATACTTTTGATCATGTTGAATCTTTCATTTTAAATTTTACATTAGATCTGGCAAACATTTTACTTGTTTTTCTCAACAAAATTTTATCATTCAACTTACAAATTTTTATTTTAAATTTTACAACAGATCTTGCATACTTTTTATCATTCTTTAACAAAAATTCATACGAAATTTTACCTCTATCATACACAACCTCACTTTTGCTTCTTGAATTAACAAGATTTTTCATCTTGCATGCACTCACAAACAAATTAATGTGGTTTGTACCACCACTATCAATCAACCTCTCTTTTTCTTTGTTGATTTTGCACTTTAACACATAACTTTGTTTCACAAACTTCTTCTTCTGTGTTGATCCTTTCCGTTGTTGTTGTGTAGATTTTTTGTTCCATTGCCAAGACTCTTCTTTTTGTTGATATGGACCCATCCATTTGTTTTGTTTTGCTCTAACTCCAAGTTGAGCACCAATGCTCTGATTGCATCCCTTTGTTGTTATTTTAGTTTTTATTTTACACCAAGTCTTGCTTTTGATTTTTGTTTTATTTTTACATTTTTTAAAGTTTGTCACTTTGATTTTTATTTTGTTTAAGCTTTAAAGTTTATTTTTATTTTTTACACAGTTTTTTAACTTTAACTTTTTAGGCACTGGTTTAAACTTTAAATTTTTACTTTCTTTTACAACTTCTTTTTGGTTATTATTTTTCACTTTTTCTGCAGAATTTTCAAACTTGATTTCTTTTTTGTATTTTGAATCTTGATTTTTTGGATTAACTTTTTCTTCTTCCTTTTGACGAACTATATTTTCAATGTTGATTTCTGTTTCTTTTGAACTCAACTCTTTAAATCTTAATATTATTTCATAGACACTTGTGCAATCCAAAATCTTTTCTTCAAATTCTTCCTTGTAACTGTTTGATATTCAGCAAACTTTGTTCTGTTAGAAATTCAGCAACATCAATTTTACATAGATTAGATCCAATTCATCAAAATCGAGTCCAAAAATATTTTTCATTGAAAAAAGATGAAAAAATAAAAAGAATTCAGGAAAGTAGATTCTGTAAGTCAAATAGACTTTGGGCAGGAATTTTTTTTTAATTAACTAAAGAAGCAAAATAATGCTAAAAAAAGTCGTATCCACTGGCTGATGAATCATTATAAAAGGCCAATTAGATGGTATTATTGGTAGATCTCTTCATCTTTTAGTACAAGAAAACGGTCTTCAAAGTTTTGTTAAGATCGGTGATCCAGAGGATGTATCCACTCACCAGGAGAGGTCACAACTTTTTTAATTTTTTCATCTTTTTTATCATTTTTCAAGGAAATATATTTTTGGATCCGATTTTGATGCATTGGATCTAATTTACGTAAAATTGATGTTGCTGAAAACATTTTTTACAGGTTTTAGAGTTTTATAAACTGTAATTGTATGTCATCAGTCAATGAAAATAAAAAACTACTCAAGAAATATTATAAAATGGTAAAGATGTGAATCACAAATTCCAAAAAAACTAGTAGAGTTTATAAATTCTTTCATCGCTATACTGTTCGCATGAATTGCAAAAGACGCTCTTTTTTTTAACCTTCAGTTAAAAAAAAAGCTGCTACACTGAGACGAATAATAAGTTACAGCATCAAAGAGGAAGCAGAATATAAATGCGTGATCTTTTTGGATTGGAAAATCCTTCAGTTTAACTGTTAAAGTAAAAATTGCTGTGGATTGGTTTAGAGAGAAAGATACTCTGGTAAAAGCCTTAGCTAATTCTTCAGTTGGTATTATTAACGTTCAGCTAATTTCTTTACTTTTTTTTTTTCTCATTACCCTCTACAGCCTGTATTGGGCCCAGTAGCGGGGGCGCCCCCACCACCCATGTGAGGGGGCTTATTGCCAATTCTATAACCTCACGTATCCTCTCCTCAGTATCCTGTAAATACCCACAAATTCTATTTACCTATTAAGTCCATTCTCGTATCCACCCAGGGTACTGCCTGTTGGTTCGGAAAAATCCTCTGAGAGAAATCCTCTCAGAGGTAAAACGTCACCCGAGAGTGGCTGGTGTAATGAGCAATTCTAATTTGGTATTTATGTCACATTTCGTAGGCATAAATATCGAAACTGAATTGTTCACACCTTCCGTTCGTCATGTTGAAACGGAAAAAAAACACCTAATCGATCCCCGAAGCGGCAATCGCCGAGCGCAGTCAGTTACACATCCAGATGCTAACCGAAAGCAGTGTTGCTTAACTTCGTAGATCGACCAAGGCGGGGATTCTCCGCTATCTCATAACATCGGTTAATTTCTTTACATAATTTTTGCTGAACTGGTCTATGCATCTATAATGCGTTCAAACTTGGCTCAGCTAATAACTAAAATATCGTCAGGAGGTAGGGCTCTACTTTATGAATTTTTTAGAGCACATTGGTTCAATGTGATTATATTGTTACTTATTGTTGCGGCCAACTTAGCCACAATTGAACTAACGCGCTGACTAGGCCAGCCAACACTGCGAGTGGCTTGTTAGGCTCTTCGCTGAGTTTGGGCACCTCGCCGTGCTCTTTTTTTTGGTAGTATTGCTCCCACCGGCCTGCACGCAACATGCATCAGCAAAGCATTGGCAATTATTTTGAATGGGTTATTGGATTGAAGGTTAGACCTAGTATCTGATAGAACCTAGGAGGGTTATTTGGGATGAGTTATTAGATTTGAGCTTTAACCTAGATTCAAGACAAACCTAGAATGGTTATTTGGGAACTCTCTGTTAGCCCTAGCGACTAAGCGAAACTAAAAGGGTTATTATACTATAGGGCTAGGTTATTGGATTTAATGTTAAATCTAGTATGCGAGCAAACTTCGAAGGGTTTTCAGATTTAAGTATAGACCTAGTATCCAGGCAAACCTAAGAGGGTTATTTGGGATAGATTATTAGATTTAAATAGGTTTATTTGGTACTAAAGAAAGTTTTTTTCGAACTGAAATTATAGTTATACGTAACTTCAAAAGGGTAATTTTGGATTAAAATCAGGTTACTTGGAATTTTGAAAAGATTCACTAGGATTAAAAAAACTAACTTTAAAATTGGTGGACAGCACTATGATCGTATGCGCACGCATATCGGTACATGGCCTTTTGACCTACCACCATGTACAGTCACTTATTATCCAACTTATAATAATTCTTATTCAAAAAGTGATTCTTTTGCAGTAAAGCTTACATTTTGCTCCGTGAACTGAAAACCATGCTTCTAAGATCTCCATACTTAAAGAAAGCTCTTTTTTCATCCAAGATAAAATTTCTATAGAGTTATAAGGTTGGAAAACCCTTTAAATCATTGCAAAATTAATTTTAGACCATGTTTTTCGTATATATTTTTTTTTATTCTCCTGCAAAATCTATGATAGGTAGAGATGCCTACCAAAGGCAATTTCTTCCTCAAGATTTTTTGTTTAACACTAAATTATTAGTTGATTATAACTCAATCTGTTTCTGCTCTAAAAACTGTGTTTTATCAATATTTTTTTGAAAATGATCAACTTTACACCCTTACCACATATGCGCAGTTTTTCTTTATAGAGAATTAAGTCAGCTTTCATTTGTGGCCAACCCCATCAGTCTACATTATTTAGTTCTTTTGATTTTTGATTTTGAAAAATTTTTTTTCAAAAATTCTTTCTGTGCGATGTTTTGTTGGTTTATTTTTCCAACCTCTTCAGGACCTTTATTAAAAAAAAAAAAAAAAAAAAAAAAAAAAAAAAAAATTATTGACAGTTATGAAATTAAAAAAATACAAATGTTATTAAAAAAAATGATGGTAATAAAATTATGCTTACAAAGATAAACGTGATTTATAAATCCTCTATTATATTAAGAAGTTTATTTTCGTTGTCGTCAACTTCCTTTTTCAAAAAACAGTGACTTAGACATCTCAGATCAACTAGAAATTTGGTTCTAGGGGGTTTTCGGGGCTGCTGATCACGAATTCAACATTCATTTTTAAATTTGGCCTATGTAAAGTCTACTTATTCCAGGTTGAATCTTATTTTTTCTCAGGCTCTTTTAAGACTTTGACGTCTATGATTAATTAGAAATTGAGTAGTCAGGGATTTTTGGGGTTGCTGATTACGAAACTGACCTTTATTTTTTTATTTGGCCTATAAAAAGGCTACTTACTCAAGGTAAAAATTCATTTTCAATAGCATTTTTTTCAAAACATCGTATACCAGGGGTTTTTAGGGTTGTTGATTATGAATCTGATATTCATTTTTAAAATTGACCTACCCAAGGGCTACTTACTTAAGGTAAAAATTTATTTTCAATAGCAATTGTTTGAAACTTTGTAAATGGAAGTTTTTGGAGTTGCTGATTACGAATTTGACCTATATTTTTAAAATTGACCTACGTGAAGGGCTACTTAAGAAAGGTAAAAATTCATTTTCAATAACATTTTTTTGAAACATCGTATACGAGGGATTTCAGGGTTGCTGATTATAAATCTGATATTCATTTTTAAAATTAGCCTACCCAACGGCTACTTACTTCAGGTAAAAAATTATTTTAGCAATTGTTTGAAACTTTGTAAATGGATTTTAAAGCATTTTTTTCAAATTTCGTGTACGGGGGTGTTTAGAGTTGCTGATTACCATGACAATCTCGCACGATTATTTAAGGCAGTCTCGCAATGTTCGATAATGAACGGACTGTATGTATGTTGATGCTCGTGCGTGTATGAAATAAATCAGAAAATCGAGATTAATTATAGGAAAAATCAACAAAAACGTATTTATTCAACCAAAGTAACAAAATGAATAGTTTTTTAACAATAAAGTGTAAGTTTTTCGAGTTTTAGTAATTTTTGGTTAATCTTAGTTTGACTGCTGCAACGAGAGTGAAGTCGTCTCGGCTCGCGTCTGATGTTGGCGATGAAGAACAACCGAAACTCGTGGTTAAATTTCGAACACGCAAGTACCGGAGCGAGCCTGTGTTTAAAAACTCGTCCTACTCGAACAAGTGTTCAAAAGTGACTGATTTTTTGAAATTTTATATATATATGTACTTTATACAATTTTTATGGAACTATTTTATTTATTTATATATCTTTTATTCTTCAGAATTTAAAAATTTTATTTCGTAATAATCTTCCTAAAAGGCTTAAAACTTTATGATAAGCTGTGTCCACCAATATGGTGACGCCAAACTCACGTCTAAACTCCCAGAAAAGAAAAAACTGTGCAGTTTGCTGAGCTAATGAAATAAAGTATTGAAATTTTTTTTTTTTTTTTTTACCTCAAATGACGTTGAATGAGGTTTATAATTATTTCATTTATTTATTATCTTTTCTTTTTAATTATGGGTTCAAAAAGTGGGGTGTATTTTAAATTCGATGATGTATGATATTTGAATTTAAAAAAATTTAATAAATAATTTTATTACACTGTTTTAGGAGTATTCTGCGGATGCTGTGTCACATGTACGAGAGTATCTGCTAAAAAACGAGGTTCCTGTAAACCTTTTTGAGGTATGTAAAAATTTAAAAATTTTTGTAATATATTATGTGTTTTAAAAAGGGAGAGGAATAATATGACAAACAACAAAATTACAAGTGACAAAAGATTGACATATTAATTTTTGCATTACATAGTTCTTTTAAAGGTTGTGGTACTTGAAAAAAAAAATTACAAAAAAATCTCCACGGAGAAGTTTGAGGAAGAATAAAAAATTCGACAAAAAAATTAATCATATAAATTTCAAGATAATGATGATTTGAACAAATTGAGATCCTTTTACCTGATTTTGCGAGCTGCTTGAAGCTATCATTGTCTAAAAAAATGAGAGTGCACTTGCGCATTAAAAATATGAAAGCTTACTTAAATAATCAATTAGTTCAAGTTCTTATCAACTGTTATTCTACCAATCATATTTTGATATATAACGTACAATTAATGTCTGTATTCACATTTCGTTTTAATTAATTAATTCGTTTTATTGAATTTAAAAACAAATTTAAAATATAGATAAGAGTATTTCAAAAAAATTGTTATATTGTAACTTGTTGTGTCTTCTGAAATTTTGTTGGGAACCTTCTAAAAATTTACAATCTATTTTTTGAGAAATAATATGTAGCCTGAATGAAGATGAGTATGGTGCCGAATAGTTTTCATTTCTTCTTTTGTCTTGTATTATTTTGCAGAAAATTGAAAAATATTTCTGTTTATTCTAATAATTTGAACTAAATGATTTACTTGAAATTTTTTTTAAGAAAATAAATTTTTTTTATAGTTAGTGACCCAATAAACTATTATTCTTAAATTTTTTAGCCGTACATCGAGGAGATTTTCAATCATTTAAGAGGGGAGCCTTTCAAAAAGTTTCTGGAGAGGTACGTGTTTTAAATTTAATTTTTATAATCTTAAAAAGTTTTCATAATTTTAATAATTATAATAATAATAATAATAATGAATAATAATAATAATAATATTGATGATTATTTGCCTGAGCTGAATTTCAACCAATAGAAACGCCGTATTTGGCAATTGGCGGAAGGGTGTGAGTAAAATTATTTCGATAATTTTTCGGTTATTTCCAATTAGTCGCATAGCGACTAAAAAGTTATCAGTAAACAATTAGTAACCTACTTTACATCCTCTGCAATTCAAAGAATTTAAAATAAAAAAACTATGATCCCGCAAAAATGTGAAATACTGCGTTTCTGTGGGTTGAAATTCAGTTGGAGATAATTTAGCTGAATACCGCTTGTGCTCCACAGTTATAAAAAATCTTCCTTCCGTTCTTTTGTCATAGCAACTCGCGCGACAAGTTTGGCAAAAAATCAGTTTTTAATCTATCAATTTTTAACCTACCAAACTTGCCCCTCTTGTTTTTATGACAAAAAACAGTCAGAAATATTTCTACAATTGAGTGTCCGGATGCAATAACCAGGTGAGCGCTCGAGACTCCGCAAGCGCGCTCACCAGGTTATTGCATTTGGACACTCCATTTTGGAGCATTCGTGGTACTACGACTGATGCTTTTTATTATGTAAAAATAATATAATTGAGGATCTGGATGTTAAAACCACCTTGGCGCTCGGCCGGCTCTCGCCTAGTCCAGCCGAAGACTGCCGAAGCTTGATTTTAAGTAATTTTGAAACTATCCCAAACTCCAAATTAAAAAATACTACTCGATGCAGAATTTAATTGTGCATCTTTTTTACATTCAAAGTCATAAGAGATTTTTTTTATATTGAGTGAAAAATAAAAAACCACAGACGTTTATGAGGATGGCGTCACGAAGGTGCAGCAGAAGACGCGTGCTGCTTCACCGATTATAGGACGTGCTCTATAGCCGGTGGAGTCTTGCACGCCTGTAAAAAATCTTAATATTACTGTCATTTCGTTTCTAGTGCATATTTTGATCTGAAACTTTCCAAAAATCTTCATTTATAGTTCAGGAACAAACTCTTGCAGTCAAGTTTGACCAACTCGAAACTTCCTCGCACACTTTTTTAATCCGAAGTTCAACGTTAAAAATAGAAAACTGTTTTTTTTTTCAAAAATTTATACGTTAGGTCTAAACTATTTTTGTGGCTTTTGAAATGGCTCATTCGAAGCAGAGAGAGTTGAAGAAACGTTTTGTCGAAACCCTGTGAACAAATATTGACCGGTTCCCAAGATATCGTGAGGTAAAGATACATTTTTTTTTTGTTTTTGAGGTTAGTAAAAAATCATGGTTTTTTATTTTTCACCCTAAAACGAAAAAAAATCTCTTATGACTTTGAATGTAAAAAAGACGTGTAATTAAATTATGCATCCAGTAGTTTTTTTTAATTTTGAGTTTGGGATAATTTCAAAATTACTTAAAATTAAGCTTCGGCAATCTTCGTCTGGACTAGGCGAGAGCCGGCCGAGCGCCAAGGTGGTTTTAACATCTAGGTCCTCAATTCTTTTAAGCTGCATGATAATTGATAAATTCGATACATGTGAGTAACTCTAAATCTTCCAGCAAAACCCTTGAATACGAAATTGGCTGATTTCGCGATTTTTAAGTATGTTAAAATATAACCATATTTATGAGATATGTCGAAGTTTTATCTTAAAATATGGAATAGAACCCAAGTAACAGACATTTGAATTTTTTTTAGTTATTCCTTGCCTATTTTTATCCTGATTTTTTGAAAAACCAATAGAAATTTTTTTAAAAAGTCAACTGTTTGAAAAAATATCTGTTGTTTTTATTAAAAACATTTTGATGCAACTGCCATACTATGGACGAAAAGTTTGATTTTTCAGCACTAAAAAGCTGACGAAAAGAAACATACGTACCAAAAATTGTTGTATTTAAATTATCCCCCAAAAAAACCTCCAAAAGGTAAAAAATTTTGGGGAGAGTTATTGCACCTGAACACAAATAATAAATTTTTCTAACAATAATTTTTGATATCAAACTAGGAGTTTTGTGATTTTAAAAAGTACGATATTATCAACTATTTCTACTGAACTCTACCAAACATTAAAATAGTCAAAAAGGTATTACAAATAATGGTTTGGTAGAGTTCAGTATACTGATTTCTATAAAAATAGATGATAAAATCGTACTTTTTAAAATCACAAAACTCCTAGTTTGATATCAAGAATTTTTGTTAGAAAAATTTATTATTTATGTTCAGGTGCAAAAACTCTCCTTAAGATTTTTTACCTTTTTGAGGTTTTTTTGGGGGATATCACTATTTTTTATTCGGTATAATATTTTATTTGAGCCGTACTTATGGTCTCTCCTTTATTTAATTTATCGAAGTAAAATTAAAACTTAGAGGCAACAATTAAAAATTTTTCAATCCTCCCCAACTTTGTTTACCTATGAGGTTTTTTTAGGGATATCGCATTTTTTTGTTAGATAAAAATTTTTAACTGTAGTCCAATGTATTAATTAATCATTGATTTAAAA
Organism: Encarsia formosa; assembly: GCA_038277355.1. Classification (NCBI taxonomy): domain Eukaryota; kingdom Metazoa; phylum Arthropoda; class Insecta; order Hymenoptera; family Aphelinidae; genus Encarsia; species Encarsia formosa. The sequence goes on along the minus strand of CM076184.1, from coordinate 37,375,159 downwards.
AAAAAAAAAAAAAGTTAGATAACAAAAAATTGGAATAAAAAAAAATTTTCATCTCACAACCTCCGCTTTTTACGAGAATTTTTTTTTCTTTTTAATTATTTACAATATTAAAAATAGTCATTATTTAAAAATTTTTTTGAATAAAATTGTCTAAGTTATTTAAATCTAAACTATCGCTTGCTTAGTCTTTGTAATGAAATGGACAAAACTAGTTTTTTGAAGGTTTATAATGAATTTCATCAGGAAATCGATAAATTGCTATACTTGTTAAGGTAGTAGTTCCGCGATATATAGCACATACATGGGAAAACACATGCAAAATGCAAAAAACTCAAACACTATCTGAATTTTTAATATGTTGTAAATAAACATCTGATCTTTCAAAATATCACTAAAAAAATACAGGTATCCATGCTTTTTTTCGAGATAATTGAGTTCGAAAAATGTTAAATTTTAAAGGTTAGGTATTACTATATATTGTGATTTGGTGAATTTCTAACTCAATTATCTCGGAAAAAAGCATGGATACCTGTATTTTTTAAGTGATATTTAGAAAAATCAAGTGTTTTTTCACAACATATTTTAATTTCAGAATTAGTTTGAGTTGTGCACTGAGGCGGAACTACTACCTTAAACCTTTCACTTAAAATAAAAATTTAATTGTAGTTCATAATTAAAAAAAAAAAACACCCTTTTTCCTAATCTTCGTTTATCGATAAAAAAATTTAAAGAGCGCCACCTATTGACAGATCGGGAAGGTGCCAAATGACATATACAGAGTGGCGTAAATTAATCGAAATGCGCATATTTCTCGAATGGAAGCTTTGTGGAAAAAAGTTTTTTTAGATAAGAGTTGTTTGGTTTGGAGGGGGAAACAAAATGGCGGCTTCGGGTTTGAGCCCGGGGCCTTATGTTGGGCCCTACGGACCCAAAGTCCGGTTTTTAAAATGGGAACTCCTATTTTTTTTACCAAATTTGGAAAGAGCGGAAAATTTTACGATTTTTTGGTAACTTTTGAAATTTTTTTTGGGCCTTGTGGAGGCCGCGTAGGGCCCGTTTCTCTTTTATTCTTGTTGAAATGTGTGAGTTACCGAACACAATAACAAGAGTGTGTGTGTGTGTGAGTCAAGCGAGCTCAAGCCTGCGAGATGCGCAAGGTGCGTGCGCATACTACTCTGTTGCTGTTGCTTGTCAGGAACGCATGTTGTGAACATGCAGTATATTATATAAGCTTACCTTATTAAATAATTACATATAAAATAAACCAACACTTATTATTCATGATCCGCTAAGCCCTCTATTCCAACATGGTAGCCGCGAGCGTCGTTTAGTGAACAAAAAGTGTGGTCAAGAGTTAGAAAAGGTTTGATTAATGAAAACATGTGCTCCAAAACTTTTCTCTTTTCCATGCCATCTTTTCTAAGGAGCATGGAAAATATTTTTACTAATAATTAGCTTAGAAGCTAAGTGAGTAAGAGGCGTGAGAAGCCTGAAGAAAAAATCCGTGCAAAAGGTTGATGCACGAGGATTTAATTTTGTGGAACCGCATGGCGCGTCGCGAGGTAAAGCGAGCGCATGGCGAAAAGTGAGGTTAAGCACATGTTGAGATTTTTTTTGAAAATTGAGTTTTGAATTGAATGAAAAGTGAACAGTTAAATGCTTGATTATTTTAAGAGTTTTTTGAAAAGTGAAGAACATGTCTATGATGAACTCTATCAAAAAATAAAAAGTGATGAATTCAAACTGAAATTGGAGCATATAAATTTTATGAGACAAATTTGGTTAAAAAATACAAAAAAGGTATTGAAGTTGAAAATTTAAGGATATTCTGAAATTGAAAGAAAAAATTTAGAAAAAATGGCAGCAAAAAGTGATGACTATATCATACCAGTGTTTGATGGTAATAATTTCACAGCATGGAAATTTAGAGTCATGAATATATTGAAGTACAAAGAAATTAAAGATCCAGTAATTAAAAAAAGAACAGATAAAAACGAGCAGGCCTGGAAAAAGATGGAGTCCAGAGCAAAAACATTTTTGATCAGTGCAATTTCAAATAAACAATTAGAACATATTTATGGGTGTGAAACACCAAGAGAGATAATGAATAAATTAGAAGGTATCTACTCAAACAAATCCACAGCTTTGCAAATAATTAACAGAAGTAAATTAGAAAAAGTTAAATTGAAAAATTTTGATAAAATTGAAGATTTTTTTGTTGAATTTGAAAAGGCGTGCAATGAATTTAAATCAGCTGGTAGTACAATTACTAAGGAAGAAAAAATGAGATTTATGATAAATGCTCTACCTTCAAGTTATAGTTATATTGGTGATTTATTAGACTTAGTGCCTAAAGAGCAAAGAAGTGTTGAATTGATTAAATCAAAAATAAAAGAAAAGAATTTAAACTATAGTGAAAGTGGCAAGAAAAATGCAAGTACTTTTAATACTACAGTGAGAGGTAAATGTTACTATTGTGGAAAATTTGGACATTACAAAAATCAATGCTGGGAAAACCAGCAAAACAACGAAGAACGAGCGCAGCCAGGACAAGGCAGAGGAGCTCAAAATCAACGAGGTCAACGAACTTTTCAACGTGGCAACTACAGAGGAGCCAACGGCCGAGGTCGCGGTCGAGGCAGAGGCTCGGGACAACAGCATGGTGGACATCACGAAGCACAGTCGTCAACAAGCGAGCAGCAAGGCAGAAATTCCGGAGCAGTTTGGGCGACGGAGGTAAACAAAGTGAATGTAAACAAGGTAAATAGAAGTGATTATGAAAATTCGAATGAAATTGAGTGGTTGTTAGATAGTGGTTGTTCAGATCAAATTATTAATCATGATAAATTATTTTGCAAATTTATTAATTTAAAATATCCAGTAAATGTTAAATTACCAAATGGTCAAAATTTAAAAGCAACAAAATTAGGTACAGTTAAAACGTATTTTAAAACATAGAATAATGAAATTTAGGTTGAATTAAGAAATGTTTATTTTGTTGAAGGAATTGGAAAAAATTTTTTGAGTGTTGCAAAGATAGCTAAAAATAATACAGCAGTAAATAAAGGTAATTTTGCAAAAATTTATGATCAGTTTGGAAATTTAACAGCTGTTGCTGAAAATGTAAATGGTTTATATATAATGAAAAGTTTCTTTTATGAAAATAAAAATGATGATGATATTTATGCAAACATAACTTAATTAACTGATAAAAAAAAATGGCATAGGGCCTTAGAGCATGTCAACTTTCAATATTTAAACAGATTAGTCAGAGATCAATTATTAGATGGTTTGCCAGAAAAATTAGAGAGTAATATTATGCAGTGCGCAAACTGTATTCAAAGTAAAATGGCTAACGTTCCGTTTGATAATGAGAGAACTGATACTACGGAAATTTTGGAACTTATTCATACTGATTTGAATGGACCACACAGAATGGTTGGTTATTGTGGTGAAAAATATTTTCTGACATTTATTGATGATTACAGCAAATGTGCTAAAATTTATTGTATTAAAAGTAAAGCCGAGACGGCAGGATGTTTTATCGAGTACGTAAATTTAGTAGAAAATCAATTTAGAAAAAGAATTAAGAAATTTCGTTGTGATAACGGTACTGAATATTTGAATCGTGAAATCTATAACTTTGTCAAATATAAACGAATTGAATTATCACCTTGTCCAGCATACGTTCATGAGTTGAACGATGTCGCGGAAAGATATAATAGATCGGCTATGGATATAGGTAGATGTCTAGCCAGAGAAGTTAAAATTGATCACAGGTATTGGCCTGAAATTATAAAAACAGTCTCTTACTTAAAAAACCAAACGATAGCCAGAACGCAAGAAAATAAAACACCTTTCGAAATATTTATTGGTAAGAAACCTAATGTAAAACATTTAAAAATTTATGGCAGTAAAGTTTTTGTTAGAACGCCAGAGGTTTTAAGAAAAGGGAAATGGGACGGTAAGGCTAAGATAGGAGTTTTAGTAGGCTATAATAGCGGTAGTTATAGAGTTTTAATCAACGGTAAAATTATTAATGCAAGACATGTAAAAGTTATTGAAAATGAGACCGAATTAATTTGTTTAGAAAGAAAGCTAGATGAGAGCAATAAATTTGTGAATTTGAGATGTGAAGATGAATCAATTAATGAGAATGAAAGCGTCAATAATAATGATAATGGGAATGAAAGCGAAACTGAGAACGAGATTGAAAATGAGTATGTGAATGATAAGAATGAAAATGAAAATTTTGTAGAAAAAAGAACTTCGAAATCAAAAACCTGTCGAAAGGTACGGTAATCCGGTAACACATTTTATTTATGTAAATTTCATTGATGCGAATACTCCGAGTACTTTTGAGGAGCGTTAAATTCGCGCGACGCGAAATTTTGGCGTGAAGCGATGGACTCAGAAATGAAGAGTCTTGCGAAAAATGAGACATGGACGGTTGTTGATAAACCGAAAGATAAATCAGTACTTGATGTTAAATGGGTTTATAGAAAGAAAAATGATAATACTTATAAAGCTAGACTAGTAGTTAGGGGTTTTCAACAGAAAGAATGTTTAGAAAATGTTTATTCACCTGTCGGTAAAATGCAAACTTTGAAAATTCTATTAAGTTACAGTTGGGCGAATAATTTATTTGTTGAGCAAATGGACGTTAAGACAGCGTTTTTAAACGGCAACATAAAATTCGAAATTTACATTTATGAACCTAAAGGTTATGAAACTGGTAAAAATAAAGTTTGTAAATTATTAAAAGCTCTTTACGGTTTTCGAGAAAGCTCTAGAGCTTGCTACGAATGCTTTAATGATTTTATTGAAAAGTTAGGATTTGAAAGAAGTAATTATGACTATTGTTTGTATGTGAATAACAAAGGCAAAAATCCAATATATATTTTAATTTTTGTCGATGATTTGTTGATTGTTTGCAAAAACCTTGATAAGATCAGGGAGATTAAAGCTAGTTTGATGCAAAAATTTGTTATGAAAGATTTGGGTGAAATCAAGAGTTATATCAGTATTGATATAGATTATATTAAAGATAGGAAATTGATGACTTTAAGTCAAACAAAATGTATGGAATCTTTGGCTGAAAAATTTGATCTTGAAAATGCGAAATTATATGAAACTCCTATGGAGAGTAATTTGAAATTAAATCAAGCGACAGAGGTTGATGAAAGAATAAAATATCGAAATTTAATTGGCGAATCATATATATTAATGCAGGTACTAGACCTGATATAGCTTAAAGTGTGAATTATTAAAGCAGATCTCAGAGTTGTTATGATAAAATGCATTTTAAATATGCTATGCGAATTTTAAAATATTTATTTAAAACGAAAGATTTAAAATTAACATATAATGATAAGAATGTAAATGAAGTGAAATTAGATTGTATGGTTGATTCAGATTTTGCAGGTGATAATATAGATAGAAAATCAACAACTGGTTTTGTAGTTAGACTTTTTGGAAATTTGATTTATTTGAAAACGCGAAAACAGAATGTAGTGACAAAATGTTCAACTTTTGCTGAATACACTGCTTTATCGGAGGCAGTAACTGAAATTTTATTTCTGAAAAATTTGTTGAATGAATCGTTTAATTTTAGGATAGAAAAACCGATAAAAATTTATGAAGATAATTCTGGTGCGGTAGCAATTGCAAAGTATGGTAATTTTACAAAAAAATTCGAAGCACATTGAAGTGCAATATCATTATGTTAATGAGAATTATGAAAATGGCGTGATTGATATTATAAAGATAGATTCTAAATTTAATTTGACTGATTTATTTACTAAGAGTTTAGATAATACAAAATTTGTTAAAATTAGAAATGCGTTAAGATTGATTTGAGATAATTAGATTATAAGATGAGTTTGTAAAAATATTGTGTTGATAACTCAAGGAGACGTGTTGAAATGTGTGAGTTACCGAACACAATAACAAGAGTGTGTGTGTGTGTGAGCCGAGCGAGCTCAAGCCTGCGAGATGCGCAAGGTGCGTGCGCGTACTACTCTGATGCTATTGCTTGTCGGGAACGCATGTTGTGAACATGCAGTGTATTATATTAGTTTACCTTATTAAATAATTACATATAAAATAAACCAACACTTATTATTCATGATCCACTAAACCCTCTATTCCAACAACTCTGCTTCAATCCGAAAAAACGTCTTTTTTGTATGTCACATGTAATGTAAAAGTTTTTTAGTTTGAAATTTCCAATAAAATGGGCCCAAAAAATTGGGCTCGGGATCTCATATTGGGCCCTATGGACCCAAAGTCCGGTTTTTAAATGGGAACCCCCATTTTTTTTACAAAATTCGGAAAAAGCGGAAAATTTTACTATTTTTAGGTGTTTTTTGCAATTTTTTTTGGGCCCTGATGAGGCCCAGTGAGCTCCGAAAAATCACAATTATTATTGACAGCCTTATTTTCGAGAAAAAGTATTGTTTGTGAAACACATGCACAAAGTTTTTTAGTTTAAGATTTTCAATATGATTGGCCCAAAAAAATTGGGCTGGGGCCTTTTACTGGGCCTTACGGACATAAACCCAATTTTTTTCAGCAGATTCTGAAAGAGCGGACAATTTCAAGATTTTAAATTATTTTGAAAAAATTTTTTGGACCCTATCTAGCAAGCCCCAATTTAGTGGAAAAATTAAAAGTAAAAATAAACAACAAACAAACATTATTATTCTCTATGATCTGAAAGCCTGCGAACTGCACACGATACGTAAGTAAATAGGAACTTTGCACACGATACATAAGTAAAATATTTTTTTTGATACATAAATAAATAAATAAATAAATAAATATAGAAATAAATAAATAAATAAATAAATAAAGAAATAAATAAATAAAGCAATTATTGAATTTTATTAAATGGACCATTATTTCAAGCTTTACTACCCGATAGGCTGTAGTAAATAAAAAATCAATAATTGATAATTAAACTCTAAATTAAGTGAAAAAATTTTTTCATCTATCGGGTTTTTAGAACTCACAGAATTCGTTTAATTATGAGTTAGGTTTTTTTTCATTAATTATCTTTAACTATGTTTTTTAGGAAGTAAAATTTGAGGTTGAAAATTTAAAGTTTTATAACAATCGTTTAAAAATGTTTCAGTAACCGCTTCTGTCTCGGTTCCGTTCATCAAAGCTTTTTTAAAGCTCATCCGTAATCAATAAATTCCCATTTTATTGGAAATTTTAAACTAAAAAACTTTTACATTACATGTGCCATACAATAAACGCGTTTTTTCGGATTTAAGCAGAGTAAAAGAGAAACGGGCCCTACGCGGCCTCCACAAGGCCCAAAAAAAATTTCAAAAAATACCTAAAAATCGTAAAATTTTCCGCTCTTTCCGAATTTTGTAAAAAAAATAGGGGTTCCCATTTAAAAAACCGGACTTTGGATCCGTAGGGCCCAACATAAGGCCCCGCGCCCAAACCCGAAGCCGCCATTTTGTTTCCCCCTCCAAACCAAACAACTTTTATCTGAAAAACTTTTTTCCACAAAGCTTCCATTTCGAGATATATGTGCGTTTCGATTAATTTACGCCACCCTGTATATAGAAGAAATGTGGAAAGTCCAAAAAACCGGCTGTTTTCGAAAACGCGAAATCGCGACAGCTTAAAATAACAAGTGACCGACATATCAGTGATAAGGTTATTTAAGTTGAGTGAAAAGTAGTTATATTTTCCCAAAATTTTGGACATGTAAGTACTTTTAAATATAAAAAAAAAAACATTTTTTTAAATGTTGAGCGAGGTTAAGACTGCTCCTCTTACTGTAAATAAAGGACGGTAGCTGGCGACTAGTTGGGTGTGAAAAACTCTCCTCAAGCCAGCTACCGCTGGCTTTGATTACCACTTTTTCTCGTAAGGGTCAATCGAATGTGACGCGTGGGACTATTTGTATAATTTTAAAGTCAATTTTGATACAGTAACAATATTGAAATATCAAAACTTATACTGCAAGCCAGCAAGCAAAAAGCTCTCAGCTGATTTATTTTCAATATTGAGTTTTTAAATTATTCCAAATTTTATGGTAATTATTTACAAAAAAGAGCTGTGACGGGTGGGATCGTAAAACGGAAGTGGCTTTTTTCTTTCATTTATCAAAATACTCTGCAAATTTTACTGAGTAAAAAAATTTAGAAAAAAATTTTGTTACACTAAGAAATATAAACATTAAGGTAGGACCGTACAAACTAGAAAGAGATGTGTTAAAAATCTAAAACTTTAGGAAATTGAAGATAAATATTAAAAAATGATGCCACTAAATTTTCAGAACCAGGGGGTTTTTTGTTTTTGAATAATTGATTATTAACATCGCGTCGATTTAACCCGTAGTCTTATGGGAGAGCACATTTTTTATAAAATTTTTACATAATTACATGTGATCAGGTTTTCAGAATATTTGTCAGTTTAACTAAAATGCACAAGAATCACATAGAATTAATTCATCCATTCAGTTCCTTTAAGTATTGATAAAAAACAAAAATGTGTTTTAGGTTAAAAAAGCTTCTGCTGCTAATACACTTCTATATCTATATACGCGTGAAGCTAGTCAAATGTTTAACCGAAAATGCATCTTGACTAGAGCCGTAGGTGCGGTCCCTACCTTAATCTATAATAATAGTTTTTTCGATGAAATAAAATTATTAATTTAAAAAAAAAAAAACCAGTGTGATGGGTGGAATATGTAGCAGCTCATGAAAAATAAAAGTATTTAATCTAATCGAACATAACCAACATCTAGTATGACTCTTCAATTATCTCTGCTTATCATTAATTTTAAGTAAACAGATTAATTTGTACGATTTTTTTCATCTTGAAGAAGAGGATTTTTTAATATTTTTGCCTCAATTTTAAGGGTTAAAACTGTCACAGGGCTCGAATTAAGGAATTTAACTCCTCGGAGGATCGCGATTGATCACGAGAACCCGCGGCGATCGTCGTCCGCACTCCTCTGACCTGCTGACAAAATGCACTTTCTGTGCACACGACAATCCGTCGATTTTTCTTCAATCCTGAAAATTGGGGGGAAGACGCGTACGCGAACTAATGTTTTTATTTCACTCCGACGTGCAATCCTTACTTTGCCCGTCCGTTTTCAGTCAAATAAAGTACTGCTTTGCCCGACTGTTAAAACGCGCGAGCAATCCGCACTTTGCTCGTCTGTTTTTAAAACAGTCGAGCAAAGTGCAGATTGCTCGCTCGTTTCACATCATGAAAACGCAGCCATCAGTGCAGTTACGGCGGCCGCCCCCAATAAACTTAGACGCTTATACCTGAACTATCGGTATCTATATATATCTATATATCGGTATACCTCTCGACGCTACTCACAATGTCTTATAATGGGTCCTGCAGTGCGGTTGTATACCTACATCGTTGGTTGAACCCATCTTTAACTAATGGCATTTTGTTTTAAAAATTCGAAAATTCACGTAATGCGTTTTTCTGCTACCTGAGCAATAAGAAAACTGAACTTAGACCGATCAGTTTCATTTGAGCGTCTTCAATATTTGCACTTACAAGCCTGAAATTTATAGTAAAAAGTAAAGTGGATTTTATAAATCATTATAATTAAATCGAAGTTGATTTTGTATAGAGGGTGAAAGTGTAGATTGCACGTCAATCGTTAAATAAAATATTGTGTTTCACTCTTTCGGCTCTGTGGATCATTGCCCGGCTCGCCGAATAATAGTTTGTAGGTCTCGGCTGCGGGGTTTCGTGCGCTATGCGTACGACCCCTACGCCTCTACCAACAAACTATTATGCGGCTCGCTCGGGCAAAGTACCACAGAGCCTCACTAGTGAAACAAAATACCATTTATTACGCGGTGCGGCTGCTCTCCTTCGTCGGTAGTGGCGTGAGTTTACGAGGACCGATCGCAGGAACACGGGTTAATTAAAGTAATGATAAAATGTAAATTTTAATAATTTTAAATAACAATGAAAATAAATGAATCAAAAAAATTACATAATATTCCAAATTAATTCTATCTGATTGTTTACAAACAACCTAACCCGAATGACTCGAAATCTTAAGTCGACGAAAATTGATTCTACAAAAATAAAGTTCGTCGTCTGTGTTGTGGTCGCTATCAACACACCGACGCACACACACTCACTCGCGCTCGTCTGCTTGCTGCAGCGCGCCAAAAGAACAAAGGCGTGGACTAACTCCGATACAAAATCTAAGTACTTACTGTACTTCACACACAAACTCCGACTCTAACTATCACACGAACAAATACTCAATGATTAATCGCTAGGCGGACTTACTTTTCTAGCAGGTGCAACCTTCGCTTGATTAAACAATAATAATGATAAATACTACTAGCCCGATTGGCTTCACACAAGACGACAATGCCTTCCTAGGCCGCACGCTGACTTTCCGTGAGATGTTCGTCTTCCCCGCTCCAATCCAGTGACAACTGGATCACAAGAAAATCTACACAACTTCTCACTGATAACTTTATCTAACACACTTTGATAAAGTTATCCAACAACACAAAAAGTAAATTTTATATTTGCTCCCTGACACACGTGTGATCGCGCCAAGCGCCGAAATTAGAGTAATGCTGATCGGTAGATCTCGTCATCACCTGACTTACCGATCCGCATCTGCGTTCCATGACAGTTAGCGCTGAATTCGAATTTAATCAACGCGCTAGCTGTTACAAAACTTAAAATTTCAAATATCTGATAAAATAAAAATTTTTTTTAACCTTTGGGGTAAAAAAGTCACTGCCACTTGTATCTTTTTTTCGCGATTATAAACTTTAAGGAGGTTCCCTACCAAATAGATCTAGCTCACAGATTTTGATTCAATTTTACGTACAGTCAATTTTTGATGTAAGTAATGGTTAGCTAAAATTTCAAGACGCTTAGGAACTTCAGAAAAAAGAAATTAACATTTCAATTTTGACTTATTTAGCATAGTCTCTTATGGGAAATTTACTTTTATTAAGAATATTTTTATTACTAGCCCACAGATTTTTATCAAATTTTTTTAGAAAATAAAAGCAAATTAATTAAAATTTTTAGTTTCTTTTAATTAATCATTAGCAGACTCTAAGTAATAAATAAAAATCGTTTACGTGAAATATGCATGATTGCGAGGTTACGGTACACTGCGCGTGTATACCTGTAAATACAGAAATCTAATCGTAGCATCGCAGTTGACATATATATTGGTAGGCAACCTCCTGAATGAAACTTCAAAATTAATAGTATTAAAAATCTGTTGGATTGTTATAATCCGGTTGAGTGTAATTATCGTGTAATTTAAATATTCAAAAAAAAAAACACTGGTTTATATAAAACTATATTTAATCACCAATATTTAAATACAAACACTGAGAACTAACAATTAATTAATGAACGACTCTTAACAAGATGGCAAACAGTAATTAAGAAAAAATCGTCAAGCTATTGTAAAGACAAGCGAGCGAGTGAGAGAGAGAAAGTCGCCGGGCGACGAGGAGACGAGCCGACCAGTCGCTCATACGCCATAACAACATACAGAGGATTCTACAACTCCACGCTCGAGTGACAAGTTCGCAACTCCTCTACCCGACACTCCCTCCGAATACCGAAATTGCTCATCAAGAAATTAAAGTAAATTTTCAATACACACACCTGTGTATTCTTAAAGAGGAAGTAGTCCTCAAAAATAAACTACTTAAATATTTAAACGAAACAATATAAAACTCTAAAATAAAAAACTACAATCAAATCACAAATCCCTCTGTCTACGAGTTTTTTCGAATTTCCAACAAGAAAAAGCTTTAGGCTGGTAGGTCGTGAGCTCGTTATCATTGAGGTCCCAATTTTTGAGGATTACAATAGTATCGCTCATATTACTATCAGTTTGAGCCTCCACCTCGACCTTCTCAACTTCCTCTTCCTCCTCGACTAATAGCAAAGTCTCCATTTCCTCTCGTTGGTGTGAGCAGGTTTAACTCCCACTGTTGGACCACATAACCACATCACCCCAATTTTTACCAAATGATTGTCATAATCACCATGCGTATCCGAGATTTCTTTCTTTTCACCTGTAATTTCCCTGAATTTCAAATTTATACGTACAGTTTCAAGATTATCATCAGAATCACTAATTTTATGTGAACCCTCCATCTGAGTATTTTTACAAGCTGCCAAGTTAACTCCCCACAAAGTTTCTGGGAGTAAGGTTTCACCCGTTACTTCTCTCAGTCCCTTGTCAATGGAGATCATTTCTCTATAACCATCAATCATGGATTTTAATTCGGATTTACAAACAGACTGATTGACATAGTCTTGCTTATAACTTCTCCAAATAATTGGATCACCAAACACAGAAATCAAAATTCCACCTGTTGATGTAGAGTCTGACCAATCGTTAAAACTTGAATCAGTTTTAGCTTCAAGTTCATCTTTCTCACCTGTGTAACGTAAATCCCAATCTGTAGTTTTTCTCAAGTATTGGAAGAGCTGCTTGACGTCTTCCCAGTCTTCAGATGTTGGATTAACCTACCATCTAGAAAGTATATTTACAGCATATGATATATCAGGTGTAGTTCCCCCAGACAGATATAATAATCTTCCAATAGCCTCTCTGTATGGTACTTTTGGTTTAACATTCACACCTGAGTTTACTTTCCTTGTTGCCAACGGTTTGAATCGACCTTGAACTTGTCGAGATTCCTTAAGGAGTACTTCTGGGTTGACAAACATTCATTCCAAAACGTTTTAACATTTCCTCAGTATACTCTGCTTGATTGATGAGAATCTATCGTTTTTCTCTGTTCCTAAAAATTTTTAAACCTAAAAAAAATTCTGGTTCTCCCAGATCTTTCATTTGAAACACCTGATTTAATTTTAGTTTAACCACCCTGAGTTCTTCTGGATCGTTTGACGCAATCAATATGTCGTCTACATAGAGAACAATTGCGACCATTTTACCTTCCATTCTTCAAGTGTATAAACAAGGCTTATGTTCAGTGTTTTTCAAACCTAAATCTTCAACCTCCTGAGTAAACTTTTCGTTCCATTTCTTGGAATTTATTTTAAGACCATAAATTGATTTTTGTAATTTACACACCATAGTTTTCCGGATATTTTCATCAACATCCATACCTTTGGAAATTTCCATATAAATGTCTTCACTAAGATCAACGTTAAGGGGGGGTTCTGGTGTAAAACAGCTGTTTTTTCAAGGATTTTTTATTTGCAGTAAAAATTATTTCAAAATAATGCAGTTTGACACAAAGATTAATACATGGTTTGACAACAAAAATTTTTTTTTTTTTTTTCATCCAAAATGACGGCGCATCATCGCTTTACGCGGGTCGTCTTTTTTTTACGGCCCACACTTTCTCGCATTTTCTGTTTGTCGGAATCAAAAAAAATAAAAAAATAAATTGTAAGTAAATGTTTTTTCTTTAGTCTGAACCTATTCTGGAAAAAATTTTTTTTTTTGACAAAAGTATAAGAAAAAGAAAAAAATGACTTTTTTTTTTAAAACAAAATTATTTTAAAAAAAAAGGTTGAAAACAATTTTTTTTTTTTTAAATGAGGTTCAGACTATTGCTGTGATAGTTTGAGGGAGAAGTCTTTTAAATAATCTGTTAGTGTAAGGTCAAATATATAAGTTTAGCACTTTTAACACTCTTTCTAGTTCATTCACTTTCCTAAAATGCATACATTACAATTTCCCCCTTTTTATTTTTGATTCGATCTGGTTTTATTTCGCAACCTTTCTGACCTTCTTGGTCCACTTTGGTTTTCCACTCTGCACTTATTTTTTTGTTTCACTGCACTTTTCTTATTATTTTGCACTTGCTCCATGTACTCTCTCTCATCATTCATCATACTTTTTTTTACAATTTTATTTCGCTCGCAATTTTTCACAATTTTTTCATTCACTGCGCTTTTTACTTTACGCTTGCCTGTTACAGATTTTTTGTTTGCTTGATTTTTGGAAATAGACTCGCTCTCGCCTAATTCCCCCCTTCTTAAATTTGACTTTATTTGCGTCTTTATAATTTGATTCACGTGTCTTTTAGTAATATAACCATCTTTGAATTGAATATTGTAAACTATTGGTGATATTCTTTTTAAAATTTTAGCTTCTGCTTTTTTATCGGTAAAATTTCGAATATCTTTAGCATAAACTATGTCTCCTACTTCGAATTCTATTTTTCTATCCCCTGATCTAAATCTTTTTTGGTTGAACTGTTGCAATTCAACTTTTATTTTAACAATTCTGGTTTTAATAATTCAAAACGAGTTCTAAGTTCACGTTTAAACATTAAAAATGATGGTGTTTTTCCCGTTGTTGTGTGTTCAGTAGTTCTGTGGTCAAATAAAAATCTATTTAACGCAAAATCTAAGCTGTGCCCGTCTCGTATCATCTTGTCAACTTTATCTTTTACGGTTCTTACAAAATTTTCTGCAGCTCCGTTTGTAGCTGGAAAATTTGGTGCTGAAAAAATATGCTTTATTCTAAGACTTTTCAAATATTGTCGAAGTTCTTCGCTTTTTAGTTGTGGACCGTTGTCACTAACGACAATTTTCGGCTGACTGAATCTACTAAAAATTGAATCTATTACTTTAATCAGTTTTTTCTCTGTCGTGTCTTTCTTCATATTAATGATTTCTGGACATTTTGAATGAGCATCTACTATAGTTAAAAACATATTCCTGTGAAAAGGTCCTAAGAAATCTATATGTATTCGTGTCAAAGGTGTACTTGGCCATTGCCACGGTGAAAGCTATACTTTTCTCGGATCCGGTCATGCTTCTAAGCAAATTTTACATGTATTAGCTAATGTTTCTATATCTGAATCTATTCCTGGACACCAAAAGTAGTTTCGGGCTACTTGTTTTATTTTAACTATACCCAAGTGAGATATATGTAAGTCGCGTAGCATTTGTGCTCTAAGTGTTTCAGGTATCACTAATCTATGACCCAATGTGATACAGTTTTCTTCTATGTCTAATTCATTGTATTTCGCGTGAAATGCTCTTTCTGTTTCCGTTAATTTATTGATTTTCGGCCAACCGTTTTTTATAAATGCAGTTATTTGTTTAAGCTCTAAATCTTTTGACGTTTCCTTGGCTACTTGTTTAAAATCTATTATATATCAACCGTTTTGAATATAATTTAAACTACTGTACTCTGAAGGAAATACAGGTGCTTTGTCGTCTATCGGGAGACGTGATAACGCGTCGCAATTCCCGTTTGCTTTTGATTTTGCAATTTCGATTGTGTACGTGTACCCTGATAAAAAATACGCCCATCTTTGTAATCTACTGTGTTACATTGGTGGAATATTTTTACTACCGAAAATAAACTTTAACGGTTCATGATCTGTTTTCAAAATAATATGATTACCAATAATGTATTGGTAAAATTTTTTAAAACCGAAAATAATTGCTCCTGCTTCTTTGTCAATTATAGCGCAATGTCTTTCGCTTTTCGGAATTACTTTTGAAGCAAAGACTATTGGCCTTTCCGTACCGTCGTCGTACCTGTGCGATAAAATTGCTGACATGCCAACGTCACTCGCGTCGCATGCTAAAACTAGCTGTATGTCTGGATCAAATTATGCTAACACATTTTTGGACGTAATTTGACTTTTTATCCAGTTAAATTCTTTTTCATACCGATCTGACCATACCCATTTTTTCTCTTTAAGTAACGCGTACAGTGGGCAAACGTGTTCTGCCCTGTCTTTTAAAAATTTTTCGTAAAAATTTACTAAGCCTAAAAAAGCTTCTAATTCTTTATAGTTTTTTGGCGATGGTGCTTCTTTGATTGCTTTTATCTTAGATGGTCTTGGGTTTAACCAGTTCTTGTTTATAACAAACCCTAAAATTTCAATGCTTTCTTTTAAAAAATCACATTTATCTAAATTTACGCGTGGACCTGCTTTATCTAGTCTCGCAAAAATCTCTGTCAAAATTTCAATATGTTTTTGGTCCGTTTGACCCGTAATATAAATATTATCAATGTAAATTTCCGTATGTTTTATACCTTTTAAAATTTCTTCGAGAATATTCTGACTTTCTCCCGGACTTGATGCTATACCTTCGCCCAGATTTGTGTATTAATATAAATCTCATGTGTAATAATTGTTAGCGCGTTTTTAGATTCGTCATCTAATTTAAATTGCATAAACGCGTGTTTTAAGTCTATTTGCGACCATTTACTTCCGACTCTTAACGTGTTAAAAATTTTTTCTTAAAGAGGTATTGGATTGCCTTTTAATTACTAATTGCGGATTGACTGTTAGTTTAAAATTACCGCAAATACGCACTTCTCCGTTTTTCTTTAGTACCGGAATAATGGGTGTTGCCCATTTACTACACTCTACCGGTTCTAAATTTCCCAGTTTCATTAATCTTTGAATTTCGTTTGAAATTTTTGGCATTAGCGCGAAAGGCGCATGATGTGGCTTTAGTTTTGTCGATTTTACATTATCTTTGAAAACCAAATGTACTTTTCTACCTTTATAACACCCTTGCGTGTCTGAGAATAATACCGGAAATTTTTTTAACATGTTATGTTTAATAGTTTCGCTCTCTATTTTATAACATTACTTTCACGTTCATTTTTCATTAATTTTAATGGCCATAAATTAAATGCTTTCAGCCATTGCCGACCTAACAATAAAGGTCCTAAGCCAGCTATAATGTACAAATCTAAGTTTTTCTCGCTTTCTCAGAAATTTACTTTTACTTTTAAACTTCCGATAGGATTCAGTAGTATTCCTCCGTAACACGTTAATGTAAGAACACTTTTGCTTAATTTTTAATTTGGAAAATATTTATTCTTATCTTTTTCCGACATAGCTGTTACATAGAACCCGGTGTCAATTTCCATTTCAAATTGAATATTATTTATTATTACCTTTGCAAATTGAGGTTTTGCGTCTATTTTATTAATTTTCACTTTGTTTTCTTTAATAGAATAAGATTCATCGGAATGTTCGAACTCATCGTTTGATTAGCGCTCTTCTGGCTGCACGTGATTGCACCGCCTGCTACTGTTACTTCTCGCGTTACCGTTGGCATGTTAAAAAATTATATTTTTCTGTGTTTTATAATGCATACTTTTTCTAAATGACCTACTTTTTTGCAAAAGTTACAATTATAATTTATGAATTTACAATCTTTCGCTAAATGATTATTCATGCCGCACCGATAAAAATTGTATTTTAAATTACGCGAATTACTTGCGCTATACTTATTATTTACGTTACCGCTCTTGTAGTTGCCGTTGTTGCTCTTGCCGTTGTAGTTGCTGCTGCTGCTGTTGCCCTTGCTGTAGCCGCCGTTGTATGGTGCTCCGCCCTTCCTCTGGAATCTTTGTGAGCTGCTTACGTGTTGAATTTGTTCAAAATTTGTTTTCTTTTCAGTGCTCGTTGCACTTTTAACTGCTGCCTCTCTAGTTGTAGCTATTTCTGTTGCTGTTTCTATCGTTAGAGCTTTTTCACTAAATAATGGGATTTTTGTATCACAATATTTTACACCGCACAGTGATTGGTTACACAGAGCCTCGTCCAACTCTGTAAAATTGCAAGTCATTGCAAGTTCTCTTAATCTTGCCACGTATTCTTTGATTGTTTCTCCATTATTTTGCTTAGCTTGACTGAAGATACACCTTTCCATTGCCGTGTTCTTCTTTGGTGTTAAATGCTCTTTCATAACTTTGATAATATCTTCTAACTTCTTTTCTTTGGTGGAGAACATAAATCTCTAACTAGTTTATATGTTTCTGAGCCACATTTTGTGAGCAATGTAGCTACTTGGACTTTATCCTCTGTAGTTTTATTGGCTATGCAGTATAACTCTATCCTCTCGACGTACTCCTCCCAGCTGTCCTTGTTTTTGTGAAATTCTAGATCTGTCATTTCAAGATTTAATATTATTTCTTCTCTTTCAGCTTAGTTTGCTGCTTCAGTTTCAGTTCGCGCAATTTTTTCTTCTTTATTTTCTAAGCTTGAATTTATTATTGTGGCGTTTAAGTCGCTTTCTTGTTCTTCTTCTTCTTCTTCTTCTTCTATCGAACCTTTGTTTTTCTCAATGCTTTTTTTTGCTGCTAACGTGTGATAATTTTTTAATATTATTTTGCATACCCTTCTAAGTTCTTCAACACTTAATAAACTCAGTAATTGTCGATCTTTTACCTTCACCTTAAGCCATATATTGATTGTTGTTCGAGTAAAATATTTCCACTCAGCTAATGTATTTACTAAATTTTGTTTGTTGATGTTTTTTGTTTCGATTTTAAATTCTTTTGCTACTTTTTTAAGATCTTCCAATGATATGGTCTAAAGTATTCCCTTGAACCCGAATTTATCAAGATAATCTACAAGGTCGTCCTTGCTTAACGAATGTATCCACGTAGCTGTTTTTCCTTCTATTAGGTTTTTTATGTTTTCAGAAATTTCACTTTTCTCACACATTAAATTTTATGCGCCTGTCGCGTTTTGCGAGTTTTGTAATGTAACCACTTTATTTGTTAAACACTTAAGCGCTCGTCACGCCCTTTTTTTACACTTTTTCACTGTAATTGAACTTTTTCACATTTTATTATTTTTTATCCTCGTCGGATTTTTCTTGAACTTTTATCACTGTTTTTCAACTTCGTTGGTTACTTTGCTTTTAACTTCGTCGCCAATTATAATAGTTTGAGGAAGGAGTCTTTAAAATAATCTGTTAGTGTAAAGTTAAATATATAATTTTATTTCACTGATGTTACATTGTGACTGAGCTCTCTAAGAGTGTCGCTCGCTGTATATATGAGTAAATCCGCCAAACTCTGTTTTTTTTCAGTAATTTTGAAACTTTTTCAATTTTTGAAGCACACTCTTGAAATTTTGGCAATAATTCTTCTAAAATAATAAGAAATAAAAAAATGTAGCGTGAATGGTCATAACAAGTTGCCTGAAAAAATTATTCAAACAATTAAATTATTATTTAAAAAAAATGAAAATCTGAGTATGCTAAGTATAATCGATTTTTTATTAAAAAATTAAAAGGAAAGATAGTATTTTTTCAATTAAAAGCTGAGTTTTTTCATAATAATCATCTAAACAACTTAAATTTTTTACAATAGTCATCATACGGCACTTTATGAATAGGTTAGGGTCTTTTTTTTTTAATGTATTTTAATGTTGGCAATAATATATAGGCGATAATATCCACCTACTGATCTTTTTACACTAATCTACTAAGTAAATTATAAGTAAAGAGCAAAAAAATTTGATAAATATAAGTTCATAACTACGTCGTTGACCTGCCTGCTGCTGAAAGACATTAGTAAGTGTCGTCTGCTAGAGGTTGAGTTCGAAGGTGCGAATAATAGAAAAACTCTTTCTTTTTTAACTAAATTAAGTTTTTTGGCTTCAGGCAGCTAAACTTAGTTACAAAAAGTTATGTTTTATTGATCACACTCAAATTTGAAGACTTTTTTTTTAATTTGTGGATGTGCCAACTGAAAAAAACATTTTTTACAAGGATTCACGCTCGAACTTTTCAGAATAAAATGATGTAAACAATAGCTTATTTTGAAAGCACATTATTCGGATTGGTCTTAAATTATTCGTTAAAGTATGTAGTTTTAGACGAATACACATTTGTGGCGTTTGAATACTGCCTGAACCTGCAAAAACTTGAATAAATAGGTTATTCATTTTTATCAAAAACGTGTGGACACATTTTTAAAGTTATGTCATCTCTCGAAAAATATAGGCACAATATTTTTATGGGTCGTAAAACATTACTTGAATCTAGTATTAATACCCCCATCAGTTGTAAATATGTAAAAAGATTGCCTGAAAAAGTTACAGCAGATAATATTTTCAAAACTTAGTTTCAGACACAGCGTTTTCTTGCGTTTTACAGGGTAAAACCTAATTTTTTAAACATTTGCATAAACTTTTCAGCATTTATATTTGTTTCCACAATCTTTAAAAGTGTAAATCTAAATAATTATTCAATTAAATATAAAAAAAATATTGTCTCAAACCTTGTTACTATGCCCGGACAGTGAAAATAAGAGTTTGGCGGATTTACTCATATAGGGAACGTGACAAAATGTCAGACGACAAAACGTCAGACGACAAAACGTCAGATCGACAAAACGTCAGACGATGAAAAGTCAGAACGACTAAATGTCAAAAATATTTCAAAATTGCAAAGTAATACAAAAGTGAAAAAAGAATCGATTTTTAATAAAACACTAATGGTTATTTTTTAAAACAATGCGCGCCGTGGGGCCCGAAGGGCCCCCGCAGAGGTGCGCCATAAAATTTAGTTCCAGCCAGTTCGAAATTTTAAATTGTTATAATTGCAAGAAAAACATTAAATTCATGTCTATTATCTGACGTTTTGTCGTTCTGACGTTTTATCGTTCAGACGTGTTGTCGCTGACGTTTCGTCGTCGACGTTTTGTCATTCTGACGTTTTGTCGGGGACCCGTATATATAACGCTCGCTTGGACAACGCCTGATGCTTGATCAGCGTGTCAATAACCTGCTGGCTATACTTTTTACTAACTACGCTTTAGCACTTTTAACATTCTTTAACATTCTAGTTCAATCACTTTCCTAAAATGCATGCATTACAATTGCAAATACTGTAAAGAAAATTTCTGCCAAATTTCAGCTAAATCGGTTAATTAGTTTCTTTATGAGAATGTGGGCCAGTTTGAAAAGTGAAGTTTTGAGAAAAACGCATTTAAAGTTTTCTAACCGCACGAGCGCGCCTTATACATACTTCTCTAAAATAATTTATAACTTATAAACGACTTGAGACAATGCTCTGAAATTTTAAGGGAGTACTTCTGAGATGTTATAGAGTATTTTGAAGCAAAAAAAATCGATATTATGCAAAATCTTGCATAGTGACATAATGGGTCCTATAAAACCGTAGTCATTCCTGGTCTAGGCAGATACATAATAACGTTTACAGATGATTTTAGTAGATGTGCTAAAATATATATTTCAAGGTTTCAAAATGAGGAAGATTATTGTCTTGAAAAGTTTATCCAGGAGAAAAAAAACTTGATTAATGCATTTTCAGAAAATATATATTTTGTCATGGTTTTAAGATATAGTAACAGAAAAAAGTCCATAGAACCCTGTTTTTTTCAAAATTTTGAGTTTATGTTATACTTAGAGACCATAAAAATAAATTTTATTATAATTAAAAAAAATTTTCAAAAAACTACATCTGAAGACAAAAAAAAAGAGACCTTAACCATTTCAAAAGAGTCATGTAGAGCTCACAATTTAATTTGGAAAAAAAAATTTTTTTTCACTTTTTTCAATGGTCAATAATGGAGGGTGAACCATGATTGCCCCTCTCCAAAATAGGTGGAAAAGACGCGTTTGATGCCCCTAAAGCATAATAAAAAACCAAAACTGTGTCACTCCCATTTTTTTTTTTTTTAATGCAAAAAACTACCTAAAACTAGTGTTTCTTCTTCTTCTTCTTCAAATTATTGGTACCGAAATTAATCACACGACCATCAACAGTCGGTATTTGAGAGTAAATCTTAGAATAGAATAAATAATTGGCCTCGCCAAAGACAGGCCATCAGCAGTCGATAAGCGATTCGACCAGACACCCGTTCACGCGTCGTAGTGTAAAGTCACGTAAAGAAAAAGTCAAGTAAAAAGATAGATAAGAAAGATAAGAGAAAAAGAAATAGAAGTTGAAAAGAAAATATTAATTTATTTCAGGAAAACAGAAAGGAAAAAAAAATTTTTATAGAAAGGGATAGAAAAAAATAAAAGACTGAACAACGGAGAAAAACTACACACATCCGACCGCGACGACTGTCAAACCGCGAATCACTATGGTTTCTCATGTATTTTAAATGGAGCATAAAAGTTTCTGCGCATGCTCACTAAGTGAGCTGACCGAAAAAACAACTACGGGATGTTGAGAGGGATCTTAAAAGACACCTAACCCTCAATTGATTTGGTAAGGATCAGATTTTGGCGATTTTGCAAAACGTCCTTTAAGAATGTGCCTGTTACACACACGGATGCGGATCGATATGCCGTGATCGGTAAAATCCTGCAGTTTATCGGTCTTTTACGTACGGTAGCTCATTGATAGATACTTGAGAGTGGACCTTCATACCTACGCCTGCGCCAGAGTCTAAAAAATCGGACGTCTCTGCAAACCTCTGGCAGGAACCCCCGGCTCACTCAATAGTTTGCGTCTTCTCGTCTGTCGACTCGTCACCGAAACATTTCTCACATCTGATACACCCATTTACATTTACAACATATTTGGCTGTCTATAAATTCATTCACCATGACAGGATATTATCTTCGGGCGGTGGTGTTGGCTTTTACTACTGTGAAGACTTCACAATAAAACTGTTACGCGTATCTCCTAGTTCTTGATTGCTCGAGTCACGGTTAATGCTAAACGGCTAGTTTTATCTGTCATGTACAGGCCCCCCAACACCGCTGGTCCATACCTACTGTTTAACGCAATGTTACTCTTTTTACCTATGTTTGAAAATGTTATACTTACCAGTGACATCAACACAAACATGTCTAATAACAATTCCTCGCGAGCACTTGCTAATCTCATCGACGCGCATTCGCTTTACCTGGTTGATCGTCGGCCAACTCATCACATCATGCATTCAAATAGCAATACCCATCACTCATGTCTTGATCTTTTTATTACACGTATGGACTGTGTAGGGTGCGGGTTTAAATAATGATAAGACAGTCCAATTTAATAAAATATTTTTAATTAAAACTTCAAGTTATACAATGGCCCTAGGGCCGAGATTTAGCTTGTGTATTTGACAAGGTTAGCTGTCGCTCGTGACGAGGTTGACAAGAGACTGAAGGCGTTGCCTGGCTATGCGTGGCTCGATTGTTCACGACGTCGGTCCGGTCCACAGTCGTGGCTGAAGTTGCCGCTTGCGCCTGTGTCCGCGCGGAGCGTTCTGGGAAGCGATCTCCACAGCCACTCCCCCTTCGGAGACCTTTGCAAGTTGAAGCAGCGAAGGGAACGATTCCCGCTTCGTTTTCCGAGGAGAGGATGGCGTCGATGCAGCTGGGGCGGGAGATGTTGGAGTCGTCGGCTCTGCAGCCTGTTCCGGTAGATGAGGAGTTTCCAAATCAGCGGTGGCCAGGTACGCCGGCTTCAGGCGCACGGAGAGAAGGTCCACTCTTATTTCGTAGCGCGCCCCCTGCACTCTTTTTTGAGGTACGTGGCGCACTGTAAAATCCAGTGCACCCGTTCAACTCAAAACGAGCTGGCGATGCAGCTGATTTGAGCCCGATGCGGTCTCTTAAAAAATTGCTGGCATTTTTTATCTAATACGAATATTGTAATGTAACTTTAGTAAAACATTCTTTGAAACCTAATGAAAAACTTCCTCGCTTGAAGTTTTTTCAACTCTTAATTTTTGTACCTTCTTTTTTAATCCAAAGTTTGAGGTTAAAAACTGTTAATTTTCGATTTTTCATAGTTGATTACTTGGTATTAAAACATTTTAAAAATATCCGGACCGTTTCATTTGCAGCGGAAAGAGTTCAAAAATATGTTGCTAAAATTTCATTAAAAAATATTCAATGGTTTTCGAGTTCTTGCGAGTTAAACGAAAAATTCATAAATCCAAGGAAAATCAAGTTTTATATTTAACTCGCAAGAACTCGAAAACCATTGAATATTTTTCAATGGTTTTCGTTGGCCTTGGTTGAAAACAACGGACGGCGCTTAGTATCAGATCGTTGGATGCGTTGAGCTTCGCCAAAGCTGCTCGTATTCCGGCGAGCTCATCTGTCAGGCTGGACCTGTGAGAGCCGGCGCTTTCGGCACCACCACGATGATGAGGGGACGGGCTGCGCTGCCTGTTATTACTCACCACCTGAAGTCCTGGAGGCACGTCGTGCATCTTGTCTGCTGCCTCGGCCAACTCGTCCAAGGTGTTGTTCCGCAGGACTCGGAGAGTGCATGTGACGTGCGCGGGCAGAAGGTTGAGCTATTTGACCTGGAGCGCGTCATCGGCGACCTGCATGCCGGCTGCCAGGTTGCGCATGTGGCGAAGCAGCTGCGAAGGCGTGGTGAAGAGTTTGGTGAGCTGCTGGTCTGCTGAGTCCGAAAACCGAGATTGCACTTGTGCCTTCAGATGCTCGTACTTTCTATTTGCTGGAGCAGTGCACGGGACATCCAGAAGGTCCTGGATGGAGTCCTGGTCGAGGGAGGCGACGACGAGGTTATATTTTGTCAAATCCGAGTGGATGTTGCTCGCGTCGAATAAGGCCTCGACCTGCATGAACCATGCTTCCGGGGAATGTTTCCAGAAACCTGGAACCTTACACTGCGTGACAATTTCCACTGGGACGCCATTTCTTTGAAGTGGTGGTTGTTGACCATTGGCCCATCCGGCGGCATTTTCATTCACCATCGCGGAATTTTCTTGCAGAAGGTTTCTTGCAAGATTTGTGGCAAGGGAGCGAGCGAGCTCAACTTGCCTCGGCAATCTGGGCGTTTCCTCCGTTTTTCTTAACGCGACGCGGTGGCGCGACACGAAGGGTTACTTTAGTCAGGGTCACCACTATGGACTGTGTAGGGTGCGGGTTGAAATAATGATAAGACAGTCCAATTTAATAAAATATTTTTAATTAAAACTTCAAGTTATACAATGGCTCTAGGGCAGAGATTAAGCTTGTGTGTTTGACAAGGTTAGCTTTCGCTCGTGACGAGGTTGACAAGAGACTGAAGGCGTTGCCTGGCTATGCGTGGCTCGATTGTTCACGACGTCGGTCCACAGTCGTGGCTGAAGTTGCCGCTTTTGTCTGTGTCCGTGCAGAACGTTCTGGGGAGCGATTTCCACACACGTAAGCTGGAAGCCATCATAGAATTCAATGAATCCGATACCCCATTTACTCCTGGTCATGACTTCATCTCGATTTTTTATTCAATCAAAACACCCCCTAGCTCCACCCAGAGTTATTACATCTCGTTTAATGAAATATGTCGACACCAACGCCGTGGCCGTTCAGCAACTCATAGCCACGCAACTTATTAAAACCACCCCTCACCCTGACCCTCTGAATCGCATCTCACCCGTCATAGCGGCTGTTGCCGCCCAAACTTCACTTGCTGACTTCAACTACATCGAGTCACAGCCAGACTCTGTATCTAAATGGCAGGCAATACGCAAGATCGGTATTATTCCGTAAAAAAGCCATCTCCTCCCTCGACCTTCCCTGGATCTATTCACAATCAGCACTAAGCGTCAGTTTAACAAGATAGTACACCTCTCACGGATACTCACATCTAAAACGTACTGCATACCCCTGTCGACCCATTACAGCGCTGATTTGATTTTTTTCCTGTTGATGAATGCACAGTTACCTCCGTTTTTAACAGGAACAAATCCAAAGGCGGTACTGATATATTATCATCCACCATGTCAAAGCTCTCGTTCCCAGCTCTACTTACCACCCTAACCTACATTTTTAACCTTTTTCGAGCCAGTAGAATTTTTCCCTCCCAGTGGGAACTCGCTTCAATTATTCCCCTTGCGAAAATAAGAAACCCGAAAACATCTTCTGATACACAATCCATAGCTCAACTATGCAAATTTTCAAAGCTCCTGGAGAGGATAATCTTCCAGCAGTTTTTGGATTATTATACAGCAATGAATTATACAGATTCATTTCAGTCCGCCTACAGAAAGCACCGCCCTCATTTACATATTTGATGAAACCCGTACAGCGATAGCCGGAAGTGAGTTCACCGCATTAATCTCTTTCGATTTTTCGCAAGCGATTGATACCATTCCATATTTTATACTACTTTGCGAACTTCAAAAGATTCGATGCACCAATCGAGTAATTCGATGGTTTGCAAACCATCTCCATCGCAAGCAGTCAGTCTGTCTCGAAAACGGTGAGTACGAAGAATGGCTATCCATTTTTGAAGATGTTCCGGAAGGAAGCGTGCTTGGCCCACTTCTTTTTTTACTTTTTGTAAATGACCTTCGGTTTCGTTTTTTCTTCTCAAAATACATACTTCATGCAGATGATACTCAGATCATGATTCACTTCTTATTGGCTGACCTTGTGTGTAATATTTCTCTTCTTTTTCGAGACGTTCATGCAATTGCTGATTGGGCTAATGAGAATGGCTTGCAATTGAACTCTAGAAAAACCACTATCATGATCATGGGGTGTAATGACTATCTTAGAAGAATTCACTGTGACCTTCTTCCCCCGCTCATACTTGATGGAACTCACGTAACATACTTTACTCCGATAAAAACTCTTGGCGTCCACCTCGACCAACACTAAAGTTGGAACAGACACATAAATGAAATGACCAATAGAGATTTCTTTACCAGGAATTAAAATTGATTAATTCATGATCAAAGTTTTTCAAAATCTGTTTTTTTTTTTTTTTTTTTTTTTCTTTGAGTAAAATTCAGTATATTCACACTATTATCATTGCCATAGATTGTTTTAAATGTCTACGTACTTGATTTTGAAGGAGGAAGCATAAATACATTTATACACTTGATCGAACTTAAGTTCAATTACAATTGTATGGGCGCTTTCTCTGAAAGACCCATCCAACCCGAGGTCACCCTTAATTTTTGAAAAAAATTTTCCCCTTTGAATCTGCAGCAGGACTTTGAAGAAATGAAGTTAATAGCTTGTATCTTATATGCTGCGCCCACAGAAAGCCTGCACAGTAGAGTTTTTATTTTATATTTTGAGAATGTGTGTTATTTGAGGCATGGAGAGCGGACACGACGTATTTGATCTTTTGGAGGAAGCGCTTGTACAATCTCAGTTGAACTTTACTAAAATTCGTTCAATTGTATAAATGATTGAAACTTTGAAATGATTCATAAAAAAATAAAAATAAAAAATATTGCAAAATTCAAAAGTATACAAAAATTTCGTTGATAATATTTAATGTTTCTTGTGCTACTTAATGTAGCTCCACATTAGAAAGGATAAATTAAAAAACAAAACAAAGTTAAGTTTTTTGAGGACTACCCAAATTTATTCAAAGTGACCGCTGTTTCAATGGTTATCACTTCAAATTACGTTTTTAAATAAGTCTGATGAGAACGCTAAACCATTGAAGCAGCTATCAAATTAAATAAATTTGTGTAGTCTACATAAAACTAGACTTTGTTTTGTTTTTTAATTTATTCTTTGTAATTTCATTGATATTGGTATGTTATATACGATTTTGAAAGATTTTGAACTGAAGAAACTGACTAAATTATAAAAAATACTAAATGTTCGCTTTTTATTATAAAAAAATCAATTGGAAGTATGTTTCTGAATTTACGGTTCAGATGACATAACCTTTTAAATCATTATTTTGCGCACCAAAAACAATAATTTTTTAAAATAAAATATTCAACTTGCCTTTATTTTTTATTTCTTAATTCGAAAGAACCGTTTTTTTAGTGAATAAGTTCATTATTTCTTTGTAAACTCAAAATTTGTAATTAATTTTGACGCGTACCTTTTCTCATTTCCTCATGTCATACCACTTTTTAACACTGAAAACGATTGTTAATGAAAAAAAAATTAATGGAATCTTAAGTTTACAGAGTCCTAAGAAACACTATGTATTTTGTTATATATCATGTTATCAGTTTTTATAATGGTTTAAAAAATGCACTTAAAACTTTTTTATCGAACAAAAACTTTCCTCATGTCATACTTTTCTGATGCGTGTTTCCTACATTGAGGCATGCTGCCAACTGCAGCTTTCGGTCGTTTTTCCATTCTCCAGTTGCACTTCATTTATTTACTTCAACATAACCTTGTTATACGCTAGTATTGATTTTGAAAATACCTGCACATTTTATATTATTGTATCGAATATTTATGGCTGAGCTGGGCAAAAATTTTTTTTCATAAATATAATGTTTGAGAAAGAAAATCCTGCTTGCTGGACTCTGAAAGATCGTTTTTTCAGTTTTTTAAAAATCCATCAAAAATTGTTAAAAAACGGCCAAAATGAGTGAAAAAATCGACTTTTTAGGCATGTACAAAATTTGTAACGACAGTATTGGACTCTGTAATAGTGAAAAGGTTTTTATTAGATGAATATTTATTGAAATAATGAGCTATGGGCCTCAAAATAATTAATTATTATCAAAATCAAGCAAATTAAAAAAAAAATCATTAAAATAGCAAATTTTGGATTGATTGAGCCTCTACTTGATGAAGATTGATATACATTTTTATAAATAAATAATACACTCTGTATATAAAGTGGTTAAAATCTTAATTTATTTAAATAAATTAAATTGCTCTCTCTTTTCTGAATTTTTTAAGGTCATCGTCATTATTGTCAAATCAAGAATTAAATTGAATTAAATTAGATTGAATTAAACTATGTGTATGTATTTGTATTTATATTAATGACAGAAGTCCTGAAATAACTTAGACAACTGATTATGATAAACACTGAGCTCACTTTCTTAATTGTATGTATTACGTTTAGTCTTGAAATACCCACCGTCCGAAGAAGGCGCAGTGCGTCCGAAACAATTGTCACGGTTTTTGATTAATGTAAAAATAATGAAAATATTTTAATAAAGTGAAGATTTTAACCACTTTATATACAGAGTGTATTATTTATTTATAAAAATTAAAATAGCAAAAAATACGACAAAAATCAAATAGAAAATGAAATTTTAATACTGCTAAATCCTTTCAAAATACTTTAAGATTCAATATTAATTGAGCAAACAAAATTTAGTCAGGATTCTAAATAAAAGCATGGGGTACTCTGACACAAATTAAAGGCGTATAACTGTTTCATCAGGTGCCCCATGCTTTTATTTAGAATCCTAACTAAATTTTGTTTGCTCAATTAATATTGAATCTTTTAAAGTACTAGTCTCAATCGACGCGCAAGCGCGCTCAATTTTTAAATTCATTTTCAAAAAAACTATGTTAAAAAAATTTTTAGCACTAAATTCATCATATATCCTTAGCAACCTGCAACTAAGTTCAGTTCTATATTTTTGTGGTTATAGCTTTAAAAAGTTGTTTTCAAAATAATAGAGATTCTTATTTTATTTTATAGAATTCTACAAAGATACACTTTATTGAAACAATGTATTCAATTATTCGAAAAATTATTGCAAAAAATTCTTAATAACAAAGTATTCAATACTTCAATTTAAACGCAATTCAAATTTTGAATTTAACGTTCTTAACCAATCAAATCAATTATAAAACGAAGACATTCGAACATGCTTCATCATTATAAAGAGGGATTTTGAAAGGATTTAGCAGTATTAAAATTTTATTTTCTATTTTTTGAGCACATTTTTAAATTCTCAAAACTTTTTAAAGTGTTTTTACTGCATGTTTAAAATTTTTTTTTTTTTTAATTTATTTATTTTCGTCCCTCTAACCTCAAAATCGGAACTTCGCCCCTTGTTTTCGGTTAGAAGGACGAAAAATAGTATATTTCCCTCAGGCTCGAGGGTTCGATTTAGCCTCCTCGTTGCAACCCTCGCCTTCGGCTCGGATCGCAAACCTCTCGGAGGCAAAATCGAACTATCTTGCCTGCGGGAATAATATACTATTTTTTTACATTTTCGTCTTACAAGGAGATGGTTTGTCCTGGATTTTCATGAAACTTTGCACACAGTTTTTATTCATCATAAAAACAAGCCCTTCAGTGTTCTTTTTCCAGAATGGGCCTTTTTTCACCCACTTCCCATATAAGGGAACGTTCACAAACCACGTGGCCCAAACAGGGGGGGGGGCGATTAAAAGGCTACGAAAGGTTACGTGGGGGGTAGGGCTGTTGATTCAGAAAGGCACGTGGTTTTTAAAGTGCATGAATCGATGTTTCGATTAATAATATTTAACTGTTGAACGTTAAAGCCGAATCCATGCCTGCCATCTTTTAATTAATTAATATTTTATTTTAACGAATTTTAATTAACGAAATAAATAATCTGATCAGTTTTTTTGTTGAACTCGGGCGCCCAGGGTTTTCGGGGTTTAGAGCTTGGGGGATAGCTAATCGGTTTATTTATTGAACTTTACGCCCAGGGTTTTGGGGGTTTAGAGCTTGGGGGATAGCTGATCAGATAATTCATTGTACTCTACGTCCAGGGTTTTGGGGGTTTAGAGCTTGGGGGGATAGCTGATCAGTTTATTTATTGAACTCGACGCCCAGGGTTTTGGGGGTTTAGAGCTTGGGGGTTAATTAACCAGTCTATTTATTGAACTCAACGTTTTTTTTGTTTTTTTTTTTTAGACGTCAGATTTATTGGGGGCGGGGGGGGGGGGGGTTTAGACCTCAGGACACTCCCTAGTTGAAAGGAGTTGTTGCACCCCTGGTATTAAATCATTAAATTATAACTTAAAAAATAATGTTTTTAAAAAACTAATAGTATACATATTTACAATTTGAAATCGTGAAAAAACCACGTGATTTGGGGGGGGGGGTCGAAAATTTGATACAAATACTACGTTGATCTTCACGGGAGGGAGGGCCCTTCAAAATCTTCGAAAAAATGACCACGTGGTTTATGAACGTTCCCTAACCCCTGTGTTAAAAAGTAGGCTGTTTCCTATAAAAAGCCGTTTATGCCTCATTTTCAAAAAATTCTTCCTTGGATCGTATTGCACTTAGAAATATCTGGAACTTTGCATTTTTTCGTTTTTCCAAGTACTTTTGAATAAAAATTATTTAAAAAATTTTTTGAATGAAATATTTTATCTATGAAAAATTAAGGTTATTAAAGTCAATTTTTAGTATATTTGGGTTACAATATACATGGACAAGATCATTCAAGAAAATTTTTTAATATATATATATTTTTTTTAAAGTACTTGGAAAAACGAAAAAAAATGCGATGTTCCAGATATTTCTGAGTGCAATACGATCCAAGTAAGAATTTTTTGATAATGAGGCCAAAAAAGGCTTTTTATAGAAAACAGCCTACTTTTTAACACAGGGGTTATATGGGAAGTAGGTGGAAAAAGGTCCATTCTGGAAAAAGAACACTGAAGGGCTTGTTTTAATGATAACTGAAAACTGTGTGCAACGTTTCATGAAAATCCAGGTCCCAAAGAACAAACCATCTCCTAGTTAGTCTAATTTCCGATATTTATATAAGTTAATGAAGAAACGAAAAGATTTTTTCTTGTATCAAACTTTCAATCTAGCTATAATTAAAAATTTTGTTATCATTGAAATTTCAATCAATTTTTTACAATTATAATATTTGAATTTTTTTTTTATTAAGTATTTTGATAACTCCCAAGTAAAACACCCAACAGAACTCGTTCTGAGGTCATCTCCGAAGATTTCAATTTGAACTCCCGAAGATGCCCCCCAGGTACCTCTGTTATCGGCATCCTGGACATTTGGGTCCAAAAATGACTATAAATTATTGTATTGTCAACCAAACCTAGACTCTCCGCCTAATTTCGGACCTTTAGGTCATATAGGCTCAAAGTTGTAGAGCTTGGCAGATTTGAACATACGACGATACTTATTGAGTTAAAGAAAAGCATGTAAAAATCCTGTTTTAAACATCAAATGTCTGTTACTTGGGTTCTAAAGCATAGTTTGAGCTAAAATTGTAGCAGACCTTTATTAATTGCTATATTTTCGCATACGAAGAAATCGTGAAAATCGTCCGACTTCGTACTTACGGTATTGCTGAAAGATGTTTGAATTACCTATCTACACCTAGCAAACTTTTTAACCAACGCGTAATTTTATTTCAGTGACAAGTATACTCGGTTTTGTCAATGGAAGAATCTTGAACTGAATATTCAGGTAAGAAGAAATTTATTTTTTTGCGTAGCAATTTTTTATGAAATGATAGATGGATTTTAAAAACAATAAAATGAAAAATATATAGGTACGATTTCTTATTTGCATTGTATGCAGAGCTTATTTTTTTCCAACCGATACTTTAATAGATTTAAGGACTTTCTTTAAAATTCCCGTTATGTATACATACACGCAGACAAAATTAAAAAAAAAAATTTTTGTTCGGTTTGTTTTTTAAAATTATTTTTGACGCCAAATTAAAATGATTTTGCCCATTTTCAACTAAAATTAAAACAAAAAACACCAGAGGTATGAGGTCTATAAAAATGATGGCATATTTTAACCAAAATCAGCTGTATAAATTTTTTAAAATTTTTGTAGCGTAGCTTATGTACTTAAGTTATAACTCTACATTTTACATATATAGCTATATACTACTTACTCATCATATCGGTGGCCGCAGTAAAATGAAAAAGGAATCGTCGGATTCGGCTTCACCAGCAGAGGTGGGCACTATTCGAACTCTAAGGATTTCGAATGAATTTTTTGACTCTATTTTATAGATAAATTTGTTTCAGAACTTTTCTAACTCAACGGTGTAAAAAAATCAGAAGTATTCAAAATTTTATTCGTCGATTATAGGCCAACCCATCGTTTGACTCCCTGGCTGTGCGCGGGGTTTCCTTGGGTATTGAACTATCAGAGTGTGTTCTCTTTGCAGCCGAAGTAGACTGCAAAGGAGGCTGCTTCTGTTCTTGGCCCTTATTCTGGGTCCTCCTGTCATGGCCAGTCGTTTTTCTGACTCACTTCTTCTTCTCCCTTCTTTCTGCTGAGGTATTCTGCCTCCTTTGGGACGGAATCCCTCAGTTAAGCCTTGTGTTCACTGAAAACGGAATTCCTGTCTCCACCTTTATGCTGGGTGGAGTCTCGCTGATCCTTTACTGTTTTTGTCCAGCCAGTATCCCCAACCCCCAAGGAGGCAGAGTCCCAAAGCAGTGCGTATACTTCTGCAGCCTTGTTACGGTCGGTATGTCCAGCCCCCATGTGGGTGGAGTCCCGCACGTGTTCTTCTGTATCCTGGACAGTCAGCTGACTAGGCCATCCCACCAAGCCGCCGAGGTCTTTGCCACGAAGGCAAACGACAAGGGACAAGTTTCTTTAGCTGTGATAGGTTTTGAAATTTGCATACAAGTTAAAAAAACCCCTAATTCCGCACATGTATTGAAGAGAGAAAAAAATTTCGCTTCTTGCGCCAATAGTTTCGTTTTTTAAAGTTTTTTCCTTTCGATTCATGTACATATTGTGAGGGTTTCTGCAAAAAAAATTTCGACTAATTTGTATAGCTTGATTATAAATAATTTCTGGGTTTATCAATAATTTCATAGCATTAGTGCGTAGGTACTCGATTTTACACACGCCTGGAAATATAAAAACTCGTCCTACGCACCAATGCTATAAAATATGGTATGCAGCGGGAGCAGCTCGTCACCAGGGCTTGTCAAAGTCACTCGTGCTACGCTTCGCTTCGCACTCGGTGCCTTTAAAACCGCCCTGGTGACGATACTGCACCCGTTTCATAATATACTATTTTAGGTTAATTGGATCATTGGACGACTGTTAAAAAAAGTTTTTTGCAGAAATCATTACAATATGTTTACTAATAGAAAAGTCTTTAAAGAAGGAAACTTTTGGTTTTGGCGCAAACTGCAAAAATTTTTTCCTCTTCAGCGCATGTGCGGAGTGAAATAGTGGTTTATCAACCAAGGTTGAACACGATATTCCTTCGTGGGGACGGTGAGCTGTGTTCAAATCGAACAATCGTACCAAGAAATAAACGGTCTATGTATATTGATTGGTTATAGGCTTTGAGACTCGAACGTTATTGACATTGCAGATTCGTAAAATTATTAGTGTTGAGGTAGTGGGCGAAATAAATAAAGTAGACACAGTATTAGGTAAAAGTAAGATTTATTCAGTTACTCGGGCACACAGACTTTCGGGAAGTTCTTAAACTTACGACTTACTCGCGCGGGCGACGCGGACGGAATGCCCTAATGGCGGGCAATTGCAAGGACTCGCAATTCCAATAACGGAGGGAGCTGCGGAGCGGCTTTCACTATACTTATAGAATAGTACGAGAGTTAACGCGTTGATCCTATTACTCTAACACTACCTCCCGTCAATAGCCTACTCATTGTTCATCCAGAGTAATCACATAATGAAACAGCAATCCTGTTTTTATTATTAAAGTACAAGCAATTCTGACATAAATAGCAATAATCATTGCAATCCAATTACAAAATACACACATAAATAAACAAAGAAAAAGTTGGACAAGCATGGGCTTGCGCACCGTTGTGCAACAACCTGTAACATAAGAAAATCATTCTTAACAACCAGAGTTTAAGTTCGACGGTCAGTATTGTTGACTTCAGTCCAGATGAAGTTTGTAAACCTTATCTCAGTTTTTCTCCTCCAACCAGTATGTCTTTCTTTCTATATCCTATCAATAAATGCCACTGTGGTGACTACAGTTCTAACAGTTTCAGCATACGAATTAGCAATTCGTATTTATAGGAAAAAAATTCATCATTTCACAGCAAAATTCTCAATCTAAATTTTCCCACCAGTACCAACCAACGACCCGTCATGAATTTGATTCAACACTCCAATCAGTTGGTTTCTCACTTAGTTGAATAAGTTCACAGATTTTGTCAATTTGGTCATCGTTCAGTAAATACTCAATTCTCATTTTTCACCAGCATCCGAAAGAAGACGAAAATCTTACTGTCAGTAGAATTAGTCTTTCATGCAATTGCAACCTGAAGTATTAATTCAAAATTCAGTTTCCTTCCCGTTCAGTTCCAATTATTATTATTTTCAGTAGTGGATTTCCTCAATCACCAAGCAGTGCAGTTATGAATTGAAATATTTTTGAGACTCATCGTATCATTCCTGTATGTAGCTTCAACCGCAGCCTTGAAAATAAATACTCTCAGTTTTCAACAGATGTCAAAATAAACATTTCAGTTAATAGACGTAATTAATTTCAGATTCAATCAATCTCCAAGTCATAGAACAGTTTCTCAATCGTCTATATGGCTCAGTGCCATCTACTAGAATCCCTGCAAACATCACCAAAAATAATAAAAGGCTTGGAGTAACTAAGTTCACAATTTTCCACACTTAGAAATAAGTTCTGAAGTATCATCCCACAAAATATCAGGGCTCTAGCAATTTTAGAATTTCAGGCTTGCAAATTCATTCTCTTTAATCTATAAAAATTAATAGATTAGAGAATATAAAAATTCAGACTTTTTCAGTATTAATGTCGTCCCTCAATCCAAAAATATCCAGCACAGTATTGTTCATAAACATATTCATCACTTTTCAGCCTGTATCTTCCAGTGTATAAAGTCTTTGTTCAAGTAAATTTATACATGCAGTTATACGTCCAGTTTCATCAATAAAGATCGTGCAAATCCATCCGTCAGTTTCGTCCACCTTGAAAGTACGATTCAAAGATGCAGCTTTAATTATCAGTTGCAATAAAAATAAGATAGTGGAATTTTCAGTTTAACCCATGGAATTTTCGATAAAATTCCAATCCCTCAAATTTGAAGGATATACTCATCCAGTAAACATAATCAGTCTCAGTTTCTTTCTTTCTTTTATTGAAAAAGACATCTATCAGCTTGGAATCGATAGTATCACTAGTTCAAACCTAAAATGACTTTATACAACATACTCAGCAAATGCTCCTCGTCCACATGGCTATCTTACACAAAACTGCTATCAGTGAATGATCGAGCAAAAACGGTTACTCCTTGCAGACAACCATGATAAATAAGAGCGAACTTTCGCATGTCAATTAAACATCCCGTCATAAAGGCCAAACAAACCGACTCAGTCTCACTCTCAAGGTCCACTTTTTCGAGAAATGTCCCTCATTGTACTAGAGTATCACAGCAGTAGCCACAATCATTCACACAGAAGTCGTGAAAACCAAGGTAAAAAACTCAACACAGATTTGTACTTCAACAAATCCAAAACTCTGTCAACATATCCATGGCCTCAATGAAATAGTTCAAGTCCAGTATTTGATTTCAGTCATGGCTGATTCTTCATCCCTGCAGTTTGAAATTCCGTGCAGAAACTCTTCCTCCGTTTCCGAGTTTCCCAATAATCGAATTAATTAATCGAAATTTTACAGAGAGTTAAATCCATCTGTAGATGTCTAACACGATGATTAACTCTAAAATCTTCACGAGCTGTCCGTTCATCAATTCTGCCGAAATTCGATTCAATCTAGTAAATTAACGAATGCAACTTTCCATCTTCCGTTCGATTTAAATCACACTTGAAAATATCTAGTCTCGCAAGTCACCAGATTTAATTTTCGAACAGTTTAAATCATAATAAAAATTCGACTTTTCAGTTTCACACTTACAAATACAACGATAAGTCCAATTTTTCCCTATGATAACATTTATCAACAAAAAGAAATCCCGATTTTCAATCCACAGGTGCGTAATGCAATTCAATCAATAAACTTTGCACTCATCAACTTGTATCAAACAATGCAGTCAGTCAGTAACATTTTCGAAGTAAATTCAATCACTTCCAGACTTTCAACCTTTTAATCACAACAAAATTACTCGCCAAGAGCAGTCTT
The DNA here is from genome assembly GCA_038277355.1 of Encarsia formosa. Classification (NCBI taxonomy): domain Eukaryota; kingdom Metazoa; phylum Arthropoda; class Insecta; order Hymenoptera; family Aphelinidae; genus Encarsia; species Encarsia formosa. The sequence goes on along the minus strand of CM076184.1, from coordinate 37,338,639 downwards.
CAGAGCCTATTGCTGCTACCTCGCAAACAATAGAAAATCATCAAAAGTCATTTTGCCCAGGGATGATTTGATGATTTGTCAAACAAGTCATCAGACTTATCGCTCATTCATTACAGTCTGGAGTACAATTCTTTTACACAATTTTGTCGAATTTTTAAAAATAAACATAATTCTCAAAAGATCAAGCAATCACTGACAATTCGGTTGCAACACAGTGGTAAGAAAAATTGACATTGATCTTTCTGGCACTCAGCGTTCGTCATTCAGTTCAGCACTAGTAAAGTTAACGCCGCACTGCAAGCGTAATCGTGCTATTACATCAGTTAATTTTCTTACAATCAAATTTATATTTTTGGTTACCAATCAAAATTCAAATTGTTCCCGGTCAGTTTTACTACTCTCAAAATTCCAACAGCTTAAATCATTCCATCGATCGATAACGAATTTCATTTCATACAGTTTCATTCAGTCTGATCTCAGTCAGAGTCTGAATATTTTATTTCATTACAGTCTTAACCTTCCAATCTAACATTCAATTTCATGACAATTTTCAGTTCCGAAAACGAAAACTTGAATAAATACTTCATGGTTTCCTTCAATTCTGGTCACACAATTTCGAAGGATTTATCTAGCTAAGCTTCACAGTTAATACTCAAACTGAGTAAACTCCATTTCATAACATCACTCAAAATATACTTTCAGTATTTCAGTCGGTCTGATTATTAAGAATTCTCCAATGAATCAATAATCAAGGCAGTATTACTTTAAATTTGCTTCGAGGTACAACACTCAAGCAACACAGGACCAAGTCCTCCAACTCCTCAGAGAAGTTTCAGTTTTCAGTCAGTTTTGAAAGTCAACAAGCAATAACTATCAGCATGAGCAACGAACGCTCACGCTTTGATGTACACTCATCAGCTATAACTTGAATGAGAACTGTCGGCTTACTCCCTCCGTTTTCGTGCTGATACAAAAATTCTGTAAAGTTCACAGACAATCTTTCAAACTGTCACTTTCAAAACATCCAAATTCTCATAATGAGATTCATCTTGCCACACAAGTGTAACTTGATCTTACAGTAAATACCTCCACGATCACCAAAAAAAGAGAGAATCTTTTGTATCTCAGCAAAGAATTTTCGGTCAGACTTGTCAGTTTTCAAACTCAAACCAGGTTTACTGAGTTTATTAAAGTGTGACCTCCTACGAAGTCACCACTTTCTAGAAAATTCTGGCATTTTAATTTCAAAGCATTCGGTCGGTCACCTCTGTGAGTAATTCTTCATCAAAATCATAAACTCGACTTAGCTGAAAATCAAATATTTTCCTGTAAAATTAATACGTGCAGTGAGTTGAAGTCTCAATACTGTAAAAATTTCCAAGGACAGATTATATTCATTAATCAACAACATCCACCTCTTCCGTTTTCTATCAGGACTTTTTTTTTTTTTAATCTTTACTACCTTTGAAGGTTATTAGATACAGAGATACAATACATGAATTACATTGAGGGTACATAAGGTTATAAACTGTGGGTTTTATGAAGTCTGTCGTGTGCTTCAGTCCTTGAAAGCTTCATCTTATAAGGTGAAGATGCCGTCCGATATTCTGTCAGCTGTAGATGGGTAGCAGTGAAGGGTTGACAGGTCTTACCTTATATGGTGTGTTTCAATACTAATTCATCGAGAGCATTAATCCAATCATCGGTGGCCATCTCCTTTGATCCTCAGAATGTACCAATATTCCCGAAAAATTCTTCTCCTCGTCCCCTTTCGCTCGCGTTAATTTCTATTCTCGAACAGATCCCTTAGCGTTATTTTCAAACTAACCCATCGAAAATTCACTGATTTTTCAAGTCCTACAGCATTTGAAATAACAATCTAATCAATCCTTCCACATACAGTAGAGTGAGTTCATCAAAGATTTAAGTAATAAAATCTCTCAGTTTAGCAAGAAGATTGGCTCCTGTTTCAACTCCTAAAATTCTGTCTGATTTTAGAATTCAACTCGTTCGGTTTACCTGAAAATTAGACAGCTTATAATTTTCAGCTTCGTTGTTTGTTGACTTTATTCACACGGTCAGACGTTCAGACGTTCAGAACAAACGGTCACGTAGTCATATAATGACTGAGCGACGCTAGCGTCTATCTTACCTCTTTCAGTTAATTAATAACTTGCCGGTAAAACGTTTCAGCGTTGAAATTAAGGGTCTTTTAAACTCGTTAATAAGATAACGGTTGAAATGGCCTAAATATCTTCAAGTATTGTGGTAGGTCAGACACTTTTTGTTTTTCGTTTGGGTTACAGTCTAATCAGAAAGTCAATATTAAATGATTACCGTCAGTTAATGTCAAATAAATGCTGCCAGTTAATATTAATAAATTACTGTCATTTGATGGCATCTCAGGTTTTTTTACTTCTGGATTTGATGATTCTGGTTTGAGCAAAGATCATTCTTCCCTTTCATTTACTTTCAAATATAATCAATAAATATTGAATGTCTGTCACTCGAATTTTCAAAACTTTCCGTCAGGTTTCTTATTTTCAAGCTTGCCGTTAAAACCTTTACTTCAAGGTCGCTGAAACTTTCATAACTTTTCCAAAGGGGAATGTTCCACTCATTCAGTTTAATACCCATACACGCACCATCAACGCACTGCGCTAAATGCTACGTGCACAAGTGTTTTTTTTTTTTTTTTTTTTTTTTCTCTTTCTCTCCACATCACAAGTGACACACCGACCAATTCAACTGAAGGTAAGGAAATACTCTGAAACAAGCAGACCATACCAAATGCAAGCTATCAAGTGCAAATAAATACGCGTATCACCGAACTTTAAGTTGCACACGCACTCACTCACGTACATGTAGTACCACAAGGAACTTCGTGTAAATACTACAGTCCGTACCAGAAGATAAGGTGTCAATTTGAATTGATTGATTTGTACCAAAAAGTCACCCGACTCATTCTGAGCGTCCACACACATACACAGCAGCAGAGCGTGAATTTCAACGATGTTGCCACACAAGTGCGATTGCGCATCCAGGAATAGCCATAAAACAAACAAACAAGTATGCCACACAACCAGTACCTTGACTATTTGGTTCAATAGATCCAAACTATTCATTTTATTTTATAATCTAAGTTTATTTTTACAAGACCTTGATATAAAATTGGAGTTCGACATGTCATATTTTCATTTCATTTCGTTCCGTTTACACTTGCTAAAGTCGCAATCAGCTGATGCAGTCAATGTTGACTCAATAAATGAGATAACTCAAAAATCTCAGTTTATTTTATTTATCACGACCTTACAGCAGTCTGTTCAAAAAATTCCTAGCCAGATCAGTATTTTTAGTCAGATCAGCTGTAATTTATTTCAAGTCATCAATTTTTCACTCACACTTCGAAACAAAACAAATTAACCAAAATATTATTTCAATCAAAAACCTAGAAATGTTTTAAGTCACAACAAACATAATTTCATCCGCCTAATTTAAATTTCATTCCGTAACTCGAGTTTATTCTTATCGTTGCGCAACAAATAGAAATCACAATTCTAGGTACTAGTACATAAAAACTTAGCGGGGTACAACTAAAATCAAAAATACAAGATCTTTGTATACATGTATATTCATATTCAGTATTTACATTTGTGATCACCGTAGCAAACACTCAAAGTATGATTATTGTTCCGTTTGGGCACACATACATATAAGTATTATCACAGTCAATAAACTAAATTCCAAAACATTCAATAATATCAGATTTTATTCGGAGTCAAGTTCCGAGCCACGGATCATCACCCATGAATGTACAAATACATGATGCTTGCGTGAACAAGCCCAAAGCAAAAAAACGAGCGGTGACAAGAAAGTGCACGATTGTCGATCAACCGGCAGCTACGAGGGGGGTTAGGAAAAAAATGCCATAGAGGCGCCACTGGCAAAGACCCCCTATCTGCTCAACAAGTTAGACTAAGAAAGAGATATACTCATTTCATCCTTGTTTAACCTTTTAGGCAGATAGGGCTTTGCCAGTGGCGCCTCCGCGGCATTTTTTTCTGGAAAAATTTCAAAAAGGTGTAGGAATAGAGCAGATTTTTTTCAAAACCCTAGACTCAAGCAAATACTTGGTATAACTACCCCTACGAATGGGGTAAATACAGCTGATATTTTTACTTTGGCTGCTTATGAATTTACAAATCTAGTTTTTTGGAAAAATGATTTTAAAAGGTAAAAAAATAGTAGAGTATTTTTTTTTAGTCTCCAGAGTCAGGAAAACTACTCCATCGGCGGGGAGGTAACACTCAATATTTTTTATCTCGGGTAAATATGAATTTAAAAAGCTGTTTTTTTCGGGAAAAATTTCAAAAAGGTGTAAGAATAAAGCATTTTTTATTTCCAAGAACCCAGACTTATGGAAACACTTGGTATACTACACCTACGAATGGGGTAAATACAGCCGATATTTTTGTCTTGGGTGTTTGTGAATTTACAAATCTAGTTATACCGGAAAATAATTCATAATGGTAAAAAAAGAGTAGATTATTTTTTTTGAGTCTCCAGAGTCAGGGAAACTACCCCTTTGTGGAGGTGGAAACATTTAGTATTTTTTATCTTAGTTAAATATGAATTTACAAAGCTGGTTTTTTCGGGAAAAATTTCAAAAAGTATAAAAACAATGCATTATTTTTTCCGAGAACCTGGACTTAGGGAAACACTTGTATACTACTCCTACAGATAGAGTAAATGCAGCTGATATTTTTATCTGGGGTGCTTATGAATTTACAAATCTAGTTTAATCGAAAAATGATTTAAAAAAGTAAAAAAATAGTGGAGTATTTTTTTCAAGTCTCCAGAGTCAGGAAAACTACCCCCTGCGTGGGGGTGGAAACACTTCCCAGCTGAAAAAATCCATATGGAAATCTATATGGAAATCCATGCAGTACTCCATACGAAAATCCATATGGAATTCCATATGGATTTTCAAAAGCAATGAATTTTTTTTTTTTAATAATTTTTTTTTTCAAAACTTTTTTATTATTTAATAATAATTAAAAAAATTTGATTAGCATAATTATTTTTATGCCTTTTTCCAAAATAATATTTATTATACATCTTTTCTCCTTATCCAAATTTTTTTTTTTTAATTCAATTCTTTTCTTTTTGATTTTATTAGTATTTTAAAAATTAATATTTTACTATCTTCATATTTTATTTTGATTATTGATAATTATTGATAGTTATATAATTTAATGTAACCAAACAGTATAATTAATTGTGATTTTTTTTCAATTTGATTAATTATTTTTTTGAAGTATAATATACTGAAAAAATTAATAATTTACATAAGTTTTTCAAGTAAAAAAATTTATTTTGTTTTTCAACATGTGATTTCTAATATGTGATATAGTAATTTTATCAATGGATGACAAAAAGATTTTAGTACTTGAGTATATATACAGTTAGTCGCAGAAAGTTTCTAACAAAACAATAGTTGCTTTTTTCTGTTTTTAGTGAATCCAGAGTAACCAAATTTATTCTATTAATTTTTGAAGTAGTTTATTATGCTATTGCTACTATTTATTTTACTAATGAACACAACTTTTGACTAAATAAACAAAATTATAAATTTTTAGATAATCAACAACACTACATAATAATATTGTAAATATAGATGTCAGGACAATATTAAGAGAATAAGTTACGAAAGAGCCAAAAAAAAATTAATTTCTTAGCTATTAGACTCTGAATCATTTCAGAATTTTAACAGAGTATTTTTAAGTTCATATCTAACTGTTCGTAAATTTTCAGAATTTTCTCAGCATGATTAATTTTTAGAGTTAGATGTCCTAAAGCAATATGAACATGTGATTTATTGATACAGATTTTTAACAAGTATCTCACAACAGAAAAACCAAGAAATTATATTATTGTAATTTAAGAAAAAAAAAATTAACGTTTGCAATTAGTTATGTAATATATCTCATCCATACTTTGTCTATACTTACAAGATATGATTATGAAAAAATTAGGTAAAAATCATGCTAGCCTGGAATTATGCTCTAGGTTTGAAATTTCATGATCATACAAATTGCACACTTTTTTACACTTACTAATTCAAATTTCTTCACTTTTCAACTTAAAATTTGCTAGTTAAATTTGAAACTAAACTTTGAAAAGAAATTTGTGGTGAAGCATCAACAGCAAATACTCCCATCTTTTTCATATTGATCTTTAATAATAGTCTTCAGAATATTCAGCAAAGGAATTGTAGCGTTGACCCAAGTCCACTCCCAACACCAAGTGTTATCGGCCAAGACTGAAAGAAGAATTAACACAAGTCCACTTCCAACACCAAGTGTTATCGGCCAAGACTGAAAAAAGAATTAAAAATTGCACAAAGTTTAAGGTCTTATATTTTACCACTGAATGAATTGAAGCAAATAGTAAGGTGAGCATAAACTTATCCAATGATAATGAATTCATTAGTAATTATCAATAATTTCTTCATTGGTGCAATTGAGTTTCATACTATATCACTTTAAACTATACTTAGTTTCAATTTCGTAAATATTTATTGACGGGCGAAAAACTTTTACTTTTGTTTAATCAAAAGTTCACCGTCTCTATTCTCTATAGACGTACACTGAGAGTATTAAAATCGCGAGTGTCTGCACTCTGCTGTTGTCTACTTGGCGGGAACAACAATCAATAAAGGTCACGATAAAGTTTCAGTAGGTACGCTTAGGGCCCGCGCATCGATTAAGAGACTCACTTAAATGTAACGTGAAGTTAGCTTTCAGCATTAGCATTGAGTTTAAAAATAACGTGAAACATATATTATAATGGAAAGCTTATTAAATAGTTACTTAAAATGTTGTGTACTATCAGAAAAATGTCTGTGCATTGTCATTATCAATTAATTTATCGTCAGGAAAAGTTATGGTTAATGAAATCAATGCGCGGGCCTTAAGCGTACCCACTAAACCTTTATTGTTTGTTGTTCCCGCCGACTGCCGACTAGACAACAGCAGACACCCGCGATTTTAGTAGGGTAGAGACTAGAGGGGGGTAATCTGAGCGTTTGAGGATACTAATTTTAAATTTTATTGAAATTAAAAAAAAAAATACTGTCAGAAAGTACTTGCTTCAGCGCGTTTTTTAGGGCAGAAATAATTACACAAAAATTTATAAATTTTTCAAAAAAGATCATTAAATTGAGAGGTTTGTTTTTCGGAACAAAAAATGGTTTTTCAGCTATGCTTTATGTTCTATAAACTACATGAAGTTAATAAAAAATTTAAAACTTCTTATGTTTTTTTAAAACTTTAGACATTTAACTTCATTTCTGTCAGACTTATGAAAAATTATTTATTTATCGCTCTCTCTAGCGTTATGGGGGTTTAGAACTTACCGGTTTATTCAATTGTTTATAAAAAATAATATATTTATCGCTCTTCCCAGCGTTATGGAGGTTTAGGTCTAGGCGCATTATTTAATTATTTATAAAGAATAATTTATTTAGCGCTCCCCCCAGCGTTATGGGGGTTTCGAGCTTGGCGGTTTATTCAATTGTTTATAAAAAAATATTTATTTATCGCTCTCTCCAGCTTTACGAGGGTTTAGAGCTTGTCGGTTTATTCAAATGTTTATAAAAAATAATTGATTTATCGTTTTCCCCAGCCATATGGCGGTTGAGAGCTTGACATTTTATTCAATTATTTATAAAAAAAAATTTATTTATCGCCCTCCCCAGCGTGATAAGGGTTTTGAGCTTGGCTGTTTTTTCAATTGTTGATTTACAAATTTTTTCTTTATCGCTCTCTCCAGCTTCACGAGGGTTTAGAGCTTGTCAGTTTATTCAATTGTTTAAATAAATAATTTATTTATTGCTCTCCCATGCGCTATGGGGGCTTAGAGCTTGGCGCTTTATTCAATTGTTTATAAAGAATAATTTATGTAGCGCTCTCCCCAGCGTTATGGGGGTTTAGAGCTTGTCAGTTTTATTAATTGTTTATAAAAAATTATTCATTTATCTCTCTCTACAGCGTTTTTGGAGCTTAGAGCTCGGCTGTTTATCTAATTGTTTATAAAAAATAATTTATTTATTGCTCTCCCCATTGTTATGGGGGTTTCGAGCTCGTCGGTTTATTTAATTGTTTACAAAAAATTAAAATTTTATTGCTCCTCCCAGCGTCATGGTGGTTTCAAGCTTGGTGGTTTATTCAATTGTTTATAAAAAAATATTTATTTATCGCTCTCTCCAGCTTCACGAAGGTTTAGAGCTTGTCGGTTTATTCAAATGTTTATAAAAAATAATTGATTTATCGCTTTCCCCAGCCATATGAGGGTTTAGAGCTTGACGTTTTATTCAATTATTTATAAAAAAAAATTTATTGATGGCTCTCCCCAGCGTTATAAAGGTTTCGAGCTCGGCTGTTTATTTAATTGTTTATAAAAAATAATTTTTTTATAGCTCTCCCCAGCGTTATGGGGGTTTCGAGCTCGTCAGTTTATTTAATTGTTTATAAAAAATAATTGATTTATTGCTTTCCCCAGCGTTATGGGGGTTTTGAGCTTGGTGGTTTATTCAATTGTTTATAAAAAAATATTTATTTATCGCTCTCTCCAGCTTCATGAGGGTTTAGAGCTTGTCGGTTTATTCAATTGTTTATAAAAAATAATTGATTTATCGCTTTCCCCAGCGTTATGGGGGTTTAGAGCTTGGTGGTTTATTTAATTGTTTATCAAAAACAATTAATTTATCGCCCTCTCCAGCGTTATGGGGGTTTAAAGTTTGTCGGTTTATTTATTTATTTATTTATTTATTGATTAATTATTTGCAACAGTTTCTGTTATTCAGCTTTCAATCTTGCGCGTTAACTGTGACAGTCAATTTTCCCAAATAAAGCGGGGGGCACCATGTATATGACTCGCCGATGACATAAAACACCAAAACACTTAATCCACCATGGTAACTTACTAGATATCTTACCAAAGTGGAGCACCTGCCCAACCCTGCCACTGGTTATAACTTTCTTCTTTAACGATAATCAAGACCCTCTAATCACTATTTCTTGCAACTGAAAACAAACTTTTTACTTTTATCATCTACTTCACTTCACTGAACTGAAGTGAAGTTGACTGAACTTCAGCCTAAAGTGAAGCTCCCAACACTGGTAGAGGGGGGTAATCTGAGCGTTTGAGGATACTAATTTTAAATTTTATTGAAATTAAAAAAAAAATACTGTCAGAAAGTACTTGCTTCAGCGCGTTTTTTAGGGCAGAAATAATTACACAAAAATTTATAAATTTTTCAAAAAAGATCATTAAATTGAGAGGTTTGTTTTTCGGAACAAAAAATGGTTTTTCAGCTATGCTTTATGTTCTATAAACTACATGAAGTTAATAAAAAATTTAAAACTTCTTATGTTTTTTTAAAACTTTAGACATTTAACTTCATTTCTGTCAAGGAATTTTTTTAAAATTATAATTATTTGTTAAATAATCGATCATTGAAAGATAAAAAATGAAGACGGGTAATGTGAGCGCTTTTTCGGGGGTAATCTGAGCGCTTTTTCACGTGCTGAACAGCTAGGCTGTCTGCTATGGTCTGCTACTAACCTCAAAATCTAGATGCAGTCATCGTCTGAACAAAACCACCGATAATGAATAAAAACTTGTGTTGTAGGTAACAAATAGTTACTGTTTTGTAAAATATATACATTTTTCTTCTTATTAAAATAACTAAAAACTAATAATTATATTTTTACTGGGTTTAATTTAAGAATATTTAAGCGCCCAGATTACCCTTCGCAAAGCGCTCAGATTACCCCGTTTTTCTTAAACTTGACACTTGTTTGGTTTTTAAAATTTTTTAAATGTTACAAATTATATAGTTGTCATTAAAATATTTTTTACACATTCTTGAAACATTAATTTATTTATTAAAATTTTTTTTTATATAATAACTATACTATTTCACGATTTATGTTCGCTAAAAAAAAGACAGCAAAAAAGCGCCCAGATTACCCCCCTCTACGCTACGTCTGTAGAGAATAGAGACGGTGAACCTTTGATTAAACAAAAGTAAAAGTTTTTCGCCCGTCAATAAATATTTACGAAATTGAAACTAAGTATAGTTTAAAGTGATATAGTATGAAACTCAATTGCACCAATGAAGAAATTATTGATAATTACTAATGAATTCATTATCATTGGATAAGTTTATGCTCACCTTACTATTTGCTTCAATTCATTCAGTGGTAAAATATATGACCTTAAACTTTGTGCAATTTTTAATTCTTTTTTCAGTCTTGGCCGATAACACTTGGTGTTGGAAGTGGACTTGTGTTAATTCTTCTTTCAGTCTTGGCCGATAACACTTGGTGTTGGGAGTGGACTTGGGTCAACGCTACAATTCCTTTGCTGAATATTCTGAAGACTATTATTAAAGATCAATATGAAAAAGATGGGAGTTTTTGCTGTTGACGCTTTACCACAAATTTCTTTTCAAAGTGTAGTTTCAAATTTAACTAGCAAATTTTAAGTTGAAAAGTGAAGAAATTTGAATTAGTAAGTGTAAAAAAGTGTGCAATTTGTATGATCATGAAATTTCAAACCTAGAACATAACTCCAGGTTAGGTTACTTTGGCTGCTTATGAATTTACAAATCTAGTTTTTTGGAAAAATGATTTTAAAAGGTAAAAAAATAGTAGAGTATTTTTTTTTAGTCTCCAGAGTCAGGGAAACTACTCCTTCGGCGGGGAGGTAACACTCAATATTTTTTATCTCGGGTAAATATGAATTTACAATGCTGTTTTTTTCGGGAAAAATTTCAAAAAGGTGTAAGAATAAAGCATTTTTTTTTCCAAGAACCCAGACTTATGGAAACACTTGGTATACTACACCTACAAATGGGGTAAATACAGCCGATATTTTTATCTGGGGTGCTTATGAATTTACGAATCTAGTTTAATCGAAAAATGATTTAAAAAAGTAAAAAAATAGTGGAGTATTTTTTCAAGTCCCCAGAGTCAGGAAAACTACTCTTTTCGTGGGGGTGGAAACACTTAATATCTTTCATCTCGAGTAAATATGTATTTGCATAAAATTGAAATCAGTTCATATTCGAAGCAGAGTTATAACGTAAGTATTGAAGCCACGCTTAGAAAAAAAAGAAAAAAATTTTGATGCCATTGTTCAAATGGGCCTGTGAGACAGTAGCTTTTAACTCCGGCCCCTGAGATTGCAGGTTCTTGCTCTGGCCCGCTGAGATAATAGGTTCTTACTCTAAACCGACGATATTTAGCCGAGATAAGAAACACTAAGTGTTTCCATCCCCCCAGGAAGGGGTAGTTTCCCTGGGTCTGGAGATTCGAAAAAAATACTTCTCTCTTTTTTTACCTTTATGAATCAATTTTCGGTAAAACTAGATATGTAAATTCATAAGCACCCAAGACAAAAATATCAGCTGTATTTACCCCATTCGTAGGGGTAGTGTACCAAGTGTCTCCCTGAGTCTAGTTTCTTGGAAATAAAAAATGCATTGCTTTTATACTTTTTAAAATTTTTTTCGAAAAAAGCAGCTTTGTAAACTTATATTTATACGAGATAAAAAATACTGCATGTTTCCACCCCCTCGAAGGGGTAGTTTCCCTAGGTCTGGAGACTCGAACAAAATACTCTACTCTTTTTTTACCTTTTAAAATCAGTTTTCCAAAAAACTAGATTTGTAAATTCATAAGCAGCCAAAATAAAAATATCAGCTGTATTTACCCCATTCGTGGGGGTAGTTATGTACCAAGTGTTTCCCTAAGTCTAGGGTTTTAAAAAAAAATCTGCTCTATTCCTACACCCTTTTGAAATTTTTCCTTAAAAAAACAGCTTTGTAAATTCATATTTACCTGAGATAAATAATACTAAATGTTTCTTCCCCCACGAAGGGGTAGTTTGCCTGAGTCTGAAGATTAGAAAAAAATACTCTCCTCTTTTTTTACGTTTTAAAATCATTTTTCCAAAAAACTAGATTTGTAAATTCGTATTCCGCCGAGATAATAATATTTGAAATATTCATCCCTTACAAAGGGGTAGTTTCCCGAAGTTTAAGGGTTCAATAAAATTTACACTTAATCTTTTCTCTATTTTGAAGGTATTCCCAAAAATTTAAATTTGTAAACTGGTTTTTTCTGGGCCCGAGAAAAAATACATTACGATTTTCGTTGGGGACCAACGTTGAGTTTCTTAGATTCGTTGATTCCACACGCCCGTAAAATACAAATTCGGTCGGCGTTTTCTTGTCTCTCATGTGCAGGACATGGCAAGTATTAAAAAGGCACAGATTTAATTAACATCCTTCGTAAACAACAATAAAATCCAAAAATCACAGTCACTGCACATTAAACGTAAAACCGCCACGAGAACAAGCACCGACCGGTAGGAGAAACCCCTGGGCGTCGAGTTGGATAAAAAAAGTAATTGCTTATCCCCTAAGCATTAAACTGAAAACCCTTGGCGTCAAGATGAATAAAAAAAAGTTAATTGTTCATACCTAAAGCTTGTTTCTAGAAAACTATGTACGTTGAGTTAAATGAATAAAACAATTATTTATTTCAAAGGTTTATACTAAAAAACCCTGTCCACTAGTTGAATTTTTCTTTTTACAAAGAAACCCTGGGCATGAGTTGAATAAAAAAAGTAATTGTAAATCCCCGAAGCTTTATACAAAGAAACCCTAGGCGCCAAGTTGTGAAAAAATGAAGATTGTTAATCTCCTCAAATTTTGCATATAAATCTAATCAACCTTGTTATAGTGCTCGAACTAGCAAATGCGGACTCTAAAATACAAACCACGACGATCCGTTGCTTAGCCGATCGGCTTCTATAATCTGTTACTGCAGTCGGCTCCTCACCGATAATCTTCCTGAAGTAGGGAAAATAGTCCGTCCGTGGTAATAAATCCCTACACGATTTCAGTCACCTTGGAGGGCGCGACTGCTCAATAATTTCGGTAGTGGACTCAGGCTAGAGGATCGAGCGTAGTAACACCGGTTACTGAATAAAAATCTCTCAGGTTCTATTTTAACAATTTAATAAAAGAAAAAAATTCCTAAAAAGAAACTAATACAAAATCAGTAAGTAACGCGATGATAAAGATTTAACATACCCTCGAACGGCTGTGATCCAATATCAATCTCACAACAAAGTATTGATTTTTTCCGGTTCGAGTTGCGCGTGCACACAAACGCTCATCTGCTACCGGCAGTTTGCGCGCGCGAGAAAAACAAAGATTATGACAAAAACAGTGTACTAAATACACTCACACGCATCCACACTCACTCGCACATATACAATTAACTTACGGAATCACTAAGGTGCACCTCATACCAAACCGTCAAGCTAAACAAAATGCCAGGCTAAAATACCTCCCAGCCGCAATAGCTACCACACTCGAGTCGCCGTGTAGCCGTCGTAAAGCGGTCCAGGCGTTGACGTGAAATGACAATTTCATAAATAAACACCACACTCTTCCACTACGATTCTACAACAACGCGCGATGACCATAATTGCTTCAACTTCTGTAAACGAGTAAGCTTCTTCAAGATCTGCTACAAATAGATTTCCTAATCTTCGCGTGTCTGCCGGACGTCGGTCTTCTTCCCCGTCGTCCTCGGCTTCCAAAAGCCGGTTGGCTCGTTTTGAAAAAAGAATGCTTCCTGGGTGATGACGATCAATCCCTCACTTCCTGTCACATACAAAACTCTCTTCAACGGCGTGCTACTCTCGAAAAGTACGATAATCCGTCGAACCGGGACGGATTATCGTACTTTTCGAGTACGATGACTTTCATATACGTGTTAACGGACGGACATGAAAATCACGGGTGCTTTCCCTATTCCCCTCTACCACCTCAGAGGTCCGCTCCGATCTGCGTTCTGCAGTCACGTGACTCACTGGATGGAACGGATGAAATTTTATTTTATTTTATTTTTTTTGTTTGGTGGAATGCCTGCGCAGCCACGATGGAAAAGCTCAGGAGATTTGAAAGGTCCTGTCTACATGCCTGCCTGCACTTGTACCGTATCCCAGGAACAAAGCGATTCATCAGTAGCAGGACCCTGTACGACAGGGCCAATATTCCAAGAATCGACTCCTTCATCACCAGGCTCAATCGAGACTACTTTGCTAACCTTTCCAGGATCGACAACAAAATCCTGAAAGACTTCACAACGATCAATGAAGGACTGTGCAGAGAGAGGGGCAGGACAGGATATCTGCAACCCCACTGTTTCATGTACTACGACAGATTGGGATGCATTCGAAATTCGGACAACGTATCACCGCCGTCACTTTTCAAACAAGACCATCGACCCGGATAGAGTCAAGGATGCTGAATATCACAGATACGCAAAGACCATTCCTGACAGGGACCGAAGGGACAACCATGCGAAGGGCAACAAGTACTGGTGGCTAGCCCGTAACCGCCAAAGAAGGGACGAACAAAGGAGGAGGGCTCGCAGGATAGCATGAAACCCCAACCCGTCCTTGGGACGTAACGCGACTTAAATCGTAGACGCCATCCCCCACGGCAGGTCACAGCCAGGCAACCCCTGGCTCAATTCACAGTGGTCTACTCTCCTAGGTCTGATAACTCTCGGACTGTCATTTCCTAAGCGTAGAGCGGCTAGCGCCAATGTCGCTACACTACCTTTTTTCTTTTTTTTTTATCACTCTTCAAAGTCAGCTGGTTTTTTGCCCTTTCCGTTACAACACGACTTTTTCCCGCTACGAACTCAAGTCACCTGAGCGACACCGACGAAAGTCACTGCCCCGTTCGGCACACCTGGCCATCGCTCCTTATACTATTGATAGATGGACAACCATACGCAAGACTGAACACGAGCGCTTTCCGGAGTTATGTGTTTATTTATGTACCCACGTCCTAAGGTTTTTTTTTTATGATTATTTTGTACCACATTTGTTAATTGTATGTACGGATTCTTAAACAAATAAATACTTAAAAAAAAAAAATGATGATTAGTTACTCACTGGACTGTCACAACCTATACTATTGTTTAATAATTGAATTATATTTGCAGTAAATATTCAATGTAGTGCTGATTTCAAAATGAGTAAAAATTGAAATCTTTCATTGTTTTTTTTCTTTTTTTTTTTTTTTGGAGTTGTCGAATGCATATTACGCACCTTCGGGTGTCAAAGACAGAGATTTGTGGGATTCCGACATTGACATCCACTAAATACACATCTCCTTTACCCTCGCCCAGTCTGGAACTGCTTCTTTAGCATTACTTCTTGGCTGAGCGGCGTGCCTGGCTGCTTCTTATGAAGGCGTCCGTAGCAGTTCGCATTCGCGCTATGCGGTTGTCGTTCATACAAAATAATTATCAGTCACCATCATTATAGCACTCACCCAACATTCATTCATGTCAATCAAGACCCACTACCTTCATGCGAAGATACCACCTGGCAGTCGATTCGAGACAGCCGTCTAACCGCTTCGCAATCAGGATCTTCCGTACGTATTTGGATATACAATTCCACCAGTCTCTCCCGCAAAGCATCAAGCTAACTACATTGTCCGCGTTGATTAGTCGCTTCGTCCAGGAGGTTTTCCGGCCATCCTGTTAATTTGCATCGAAGGCTCACCGACAGAGAAGAGGATGTACTGATGATCACTACCCGTGTATCGCTCAGTCACTAGCCAATACCTCATCTTCGGTATGAGCCTTGCCGGGGATGGAGTTTCCGAATTCAAGTCTGCGTTACGTATGCGTGCGTCCTCTGTTCGCTACTATCAGATTTAGCCTTGCGGCCATCTCCAATAGTAAATGTCCTTGACGGTCGTCGTGGGGCAGTCTCCATTCCACTGCTGTCATGTTGAAATCTCCCGCAACGATCACGTCGATGGTCATCCTTCCGATCGCGTCTTCCAAAACCACCACCTTCCTCTTGAAGTCGTTCATCCCGCAGTTCGGAAACAAGTATACGCTCACGTATGTTGTACACGCTAATAGGGCCCACGCAAAGTCAGCTCACGATCCCTTGCCGGTGATCTGGGTCTCCATCCTTCGCACCCATAGGATCGCCATCTTCGATCCGCTCACTATGTACGTAGGTGTCGCAACGAGTACTCCGCAATTGCTAGCAGAAGGAGATGGGGGAGCTCAGACCTGTTCGGGTTTGCCTGAGTCACACTTTTCATTGCAACTCCTGTTCTTCCATCCCTTCACCGCATTCCGAAACAGTGTGCACAATCCGTGTCTGGGGCCGTTGGTGATGTCACCGACTCCCGGCTCTGCGTAGAGGCAGCAAGTGGTCTCTGCCACGCTTTCTTTTCGCCTGTATCCCTCTCTGCTGTATTTGTTGCAGCACGCGTGCCTATCTTTCCCCTTACAATCCCATCGATAATGTCCGAAGCCTAAGCATTGGAAACATCTTGAAAGCGTAATCCGCACCTTTGCCTCGCACCAATGAAGTTTAAGCCTGCCCCTCCGCAGGATCTCCTACGCCACCGTATCTTCCATGGCGATGACTGAGAGGTATTGCTGCCACTCGTTGGGAGGTAAGACGTGGACGTCATCCAGCTCCACGCCGTAAACCCCGCGTACTGCTCTTGCGAATCTCCACTTGCGTCATGTCCAGGCCAAGGTTCAGGGTCTTCAGCTTTGTTGTCGCTCTGAGGTCCTTCTACGAATTCTCACCGATCACTCCCGACAGAGTCTCACTAAATTTGTCGATGTTGCCCTTCCTGGATCTGACGTATAAGATGATGCCCCCATCTCTCGTTGGCCAGTGGGATTGGATGTCCGACCTCCTGGCGTCCGTAGGGTTCACCTTCTTCTTCAGGGCCTTCATCACGTCCACGTATAACGTGATGAAGACTCACCTGTGGCTGAAGAGAATCGCGCTCTTCGCTGAAGCATTCCGTGGTTGTTTCCCCGGGACGGTCGCCTCGGGCCTATCGGTGGGTTTCCTCGTGCCTTTCCTACCCTTACGCCTTTTTCTACGATTGGCCCCCGAAAGGCTCCACTCCGCTCGCCGCCCAGGGCTCGTTTCTAGACGGTCCTTGGGTTTCGCCCGAGCTGCTCAAGGTCGCGCTAGAATTTCCCTGGAAACCCTGTGCCGCCACCTCCAACAGTTTCCTGCGTTTCTCCGCGTCTTCCCTGTACCGCCTTTTTCTCGCCCTGAGCAACTCCAACGCCTTCCTCCCTTCCTTGATTGGCTTTGGATAATTTTTCCTAATACCATATATCGCATTCTTCATCAAATGTTCTAGCTCATGGAAGATCTCTTCCTCCCTCTGGAGAATGACTTTCATGATTCTCTTGAAGGCTTCTCCCGATCTGAGAATCCGGTTGCCTCCTTTTCTAGCTTCTGCGTTCATTCTGACTCTCTGTTTTTCCGACGTCATGTCTACACGGTCTTGACTCCCTCAGAATCCGTGGGGCCTGACGTGGCCACCCAGGCTTGCACCGGCTTGTTTTCAGATTCGTTTCTGCCATGCTGAGGTTTAAATTCGGAGTATCCTGCCCCTAGATTGATTTTTCCGTCCACCCCGGGTATTTTATTTTCTCGATACCCTCTACAAAGTAGTGAGCGTTCTCTTATCCGCAACCCAGAGAGACGCTGGATAAAAGATAACAACCGAAAACTCTGCATCCGCCGAAACTCAATTCGTCTTGTTAAGTGAGTCCATAAGCACAATGCTAAAGTGATTTTGCTAGATATAATTCCAACTTTGGCCACTTAAGGCGATCACACAAACTTTGCGACGTCGCAGCGTCGCACGTCGCAAATCGCACGTTTTCATGTCTGCCAGTGCGGCGGCTGCTATATGTTCAACTGATGCGCTGTACTGCTGCAGGTTACAACAAAATTGAGCCGTCCGTCAGCTTGCGAGTGATATCGCCAAGTATAGTGAAAAATAAAGTGTTTACAAGTAACTTATGAGTAAGGTATGTATAAATTAAAATAGAAGTTGTGCATAGTTTTTCATTTTTGTGTTTTTCATGATAATTATTAATTTTTAATATTGTTAATATGAAATGCACAAATAAACAACATAACCTAGAATTGTGATAAGCACATTTGAGAAACTTGAAAATTTTCATTAAGTAAACGTGACAATATGAAAATATTTTTATAATATTGTAACATATATTATGGTTATTATTATTTTTATCAATAAGCTGTTTAAAAATATGCTGAGAAAAAAAGTTGCTGGCTTCAATCAGATTTAAAAAAAAAATTTATTGCTTTGTGTTGTTCTAGTAAGTAAAAATAATTGTTAATAATTTCAGCAAATATGGAGACTGAATCACAAGAAGAGATTCCGATGATTGACGAAGAAGAAGAAGTTGAAGATGCTGCACAGGAGAATGTTCCTGGGAAATATCAAGTTGACAAGAGGTGGTTGATATCAAGTGTACATATAAACAGACCTCTTTGGGATATGAGTTTAAACGAATATTCGGACAAAACTCTGAATGACCAAATTTGGGAATCATTGGAGGTTGCATCTGGTGTACCAGGTAATACATCAATGAATTTTTTAACTTTAATGGAAATCATACATATATACTAATTGATACTTTTAATTGCAGTGTTTGCACTAAAAAGGACTTGGACCAACTTGAAGAAAAGCTACAGTAAAGAGAAAAATGATAGGAAAAAACAGTTGCAGAAAAGCGGTGGACCAGGAGGAAGAAAGTCAAAAAAGGGATTCGCTCATTTTGATGAAATGAGGTTCTTGGATAAAGTGAATAAAACTAAAAGGTAATAATTTACTATTAAAACAAAAATTAAATTATATTTATTCATAATCTTGACAACTTATTCTTTTTTTTAGAACTCTTTCCAACATTACAAAGCTGAGGGTTACACCCTTGAAAACAATGCAAGTAAATTCCGCTATTCAGACAAATAAATCATTTCCAGCTCTAAATAGATCTTTGTCGACGAACTATCATCAAAGTAATGAGATTAACGATGCAGTTAGTTTAAATGTCACTGAAGTACAAACAAGCTATCCTGAACCAGTTGTAGCAAGCTCTCCTGAACCAGTTGTAGAACAGACTCTAAGTCTTATGGATACAGTTAACAGTGATAATAGTCAATTATTACAAGACAGTGGAAACGTTTCACTTGAAAATCCTATAAATTCCTTGGAAATTGAAGAAGATGAACAACCAGTGAATTTACTTAATCATCGTAACTTCAATATCCAGCCTGCACCCATTAATACGGAAGCAAGCAAGGCTTTTTCTCCATGGTTGCAGAAGTCAGCTGTGGCACTTGCAAAGCCTGCAACCTGCTACTCCAAAAATGCCCAAAAAAATCAAAAAGAAAGAAAAGATCCTGTGTTATCCCAGGTTATGGGACTAACTGAATTGATGACCCAAACTTTGCAGCATGAAAAAGAACTAGAAAACAAAAATGTGCTGAAGGATGTGCCTGCTGAAGACCAACTTTTCGGTAACACTGTAGCTGCCGAACTTGCAAAAGTTAAAGATGAAGAAAAAAAAAAAGAAATAAAACAGAATATAACCCTTGAAATTTTTTGATCCACCCTGGCTAGTGACAAATTATTTATAAACGATGTAGGCTTGCCATGTTAAGTGATTTGAATGTGAAGAAAGAGTTGAAAAAGGAAATACTAACGGCAATCGACCAGAAGCTTTCATTGCTTATGTAGTGTGTGTTCCAAGATAGTTACATGTTCTTAAGAAAAAAAATAGTTTAAAAAATTTTGTACTGGTGATGTTGGTTTGTGTTTAAAGGCATGAGATACTTTTTTAAGTTATTGTTGGCATTGAAAATATGAAAAAGTTAAAGATGTTTAGGTACTTTAAAAGTCTAGTCGCAAGTTAAGTAGCTTTACATTTGCCATTCGATTAATGATTAAGCAGATTATTACAACAAGAGGATTTTTTGTAATTGTAGAAGTATTCGCTCTCCATTTTTTCAAAACATTGAAGTCATATAACTTTAAGATGTTACTTTATCTTTTAGATATAATTCTATTTTAATGTTATTAGTTCAATCAACATTGTTTTGTACAGCTTAAGATAACTTGATAGTTAATACAATTGAAAGTAATAATGTATTCCTAAATTTTAAGATTAGACTAAAAGAAAAGTTTATGTGCATATTAACTTTGATGAAGTTTAAACAAATGTTCTCCTATTAAAAATTTAACAAATGTAAGTTATAATAAATATTGTTTTTGAAATAAATAATATGTAAAAGATTTAATGTACATTTAATTTTAAGATGTTACTTTATCTTTTCTCCCTATATTATATTTCCATTTTTGATTCTGATCCCCTAAATTGGATCCCCTAAATTGGATCTTCGAAAATCTGAAATTCTTAAAAACACGGTCAAAACACAGTTAAATATCGCACTTTTCTGATCCCCTAAATTGGATCTTCGTCGAAAGTATTGGATCCCCTCAGTTGGATCCCCTTTTTTTCAAAAATCCCCTTTTCAAAGATCCCTTTTAATTCTTCGTTGAAAGTATAATATAATTTAAAATCCAATAATTATGTATATATATTTATATACAGATTTAAGATCAACGAACGATTGGACTTTAATTTATATTATATATATTAATTACTAATTTATATTATTTATATTAATTTATATAACCCATACCTAACTTAATACCAATGTTTACTTTTTGATAAAAATCATTTACTTAGGAATAAAAATTTGTGCGGTACTAGAAATTTTTACGGGTAATCAAGGGACACTTAAGTGGGCAGATTTACGCAATCCCAAGCCAGCTGGTTAGATAAGCGAGATGCGTTAGTTTAGTGAGAGCTAATAATTTAAGTCGATTCAGGTTAGTAAGGTAGATAAGGTTGGTTAGGCGGAGGTTATGCGGGAGGAGGGTGGAAGGGGAGATGAGGTGAGGAAGGGTTTGTTATTTTACTTAAAAATATTAATAGAGCTTTTTCAAAATTTATAGTACTTCAACAAAACTTTAAAGTTAGTGACTGAGTTGATGAATACGGTGAGTAGGATTCGTTGGTAGATTGGATGAAATAAGTTTGGGAGATCCCTACCCCTTAAATCCAGCTGGACTTCAAAAAAAATTTTTTTGGTTAATACCGGTTAAAATCAAGTTATTGTTCATTTTTCAATTTGTCCAGCTGGATTTCTAGCTGGACAGATCCGGCTGGAAAATTAAAAAAAAAAAAAACTAAGATAAATTTTTTCAAAATCATTGAAAAATGAATAATAACTTGATTTCAAGCAATATTGATTTTCACCAAAAAATTTCTTTTTGGAAATCCAGCTGGAAATCCAGCTGGAAATCCAGCCTTTATATTGAAACCGAAATCCAGCTGGATAGCCAGCTGGAAATCCTGCTGGAAATCCAGCTGGATTTAAGGGGTAGGGATAAAATACGGTATTTGAATTAAATTAAATTAGTGAGGTCAGTAATGTGGCTAAGATTAAACTAGGTCATGTAGTTGAAGATAAAAAAATTCGAAGTCTTAAGGGGAGTTGCAGAATTTGCGAAAAAAATCATTTAAAATTAAACGAAAACGAAAATAAAAAAACTTCCTAAAGATTCAATAAATATAGATGTATAGCAAATGCTATTAAGATACAAAAATTTACAAAACTGTTTCCCATATTCTGACGTTAATTTTGATCCGATTTTGATGGGGTTGGGCTTAAAAGATATATTAAGATAGTAGCTCCAGCGGTACAGAGCTCTTTTTTCATTTTCATTTTTAATTTTACTGAATCTTCAATTTTTTGTTAAAATGACCCTAATGACTTCGCCTTAATACGGGTGAGAATAGTAAAGAGTCTTAGATGGGGTGAGTGATGGTTGTGTGGTTGTGGGCTGGTATGGACATATTAAAATTATAACTTTGGCTCCAATGAAAATTTTTATATAAAATTATGTATGATAAAAAAGGTCTTGAGCTCAGCTTTCTAATTAAATCATTCAAATTTTTATTAATTAGTAGATTACTACAATCGGCTGCGCCTCGGCCGAAAATTACATGTGATCTGAGACATTTCTTATTTTCGTGGCCACGTGTGGTATAGTTACTACTATTTTTCTGCTCGACGCATTTTCTGGCCTCTGAGCGCGCCAGTTTTTGCTACTTCCCGGCCGGAGTGCAGAAAATACTTTTTGTTGTCATGACTCTCATGAGAGGGTGCTGAACAAAGCCGTTTATCAATTAGTCGGTTCAAACGCAACTTAGCAAGCTCTTACTATAAATGAAATACGTTCATCTCATGAAGAATCTGTAAAATAATTTTGAAGAAAATCAAGGTTCGTTTGTACGAGTTTGCAAAATTTGAAAAAAATCTTGATTTTTTTTATCATTCGGCAAATTACTAGAGTAGTTTTCAGGATGGGGAGTATAAGCTAGAGATCTAAGATGAGTCAGATCAAGAATGAATAAGGTGAGTAGGGTTTGTTGCTAGAGTGAGTGAGAGATCAGTTGGGAATTATTTACGGTATTTGAAGTAAGTAAAATTAGTAAGGTCAGTAATGCGGCTAAGATTAAAATAGCTCAGGTGGTTAAAGATGAAAGATTAAGTAAGGTTAGTAGGGTTCTCCAAATGGGTGAGATAGTGAAGTAGGTTAGATAGTTAATGTGATTAGGTGAGTGACACTTGTGGGCCGGCAAATATAATAAAGTTTGTAATATTGATCTGAAATGAATCTATTTAATATGCCCGCCATAAGCAAAAGAAGCTCTAAAAAATATTTTTGTGTGTAAAAGATCTAATGAGATGGTTCAAAATACCAGTGGGCTTACTAAAATTTTCCTTATGAGTCATCAAAAATTTATGTATGTACCTTACATGAACGCTCTAACTATTTTAAAATTGATTTATAACTTCATTTTTCTATTTTAGATCTATTTTAGCCCTGGATAGATTTTGACTAAAAATTATTAAAAAGAGGAATAAAATTCTATACCTCATGATTTTGCCTAAATAATTAAAAATTTTTCTCTGTAAGTCTGATTTTATGAATCAAGTTATTATGAGTAAGTAAAGTTCAAACTGAACTCTCGTGTCTAATTTTTATTGATTTTGAGCGCTTTAGTCTTTTGATTATTTTACCAAACATAGAGCTTACGTATTGTTTCGATTAATTTTTCTATTCATCAATTATAATTAGGGGGTTGGCGAGCGGAGCGAGCAGGGGGGTACCCCCCCTAGTAATATATAATTCTATTTTAATGTAATTAGTTCAATCAACATTGTTTTGTACACTTTCAGATAACTTGATAGTTAATACAATTGAAAGTATTAATGTATTCCTAAATTTTAAGATAAGACTAAAAGAAAAGTTTATGTGCATATTAACTTTGATCAAGTTTAAAGAAATGTTCTCCTATTAAAAATTTTACAAATGCAAGTTATAATAAATATTGTTTTTGAAATAAATAATATATAAAAGATTAGTAGGTAAAACAGTAAGGGTACGGGCCTTGAAGGCTACGAGGCTGTAAGGCTACAAGGCTGTAAGGCTACGGGCTACAAAAGTAACGCTGTCGGTCGGTACTCGTTATATGTGAGGTTACCGATTTTACCGACTGTTTTGCGTACGCATTCGAATTATAAATTAAAAAATTACAGGCTGCTGATCTTACCGACTGTAAATATGCGATTGTTAGGCTACTAAAACTGCACTTCTCAGATAGCATAACGTGCATTGTTACAACGTGCGGCTTCTGTGATGCACAATATATAAAAACAATAATTAATGTTACAAATGTCAATAATTTACACATGACGTCGACGCCAGCGAGCAGGTGGGCGAATGTCCCATTGCGAGCGTCGATATTGGTGGCAGTGTCGCTTCCTCTCCGGCGAGAAGCTCCTGTCTCGATGTCTCCTGCTAAAAAAGAAAAAAATATTTTGTTAAAAAAAAAAAAATATTATATTAAATAGAAATTTTAGATAAAAAACTTTTAAAAAAACTTACCTTCGACTTCTATCTCGCCGTTCTCGGGGACTTCTATCTCGACGTTCATGGAGAGAAGCTCCGTGTTCTCGACTTCTATCCCGACTGCGACTTCTTCTCCTTGTCTTCTCTTGAGGCCTTGAACTTCTTTTGCTGGTTGGGACGGTTCGGGAACTCCTGACGACAGATTGTGACCCGCTAGAGCTTTCCTCTCCAAGCTCTCGTTGTCGAAGCTCCCTCCGGAGCTTTCCTCGAGGT
Organism: Encarsia formosa; assembly: GCA_038277355.1. Taxonomy (NCBI): domain Eukaryota; kingdom Metazoa; phylum Arthropoda; class Insecta; order Hymenoptera; family Aphelinidae; genus Encarsia; species Encarsia formosa. The sequence goes on along the minus strand of CM076184.1, from coordinate 37,314,401 downwards.
TTGCCTCGAGGCTGTGGATTTGATTGTACCTACGGGAAAAAAACTATTTAATAAAAAAAACGTACATGAATAATAATTTTAATAATTTACATTAATGATAAAAATTTTTCCATCTTACCTTTTTTGTCCATTCAGGGGTGTTTTGTTCGCTTATTACATTTTCTTCGCTAATCTAAAAAAAAAAAAAAAAAAATTTTAATTAAAAAATATGAATATAAATTGAATAAAAAAAAAATAAATTTACTTACCATTAAAATATTATTGAAGCTTTGAAGATCTTCAAAGAACCCGTCATCATTGAAGTCAAACTCAAATTCGGAGACGTTGTCGTTTTAAATATTCACATCTCCATTCTCGATCTGATTTGGAAGATTGGTATTTTCTTCCTGATTACAATCATTTAGTGGATATGGATCCACTTCCTAAAACAAAAATATATTTTGTTAATAATAAATAATTTGACTAAAAAAAAAAATAAATTCACTTACCATGGGAGTGTTATTAAATTTTATGAGATCCTCAATGCTATCATAAGAGAAGTCCAATCCAGAGATGACATTTTTAATGCCGACATCTGCACTCTCGACGAGAATGCTGACATCGGCTGCAGCGGGCGGCAAAGATGATCCTTGCAGCTGTTTCTCAAGCTCTTTTTCTTCTAGGAAAAAATGCACAAGCGTGCTTAATTTTTAATCTTGAAAGTAAATAAACGATAATATTTACATTCATTTTCAAAATGAAGTTTAAAAGATTTTCAACATTAAATTCATCACTTATCGTTTGCAACCTGTAACTAAGTTCAGTTCGATATTTTATGGTTATAGCTTTAAGAAGTTTGTTTTTTAAAATAATAAAAAATTATCATTTTATCTTATAGAACTACACAAATAAAATTTAGTCCATTTATTGAAACAAATTATTCAATTATTCAAAAAAAAAAAAAATATTACAAAAAAAAATTCTTAATAACAAAGTATTTAATATTTCAACTCAAACGCAATTCAAATTTTAAATTTAAAGTTCTTAACCAATCAAATCAATTATAAAACGAAGACATTCGAAGATGCTTTATTGGTTAAGAACTTTAAATTAAAAATTTGAATTGCGTTTGAGTTGAAATATTAAATACTTTGTTATTAAGAATTTTTTTTGTAATATTTTTTTTGAATAATTGAATAATTTGTTTCAATAAATGGACTAAATTTTATTTGTGGAGTTCTATAAAATGATAATCTTTATTATTTTAAAAAACAACTTTTTAAAGCTATAACCACATTTCAAAAAAAAGAAAAAAAAATTGAAGGAGTTATAGACTTTAAAAATTCTGAAATAATCATATATAAATATTTTTTTTTTTTTTTTTTTTTTTTCAATGTAAAAATGCTACTGATGATGTTATGAGTACCAATTTTTAAAAAAATTATATCTCGGGTAATATTGATAGAAAAATTATGTAAAAAAAAATTTTTTGAAATTCATTAAAAAATCGAGAAAATTAGAAAAAAATAATTAGAAATTGTGCATTTTCCCTATCTAGAAAAATTCTAAAATTAAGAAAAAATTTGAAAAAGTGTAGAAAAAATTTTTAACTACTTACCTACAAAATGAATCCCCTGCTCCTGGAGGAAGTTGATCACTGATTTTCCACTTTCCATGATTATGCACTATAGCACTCAGTAAAGATGTGTTACCTTTGACACAATAATTAGAACTGGACACTATGGAATGTCGACGGTCTTTTAAAACCTCGCCCCGTAACGAGAGCTTATCATCTGTAAGTATATAAACACGTGTCATCTCCGCACGCAGCATCATTTTAATATTTTTTTCTGTTGCAGCAAGATGTCCAGGAGAATCCAAATTGCAGTAGGTGACAACGACAACGTCACCATAGAAATTTTTCCCAGAAACGAGAGAGCTGAACAACAGAATAACCAGATTATAGAAAATTACAACGAAACACAACCCTCCCAGGAAATAGACGATGCAGCCACCATCGTCAACGATTTTTCCTGGGCAGATATAGAGGACTTAGACGATGCAGCCACCATCGTCAACGATTTTTCCTGGGCAGATATAGAGGACTTAGATGATGCAGCCACCATACTAAATAATGCAATGTACAACTTGTCGGACAGTCCATCTTCACCCGAGGCGGCAATTAGTTATATGGATTCTCCACCAGCATATGAGCTGGCCACCGCTCATCCTCTACACCACGTAAATTCGTGGTTGGAATCGGTCCAGCGGGAACTACATCACAATCATTTAGAAGAAATGGATCCTCCGCCACCCTACGAGGTGGCTACTGCAGCTCGGCAGGAGGAGCGCGCACCAAATCAAGTAGAAGAATCAGTTCTATCAATACTTCCTACGGAAGTATTGGTAGAAATTTTAGATCATATCAAAAGTTTTCCGAAAAGATTTTCCACAACCCTGGACGAGGCCATCTACATCAAGCATTTAGCGACACTTTATACAAGTTGTCGCAATGCTGGAAACAATTAAAACTTTATATTAAAAATTATTTGTAAGTTTATTTGTAAAAAAAAAAATATTTAAATAAAAAAAAAATAAAAAAAAATAAAAATATGAAAGAAGCCTTCATGCAAGGAAGGAAACTAATTTTTTTGGGTATAGTTTATTGGTGGAGTCGGTGGATGGAGACTCCACCCTTCTTTCAAACTATTATACATATTAAAAAACTTTTTTTTCAAACTATGAAATATTTTTCTTAAAACATGAAAAAATTCATAGTTGAAAAAACAACAAAATAATTTTACACGAATAAAAAGTTTCTACAACACAAAAAAAAAATAGTAGTTTCTACTATTTTGAAAAAAAAAAAAGTTTTTCCGTATTGTAGAAACTACTATTTTTTCTGTGTTGTAGAAACTATTTTTTTTTTTTTTTTCGTGTAGACTAAACTTTTTTTTTTTTGCTTAACCCTTAAAGTACACACCCAAATCCAGAACTGTCCCACTGACAGTTATGTGGGGGTATTTTGGACCCCGTGTGTACTTTAAGGGTTAATTAATCGTTAATACATATTAAAATTTTTTTCAGTCAGCAGTTTTTTTTTTTTTTTTTTCAAAAAATGAAATATTTTTCCTAAAACATGAAAAATTTATAGTTGAAAAAAAAACAAAACAAAAATAGTTGAAACGCTAGCTAAGCATGCAGTAGGACGCAAGTGCAGCAACAGCAGCATAAGTAGTTTCCGAGTCAGCCGCTAAACGAACGGTGACAGCACCTCCCGGGAGGTGTCGGTGAGTAGTTTCCGAGTCATGGGCTAAACGCACGGTGACAGCACTTCCCCGCCGGCCGGCGAGTAGGCGGTGGCTAGGTGTGCGAGGTGGGGAGACTGCATGCACTCATTCGCGGAAAGCAGTCAATTAGAGTAACAATCAATTAGCGACCGAATGGCCGCTAATAAGTTGTTAGTAAACTGATCAAATCTTTAAATAAAATGATTTTTTTTTTTTCTGATTTTTATCAGGGGAATATTACACTACTATATTAACTTAAAATCTTTAATAATTTTAATAATTTACAATACATGTCTAATTAAGACACTTATTGTAAAGATTAACTGAATTGATTTTTTCGAGTGTTTTTTTTTTTTTTTTTCAAGTAAATGTCGTGTAATTAATTAAAAAATTTTTTACGTTGATCAAAGATCTTTAAATAAAATTGTGTATTATTTTTTTTTTTCTGATTGATGGGGGAATGAAATGTAACTCCAATTTATTCACTTAAAAAACTTAATAATTTTAAAGTGTCTTTCTTGAATAATTTTTAAAATAAATGTTTATTCATATCAATATGATACTAATTCATTGTTTGTTTTTTTTTTTTTTTTTTTCAACTATTGGTTTTTTTTTTTTCGAGTGTTTTTCGAGTAAAATGTCATATAATTAATCAAAAATTTTTTTACGTTGATCAAATCTTTAAATAAAATTTTGTTTTATTTTTCTGATTGATGGGAAATGAAATGTAACTGTAATTTATTAACTTAAGAACTTTTAATAATTTTAAAGTGACTGGTTGATTTGATTTGATTTTGATTTTGATACGTTTATTGATTGTACATTATGTTGTACAAAATACGGTTGAGAGAGAGAGAGAGAGAGAGAGAGAGAGAGAGAGAGAGAGATAATTAACGATAAAAAAAAGTTTTTACTTGAATAATTTAAAATAAATGTTTATTCATAGAAAATACGATACATTTTTTTATTTACTTTTTTAAGTATACATAGCGTGAATTATATAATCCTCAAATTCCGGGTTTGAAGTAAATGTGTCGACCTCATCTCTGCCGTAAGATGGGGATGAGGGCGAAGGTAAGTTAGATATACGTCGTTGACGCTTGTCCAATAAAACCCATTTTTTTACTGCTAGTGCGTTTATACCAGCACACACGAAGTATTTAGCATAACCGTGATGATAGCAGGAGAAGTGAACATTTTTTACAATTGTTTTCAAAACAGGACAATCTTGCTCTTCAATGTTAATAATTGGGCTGCAAACGATAATTAAAAAAATTTATTTTTATTGATAACGTAAAAAAAAAATTTTTATGTATGATTATTAATGAAAAAAAAAAAAAAAAAATCTTGTATTATAATGAGTTAGTTGTATCGATATTTTTAACACTTCATTTAAGATGAACAATTAAGATAAGAAAAAAATTAAGTTTAACTTACGTGGAATGTAATATTTCTTGAAGATAAGTTTTTTTCTGGTGTCCTTTTACAAAGACTCTTTTTGAATCCCGTAAGTTAATTTGCAAAATTCTTACAACTTCACCACATGGAATTGAACCACTTTCCCAAGATATTTTATGAAATTTTTTTTGAATCCAAGAATTAACAGCCTGTTCCGATTTTGATAAACGATGCCACTGTATAGGTTTTTTAAAAAGAAACATTTCAGGTTGCATTATAGCTCCTGATATGGGAACAATGGCTAATTCTTTGATGACGAGCAAGTTGCTGCTCCGTTGAAAACACTGAAAATCTACAGCTATCTCAACCATTTTAAGGATGGTATAAAACTGCTGCTTTTTGAAAATGGTCGCTGCGATTTCTTACTCGTAGATGATGATGATGATCAAGCAACTCCTCGAGCGAAGCTGACGTCGAACTGCTCCTCGTAGATGATCAAGCAACTCCTCGAGCAAAGCTGACGTCGGACTTCTCCTCGTAGATGATCAAGCAACTCCTCGAGCAAAGCTGACGTCGGACTTCTCCTCGTAGATGATCAAGCAACTCCTCGAGCAAAAAGCTACCATCGAACTGCTCCTCGTAGCTGATGATCAAGCAACTCCTTAAGCAAAAGCTGACGTTGGACTTCTCCTCGTAGATGATCAAGCAACTCCTCGAGGAAAGCTGACGTCAAAACTGCTTTTCGTAGATGATGATCAAGCGACTCCTCGAGCAAAAGCTGGCATCGAACTGCTCCTCGTAGCTGATGATCAAGCAATTCCTCAAGCAAAAGCTGACGTCGGACTGCTCCTCGTAGATAACCAAGTGGCTTATTGAGCAAAAATGCGGCTTCGACTCGTCTTTTATACTCTTGCACCCCCCCCCCCCCCCACTTCTTCCAAGTCAGTACAAGAGTATAAAAGACGAGCCAAAGCCAGGTACTGATTCATTCTTCGACAAGCAGCAGCGAGATCGTCTTCTTCAGGTGCCGCAGCGAGATCATCGTCAGGAGTTTCTACATACCTAGACATTTTTCTACGAGCAGCGACATCATCGTCGGGAGTTTTAACACACCTAGACATTTTTTCTACGAGCAGCGACATCATCGTCGGGAGTTTTAACACACCTAGATATTTTTCTACGAGCAGCAACATCATCGTCGGGAGTTTCTACACATCTAGACATTTTTCAACGAGCAGCGGGAACATCCTCACAGAATTTTTCAGAGAGAGCAGTAGTCAGATAACCGTCGAGATTTTTTTTTTTCAAAAATGGATCAATCATATCTATTTGACATTGAGCAAACTGTATGCTCACTTTTGAACAATTTAAGTATGTACTCAGAAACAGCAGACATTTCAAATTTAGAAACATGGATGACAATGGCAAAACATGCAATTCAAAAGCTTGAAAGTCAAACGACAGATATGAAGTTAAGCAGGGCGAGTAAGCAGAAGTGTCAAACATGTTTGTGCCAGCTTCATTATATTCAGCAAAGATTGCAGTATTTGATAGATTTTGAAAGGAATAGTGCGTGCACGGAGCAGCAGCTCAGAGGGGAGCAATTTATAAAAACAACGGATTTAGAGAGTCAGATAGAGGGTGCTGGTTGGCAATGGTTGTTGTTGCCAGAAGAGGCTGAAGGTGCACAATTGAAAGAATCTGGTGAAGCGGTCGGCAGTGATCAGGAAGCGGATGATGAGCAGGTATCAGATATGAAAATTGGAGGCAAACTTCGAAATCCGCCCACCAGAGTCTCTTGGGATGATATAAACTCAGCCTTTAAAAATAGAATCAGATCTGGAATGATTTCTAATCATGGTCATTTGGATATTACCACCTTCATGAGTGATGCGAAAGATGTTTTCAAATCAAAAATTTTAGCAGCGTTAAACAAAGATGTATCTATCAAGGTCAATGCTGAATTAGCTGCGGATTATATTTTACAAAAAGCAGATGAAGAACAAAAGCCTGAAATAAAGTATTTTTGTACTGAAAATAAACCAATTTATAAATCTACCCAACTGGACGATTGGTTTGAGAATAATGTAAATATACCATTACAAAATGAAATTGAATCTTTCGAGTCGAAGGGTAGTGGCTATACTTTGAATTATATATTGCGCTTAACTATAAATATTAACAAATTAAATCAACTCAGAGCCAGCTCTTATATACCATTACCTAAAAAAATATTGAAAAAACAGGCTTGCGTTAATGTTTAAAATAAAGATTTAAATTGCTTTATGTGGGCTATTCTTAGTGCGTTGTATCCAGCATCTCATCATGCTTACAGAGTATCCCACTACCAAAAGTATAAACATAAATTGAATTTTGAGGGTATTGAGTTTCCAGTCACACTTAGAAGCATCAACAAGTTCGAGAGTCAGAATCCAGTCTCCGTGAATGTGTACATGTTGAAAAAATATGAGGATGACTTCAGTGTTTCTCCATGCCATTTAACAAATCAAGAGAAAGAAAAACATGTAAATCTTCTCCTGATACAGCAACACTACATTGATGAAAATACTGACGAGGACGACGATGCCTTTACTGAAAACTTTATGTATCATTACGTATGGATAAAAAATCTCTCGAGACTCGTTGCGAGACAATTGACCAAAAATAAAAGAAAGTTACACATTTGCAATAGATGTATGTGTTTTTTTATAGAACCAGAAAAGCTCCAAAACCATCGGGTCGAGTGTGTATTGATTAATAACAGCAAAATTACTTTGCCAAGCAATGATCAAAAAATATTAAAGTTTAAGAACTACAATGCGCAGCAATTTTGTCCATTTATTATTTATTCAGATATCGAGTCAATCTTGAAACCAGTAGAAGATAATCAGGCTTTCCAAGAACATCAAGCGCACAGTATTGGATTTTACTTCCACTGCAAATACGATCAATCTTTATCTCGATATGAATCTTACAGACAGGTGGACGAGTCGGGACCAACTCCTGCTCAGTGGTTTATAAAAAAGCTCCGCGACATTAAAGAACAAGTTGAAGATATTTTCAAAAAAATTAAACCTATGGAACTTTTACCGGCCGAGTTAATGCTTCATTACCTAGCTGAACGATGTCACACTTGTAAACAAAAATTCACATGTAACGAACCAAAAATTAAGGATCACTGTCATCTCACCGGAAGGTTCACTACTTTCCAAAATAATAATAATAATATTGAAATAAAAAAAAATTTTTTTTATTGATAAGTATATAATTTTTTTTCAATTGATATTTAGGTACCGCGGGCCAAGTCACAATAGGTGTAATCTTCAGTTCCAGGAATCTAGAACTATTAGTGTCATATACCACCATTTGGGGTATGATTCACACTTTTTGATTAAAGAATTAGCAACTTCTAGTATTTTGGAGGGCCAAGTAAAGCTAATAGCGGAAAATCGCGAGAAGTACATATCTTTTACTAAACTTATCAAGGGCAGCAAAATAAATTTTCGTTTCATTGACAGCTACAGATTCTTGCCTTCATCATTAGAAAAACTAGCTTCATATCTGCCGGAATATCCGATAACAAAAATGGAATTTGAAAAAGATGGCTACAGCCCACAACAGATTGAATTGTTGCTTCGAAAGGGAGTTTTTCCGTATGATTACGTTGAAAGTTTGGAGAGCTTGCAGTTGAGAAGACTGCCAGATAAAGAAGACTTTCACAACAAATTGAACGACTCGGACATAAGCGATGAAAGTTATGAACATGCTAAAAATGTTTGGAGAGCTTTCAATTGCGACACTCTTGGCACCTACTCAGATATTTATTTAAAAACAGATATAATGTTACTTTGCGATGTATTTGAAAGTTTCCGATCAACGTGCATGCAAGCTTATGGTTTAGATGCAGCATTTTACTATACAACGCCAGGACTTGCCTGGGATTCGTGTCTGAAATTCAAACAAAACGAAAACGATGAGGATACGGAACTTGAGCTTTTAACCGACATTGATATGCTTATGTTTGTGGAGAAAGGAATAAGAGGCGGTATTAGTCAGTGTTCACACAGATATGCCAAAGCGAACAATAGGTTTATGGGTGACAAATATAATCCCGACGAAGAGGAGAGCTTTTTGATATTTCTTGACTGTAATAATCTGTATGGAAGCTCAATGCAAGCTCATTTGGCTTACGGAGGTTTTGAATGGGTCAAAAATCTTGATGAGAATGAGTTTTGGAATGTTCCAGATGACTCTCCCGTTGGATTTTTCCTCGAGTGTTCTATAGAATATCCGAAACATCTCCATGATTCTCATCTCGACCTGCCCTTTTTAGCGGAGCATCGAGTGCCACCTGGAGAGACACAAAAAAAGCTACTAACAACTTTGTACGATAAGGAAAAGTATGTGCTCCATTATCGCGCTTTGAAACAGGCGCTGGAGCACGGTTTGATCCTGAAAGAAATACATCGAGCTTTAAAATTCAATCAAAAACCATGGTTGAAGCCATACGTGGATTTCAATACACAAAAACGAAAGGAGGCTAAAAATGAGTTTGAGAAGCTGTTTTGGAAGCTGATGGTAAACTCCGTATTTGGAAAAACGATCGAAAACGAGAGAAAAAGGAAATATATTAAGCTATGTCATAAATGGAACGGGAGGTACAGTGCTGAAGCACTCATCGCAAGACCAAACTTCCATAGTGTTACTATTTTTGATGAAGATCTTGTAGCGATACAGCTCAATAGAACGGAGGTATCTATTAGAAAACCAATTTACGCGGGCTTGCATGTACGACTTCCATTATTCATTTATGAGGAAAAAAATGGGAGATAAGTGTAAAATGCTTTATTCAGATACCGACTCCCTTCTCTATCACATACGGGGTGTTAATATTTACGACATTATCAAAGAAAATCTTGACAAATTTGACACCTGGGATTATCCCGAGCACAACTGTTATGGTATACCGAGAGTCAATAACAAAGAAATAGGCTTGTTCAAAGACGAATGTTCAGGTAGAATCCTGGAATACTACGTGGCTCTCAGATCAAAAATGTATTCTTTGCGAATACAAGGTCGGGAGAGTGTGAAAAAGGCAAAAGGTGTGAAATCAAGCGTGGTGAAGAATAAAATAAGATTCGAGGACTACGTAGACTGATTATTCAATCAATAAATCGTCAGAGTTCAGCAAAATAGTATAAGGTCGAGACGGCATATCGTTAGAACGGAAAGACAAGAGAAAATAGCATTGAGTCCACATGACACAAAACGTTTCTTACTTCCATTCCAGACCGACACTCTGCCCTGGGGTCACTACTTGATCAAAGAATATGCCAATAGCACGGATTATGATAAATACAACGTCATAAGAGAGGGGGAAGCTAGAAAAGTGGGGAGATCTGTATTTAAGCGATCTCGAGTCGAAGCAGAGCTCATTCCACTCGAAGACGTTGAAGAGTCAACGACAAAAAGACACCGCTTTCAACCTGCGACATCTATGCGATCTCGAGTCGAAGCAGAGCTCATTCCACTCGAAGACGTTGAAGAGTCAACGACAAAAAGACACCGCTTTCAACCTGCGACATCTATGCGATCTCGACTCGAAGCAGAGCTCATTTCACTCGAAGACATTGAAGAGTCAACAATAAGAAGACACCGCTTCCAACCTGCGACATCAGTCGAAAACATTCAGGAACCAAATAAAAATTGCAACTGCATCTAACCCCCGCGACATCGATATCACAGTGAGTTTTCAACTGTTTGATATTTAATATCAGATATCAAATATTTCATATTTCATATTTCGTATTTCATATTTCATATTTCGTATTTCGTATTTCATATTTCGTATTTCATATTTCATATTTTGTATTTCATATTTCATATTTCATATTTTGTATTTCATATTTCATATTTCGTATTTCATATTTCATATTTCGTATTTCATATTTCATATTTCATATTTCATACTTCATATTTCATATTTCATACATCATTTCTCGTATCATGCCGTTTTTTTTAGAAAAATGGATTTCTCTTTGGCAAACACCGTTGGGGCAATGGCTTTCTTGCCCACCAAAAAAGTGTCTGAACTGGAAGTTTCAAGAACCTACAAAGTGACAGAATTTCGTCAGGTTACCACCAAGTTTGGTGCTAAAGTCATCGTCACGCTAGACCGTGAGTGCCAGCTATTTTTCCCGAATCGATTCCAAAAGCTCTTTGAACAAGAGCCAAAACTCTTGGAAGATATGCTGGCCACAGCGGCAAGTTCTGATTTGTTTATAACTTACTTGGGTGATGGTAAAATAAAATTTTCCAATAATAGTAAAGCATAATAAGTTTTTTGTTTATAAAAAAAAAAATGCATGTACACGTTTTGCTTTGAATAAAAAAAAAATTTATTAAAAAAAAAAAATTACAAATCTTTTTTGTTTATCCAGCTATTATGGCTAGAGTCGAAACCTAACCATTTAACAAACAATTTATTTTTTTGTCTTTTTATCACTTTTTCTATTAAATAAATTTCCGGACACTTTGACTTCATTAACTCTTGTTCGTAGAAACATCCAACGACGGGCTGATCATCATAATCTTTTAATTTATATGTCGGCGGGTCGGTCTTATTTACTTTAGTAATGGTAAATATTTCGGTAGACCAGTTGGGAGTGTATTTTTTCTCAAAAATGCCCTTTAATTTACTAACTCTGACTTTATCCCCAACTTTAAATTTACTTATTTTCAAAACTTTATTCTTTTCATTTAATCTTTGTAAAATTTCAGCCGAATTATTAATTGTAACATCTTTTGGCTTCATACCGATAGTTCGATGCTTTCGGTTATTGTAAGAATTTATTAAATTAGGTAGAATATCTAACCACTTGTAATGGCCACGTAAGCTAAATTTTTTCCACATGATGCTTTTCAAAGTACGGTTAAATCGTTCGCACATTGAAGCCTTCAGACCGGTGTAGGTAGAATACATGTTTATCCCGTACTTGTTCATTAGTGCTTGAAAGTGTTTGTTGTAAAATTCTTTACCCAAATCGACATGAAGATTTTGCACTGGTGGATTTACTTTTTCCAAGACTGACTGCATCGCTGCTGCAACGTCCAAGCCTGTTTTCGTCTTTACTGGAACGGCGTAAGCGAACTTGGAAAAAATGTCGACAATGGTAAGCATATATCTATAACCTTTGTTTTCTTTAGCATAGGGCTGCATTTCTACAAGATCAGCTTGCCAAGTTTCATTCAAACCACGCACATCAAATTTACGTCGAGGATAATTTCGACGAGCTGGCTTGTGAATTTCTTCAACTACACGAGATTTGTTATGCATTGTGCAATTTATACTCTACTTTTTTCAATTCAGTTGAGTTCAGAAACTTCTGATCAATTTTGTCCTTATGACTTTCTACAAGTTCTACCAAATCGTCCACTTTTTTTTGAATCTTAAAGTCAATCTCGAATTTGTATGAATTAAGAAGTGCATTCAAGTCGTCTACGTCACTTTGCAATTTTTTAGCGATCTCGTATAGACTATGAACTTCCAATTGGATCAGATCTCTCAAAGTTTGTAAATTAACTGCGTCTTCAGGGTCAAGAGGAGCTGCTAGATTACATAACCTCTTTTGGTGAATGTCAAACTGCCCTTCAGGAGTGAATTTAAATCCTTGCCCAGGAGGACCAGCTTTCCCTTCAGTCTTATTACGGTGACGTCCAAACACATCAACACTCATGTTGATACTCAGTATGCATCCGTATCGCTCGAGTAGCAATAAGGTAATGAACACTGTTGTATTTCTTCTCAGTATATATAGCCGGCTTCACGCAGCTCTTCGATGACTGAATGTATTTCATTCGTATGGTTTGAATTTCCTGCTGCTTGCTCGGCCATCAATAATCTGAGACGATCAACCAGTTCATTTGGATCATCCCAGTATACATAATCTATTTGCGAATTACGATTGACAATTTTGTATCGAGGTAGGATACCATGACCAATTTTCTTAGGCGTTGAACTTTTTCGTCTTAAAGATGCACTTTTAAATTTTTTATTTAAACTCCGATGAAGTTTTGTTGGACTTGATTCAAACAGATTTGAAATAATATTTTTATACTTATTGCTGGATGCATGTTTTTTTAGCTCCCCACTGGGAGAATTCCCTTTTTTATGAACACTACTTTGCTCAAGAATTTGTCTGTATAACGTAGTATCAGAAGTGGTGTAATGTTGAGGATTCTTGTAGACGATGAGTTCAAACAACCCCGTAGTTCTTGGATAAGACTTGTCGTTGACAATTATATTATTTTTTTCAAATTTTACAAATGCATTCCCAAGCTGATAACCATCTTTAGTCCTTTGTTTCAATCCGTATAAATTATCTCGCTCTCCGGAAGGTACATTTATTACTTCACCAGCATTCATTGAATCAGCAATCGTATTTTCCAGATCGTTAAAAGATAAAGAAGCGTCGTTTGATTTAGAATTTGTGGTAGTAGTAGTAGAAAAAGCTTGATCGGAATCAATTAAACTGTCATCACTCTTTTCAATCAAGCTTTCGCCCGAATTTTTACGTTTTGTTTCCTCCACAAGTTGCTGCAAAGGATCAGTTATAGGTTTGAAAGTTTCTTTTATAGCACGATCATTGTTATCTTTTTGAAATTTAATTAAATTATATTTTCTTTTTACTGCATCTCGAGCTTTAACAAGTTCTTCGAGAACCTTTCTCTCGCGAATAAACTCTCCCATGTTTTCCTAGCGATGTGTCGATAAACACTAATCATATTTTTATAGTTCAACTTATATTTATAGCAAAACAATCAAAACCTTTTCTATATCTACCTTCATTCAAATCTCTGTCTTTGTCAATGACCATAAAACTATGTTTACCATCATGCCAGCAGTCAGAGCATAATTGTTTAAATTTCTTATATTCCATATCAGTATTAATATGATCATCATAAATATGTTTTAAGTTTACTTCGTCTTGACGAAACAAAATTAGTAAATTAACATTGTCTCTTACAAGATGCTTGGGTACTGCTGCATACGATTGACAAAGATAAAAACAATCTACCTTATTATGCCTACCCATACAATAAAACGCTCTTACATTATTTTGCTTTTCACAAGCTATATCATCGAATATCATGACTGAATTTGGTAGTGCGTCAGCTGGAGCTATGACCTCATCGTTCTCGCTAAATTCAAAATATTGTATTCCTTTGATGGGTTCAAGAAGCTGTTTCAAAAATTGATACTTTGGCTGACTAAGTGATTTTGAATAAACGTAAACGTTTTCGTATCTTATTCCATTTGGGTGCGTCAGTAGAGTAAGCATACTGTTTGTTTTGCCATAGCCCGAAGGTCCCGATATAACTGCTCGAATGCTGCTAGGAAGTAAATCCCCATGTCGTTTCTCTCTTTTATCTTGCTCTACAAGAACATCAAAATTTACGACTGGCAGTTTCACAGTGCTTTGCGCAAAATCCATGTTAAATGTTCGAGTGCTCGAATTGGAATGATAGCGAAAGCTATAAATACCATTTCAAGCTCAGTCGTAGACTAACCTTCCTACAATAATGATCAATTTCAATAAGCAAAAGAAGAAGAAAAAGAGAGGATTCGGTTTGGTTAACACGATTATTAACAAGCTTCCTTTCGAACTTCATTTACCTGGTTACAACTACTGTGGGCCTGGAACAAAACTAGCAGCTCGATTAGCTCGAGGTGATCAACCAATCAATCAACTCGATTCTGCTTGCAAAGAGCACGATATAGCATATTCTCAAAATCGAGATAATATTACTTCTAGACACGCCGCTGACAAGGTTCTAGCTAACAAAGCTTGGCAAAGAGTTTTCGCTAAAGACGCAAGTATTGGAGAAAAAGCCGCTGCTTACGCAGTTACTAACATCATGAAAGCAAAATCTAAATTAGGGATGGGTCTCAAAAATAAGAGATCGATAAAGAAATCAAAAAGAAAACGTGGGAAAAAAAAGAAAAAATGCAACAAGATGACGACCTTGAATACCATAATAAAAAAAGCGTCTAAATCAGTATCACCAGGTAAATCACCTAAAAGTATTATTACAGCAGCACTCAAAGATGCAAAAATTGCAATAAAAAAATCAGGAGGAAGAAATAAAATTAAAATTCCCCGCATTTTACCTTGTTATAGGGCTCAAATTAATGAGGCAGACTCGGGAATACAACCCACGTTGATCTGCCGAGCTCGCCTTACAGCCGCTATAAACTGTGTCGCAGTCGGCTACCCGCCGACAAACTTCCTGAAAAAGGAGAAAAACCCGACCGCGATAGCAAACACCTAAGTGATACAGGAATCGGGGAGGGCGCGACAGCTCGTTGAATTCGGTAGGTGGGCGTGGGCTAGTGGATTCGAGCGCAAGGAACACCGGTAGAATGAATAATAGTAATCCAGAAAGTTAATTTTTTTAATATTTAATAAAAAAAATCAACTTAAAAACTAATACAAAATTAACATCTAACGCGGTAATCCGTTCCCATATAAATACTCGCACAATCGAGTTTTCCAAAACGGCAACAAAGAATTGCCGTTGCTCTTTAAATCGAGCGGCGCGCGCACACAACAACTTGCTGCTATCGGTAGCTTACGCGCGCGCGAGGAAAGAAACGAAAACAAAGTATCTCGCGATTTACAATTAATTGACTCCGGACACACACACTCATAATCGTTGTTTTATACAAAATAAAACTCACGCTAAATCGCCGCAGGTGCACCTGTCCTAAGCCGCAAGGCTGTTAATAAAGCCGCTCAGCTATATGTAGCTCTCCAAGCTACGATGGCTCCCGCCCGGCGTCCGGCTCAGCGTCGTCGTCTTAGTCCCGAGAATACCAAGTCGTCAGGTGATGACAACCTTCCTGCTGACTTGGTTTGTCCTGCTGGATATCTCACTGACACGCACGACACTGCAACCGATCTCTCTCTAGCGAATTTCTACGATAATAGTGAAGTTTCGAATACGCGAATTTACGAACTATACGTGTTCGTTCAAGCGTTGACTCCGGAATGCTCTCCCGTCCTCGTTCCACCCGCCCCGATATTCCATAGCTTCCCGCGCATTCCGATCCCACTCGTGCAGCGTTCTAACGGTCGCGCGGCGAACGTGAAATTAATTTAACACCGCCGCGTTAATTAATTCGACCGTTACAACCTGTATCATCGAAAATTGGTGGTTTCTTACCCCTAATACCTCTGTTTGCAGGTTTAAGTGCTACGGGCGCATTAGCTGGAGGCGCTGCTGGAATTTATAAAGCTATTAACGATGCAAAATCAGCTCGCAAACATTTAGATGAGAGCAAAAGACATAATAAAACAATGGAAGCAATAGCGCTAGGTTAAGGACTTTACCTAAGACGTTATAAAACAGGTCTTGGTCTATATTTGAAACATCACAAAGGTATGGGGTTAAAAAAAAAAAACGTCCGCAGTAAGTTTACCTGATAGAGCGCTGTCAAATTTTGATTTGATAAAATAAGGCACCAAAATGAAAATTCCATATTTTCGAGGAGTTTTCATGAAAGATAAATTACCACTGTCTGGTCCTCATTTTCGAGAATCGGCAATTGTTAATCTTGACAACGATAGTGGACCTGGCACTCATTGGATGGCCTATAAAAAACGAGGCAATGAAGTCATTTACTTTGACAGTTTTGGTAACCTTCAACCACCCCTTGAATTAATTATTTATCTAAATGTCGATAATATCAAATACAATCCCGAGCAATATCAAACTTACGATACTTTTAACTGCGGACATTTATGTTTAAAGTTTTTAAGCGGTCGACTAAAAAGTATATAAGCCGAATTTTTTCAACAACTTACCTCATTCTATTCCAAACTGTCATGGAGTCATTAACTCTAACCTTATCGGGAACAACTTCAATTCTAGAAGCTCAATATTTTCCACCAATCGAACTATTACCGAATAAAAACTATTCTGTTGGATTAGTCGAGTTTTTAAGTTTCAATTCTATTCCTAATATAGACGAAGGAAATAATAAATTTCACATTGGTAATGAAGTAATTGAATTTCAAACCGGTTGTTACGAAATCAGCAATATCGAGAAATATATTCAAAACGCTCTCAAAGAAAGACAAGTAAATATAGAGATTTCAATAAAACCGAATGAAAATACTTTGAAAAGTGAGATTAAAAGTAACGCACAAGTTGATTTTTGCCCTCAAAATTCGATTGCAAACATATTAGGATTTGATCATCGTATTCTTCCTGCAAATAGTTTTCACATATCCGATACGCCTGTGAATATACTAAAAATAAATTCAATAAGAGTCGAGTGTAGCATCACAACCGGAGCCTACATAAACGATAAAAAAGTTCACACCATTCACGAGTTTTATCCCGTGGCTGATCCTGGTTTTAAAATCATCGAAATTCCCACGCAAGTGATTTACTTACCTGTTTGCGTAAAGAGCATCGATAAAATTCAGTTACGTTTAGTCGACCAAGACGGAGATTTAATCAACTTTCGTGAAGAAGTCATAACTATCAGACTACACATAAAGTCTTCATAATGGGTATTGTATATCACGGTAAAGGACTTTCCAACGCTACGCCTCATTCTCGAGGTTATAAAAGTCGTGCCCCATGCGCTTCTTCAATCAGTCGTCAACGGGCGTTGAAAGCGTTAACACGGCAGAATATCCAGTTTCTCAAGAGTCTAGGTTTAAGAATCGCCTTTGGTGGAAAATAACTTGCATATTTTTTTGCTGCTATCAAAGAAATGATGGAAGACATTCTAAGCATTCAAAATCCAGTCGCGTTCGATGAAAGTATCTCTCATTACGAGGTGCATGCTCATCAACCTTACACCGCTCCAAATTACAACAACAGCGATGAAATTCGAATCGCCATTCAACATCAAGATCTGTGCCTTCTACCATCGCGTAGTGTTCTTCATATTTGTGGTCAACTTACTGATAAGACTACTAATAAAGCTCCAAAAAAAACATTTTTTGTCAATAATGGTATTTGTCATCTGTTCGATGACATTCGTCTAGAATTAAATGGAATCGAAATAGATCGCTGCAAAAACGTTGGTTTATCCACTTTAATGAAAAATTGGATTTCTTTTAATCCTAATCAAAGCTTAATTGCAGAAAATTCTGGCTGGTACGGTCTTTCAGAAGAAAAGAAACAACAAATTCTGAATGATGATCGATACTTTGATGTATTCATCCCTTTAAATATGATCTTAGGCTTTGCTAAAGACTACCGTAAAATTGTCGTCAACGTGAAGCTTGAATTAGTTATCACTAGATCCAGCAATGACTTGAACTCTATTATTCAAACAAATACTAATTCTACAGGTAGTGGTGCAGCAACTTATGAATCATTCAAAATCAAACTTTCAAAAATCGAGTGGCTCATGCCTTACGTTTTACTATCGGATTCTCACAGGATCAGCCTGCTCAAATTTCTTGGAAAAGATTGTCCAGTTACAATGAGTTTCAGATCTAAAGAATTTTTTGAGTATCCCATGCTCCCCGCTACCACAAAACATGTTTGGACTGTGAAAACTTCAAATCAGCTAGAAAAACCACGATTTGTAATAATTGGTTTACAAACCAACAGAAAATCTTTGAATACACAAAACGCAAGTCTTTTTGATCCTTGCAACTTAAGCAACGTCAAACTATTTTTAAACTCTCAATACTATCCGTACAACAACTTGAATCTCAACATAGCTCACAACGAATATGCAATACTGTACGACATGTATGTTAATTTTCAAACGTCATACTACTGTAAAGATGCGGAACCAACTTTATCTAAATCCGATTTCATTAAATACATTCCACTAATAGTTATTGACTGCTCGAAACAAAACGAGTCTCTCAAAAGTGCCCCAGTGGACGTTCGAGTGGAGCTTGAATCAAGGGAGAACTTTCCTCCTAATACAGCAGCATATTGTATGATACTACATGACCGCATCGTTCAGTATAATTTGGTGAGTGGGGATGTCAAAAAATTAGTATAAAAGAAGAGCACCTTGCTACAATTTTACTCATTCATCATCAAGATGCGTTACGTAGTCGATATGTCTTGCTTCGTGCAACCTGGTAGCACCATCAAAGATGGTCGTAATAACATCAGAGAACACGATTATTTCATCAAAGAGTTTGCATTTATTCCTCTCGATGAAGATGTCGATCCTGTAGTGCTTTTCTTCAATTCGCCATTTTCGTGGGATCGTCTCACAAAAAATTACAAACAAATTAATACTGATCTGCAGCGCAACTATCATGGTTTAGATTGGAATGCTGGTTCGATTCCTCACACTTCAATAGGACAACTCATTCGCGAATCATTCAAGGACGCTACTAAAATTTACGTTGCTGGTTCACTGAAAAAAAAATGGTTGGAGCGTTTTAGATACAACGTCGAGGATGTTGCCGCTTACTCCCAACCACCATTAGATCACATCAAAATTGTTACGGTTTGCGAAAATCACAGCGGTCAGTTTAAAACTTGTTGCGCTTTACACAACGTTAGGATATTGAAAAAGTTCATTACCGAAAAAGAATCGAGAAATTTCGTGGAACCAATGGAGTGGTTAGCTATATAATAATAAAAGAATTAAAAATATTGTACAAAATTATTTTAAAGATTTTTTGTATTATCAATGCAATTTTTTAAATAATAAATAAATATATTTTTTTTTTTTTAATTGGCATTTTTTTTTTTTTATTCCTGCAAAACCTTTTATTCAATTTATAATATTTCTGTCAAATTTAATTAAAATCAGTTTGTTGCGGTAATATAAATTGAGACTGCGTTACTAGCACACTACGACTATCGGTAAAATCGGTAGCCTGTAATTTTAATAATTTATTGTGCAAAGCAGCCGGTAAATCCGTACATAACCACAGGTGGCGTTACCTTGTAGCCCCGTAGCCTTACAGCCTCGTAGCCTTCAAGGCCCGTACCCTTACTGTTTTACCTACTAAGATTTAATGTACATTTAATTTTAAGATGTTACTTTGTCTTTTAAGATATAATTCTATTTTAATGAAATTAGTTCAATCAACATTGTTTTGTACACTTTCAGATAACTTGATAGTTAATACCATTGAAAGTATTAATGTATGGTTGTGTCTAGGTACCATCGCCGTGTACCGTTGCACGGTGCACGGCGCACGGTGCACGGGCGCTATACCAAATGAGCTTTTATGTACACGGTACACGGTGCACCGTGTACGGAGGAGCTTTTTGGTGCACGGTGCACGGCGGAAAGCAGGGAAAAGTTTTTGTTTTGCTATTGTTTCGTACACGGTGCACCGTACACCACGTACGGTTCAAAAAATGTTTTTTTTATATCATTGCGTACACCGTACACCAGACACCGTATACTGTTCGGTACACGGTACACGATGCACCGTGCACGAGTGAAAATATTTTTTATATCTTTGCATACACCGTACACCAGACAACGCGCCATGCTCGGTACATGGTACACGGTACACCACGCACGGTGCAAGGTTGAAAAAATGTTTCGGCGTACACCAGACACCGCACACCGTTCGGTACACGGTACACGATGCACCGTGCACGGATGAAAATATTTTTTATAACTTTACGTACACCGTACACCAGACAACGCACACTGTTCGGTACACGGTACACGATGCACCGTGCACGGTTGAAAATATTTTTTATAACTTTGTGTACACCGTACACCAGACACCGCACACCGTTCGGTACACGGTACACGATGCACCGTGCACCGATGAAAATATTTTTCATAACTTTACGTACACCGTACACCAGACAAGGCACACAGTTCGGTACACGGTACACGATGCACCGTGCACGGGTGAAAATATTTTTTATATCTTTGCGTACACCGTACACCAGACAACGCGCACTGCTCGGTACACGGTACACGGTGCACCACGTACGGTGCAAGGTTGAAAAAATGTTTTGGCGTACACCAGACAACGCACACAGTTCGGTACACGGTACACGATGCACCGTGCACGGGTGAAAATATTTTTTATATCTTTGCGTACACCGTACACCAGAAAACGCGCACTGCTCGGTACACGGTACACGGTGCACCACGTACGGTGCAAGGTTGAAAAAATGTTTTGGCGTACACCAGACACTGCACAGTGTTCGGTACACGGTACACGATGCACCGTGCATGGGTGAAAATAATTTTTATATTTTTGCTTGCACCGTACACCAACAACGCGCACTGCTTCGGTACACGGTACACGGTTGAAAAAAATGTTTTGTGTACACCAGACACCGCGCACTACTCGGTACACACTACATGGTTCACCACGTACGGGGCACGGTAGATAAAATGTTTTGGCGTACACCAGACACCGCACATTGTTCGGTACTTAGTTTCACCCACATTACGATGTCAGGTTACTCAGTAGCAGTCTCATGCTTTAAGAAGTCATAGGGATTTACTGCAGTTGATTCAAAAAAATTATTGGGATTCAAGGACGTTGAATACCCTACGTGGAGTATGCGTCTCAATTGCAAGACAGCAGCTGCCTCATGCACGTGGGTTTTAAGAGAACAACTGCAAGTCTACTAGCAGCCGATTTTTTTACCGTATAGTTGTTGGGCTCTCGAGTCTGAAATTCCGAGATCGAGGAATCCAGAAATCGAAGTTCTTTGAGCTGTATAAGTTTGTATTCTTTCTTTTAAGCTTCGAGTCAAGGTTCGCACTCTGTATTCTTCGTTGCATACTCGAGAGTCCAGAAATCAGAGTCTAAAGACTCGAGTACTTGGACTCGAGAGTATAACAGCTTGAATTTCGCTCGGAATTTCGGATTTGACTTATGTGTATGATACAGGTAGGGTATAGTAGACATATAGTATCAGGGGCGCAACGACTCCTTCCAGCTAGGGGTTGATTTGAGGTCCGACCCCCCCAAAATTGACGTATAAAATAAAAGATTAAAAAAAAAAAAAAAAAGTTGAGTAAATAGACTGGTTGATTATCCCCCAAGCTCGAAACCCCCCAATGCCCTGGGCGGCTGAGTTCAATAAATAAATTGATGAGCTATCCCCCAAGCTCTAAACTCCCAAATACCCTGGGTGCCCGAGTTCGACAAAAAAACTTATCGGCTGTCCCCCAAGCTGTAAACCCCCAAATACCCTGGACGTCGAGTTCAATAAATAAACTGATCAGCTATCCCCCAAATACCCTGGGCGTCGAGTTCAATATATAAACTGATCAGCTATCTCACCAGCTCTAAACTCTCAAAACTCTGGGCGTCGAGTTCAATAAATAAACCGATCAGCCCGTCTGGGCTTATTCGAATATAGATAAATACATACCCAAAATGAGCAATCCTTATAGACATACCAGTACAAAAAACCTATTACGGTTCGATTTATGGAGCAAAAATTTCAAATTAACTTTATTTGAGTATAGACCTTATTAGAGTCATTAGATTCAAATTGAAGGTCAGATTCATAATCTGGACCCTCAAAAGCCAAAGAATAGAAATTTTCGAACAAATTTTGTTTGAAAAATTGTACTGGTATGTCTCGGGTTGCTCATTTTGGGTATGTATTCATCTATATTCGAATAAGCCCAGACATTTGAAAGACTTTTTTTGTTTTTTTCATCAGTAATATGGTTTTAGGTTTGTGTTTTAAAATATTTTTGATTAAAGTTATACTCTAAACAAAATTAAATCATTTACGTAATATCAGTATATCATAATATTTGATATTATTGAATAAATTTAGCTATGCGCGAGCGAACGAAGCGAGCGCGGGTTTTATGCAAGTTATATCATAAAATTGTAAGTCTGAAATGTTTAACTCCAAAATGGCGTGGTTGATTAGGTAAACGATATAAATTTTTACTTATTGTTTCACTATTTGTTTGCAACATTATCAACAGTTTTTTTTTTTTTTAAACTATAAATTAAATGCTTCTAAGAATGAGACATATTTCGAGAAAAGTGTAAAAATTTTCGTTTGTTTTAACACTTTTTTATGGACTTGATATTCAAATATAAAGTACGCTTAGGGTTTAGAGCTTGGGAGATAGCTGATCAGTTTATTTATTGAACTCGACGTCCAGGGTTTTGGGAGCTTAGAACTTGGGGGATAGCTGATCAGTTTTTTCGTTGACCTAGGGCGCCCAGGGTTGGGGGGTTTAGAGCTTGAGGGATAGCTGATCGGTTTATTTATTGAACTACACGCCCAGAGTTTTGAGGGTTTAGAGCTAGGGAGATAGCTGATCACTTTATATATTGAACTTGACGCCCAGGGTACTTGGGGGATAGCTGATCAGTTTATTTATTGAACTCGACGCCCAGGGTATTCGGGGGTTTACAGCTTGGGGGACAGCCGATAAGTTTTTTTGTCGAACTCGGGTGCCCAGGGTATTTGGGGACTTAGAGCTTGGGGGATAGCTCATCAGCTTAGTTATTGAACTCAGCCGCCCAGGGCATTGGGGGGTTTAGAGCTTGGGGGATAATCAACCAGTCTATTTACTCAACTTTTTTTTTTTTTTTTTAATCTTTTATTTTATACGTCAATTTTGGGGGGGTCGGACCTCAAATCAACCCCTAGCTGGAAGGAGTCGTTGCGCCCCTGATACTACATGTCTACTATACCCTACCTGTATCATACACACAAGCATCCATGGTCAAAGTACACCAGGTCGAAAAAACTGATCGGAGACGACTTCTTGAAAGGGGTAAAAGATTATAAAGATTAGGCCTGTAAGATTAATTTAAAGATTATAAGAGGTCCGGTAGGCTTCACTGAATAGAGCGCGTGACTTGTAATCCGGTAGCCCTGTATTCGAAACTCTGTTTAACAACGTCCAACTTTGACTTCCAAGAATTCCTGCGTTTAATTCCTATGACTTTGTGAGATCAATTGCTGGACAAAGACTCGGAGTCCAGAGTATACAAAGTCAAATCCGAAATTCCAAGCGAAATTCAAGCTGTTATAGTCTTTAGACTCTGATTTCTGGACTCTCGAGTATACAACGAAGAATACAGAGTCCGAACCTTGACTCGAAGCTTAAAAATAAGAATACAAACTTATACAGCTCAAAGAACTTGGATTTCTGGATTCCTCGATCTCGGAATTTCGGACTCGAGAGCCCAACGATCATACGGTAAAAAAATCGGCTGCTAGTAGACTGGCAGTTGTTCTCTTAAAACCCACGTGCATGGGGCAGCTGCTGTCTTGCAATTGAGATGCATTCTCCACGTAGGGTATTCGACGTGCTTGAATCCCTATAATTTTTTTGAATTAACTGCAGTAAATCCCTATGACTTCTTAAAGCATTAGACTGCTACTGAGTAACCTGACATCGTAATGTGGGTTAAACTAAGTACCGAACAATGTGCGGTGTCTGGTGTACGCCAAGACATTTTTTCTACCGTGTACCGTGAACCAAGCAGTGCGCGTTGTTGGTGTACGGTGCAAGCAAAGATATAAAAATTATTCTCACCCATGCACGGTGCATCGTGTACCGTGTACCGAACAGTGTGTGGTGTCTGGTTTACGCCAAAACATTTTTTCAACCTTGCACCGTACGTGGTGCACCGTGTACCGTGTACCGAGCAGTGCTGGTTGTCTGGTGTACGGTGTACGCAAAGTTATAAAAAATATTTTCACCCGTGCACGGTGCATCGTGTACCGTGCACCGAACGGTGTGCGGTGTCTGGTGTACGGTGTATACAAAGTTATAAAAAATATTTTCAACCGTGCACGGTGCATCGTGTACCATGTACCGAACAGTGTGCGTTGTCTGGTGTACGGTGTACGTAAAGTTATAAAAAATATTTTCATCCGTGCACGGTGTATCGTGTACCGTGTACCGAACGGTGTGCGGTGTCTGGTGTACGCCGAAACATTTTTTCAACCTTGCACCGTGCGTGGTGTACCGTGTACCGTGTACCGAGCATGGCGCGTTGTCTGGTGTACGGTGTACGCAAAGATATAAAAAATATTTTCACCCGTGCACGGTGCATCGTGTACCGTGTACCGAACAGTATACGGTGTCTGGTGTACGGTGTACGCAATGATATAAAAAAAACATTTTTTGAACCGTACGTGGTGTACGGTGCACCGTGTACAAAACAATAGCAAAACAAAAACTTTTCCCTGCTTTCCGCCGTGCACCGTGCACCAAAAAGCTCCTCCGTACACGGTGCACCGTGTACCGTGTACATAAAAGCTCATTTGGTATAGCGCCCGTGCACCGTGTGCCGTGCACCGTGCACCGTGCAACGGTACACGGCTATGGTACCTAGACACAACTTTAATGTATTCCTAAATTTTAAGATAAGACTAAAAGAAAAGTTTATGTGCGTATTAAATTTGATAAAGTTTAAAGAAATGTTCTCCTATTAAAAATTTTTTAAATGTAAGTTATAATGAATATTGTTTTTGAAATAAATAATATATAAAAGATTGAATGTTGTAATTATTACTTTGTTTTTATTCCTATTTTTACATATCTACAATATTAGTATTTACAAGTTTTTCAGAAAAATTTTACATACAAACTTTTGTAATGAATAATCACAAACTTTAAAAACATTATTTTTTAATTTTTTTACTTTAATTTTCACAAAAAAATTAGTTCTCCATGTCTATAGAAACCCAGTCTTCGGGCTCGTAAACTGCAGCTTTTCTTTGCCAAGGAACTTCTCCTGCTGGTGTCATGAAATAATTTTTTAAAAGATCCTGCATTTCTCCTCCATCGTGTGGAACGAAGGCCTCGGCTAAGTTTTCTGATAAGAAAGTAGGAACTTCGTAGAATTGCTCTTGAGGATTCTCTGTTAGTTCTCTAACTCTTAAGAAATTATGTAAGCAAACTCCTGCTAAAATGAGTGTATCAACAGACTCTGGAAGTAAATTTATTATAGTTTCAAAGATTCGAAAACGAGCAACAAGAATACCAAAGGCATTCTCGATTACTCTTCTAGCTCTTGATATTCTATAATTATAGATTCTTTCCTCTTCTTCCAAGTGTGTACCAGATATTGGTTTCATTAGAGTCCTTGAAAGTGGAAACGCATCGTCTCCGACAATGAAAGCAGGTGTGGCAACATTGCTTCCAGGAAGTGTAGCTACACCTTCTGGTAAATCTAGTTCACCATTTTCTATAAGTGGCCCAAAGGTATCTGAAATGTTTTATAATATGATTTATACCTAATAATAACTTAATTATAAATTTATTGTAAAAAAATTTCATTAAAGTTAATGAGTAAAATTAAAACCAAAATTTTTACATACTTGCAAAGATACCTGCATCACTGTTGCTATCCATTTCTCCAACGTGAACCAGTGTGAAAATGTAGTTGGCGTCACAAACAGCAAGAAGTACAATGCTGTGTGTTCCCTTGTGATTGTAATATAGACTTCCAGCATGAGGAGGACGTCTTATGTGGAAGTGTTTACCATCCAATGCTCCCACTCAGTTTGGTAAGTTACACTTTTCTAGGAATTTTGTAGCTATATGCTTCCATTCCTCTTCATTTGGAACCCTCACATAAATTGGTTTTAAAACACAAATTAAAACTTCACAGACTTCTTTGACAATCTTGGCTGCTGTTGACTCGCCAATTCGATGCATCAAAGCTATTGTAAATAGCTGATCCCCTGACACAAGATATCTACAGTAATTGAAAAAATATATTTTATTTAATTATTATTTTCATTCACTTACCAAAAAAAGTAAACATATTTTATAATTTGCAACATAACTGAACTTAAAGCTATTATCAACCTTTCTTCTGGACATAAAGCTGCTTCAGTGCTTTTTTGAAGATGTACTGAAACTAAATTTAATAGTTCTTCAAAAGATTCAAGACTCATTGCAGTATATCGATGAAAAAGTTTTGGATGTTGTTTGAGCTCTTGCCACTGGGTATTAAAAAATCCAAGCCATGGCCTTTGCTGATTAATAGAACTTCTTGCATGTTCTCTATTCAGCCATCTGTCGCTTCTTCTTCTGATGATAGTAAACATCAGTATGCACAAAAAAATTAGTTTTAAAAATAGAAACCTCAGCGAGGACCTCATGTTTTCAAAAACTGCAACAAAAATGTATTTTTAATACATACATTTTACTATAATTTTGAGGTTACTTAGAAATTTTTAAATTTGAATGAATTTCATACTGAGCTTTAGTTTTTTTATTAGCTTAATAACAATTTAACAGGAACTATTATCACTCCAATTATATGAAAAAGTATTTATTTATTTATTTTTTAAATAATGATTTGGAGTTTTTTTATAAGTCATATCAGTAATTTCACTGATATTTCAAACACATTTCAAAGTATTTCAGGTTATAACGAATGCTATCCAATCGTAAATAACACTTTACATTACTTTATGCATTTTATTACAAATTTGATTCTTGTGTTAAATTGGATATTATAAATTAATAGGTACTTACATTAAAATTATATTTGCTTTTAGTCAGATTTTCAAATTTACACGCCTTTTTGTGTAAAAAAAACTCTACACCGAAAATACACAAACCATAGCAGCCGCCGCACTGGCAGACATGGCAACATGCGATTTGCGATTTGCGATTTGCGACGTGCGACGCTGCGACGTCGCAAAGTTTGTGTGATCGCCTTTATGGACTTCTGCGGGTTAATTTTGAATTATTCTGGTGCTAGTTGTCGCTTAAATGACGAATTAGCACAAGATAATATAATAATCTCTTTTTATGAGTTTTTTTGTATATACATATTATCAAGATCCATTATTCAAATCATATTTATAAATTTGTATGATATCAAAAATGAATCATAATTCAAAATTATTTATTGGTCTCTTTATTCAGTTTATTTTTGTTGAAGATTATGTTTACTTGATTTTTTTGTAGTTTCAAATCCACGTAACTGATGTTGACTTTAATTAATTTTAAAATGTTTTTCAGAATCATTTTATTGATTTTAGGTCCTTCTGCAAATTTGGTAGCTAATAAAGAAGCATTTCTCGTTTAAACGTGGGACAAAAAAGGAATTTGGCCCTACCCATTCGGTTTTTTTTTATGTTTGTTATTCTGATAAAAAAGGGGGGCTTATATGCCGAGTATACAAACATTCAGTGTAACTGACAAAGACAGTCGTGCAAGAAATAATGAATCGATAAATTAGCAACTAATACTTTTTTTTACGTTTATTTAAACAAAATTGAAAGTACAAAATGTCACAAGAGAAAACATTAATAAATCTACGATCCGCATTGATCCACGAGGTTAATTACAAAGAAAAACAAAAGTGAATCTGAAGACAAAAAAGAAGACGCAAGTGATCGAGCTCATTCTTAGCCTCCCACTATAAATAGCCATTCCCTCTTTTCTCAATAAAGAGCCATTTCCTGTTTTCAGGTATTCATGATCGAACAAAAATTTCACAATAATAAATCCGATCCAAATGATCGACAAAAAGGCATTCAAAAGAATAGCTCGGCTCAACGAAACCTAAATTAAAATAAAAATACGAGCGAGATACTTAACAGTATTGCTACTTTACATTTGGAATTTTCGATGACGAAATCAGGGGAGGGCGGGCCTATACACCGGAGGGGGGAGGCTTTTACGCCGGACATTACCATCAGCCCTTAACCTGTAGAATTTACAAATTAGAATTTCAAATCTGCTCCCGAAAACGGCCGGTTTCTAAGTGTGCGCAAAACAGCCCGTTTCCGTCACAGTTTGAATTTCCTTGAGTACGATTCCGTCACAGTTAGTATTTCTGTATATATGTTGACGAATGAACAGTCGAAAGAAAAACCGAAGTAGTGTACATAAATATACGTTAAGAATTATAGTAGTATTAGTACATATAAGTATACTAATTCAATATATTGAAGTATACTTCCCATGAAGTATGCTTCGATGGAATTTCCTTTGTAAGATTTAACGGCTTCGAAACCAATGAGAGGTCAAGTGTCAAATTTCGCCCTCTCTACGAGATGTGTCGGAGGTGGACAAATGCGTTTCCTCTCAGTAGTAGCATTTTGTTGCTAGAAATGAAACAATATTTTTGTAAAGTTTGTAATTAATAATATTTAAAAATTTAAACTATCAATGATTATCCATCGAATTTGAGAAAGCACAGTTCTGTGCAAGTAAGGGAACCTTTTCAGTCCCACTCAAGTAGGATTTTTCACCACTCGACCTTCGGTTTTACTGTAAAAACTACGGTCTCTTGCTGAAACACCCTACTCTCGTGGAACCGACATATCATATTCAAAACGTAGGATGAATAAAGTATGCTTATACATAAATATAGAAATAAATGTAATTTTAACTATATGAAGAACATACCGACCGCTACGTTAGATCATTGTTGAATAAAGAACATACCAAAGTCTAAGATCAACTCAAAATGAAACTAGTACAATTTTCTAAGACTAGTCTGTCAATATTCTTATCAATATTCAAAATATGTTTAGGAAGAGTGTTAAGGTAAAGGACCCAATTGTGGACCCCAAAAATCAAAATTTTCGGGGTTTTTGAATTTTTTAGAAAAAACCAAGCAAGTGAGATTAATATTTTTTGTGCATACTGAATTTTTGTGGTTGTAAGAATCTAAATCAATTTTTTTTATTTAAAAATTTTATTTATTTAGAGAGTAATTAATGTTTAAACTAGAGACCTTTTGGACCGTATTTTTGGAACCGTGTGTAAAAGTACCCCAATTAATGGACCTTTTTACATGCGAAATCTCGTTCGCGTTTTTCTTACCCCAATTAATGGACCCTGTGAATTTTTCTGTGCAATCCCTCAGAATAATAATCCCTTTGTATATTTAACGATGAGTTAATATAAAATATCTTCGAATTATAAATAATATGATTGGACAAAAGCGTAAAATTCGAAATTTTAATTTTGAAGCTTGAAAATGTGAATATTGCTATCAAAATATAACATATTAGTTGCAAATATACGAAAAGATTATAAAGGTTATTACAAAAAAGCTATGTAAATCTCACAAAATAATGAAAAAATAAATATTTTAACAAAAAGTTTTTTTTATAGATTCTCAACTAAACGTAAGATTATCGAACAAATGAATTATTCTTATTTACTTCAGATTTTGCAAGTTAATATAAAATATTACTTTATCGTTATAAAACTTTGAAAAATTGCTGTTAGTAAAATTTTTTTTTTCAAAAATTTTATTTTAAAAATAATTAATTTTCAACATCCAAGCACGCTTGCGCGTTAATAAGTGCTGATTTTTGTGAATTAGTAAAAGTATTCACGTGTGGTATCAGTTTATAACTAATGAAAAATCAGTTTTTTATGGAAATTTGAAATAATTTATTTACAAACTTATAAAAATTTAAAATAGTTAAAAAGCACAAACATCAAGTACAGTAATTATTGTATCATTTCAACGGCACTAAATTTTAACTTATACCTAACTGCATCGTATTAGTACTTATAGACTTACTTCTTTTTTTCTTCATTTATTTCTGATTTTAATTTTTTTATTTGCTTTTTAAAATCTTTTATAGCTAATTCTAGCTCGAACTTTTTATCTTGAAGATCCTTTTTTTTTAATAGATATTCTCTTTCTTTTTCCGGTTCCTTCTTTTGTTTTTCAGCATTTTCCTTTAACAAACCAGTTATTTGGTTCTTTTCATTCCGTAAATCTTTTTTTTTTTACTCAAATCTTGTTAAAGAAATTTTTTTTCATTCAATTCTTAAGTTTTCTCTTCTTTTATCAAAACTTTCTCAAAGTAGCAACTTTTATTACCAGCTGCTGGTGTCTTAGGTGTTTTTTTATTTGCTAATTTTTGTCTTTTTTTAGGGGGCAAATATTCAACTGGGAAACATTTAGCAAAAACTCTCTTTTGACAATCACCTAAAATGCAACATTAAAATCAACATTAAAATTTTGTTTTTATATTAATAAAAAAATTCTGAACCGATAGCAGTACTCACTCGTATTAGCTACAGAAGCATCGTTTTCATTGCTTGTATTTAAATTACTGACCAAATTCAATTTATATCTAGCATTATTTTCCTGAGATTCATTTTCCTTAAATTGATCAATAGATGATTCTGTTAACAAATATTTTCAAGATAACAAATGAAATTTATACAATATGATTAAACTTATTAAAAAAATTATACCTTGACTATTCGAATCAACTTAAGCCAGCGAAGAAAACTTTTGCTCAAGTTGAGCACTGGTAGAATTTGCATCATCATTGTTTTTCTGAGATTCAGGTTTCTCAAATTGATCAATACACGATTCTGTTAACAAATATTTTCAAGATAACAAATAAAATTTATACAATATGATTAAACTTATTAAAAAAATCTTACCTTGACTATTCGAATCAACTTTAGCCAGAGAAGAAAAGTTCTGTTCTGCAACTTGTGCACTGCTAGAATTTTTTGTATCATCAAGTACAGAAGAATCATCAGTAGTAACAAGTGATTTGTCTATTAAAATGTCATCATGTAATGAATCTAAATTTTGGGATTCGTTGACTAACAACAAATTGACATTAGTTAGTGGATCCACACTATTGACCGTATTACATACAGGGACTTCCTTAAAACTAATTTGATTAGAAAGTAAGCCTTCGGTTAAAGATGAACTCTCTGCTATAATCATTGGTATATTATCTATATCTACAGTATAATCAGATTCTAAAGCTCTCATATCATTATTAGAATTACTATTAGCAGCATTATCAGCTACTAATTCTTCATTATTTACTTGAGAGATACTTTCAAAAAAGTAACATTAATAGTGTTTTTTCCTATTTTTATAAACATTAATCAAATAAAGAATATAAATTAAGAAATTATCAAAATTATAAATTTCAAGTAAATAAAACTTAATCATTAATAGTTTACCTTAAAAAAAATTGATTTATAAACTATGAAAATATAGATCATGTGTGTAAACATATTTTAAAAAGTTAAATTGCATAAAAAAAAATTTCTTTAAAGATGTAAATATTTAAAAAAATAAATAAAAAATAGCTTAGTAAGTACATGTATATAGTAAGTGTATAATTATTATTAAAAAGTGCAAAAAATAATAATAATATCAGGACATCTTATTTACCATTCGAGTTACCATTTTTCAATTGATTATAGCCCCATTGCAAGTATCCTCGGTGAAATCAGCGATGAATTCATCGGTGAATTCATCGGTGAATTCCTCGCTTTTTGCGGTGAAATCCTCGGTGAAATCCTCGCTTTTTGCGGTGAAATCCTCGGTGAATCTTAACAGTGAAATCCTCGGCAAAATCCTCGGCATTTTAACGGGATCGAAAACGAAGGGGTCAGGGCGGACACCTGGTGCAACTGGTGATACGTACGCCTTGGAGATGATTTCCCCGGGAAATTTCGACTCCGGATGGGTCAGGGCGGACACCTGGTGCAACTGGTGATACGTACGCCTTGGAGATCACTTCCCCGGGAAGTTTCGACTCCGGATGGGTCAGGGCGGACACCTCGTGCACCTGGTGATACTTACGCCTTGGAGGTGATTTCCCCAGGAAGTTTCGACTCCGGATGGGTCAGGGCAGACACCTGGTGCCACTGGTGATACTTACGCCTTGGAGATCACTTCCCCAGGAAGTTTCGACTCCGGAGGGATCAGGGCGGATACCTGGTGCACCTGGCGATACTTATGCCTTGGAGATGACTTCCCAGGAAGTTTTGACTCCGGAGGGATCAGGGCGAGCACCTGGTGCAACTGGCGATACTTACGCCTTGGAGATCACTTCCCCAGGAAGTTTTGACTCCGGAGGGATCAGGGCGAGCACCTGGTGCAACTGGCGATACTTACGCCTTGGAGATCACTTCCTCAGGAAGTTTCGACGCCAGATGGGTCAGGGCGGACACCTGGTGCCCCTGGTGATACTTACGCCTTCGAGATGACTTCCCAAGGAAGTTTCGACTCCGGATGGGTCAGGGCGGGTTCCTGGTGTCCCTGGTGATACTTACGCCTTGGAGATGATTTCCCCAGGAAGTTTCGACTCCGGATGGGTCAGGGCAGACACCTGGTGCCACTGGTGATACTTATGCCTTGGAGATGACTTCCCAGGAAGTTTCGACTCCGGAGGGATCAGGGCGAGCACCTGGTGCAACTGGCGATACTTACGCCTTGGAGATCACTTCCCTAGGAAGTTTTGACTCCGGAGGGATCAGGGCGAGCACCTGGTGCAACTGGTGATACGTACGCCTTGGAAACGATTTCTCCAGGAAGTTTCAACACCGGAGGGATCAGGGCGAGCACCTGGTGCAACTGGTGATACGTACGCCTTGGAGACGATTTCCCCAGGAAGTTTTGACTCTGGATGGGCCAGGGCGGACACCTGGAGCACCTGGTGATACTTACGCCTTGGAGATGATTTCCTCAGGAAGTTTCGACTTCGGATGGGTCAGGGTGGACACCTGTTGCAACTGGCGATACTTACGCCTTGGAGATGACTTCCCCAGGAAGTTTTGACACCGGAGGGATCAGGGCGAGCACCTAGTGCACTTGGAGATACTTACGCCTTGGAGAGGATTTACCCAGGAAGTTTCGCTCGCAGTTGACGGTGGGATAGTAGATCTTACCCCAGGTAGCACCAGGTTGATCACTAGAAAACCGGGACGTTTTCCCCTGAAAGTTTTTCTCGTTGTTAAAGGTAGGATATTAGATTTCACCCCAGGTAGTACCAGGTCGACCACCAGGTAACCGGGACGTTTTCCTCAGGAAGTTTTACTCGTAGTTGAAGGTGGGATAGTAGATTTCACCCCAGGTGGCACCAGGTGGACTACCGGGTAGCGGGGCCGTTTTCCCCAGGTAGTTTTACTAGTAGTTGAAGGCGGGATAGTAGATTTCACCTCAGGTAGCACCAGGTTGACTACCAGGTAACCAGATCAATTTCCTCAGGAAGTTTTACTCGTAGTTGAAGCTAGGATAATAGATTTCACCCCAGGTAGCACCAGGTCGAGTTCCGGGTAACAGGGACGTTTACCCTAGGAAGTTTTCACTTGTAAATGAAGGTGGAATAGTAGATTTCACTCCAGGTAGCACCAGGTCGACTACCAGATCACCAGGACGTTTTCCCCATGAAGTCGACTACCAGGTGACCAGATCAATTTCCGCCGGAAGTTTTACTCGTAGTTAACGGAGTTGAAACTTCCTGGGGAAATCATCTCCAAGGCGTAAGTATCACCAGTTGCACCAGGTGCTCGCCCTGATCCCTCCGGTGTCGAAACTTCCTGGGGAAGTCATCTCCAAGGCGTAAGTATCGCCAGGTGCACCAGGTATCCGCCCTGATCCCTCCGGAGTCGAAACTTCCTGGGGAAGTGATCTCCAAGGTGTCAGTATCGCCAGGTGCACCAGGTATCCGCCCTGATCCCTCCGGAGTCGAAACTTCCTGGGGAAGTGATCTCCAAGGCGTTAGTATCGCCAGGTGCACCAGGTATCCGCCCTGATCCCTCCGGAGTCGAAACTTCCTGGGGAAGTGATCTCCAAGGCGTTAGTATCACCAGTGGCACCAGGTGTCCGCCCTGACCCATCCGGAGTCGAAACTTCCTGGGGAAGTGATCTCCAAGGCGTACGTATCACCAGTTGCACCAGGTGTCCGCCCTGACCCCTTCGTTTTCGATCCCGTTTAAATGCCGAGGATTTTGCCGAGGATTTCACTGTTAAGATTCACCGAGGATTTCACCGCAAAAAGCGAGGATTTCACCGAGGATTTCACCGCAAAAAGCGAGGAATTCACCGATGAATTCACCGATGGATTCATCGCTGATTTCACCGAGGATACTTGCAATGGGGAGTACTTGAAAAGTCCAAAATTTCCAATGTCACCTCTCCATACCCCATCCAGTTCAGCTATTTGAAATTGTAAAAGCAAATCAGAGTCAATGGTTTTTTCAAAGTGTTTTAAATACTCTCCTTCATTTACAGTACTACTATCATTGCTCGTTTTAGCTTTTTTTTCCTTTTGTTTAGAATATCATAATCTACAGCCTGTGGGTTAAATGGATATAAGCCTGAGGCTCTAAACGCACTAATAACTACATTTGATTCATTTTTCATAATATCTAATGTTAATTTAAGCACTGTTGGTAAATCTTCTTTATTTAACCGTAACACATTATTGACATTTTTCGATTTGGGTAAGGTAACTTTCTATTCACACTTGAAGGGGTGAAAAAAACCTATATCTAATGGTTGAGTAATATGGGTTGAATTTGGAAGAAGCCCCACAAGTTCAATCTGGTTCTCCCGACAAAAAGAAATCAATGGTGGGGATAAATGGGAGGAATGATTGTCCAAATAAAAGATCACAGGAAGTTGTATATTTTCTTTTGAGAGCCAGGGAGTAAACACATTGCACATGTACTCATAGAAAGTTTCAGCTGTCTGCCAGCCAGACTCAGAACATCCGACTCCCCAGTCTTCAGGAATTTTATCAATAATATTTTTCGGAATAGTATCTTTATACTTGTACATTATCATGGGAGGGGCTCGTACACCAGCTGCAGAATATGTACACAACACAGTCACATTTTGCTTGTTGTCATCACTTACTTGGTAAACAGCACGAGCTCCTCTCTCAGCCAATACAGGACCTGCCTCAGGACTGAGGGGAACAGAAGTCTCATCAGAGTTGAACACTCTATCAGGACTAATATTAAGCAAATTTTTTTCTTTTAAATAAGATTCAATGTCACTAAACCATTCTTGAAGATCTTCTCTGGTGATACTGGCTCTTGTAAGACTTAGCTTTTGAGATTTTCTGAGAACTACTTTGGGGTTTCTTTTCCTAAAACCTTGATACCAATGCTTGTTTGGCCTTCCATCTGTGAACGGACTTCAGCCCGTTCTATGCGCGGATGATGAGGCTCATGATCAGCGACACGATTAAATGATCCCGGATCATCTACGTGGAGCACCTGTCAGTATAAGTCCGCTTTCTTTTTATTCTTATTTTTATTTATTTTTTGTATTTTATCTTGTACTCGTCCGATGATTGTGATTTTTACTTATTCATTTATTTTATTTTGATTTATTTTATTGTATTTTTTATTATTATTCTTTTTATGTGTGTCTAAGACGACTTAGCACTTAGCGAAAAATGCCTGTGATAACTAATGAATTATTAATGACTGAAACATGACTATGACTATGTATCCTATCAACTTTTAAGATAATAATGTTCTACATTGACGCAATCACGAGGAAAACTAACATCTATGACTGGAGTGAATCAATGACGAAGCAAAATTGTGATAAAGACTTAAACATATGACGTGATAAAGTGACATAAATTAAGTGATCTATTGAACTCAAGCTAGTGTTATATGATTTTAACTAAACATTTTGTCACACCCATGTACCCTTCTTTAGGGGGAAGTTATTTTTTGAATAAAACAATATCTTTAATTAAACCTTAACTTGGAATGTGTTAGCTGTATTGCTGAAAAAAGGTGGGGATCACTGTAGAGACAAGCAACGAGATGTTTATTGGTTGTTTATTGTCCTCAGAATATATGCGAGTAGTATAGTAACACTATGGCGAATGTAAACAAAGATGATTCACCGCTGCGAGCAGCCTCGCGCGGTGTCCGTGGCCGGTGACGCGGTCGAGGTGGCGGCTCGCGGGTGCTGCGGGAAGGGGTGCTCGAGGCAACTCGGGAAGGAAGGGGAGGGCTTCCTGGAGCGGTATCGGTTGCCGGTGACGCGGTCAAGGTGGCGGCTCGCGGGTGCTGCAGGAGGTGGTGGTCGGGGCCGCTCGAGAAGGAGGAGGAGGGCTTCCTGGCGACGGCGACGAGGATGACGCCGCCTCAGCGACGAGGAGGGTTTCCTGGCGCTGCGAGCAGCCTCGCGTGGTGGTGGTGGCCGGTGACGTGGTCGAGGCGGTGGCTCGCGGGTGTTGCGGGAGGGTGTGCTCGGGGACGCTCGGGAAGGAGGAGGAGAGCTTTCTGGCGATGGTAACGAGGCTGACTCCGCGGAAGCGAAGGTCGTTGAGGGGGCTGCGCTTGGACGTCGCGGCTGCTGCGGGGATCTGCCTGGCTTTGCTGCTGACTCTGCAGGAGCTGCTGCTGCGTCTGTATCTTGTTCTTATTGATCGTTTTTAGGATTTATCAATGAAAAATTTGCGTATATTTTAAGGAAAAATTTTAAGCTTTTAAGTAAATTTAAAGCAAGATACTATTTTGAACTGTAACATTATACTTCTATTTTATCATCATGGAAGTTTTATTCATGGCTTTAAAAAATTGCAACTCTAAAACTTTCTCAGAGTATCACATTCTGTAATTATGTTTTTTTGAACGGATTTTGCATTTATTTATTTTTTTTATTTTTCTTTTATATTAGATGTATTATTTCAGAATGGCAATGGTAGACAACAAAATCAATGATTAGTCATAGAAAACATGAGAAGTAGATTTTACCAGAGATTCGGAGTGGAAGGGCTTGAAATAAATGTAAGAATACTGCCACCTCGTGCTTAATCAGACGTTTTTCGGTGGCTAGGAGAAGCATTAAGCGATCTGCTTGCTGCCCTTATTAAAGACACAACTTCTTCTGATTTTATCAGACTGACAATAAATACAGAAAGACTCACTCACGGTCCAGTATGGCTCTCATTTCGGCCATTGCGCGATTTTAACGTAGAAGAGTTGTGGCAACTACTTTTCAGTATATCTCAGAGCTCAAACGAGTACAACATTGAAGATACTTTGAATATAACTTGCAACATGGTTAAAAATGTAACAGGTTGCGGACGCGTAAAGCTCACCGAAGAAGCTGTCAAAAAAAAGTCAATACTTACTATTAGAAACGACGATAATCTTTGCCTGCCTCGCTCTCTCGTTGCTGCATGCGCTTACAGTATCAGAGGACAAATACGCTCAGGTGTTTTAAATGCCTATTGGAACAGCGTACGTCAAATCAATGGATCTACTCAAAAAAAGCAGCTCCCGATTTAATAAAATTAGCTCGAGTTGATGTACCTGCAGAAGGTTGTAGAATGAGAGAAATCGAAAAATTTCAACAATATTTTGCAGCAAAAGGAATAGCTATAGTAATTTACTCTTTTAGAGATTTCGCACGAGATGAAAAACCTCTTTACGATGGATCAAATTTAGTTATTTACAAGTACAAAAGCATCAAGTATATTTTACGTATAATGTATTATGCCTCTTCAAATCATTTTGAACCTATACTTAATTTGGTTGGTATATCAGGAAGTATAGGTTATTGCATTCCATGCAATAAATGTTATTCAAGGTTTCTTAGCCATAGATGCACGAACAGATCTTCAAAGTGTTTACAATATCCTGTGTGCGACGAGCAACAGCCAATGACTCGATGTCAACTGTGTAATAGATATTTTTACGGTGAAGAGTGTTATCAAAATCATTTAAAAATTAATTCTTTCAAAAAATCTAGCGTGTGTTCGAGTATTAAAATTTGTCAAATATGTTTTAAAGTTTCTGATGACAAGCACGAGGGCGGAAAAAGTTTTTGTACAATTTGCTGCAAGTACATGTCTGATCACGAGTGTTTTATGAAGCCAATAAAAGAATCTGAAAAATCAAATAGGGTAATATTTTTTTTTTACGACTTTGAGACTCAACAAAACGTACATGTGCTTGGAGATGAAGACAAGAAAATTCATAAACCAAACTTGTGCGTGGTTCATCAAGTTTGCAACTTTTGCTTACAAGAGAACGATATAACGGTTGACTGCGACAAGTGCGGGGAACGTGAACATGTTTTTAAGACTGACCCTGTAAAACAATTTATGGATTTAGCTTTGAAACCACGTAAACTGTTTAAGCGAGTTGTGTGTATAGCTCATAATGCTCAAGGCTATGATGCCCACTTTATTTTTAAATTTTTGGCTGAAAAAAGTGAACGTGAAAAACCTTCGGTGATACTGAATGGTACAAAGATTATAGTGATGGAGTACATGGGCGTAAAATTTATCGACAGTCTAAACTATTTTCATATGCCTCTTAGTAACTTACCCAAAGCCTATGGATTTAAGAACTAGGTACGTTCCCGCATTTTTTTAATAAACCTGAAAATGCGAATTACGTAGGTCCTTTACCGTCGATTGAATTTTACT
The DNA here is from genome assembly GCA_038277355.1 of Encarsia formosa. Classification (NCBI taxonomy): domain Eukaryota; kingdom Metazoa; phylum Arthropoda; class Insecta; order Hymenoptera; family Aphelinidae; genus Encarsia; species Encarsia formosa. Next base: position 37,275,582 of record CM076184.1, on the reverse strand, counting down.
CCCCCGATACCATGAGTGAAAAAGAAAGAGAAAGCTTTATTACGTGGTACAATGAGCAAGCAGCTAAAAACTTTATCTTTGACTTTGATGATGAATTAACTAAATACTGCAAACAAGATGTAAAAATCTTAAGACTAGCCTGTTTGAATTTTGGAGAAACATTTATGAAATTTGGTGTGGATCCGTTTCTGGAGTGCACCACTATTGCTTCCACATGCATGAGAGTTTTCAAGAAAAATTTTTTGAAAAATAATCAAACTATAGTACCAGTTAGAGGATACAGAGGCCGTAACAAACAATCTTTGAAAGCTATTCAATGGCTGTTTTGGATGGAGAAATTATTGAAGCGCCCCGTCGAGCTTGCAGGTCGCTGTCGAGAAAGAAGATTATTGGAAGGGATTTTAGTCGATGGTTACAGTGCTCCAAAACACCTAGAGAGTCACAGAGGGTTGGTTTTTCAGTTTCAAGGGTAACTTGATTTTTTTTTTTTTTTCGAAAACACTGATGACACCTAAATTTTTTTTCTCTCATTTTTAGCTGTTATTGGCACGGCTGCCCGAGTTGTTACCGCTTTAATAGAGATGAAAAATTATCGTATGGGCAATCGATGGATGAGAAGTTTGAAAGAACTTATGCTCAAGCAGAAAGGATAAAGAGTTTGCAGTACAGGTTAATTGAAATCTGGGAGCACGATTTCGACGAATTTAAAAATACAAACGAAGATTTAAAACGGTATTTGAGTAAAAAAATAGATATAATTTATCAAAAACCCTTGAATCCTCGCGATGCTTTGTTTGGTGGGCGAACGGATAATACAGTTAAGAAGTACTTTTGTAAGCAAGACGAAAAAATAAAGTACGTTGATTTCAACAGTTTGTATCCGCTAATTTGTAAACGATCGAAGTATATCGTAGGTCACACTAAATTGTACGTAGGTGAAGAGGAGTGTAGTCTACTCGAGCGCGATAAGAGCGATTTTTCACACGTTAACGGTTTAGTAAATTGCAAAGTGTTACCTCCTAGAAATTTGTACCACCCTGTATTGCCAGTGAAAATGCAAGATAAATTGCTTTTTCCATTGTGTCGTACATGTGCCGAGCAAATGATACAATGAGAATGCAGCCATGAAAATCCAAAAGATAGATATTTAATAGGTACTTGGGTATCCAAAGAATTAAAAAAAGCGATAGAAGTAGGTTACGTAGTCATTAAAATGTTTAAAATTTGGCAGTACAATATAACGCAGTATGATCCTGTAACAAAAAAAGGAGGAATATTTGCCGAATACATAGACACTTTTTTTACTCAAAAAACGCAAGCTTCAGGTTACCATTTCATTGGTAACACAGGTCAACATATTTTTTATTTTCACAATAAATATTACTAAATCTTTTTTTTTTCTAGCTCAAGCAAAAGCTTATGCTCAAGCTCAAGCAAAAAGAGTATCAGGCGCTTGCGCTCTGTCGGAGACCAGGCGTCTCTCTCTCTGGCTGGACGGTAAAATTTAGACAATCGAGTAAATTGCGTCAGTTGTAACGATGACCTTACAGTGGGAGCACCCGTTTACGTCAATTCTGAGTGGTCCCACAGGGTGTGGAAAAACTGTGTTGGTGAAAAATTTTTTAAAATTCATTGATCGTATGTGCGACACTCGCTTTCAACGAATAATATCGCATTACGCCGAGTGGCAAAACGGCTATTGCGAACTCGGTGAAAAGATTGAATTTCGCGAGGGGCTACCTCAAAGCGGGGATTACGCAAGCGACCGTAGACCAAAACTCGTAATTGTTGACGACTTGATGCGCGAATCGAGCATAGGGGGCGCAGTTGTCGATCTATTTACAAAAGGGAGTCATCACAACAACTTGTCGGTAATATTCATTACTCAGAATATTTTTCATCAAGCCCTAGGTCAACGCGACATATCACTGAACGCGCAATACATCGTTGTTTTTAGAAATCTCCGTGATCGCGCTCAGATTACGCATCTCTCGCGTCAACTGTGTCCTGAAGATCCGCGTTTTTGCAGGAAGCATACTGGGACGCTACTTCTGAGCCCTACGGCTATCTGCTACTGGATTTGAAACAAAATAATCCGGAAAACTGCAGATTTCGGACATCTTTTTTCCCCGACGACGAGTGGCAGTACGTTTACGTGCCACGTAAAAATATAAAAGGTGGTGACAAAGCAAATCCCGTACCAGTCGCGTGACTGTGATGGCTCGTAAGCGTAGAGCGCCGTTTTCCGAAAAAGAGAAACATATTTTGCGAGCCTTGTATCACCTCAACGAGGAGCAGAGAAAAGCAGTTTTGCGCAAAGCTGACCCTTCATTGATTAAACGTATTTGCGAGTGCGCCTTGAATATCTTAGTGGGGAACGTACCACTGGGTAAAAACCACAAGATGCGTCTTCGGCACCACGCCTCTACTTTACGAACGCTATCCAAGCCCAAGGTTAGTTCTGCTCGAACAAAAAAACTAATCGTTCAGCGGGGAGGCGGATTTTTACCTGCGCTGTTGGCACCTCTTCTCGGTACCGTTTTATCAACTCTAATAGCTAAATAATGGACCACGCCCGAAAATTAGTTTTACTACCATATGACAGTCTTCAGCGAATACAACAGCTGGTAGGCAAAGATGGTCTCCTCAAAACAGTCCAGACTCCTGGCACACCAAGTGAAAGGCTCGATGCGCATATGAACGATATTTTAAACTCAGCCGAAAGAGGAAAAGACGATCGGGAAAAGTGGCTCGATTACAGTCGTGCATTGCAGAGATTTCTTCTTTTCAACGATAAGACGGAAAAAAAAATTGCCGCTGATAATTTAGCTCAAGATCGCTCGACCGATGAAAATGAAGAGAAAAAAAGAAAAACTTTTTGGGAAGACAGCTTCATCATCGCAGGAGTACTCAAGACTTTTAAAAGCGCTGCTACTAATCTTGTGCGTCATTTGAAACGGTACGGTAACGTCACATGATCCCCGAGTGGCGCTGTAACTATAAACAGGAATTCGGTGGTGGGGGCTAATATCGTTGACTTGGTTGGCGATGTCCTGAGACACAGAAAACGCGCTCCACCTACAGGTCGTAAACAGTTTGCTGCTGCTCTTCGAGAGGCGAACATACCGCGCGAGTTTATCGGAAATAATCAACTGTGGGAGCAAATTGTTTCCTGTGCTCATAATCAGTCATCCAGTGCTACTTCTTCTCCTTCCTCGGATATTTTAGCTCACAGCTACAACTCTGGAGGGGAACGACCTCATTTGATTTCCCCAGCTGATATTACCGAAGACCGAAGTAGTGCTTTCGAAAAAAGTGACAATTTTGAAAAAAGTTTGTCGAGAAGGCAAAAGAGAAACGCTAAAAAGGCATTGGAAAAAAATTCAATCGTTACCGCAACTCCGAAAAAACAAAAATTAAATAACCAGGGAGGATGGGAGTTTCTGTAGAAAACGCTACTCTCGCCGAGAGCAAAGAGGAAGAAAAAAGTGCTTTGGATGCTATCATAGACCTGATGTCTTTTGAAATGCATGTACCAGGTTATAAGTTTTGCGGTCCAGGTACAAAATTGTCCGAGCGTTTGAATCGTGGTGACGTAGGCATCAACCCTCTAGACGAAGCGTGTCGTGAACACGATATAGCATTCGCCGATAAAAAGGCCAACCGCCGTCAAGCTGATCACGTGCTTGCCGAAAAAGCGTTTTCTCGTGTGTTAGCCGGTGAGACTCCTCCCGATGAAAGAACAGTTGCAATGATGACGGCCTGCTGCATGGTCAGTAAGATTGCATTTGAAAAAATTTTCAATCGAATAAAAAAAGCTATCAAGAGGAAGGACAAGAAGAAGACAGTCAGTAAACTGCCAACCTTTGCAGAAGAAGAAGAAAAATAAAAAGATTGATAAAAAAATGTATAGACGACTGCAAACCTTGTATTATGGCCTACCTCGCGACACAGCCTACGCAGGTGCACGCAATCTTTTACACTCTACACGAAAGCAATATAATAAACCGAAGGTTTTAAGTTGGCTAGAAGGTCAAGATACCTATAACTTACATTAGCAGGTGAGAAGACGGTTTCCTCGACGCTATTACAACGCTCGTGACATGGATAATGTATGGGAAATTGATTTGATGGACATGAGGTCCCTAAAATCTTACAACAATAATTACGCTTGTCTTCTAACCGTTATAGACGTTGTAAGTAAATATTCATGGGTTGAGCCCATAAAAAACAAATCTGCAAAAAGCGTAATTCTTGCTTTCGATAATATATTTAAAAAGTCTAACCACCGATTTCCCGTTTCCATGCAATTCGACAAAGGTAAAGAGTTTGTAAATCGCGAGTTTCAACTTTACCTGAAAAACAAAAATATATTGTACCGCGTTGTCCGTAGTCCCGATGTTAGAGCAGCGATCTTAGAGAGATTTATAAGATCGATAAAAGAGCAAATTTACAGATATTTAACGCATAAAAACACGCATAGATATTTAAATGTTTTGCCTAATATTGTAGAAGCTTATAATCATACTAAATACACAGCTACAAAAATGACACCGGCGTCCATTACCCTTGATAATGCTGCTGAAGCTCGTAGAAACATCAAGCATCGTTACGAACGCCCCATCGTCAGAGTTCCTAAATATAACGTGAACGACCTGGTGCGGGTCAGTCGAGCTCGAAACGTTTTTGCGAAAGGTTACGAGAGTGGTTGGACCTTGGAGTTATTCAAGATTTCTCGGATATCCTTGACTAGTTATCCTCCTGTTTATCACCTTAAAGACTTGGCCGATGAAGAAATCGATGGATTTTTCTTCGAGGAAGAGCTAAGCCGCGTAAAAAAAGATTTAAAAAAGGTTTTTTCTGACGTTGAAAAAATTTTGAAAACTAGAACCAGTGGTCGCTCGAAAGAATATTTTGTTCGGTGGCGCAGTTATCCAGAAAAATTTTGCTCTTGGATCAAAGCAAGTCAATTGAAATCTAAAATGAAGGATCAATTTTATATTGTTCTTCCCAGTAACAGTAGCATGCATTATTACCCTGACAATACTACAACTCGCTTCGTCACGCAGCTACCTTCAGCAGATACGCTTACACGGCACCTGGGCAGTCGCTTTAACAGAGATAAGGATTCCATTGACCTTTCAGCACATTCCACTTGAGCGCAAAGAGAGATTAATTTCTGTAATATGAAACCGAAAGAAACCGACGATAGATTACTTGTTACTCGACGCAGAAAAAACACAGGCTTTGACTGCTGCTTATGAAACTAATTTAACCTCTGACACAGGTGAAGAAGATCTAGAAACTACGTCTTCAACTTCAACTGTATCACCGGGCGTTTATAAAGATATAAAAACTTTTATACACGAACTCAATAATTTGCCTTGTACAAAAAATCATCTAGAGTTTGGCATTGAACGCGGTGATTATGTATCTGTTAAACGTCTCTGCACTGAAGCAGAGTGTGCAGGTTTCAACCATAAAGTCAATCTCTCTGCGCGAATAAAAACTATTCTTGACTTGGACGTCAGCAGTGTCAATATATTTGAATCAAACGAGGCGATTGTTGGAATTCGGCCTGCTAATCTTTCAATTTGCCTACCATCGATGTTGATGGTTTACACAGACATTTGTGAGCCGTATTTTACAGGTGACGTGCAAACTCGATTGCTACGCGTTGTCTCGCTGGGTACCGATGAATACACTTACGCGGGTCTTCGAATCAAAAATTTCTCCCCACCCATGTATTTAGAACTACTATTTAATTCTTTTGAGACTATCGAAATCGATATAAGAGACGAACACGGTGAACCAATACCATTTGATTTTGGTACGTTGGCAGTGACACTACATTTCAAGCGTACGGATTAAACTATTGAAAAAAAAAAAAAAAAAAAAAACAAAAAACAAAAAGAAAAAAAATGGATATGGAGCGCTACGACGAATTTTTTATCCTTTAAAATGGCGGCGGAGCTGGAAAAGGTGTTGGTCATATTTTTATCGGATCTCCCTATCAAAGAGGTCATGGAGGCATAGGATCTTTTCTTGCAGGCATCTTTCGGCGAGTTCTACCTTTACTATCGAGTGGTGCTTGAGCCGTTGGCAAAGAAGCTTTTCGTGCTGGTATGAACGTTGTGACCAACGTGACTCAAAATACTCCGGTAAAAGAGTCACTGCGCAATCGCATACGTGAGTCTGGAATGAACTTGAAGCGTAAAACCGAAGATAAATTGGATGCAATGATGATGGAAGGATCAGGTTATAAAAGGCATCGCGGCATGAGCGCTTTGCAGTTGTTAGCAGACTCTGAGACTGTTTGCAAGCGCAAGAGAAAATCAAAAATTAAAAAAAAAGTACTTAAAAGAAGTACAAAAAAAAAAAATAATAATAAATCAAAGAAAACAAAGAAAAAAATTGTGAAAAGAAGTGCAAGAGATATTTTTGATTAATCATCAAAATGACGTTTCTACATACTCAATCGTGCGAGTGTTTAAAATCGGAGCTCTTGTTATTCGATATTCCCCCAACCTTAACAGCTATAGAAAGTACGTTCAAGATAAACCAATATCTTCGCTCACTGATGATTCACCTATAGAGTTTGTTATCACTGGTACAGGAGACGAATATCTCGATTTAACCCACACGATGTTGAGCTTGAGAGTAGCTTTAAAAGGTACAGTTCCAAAAGAATCTTTAGAAGAAGAAGCAAAAAAAGTTGGACCTGTTAACAATTTTATTCACTCCCTGTTTAACCAAGTGGATGCCTTTTTCAATCAAAAAGCTATTTCGCAACCCAATCATGCTTACGCTTATAGAGCGTACATAGAAACTTTACTCAACTACGGCCCCGCTGCCAAAAAATCTCATTTGACAAGCGTTCTTTGGTACGACGATACAGCTAAAAATATGGATGACCTAGGAACAGCAAACAGTTGCCTCGAAGCTCGTAGAAAACTTTTCAACAACAAAAAATCTGTGGATCTAATTGGCCATTTACACGGAGATGTCTTCAATCAAGAAAAATTATTAATAAATGGCGTCGAAGTGAGAGTTCGCTTGGTAAAATCGAGAGATGCTTTTAGTCTTATGGATCCTGTAGGATACTACTCTGTTCATATCGAAGAAGCGTCTTTATTAGTGCGTCGTGTAAAAATCAGTCCTAGTGTTTTGTTAGCTCATCCTAGAGCGCTTTCGATGTCAACTAGTAAGTATCCCCTTACGCGCGTAGAAACAAAATCTATTACGATGCACAGCGGTATTCACGGTGAAACCTTAGATAACGTCATTTTAGGGCAACTTCCAAAAGGAATAATTTTAGGTTTTGTTAATAATAAAGCTTTCAACGGTGATCGTTGCCTTAATCCCTTTAACTTTAAAAATTTTAACATTAATTTTCTATGTCTGTATGTTGACGGTGTGCAGGTACCGTCGAAACCTTTGCAGCTTGATTTAAAAAAAAACGGCGCGTATATAGATTGTTATCACTCTCTATTTTCGGGTACTGGTGTTCTTTTCTTAACGAAGGTAATAACATATCTCGCGAGTCTTACCCTGATGGCTACTGCCTTTTTGCTTTCGATTTAACGCCTGACTTATCTGCAAACGAGTGGACTCATTGGAAGTTAATTAAACACGGTAGCGTTAGAATAGATGTTAGATTTGACGATCCTCTGACCGAAACAGTAAATTGTATAGTTTATTCGGAATATGAAAATAATTTAGAAATTGACGCGTCGAGGCAGCTTTTTGTAGACTTTAGCGGCTGAATCACTAGATGTCGCTTTTTAAGTATATAAAGTTAGTCTCGTTAAAAAATGAGTTAGTTAACGAAATAGAGTCCTACAATGAGCTCATTGCAGATGTTCAATTTTTCAAAGATAAAAATAACAAGTTGGTTACTAAAGAAATTGCTTTGTTATCTTTAAAAAATGAATTTGTCGCGCATTGGATTGTTACCGCGGTGCATCGAGTAGATTCGCTACCTTGTGAAGTTCGTAATGAGAATAATTGGCTGACGAGGAATCAACACGGCATAGATTATTTAGAAGGGAGTGTGACTTTGAAGACGCTCAATCGTACGCTCAGCGATATTTTTAAAAGTGTCAATAAAACTTATGTTAGGGGGTAAAGAAAAATGGTTAATGTTTCATAAAATGACTACTAGAAAATTTATTAATTTAGAGTACAATACGAACTGTCCGTCATTTAATAACCTATCGTGGAGCGACAAGTACTGTATAAATCACGCTGTAAAAAATAATTATTTAAAATTTGCTTGTGCTTTAAATAACGTCTACCAGATTAAAGCATACTTGCTGTCTAAAACTCAAAGCTCGAATAACGATTTCCCTTTAAGTTCACCTGTAATATTTTACAATGAACAGCCTGCAGATTCTAAACATGTTATCGGTGATGCCCTCCCATACTATCGGTGTGTTCCCTGTGGATCGGATTCCATGGGTGTGGATGAAACCGACGGCCTTTGTATTTAACACTGGTAATCACACTCAGCCTAGTATGCATTGAGTTGCTATACATGTAGATTCACACGGTTTTGGGCATTATCTAGATAGCTACGGTATACCCCCGTTTATACCCAATCATATTAAAACTTTGCGCAAAAATTGTAAGCGTTTAAGATGGAATGTTAAACAACTTCAGAGTGAGACATCTGACGTATGTGGTCAATATTGTTTAATGTTTTTACATTATATGACTGACGGATTGGGTTTCGAAGCTTTTCTAAATAATTTTTCTGATGACTTGAAAAAAAATTATTGTTTTGCAAGATCTTTTATTAAACACAAATCACGTTATAATTATCAATTTACGGGTTACGGCAGCTGTGTCATACATTGTTTGCAAAGTAGTAGTGCGAAAATGTCTTTATTGTAAAATCACGTTGTCATGATTTTGTAAAACGCTAATGCTGAATTTGCGGGGCTTGCAATATTTATTTTAAATAATTTATACCTATAAATTGCACGGCGAAAGTCAGTCTTTCCATCAGTCACAAAGTGTACAGCCCTCGACTTAACTGATCACCTACTCTTTACCAGCCGAACAAAAGCCAATAAACAAGCTCTCGGATTTTTGAAAGTCATCTTCCTGAAAATACTTGCAAGTAGATTTATCGACCTCTATTATTTTCACACTTTATTTATCACTTTTCTTAAATTAATCAAAAAAAAAATTTGTTCCAGGCTTAAAAATATGGCTGCAGAAGAAGTAGGCATCGACTGGCTCAACAATATATCTCAAGCACCTGATTTACCCCGTAAAAATTTAAAGCAGTTATACGTAAATCACAAATACACAGTGACATCTGTAAACAAGACGACAATGAAATATGGACGGAAAGTTTTAGCTACCTTTGACAACGAATTTGCTGTTTATCTGCCCCAAAAAATTTCGGACGCCATGACAAAACATGAGTCCTTTTGGGAAAAGGTATTGGAGAAGATTGATGAAAATAAATTTTATGCCACGTATTTTGGTAATTTTCAATTTGCGTTTACTTTCGATGATTAATTGTAAAAAGTTTTGTGTATGTAAATCTTTAAAAAATTGAAAATAAATATATACTTGAATTGTTTTTTAATTATCCACCTCCTCCTCCTCACTCAAATCATATTTTCTTAAAAAAAAAAAAAAAATGTAAAATTAGTTAGTATTAAAGTAAAATCAAAGTATTTTTATAAATAAAGGATTAAAAATTATGAAAAAAGTAAAATTAATTAGTATCAAAGTATATTCAAAGTATTTTTTCAATGAATTGAAAATTATTATCATTAATTTCTAATTTTTTTGATTTCTTAAACTATTTTATTAATTTAAAAAAAAAAAAATCCCGATCCAGAATAAAATAATCTCTTGAAGAATACGTAATCTAAACGCAGTCGCAACGACCTTCACTTCTGCGGAGTCAGCACCGTCGTCGGCGTCAGGAGCCACCTCAGCGACCTTCGAACAAGATACAGACGCAGCAGCAGCTCCTGCAGAGGCAGCAGCAAAGCCGGACAGACCCCCCCGCAGCAGCCGCGACGTCCGAGCGTAGCCGCCTCAGCGACCTCCACATCCGCGCAGTCTGCCTCGTCACGGTCGCCAGGAAGCCCTCCACCTCATTCCCGAGCGGTCCCAAACACCCCCTCCCGCAGGACCCGAGAGCTGCTGCCTCGACTGCGTCACCGGCCACCGCCACCGCGCGAGGCTGCTCGCAGCGTCAGGAAGCCCTCCTCCTCCTTCCCGAGGGGCCCTCCCATAGCACCCGCGAGCCGCCGCCTCGACCGCGTCACCGGCCACCGCCACCACGCGAGGTTGCTCGCAGCGGTGAGTCATCTTTGTTTACATTCGCCATAGTGTTACTATACTACTTATGCGAGATGTAGAAATTAATTATTAAAATACAACTTCATATAATACAAAGCTTTAAATAACTACTTACATATATATACTTAACCCAATTTTTCTAAATTCAAGTTTTCCCAAAACTTATCAAGATGAAACATGCAGTTTTTCTTTCTTTAACTCAATCAATCCAGTATCGTGTCCAATATTTGTAACGAATGCCTCGTAATTTGATACACCAAACTCCAGTCAGCACTACTTCTAGTTTTCTTTAATTTTTTAGATTTTTTTTTCTATAGTATTTAATCAAAAAGATTTAGTTATTCAATTAATATAAAAAAAAAAAAAAAAAAAAAAAAAATTACTTTGAGTATAAATTTTAGTATTGAAATTGTTCATAACCCTATTGTAGAATAAATTCTTGAATCACAATGAAAAATCTTTTGTGCCAATACATTAAAAATAAAATAAAATAAACATTGACAAAATTATTTAAAAATAAATAAAATTTTAGATTCAATAGAACATTTTTAATGAGTTTTAATAAACTTGTAGCTGACGATGAACGACTTCAGTGTGCACAGAATAATTGGCCGTGGTGGATTTGGTGAAGTTTATGGGTGCCGAAAAGCAGACACGGGTAAGATGTACGCGATGAAGTGCCTTGACAAGAAACGCATTAAGATGAAACAAGGCGAGACGCTTGCACTCAATGAGAGAATTATGCTGTCACTCGTCAGTACGGGGGTGCGTATTGTTCTCTATCGTTCATTTTTTAACCTTTCTCTTTTTTCTTTATTACTACTTTATTATCTCTTGCCTGGAAGAAAAAATAGAGGTATAGATAAGAAAAAACAAGCTATTTCATTGAAGCTTCTTCCATGAGGATTATTGATGCCGCACTAGGGAGTAATTAGATTTTTCCTCACTCTATCTTAAAAATCGGACGTTCGCCGCTTGTTTTCAGTATCTTAGGAGAAAAAATTTTTACAAAACATGTTGATGAGATAGGTGACTAATATTTCCGTTGGATGAGAGTGGTTCTTTGGCCATGAACTGGCCCAAAGAAGCAATATTATTTTATCGCTAATGAACCGAAAAAAAGGGCGATGGTTTGATTTTGAGGTTGAGAGGCGAAAAAATATTCATTGAACTTTTACCGAAATCTACTATTATGGGATCATTACTTATTATTCTTTGGTTTATTAGTCTAAAGAGTCTATTACTATTACGCATAAAGAGGAATGAGCCAGTGCTTATACAGGGTGTATTAAGCGTATGGAACCGGTCAAATATCTCGAAAAATAAGCATTTTTTCTATAGCTTTTATGAAATGAATCAAAAAAAAGAAATTTTTCTAATTCAAAATTTTCGACAAGTTGGACCAGTCAAAATTGGGCGCGGGGTCTTACTTTGTGACTTATGGGTCCAAAGTAGAGTTTTTAAATAGGAACCCCCATTTTTTATTTTGAAGTCGGAAAGAGCGGAAAGTTTTACGATAAGACAGTAAATTTTGAAAATTATTTTTAGAGCCTTCTCGAGGCTTCGTAAGGGGCCCGACCGAGATTAACTCGAAAAATGAGCATTTTTTGTAAAGCTCGTGCAATATTACCCGTACTCACATTCTCGTACAAAATCCCATCACCTTGGCCGGTAAAAAAAAACTTAGGTTGCCTTATGAAAACCCCACAATGCTTGGCCAGATACAGTGATTTAAACCCTATTTGACAACCCAATAACCCTGGGTGGTTAAAAAAAAGTTAAGGCCTCTTGTGAAAACTCCATCACCCTTAGTCGGATAAAGTAATTAAGGCCTTAAATGAAATCTTTTTAATCCTAGCAAGTTAAAGAATAATTGAGTCTCCAATGAACAACTTGAATTAATTTATTCCTCATAATAACAATGTCATCGAGGTAGCCTATGCAACAAGGGAACGAGTGGTCAAGATCGTCACAGGCAGCTCCCCCTTTTTTAAATCGATGTGATTGTTTACCTATTAGAAATGTAGCCTCGAAATTTTTTGAGAATTTATCTTAGATAATTAAACCACTTCATTTTTTGGAATGATCCGTTACAAGCATACTGAGAATCAAGTACGAAATTGATTTGACTTGTAAATATATGAGCAATTTAACCGCCAAAAAATGAAACCACAATGACCTATAACCCTAAGCGTTCCAAGTAAAAATTTATTTATAAGGACGAGAATAAACTGATTTTCTTTTAGCCTAAATTACAAGAGTTATCAGCTTAAGTTGTTTAAAGTTTTGGGGTTATTAACTTTGTCCACCTAATGTTATGGGGTTTTTATTCGGCCTGAATTTTTTTTCACCACCCAGGGTCAACGGGTTATTAATTAACGGCTGAATTTTTTCTTCACCGGGGTTGTCAAGTAGGGCCTTACTTACTGTACCCGGCCAAGCATTATGGAGTTTTCATGAGGGGCCTTAGCTTTTTCTTTACCGGCCAGGGTAATGGGGTTTTGTACGAGAATACGAGTACGGGTAATATTGTACGAGACCAACAGTTTTTCATTGCACGAGCTTTACAAAAAATGCTTATTTTTCGGGTAATTAACGGTATAGCTAATTGAAATCTTCCTTAAAAATTTTTTCAAACGTACTGCCTCATCGTAAAATTTCCCACTCTTTCCGAATTTGAGATAAAAAAATGGGGGTACCCATTTAAAAAACTCGACTTTGGACGCATAAGTCCCAGAGTAAGGCCACGGGCCTAATTTTGACTGGCCCAACTTGTCGAAAAATTTGAATTGGAAAACTTACCAAGAAAAAAAAAAAATAAAATATAATTTTATAATAAACTTACTTATTATAAAACTTACACAAGCTTTACAAAAAATTCTTATTTTTCGAGTTATCCTCGGTCTAGCTTATTAGGATTTTCGAGTCCTTTACGGGAACTCAGGAAGGCCCTAAAAAAATTTTCCAAAGTATTATCTTGACGTAAATTTTTCCGCTCTTTCCTAATTTGAGATAAAAAATGAGAGTTCCCATTCGACTAAGTATAAAATACTCAAATATGGGCCTGTAAGTCCCAAAGTAAGGTATTGAACCCAATTTTTGAATTTGACAACTTGTCAAAAAGTTCTACTTAGAAAAGTTTCCTAATCCGTGTGCTATAGAAAAAATGCTTATTTTTTTTAGATATTTGACCAGTTCTATACTTTTTACTTACCCTGTATAATGAACAGTTAATATTATGAGAACTTCAGATCATGCCTAGCTGTAACTACAGACATCATCTAGCTCTCTCAAAATTCAGCCAACTGAGACATCCAAGGGCCAGGTAACGGCGAACTTTCTCAGAAATCTGTGGCCACCAAGTCCAGGCTGCGGTTACCATTTTCAAAATTCAGCCACCTGCGATAATTCGAGTCCAGGCGTCGGTGACACTTTTTAAAGCTCAGCTACCTGCGATGACCTTAGTCCAGTCTTCGACTACTCCCTGGAAGAACCAGTCACCTGAATTGTCCCAAGTTCAAGCTTTGGCTATAGCTTCCAAACTACAGTCACCTGAACCATTCCAGGTCCAGGTATCGGCTAATCTTGTCAAAAATGAGTTACCTGAGCAGCCTCGAGTGCAGGTTCTGGCTAAATTTTTTCAAACTCAGCCACCTGAACCAACACAAGTTTAGGCCCTGGTCACACTTTTCGAGATCCTGCTACCAGAGCTACCTAAAGTTCATGCACCAGCTACATTCCTCGAAACCAAGTCACCTTGATTATTTTAAGTTCAAGCTTCGGTGACCCTTTTTGAGACTCAGCGACCTACGACAATCCAAGTCCAGGCATTGGCTAAAACTACTATAAGCCAACTACTTGAAGTACCCCACGCTCAAATACTGACTGAAATTGCCAATTATCAATTTTCGAGGTGTACAAATTATTCGCCATATTTTCATCGTTGGGTCTTCGACCCTGGAGAGTACCAATGCCAAATTTTGGCAATAGCACAGTCAATTAAAGAAGGTGGAATGTTCGAAATTAATCGCCTCTTTTCTCACACCATTTAGTCATCCGAGCAACCGATGCCAGAGCTGCCCGGAGAACCAGTTTCCGCTCGTACACCAATTGTGCTGCAATCGTTAGTCTGCGATCACGCGTCACAGAGTTCCGACAATCTTCTACACGCCGTTAAGATCTACCAAAAGTTATCTACGTTTAACGTAGGTAGAAAGGCTACCTGTCAAAGTGGCAAGTCCTCTCTCCTCCATATTTTATACAGTGTACAATAGTTCAATAAATCACCTCTTAAAACTCAGCATAACGCACGTGTTGTACTTTAAATACGTAAACTCACTTCCTTTACACTCCTTTGTGATCGCGGTTAAAATAATTTTATTTATAATTTTATACAGTCTATTCCTTTCGAAACCAGCTGAATTCTTACCTACAACAAAAACACCTATCATTTAAAAAAGTATGAACCCACTGAAAGAATAAAATTAAAATCAAAAAACTTCAAGTTCCACGCAAATCATTTCTTTCGTGGTATTTATTTTTCAGATTAATTTTACTTAAATCGCTTCATAAATAAAAATATAATTAAGAATTTATACATTTTAATTGTTGAAGCGAAGCTTTTTATATGAGGTGTGAATCAGTAAAAAATGTCATGTCAAATATCGACGAGAAAACAGACACCACTATGTATACATTACTTATTGATAAATAAATAAGACTATTGTGCTCCTCAACATGAGAAAACTAGGAGCAAACTTCCCACATATTCAAAAAAACCAAATTAACTCATCTTTCTTTTATTCATTTTCCCAAAATAACCCATCCAAAATGACCCATCACCCAATTTCTGGAACTCATTTTTATTAGATCTCGGAAAAAATGGGACCAAACACTATCCTGACTTTTCGGAGAGTGTCGAAATGTCCGGTAACGGTCGAAAGGGTTATATTCGGACCAATTTGTTTGATTGACAATTTCGTAAATTGACGCCGAGCCGTCGGTAATTTACCGACCGGACGGTTGGTGGGGGCCAAGACCTCGCGCCAAGGCTAGCAGTACTTACTGTATTGCGAGACGCCGCACGGGAAAGATTATCGATTTTTGATCGCTTGAAATCAATAATTAAAAACTAGTTTACTGAGCCGGAATACGTGCGATTAATTTCTTTGTGATAGTCAGGTCCGCGGTTGCGTGAACTGAGTGTTGTCGTGCTTCAACAACTCAGCGACGAGCGGAGGCCAAAGCCTTGTCCAGGATCCTTACTTCTGAAATTGGCCATCGAGAGTGTGTTTGTGTATGTGAGGTGATCACCCGGCTGCAACAGGTTAGTTTGTGCGTTCATTGACTCGCGATCGAGTCGTTGAAAGCGTGTATGCGTGTTCGAGTGATCGCTTGATAACTGTCTCTTTCTCGGGTACGAGTCCTTGTACACCAGGTCAAGGCCGTACAGGCAAATCTTTGTTACGAGCGATAGTCAAAACCGTTTTGCTCTCGCATCGCTAAGCATAAGCCGCGTAAATTAGAGATTTCGTAATTCCCGGAAGAAAACGACACTCGAGTCGTGTTATTGTTTATATTTGCTTATCTTTTCTTGTAATAGTATTTAAAGTTTGTTATTCTAATAAATTTAATTTATCTGAAACCTTTTTTTTATTATCAGGAAAAACCTTGGTCAGATAGTAAAACTCAATAGATTTGAGAAGTAAAATATTAAATAATTTATTTGTAATTGTAACTAAGCTCCTAAACCCTCATGACCAAGGGGACCGACTACAATAATTGAATTTATTAATGAACAATTTAAAATACTTGATTAACAAATACGCAGATCTTGAAAACAATATTTTTGTCCGGTGAAAAATTTAATAATTTATTAAATCTATGCACTGAAACCCTCATAACCTAGTGAACTAAGTGCTATGATTGAATTTATCAATAAACAATTTAAATTATCAATTAACTCCATACAGAGATCCTGAACTCAATAAATCCTGGAGGAAAGAGTTTAAAAATTTAGTATCCTGAAACTCTTAAATTATCATAACCATGGAGACCAAGTGCAATAATTAAATTAATTAACGAACAATTCAATTAATTAATAAACAATTACGCGAATCCTGAAACTCAGGATCCGCGAAAGTTTAGGGTAGTAAAACATTTAATAGTTTATTTAATCGAAGCTCCTTAACCCTCGTAATCAAGGCAACTGACAGCAATAATTGAATATATTGATAAACAATTTAATTAATTAATATAAAATACTCAGATTGTAAAATTCAATAAATTTAAGAAGTAAAAATTTAAAAATTTACCTCTTCTAAGCTCTTGAACCCTCATGACCGAGGAGACTGACTTTAATAATTAATTGATTTATAAATAATTAAAATAATTAATAAACAATTATGCGAAGATCCTAAGCTCAATAAATCTGAGAGGTAAATTTAAAAATTTATCATCCCTAAACTCTTAAACTGTCGTAACTGTGGGGACTTCGAGAACAATAATTAAATTGATTTACAAACAATTTAAATTTTTAATAAACAAATACTTGAAAATCAATCTATTTTAGCAATTAACAATTTAATCATTTTTTCATATCCAAGGTGAAATATTAAATAATTTATTTATAATTATACCTGAGCTCCTAAACCCTCATAGTATAGATTTAATAAATTATTAAAATTTTCACCACACAAAAATATTGATTTTCAAGATCTGCGTCTTTGTTTATAAAGTATTTTAAATTGTTCATTAATAAATTCAATTATTGCAGTTGGCCCCCTTGGTTATAAAAGCTTAGGAGCTTAAAAATTAAAAATTGTTAAATTTTTTACCGCTCAAATTTATTGAGATCGCGTATTTGTTTATTAGCTATTTAAATTATTTACTGATTCATTTAATTATTACACTCCATCCCAACGATTATCAGGACTTAAAAGCTTGGATATAATAAATTATTAAATCTTTTACCGTTCAAATTTATTGAGTCTCAGGATCCACGCATTTGTTTATTAATTACTAGCACGCCCCGTCTCGGCTTCGCCCGAGCTACGATGCACACGTTTTTATATGTTACAGATCATTTAAAGTATAAATTTTTGATAATTTAGATTTCTTTTTGATTTAGCTTTGCTGTTTGGCTTAAATAATTCTGAAGTTTGAAGTTTGACTAATTTAATTATAAAGAATAGCACGCCCCGTCTCGGCTTCGCCCGAGATTCGTGGTATTAATTTTTCATTCACTTAAATTTGATGCGCAAATTTTTTCAGTTTTTCTTTCAGTTTATAAAACTTCAGTGTAAACTGTTGACAGCAGATTAATTAAGGCACGGGGAGGTAAGGGTGAAACACAAATAAAGCTACTATAGTCTCGGTAAACTCATGTTTATTATTAAAACCTCTTCTCTGGGATAGCGATCCCTACACACGCGTTAGCCTTGGTGGCCATACTCGAACTGCCCTATGCGGGCTGGGGACTTACCGAGCGCCTGCCGCGCAGGCGCTCTGAGTCTCCTGCTGCTGCTGCAGCATAAGAGCTGTTGACGGTGTTGGATAATAAATCCACTGCCAACACTCCCTCCATTTATTATTCAACAATAATAAATCCGTCAACCTCAATTATATTACCTCAAATCAAAATAAAACAATCTCAATTATTATAAACAAAAATTCTCAATGGAAAATCAAAATAGCTGTAAATTATACAATGCAATGTTTAAGCTAGAAATTGAAATTGTAAATGAAATAAACATCACAAATCACATTAGTCCATAAAATCACAAAACAGAGTTTTTCTTTCTCATTTCACTCATATTCTTTCTCGCTGATCTTCCATCTGTAATGTGGGTGTAAATGTCTCGCCTCAACTAACTGCTTAGGTGAACCTGTAACATAATAAATCAAAATGTCCTCATGAACTCATTGTATACATCTCATGTACATCCTCATTCATACACACTCAATTCGAAAATCTTAATTTAAGTCTTTCGAAATCGCCTCGGTGAAGTAGCTTGATAAGGTTATCGGCCATGTCGAACTTTTAATTCATTCCACTAAAATCAATTAACCCTCAGCAACGCATTGCTTTACAAAGTTCTCATGAGCCTCAAACAGAAGTTTTTCAGTTGCCCTTCAACTTCCAATACTTCGGATTTTTCCTTAATACCTCAATACTCTTATCATGATGTTTAACATCACTCTATTTGCGAGCTGTCAACCGTGCACAGATTATCACTGTTGATCTTTACCGGGTAGAATGTCCAAATCATTGTGTCTCGAAGTACCTTGTCCAAACTGATGATTCAGCTGCATGAACCTTTCGATGCAGCGTTATACTCGGCGTTTCTCAAAGACCTTGTTACCAGGGTTTGCTTCTCTCTGCGATGATGTCTCCAAAAGTACTCAATCAGATAATCCTCGGTTGATCTCGATACCTCGCAGATTAATAAAGGAAAATCCTTTCTACGTCATTCCAGCCATACTCCGTAAGGTTCAATTGCTATCTTGCAAGCACATTGACCTCATCGGCGTTGTCAGGCCTTACAGCATCAGTAGCTTCAGGCTGGATCAGCTTATTGCTCCTCTGAATGGAATTGTTTTAACTGGAGAGTTACTAGACTCGTCAAATTGTATTAATTCAAGAGACCTCAACTAATGATTACTCAATTTCCTCCTTATTGTCGGTGTGTCATGAGAAATACAAACACTCAGATTGAACTTCTCAAGGTTCTTGCCTATTCAGTTTGTTAGGGTTGTACTCATTAACCTCTTTTCACAAACTCGAGTGATTTTAGTTTTTCAGAAATACACCTGGCTCTCCAGAGTCCTTCATTCTAAACATAGCACTCAAACTCACCTCAACCTCATTTTTGCTCAATGTTGCTCTTAATGAGCATTTCATCGACATAAAGTACGATGAAAGCATGTATAGTTTGATAAACCCAAGTAAACAGACAAGATTTATTAATGTCGTGACTGAAACCAAGTCTTCAATATCTCGGCGTTAATTTTCTCATTCTACCTCCTAGGATTTGTTTTTAACTCATAAAGAGATTTACTCAGTCCACACACCATGTTAGCTCTCAGGACGTCTTCACATAAGCATCCATCAGGAAGCCTCGTCCTCGAGCTCATCATTCAGAAGGCTATCTTGACATCCATCTGACAAGCGTCTAATTCAGTTTGTTATATTCAAACAGCGCATCCCGGACCAAGAAAAGTATTGAGACAGGAGCGTATGTCTCACTCAACTCGTACTCTCTCAGAAACTCGCTCTCAATCTCAGATCTGTCAACCAAATCTCACACATTGTTTTCGCTCACCGAACTCAGTTCCTCTCTGATAGTAAAACGTTAGATCTTTGTTTGTACTGGCTAACAATACTAACTTTAACTCATCCTGTTTAAGATCCAACTCTTCCTCTAAAACCTCCAAATGCTAATATTTCATTAAATCTCACATTTCTGGAGATAATGAATTGTTGTGTGGATAGGTGCCATTAAACATAGCAATTAGTCCTGCAGCAGACAAAAACAACTTTAATTGCTCTTGGTGGAAACTCAAACTCAAACCTGTCTCGTGATGTTCTGTTATATCAACAGCTACCTCAGCTGCCTGAAGCCACATACTCATAGGTCACCAGAGTCTAACCTTAAAGCACTTTTCGTCCTGCAAAGTCTGAATAAAACTCTCGGCTATGCCGTTCTTTGCGTTAAGTGTTCACGTGTAAAGTCGCTATCTGCTCACTCATCATCAACTGTCTGAATTAACCCTCAAATTCAGTTTCTCTGTCAGGTCTTATGAAACAAGCACTCCTGGTTTCACCTACAGGGTTACTCGTAATTCTCAAAATCTCTCAAGACCAATTCCGGAATTGCTCTTATACTTTACAGAATAAGTTTTAGCAAACTTGGAATAATCATTAAAACCTCATGACTGCACAGGTGTCGCGAGGGTACAAAGCAGGTTTTGTTCAACCCATGGTGTTCGTGCAAATCAATTTTGATGCCTTTAAGCTTTCATTCTAACCTCGCCAAATAACAATCTGTCTACCTTTGTTAGCGTGCAAGTTTCACAGTCTCTGATAGTGTCCTCAATTTCAACTTCCTCAAATACTCTAGCATCTCAATTTAAATATTTTGACTTTTCACAACGAGTGACATACCTCGCTAGCCTTAAGATTATTACATCTAGTTTTCTGGCTTCGCTTGGATTATGTGCTTACTCAATTGCAAATTAACTCTTCTAGTTTACTCATGATATGAAAGTTACTCGTGTTCAAAGCAAGATGCCAAGAAACGAATTACCCAACTCTCAATCGAGGCATTTTTCAATTTTTCCACCTTGTGAAGATTTCTCTCCATTCTCCCTCCCAGTCTCAGAATTCTACGACTCGCTAATGAGCTGTGAAGCTCCCCCCTGAAATTTGCATCAAGATCCTTAACTCCATTCTGTGACTGATCGAGAAAATTACCAAGTGTGGCAAAAATTTACCTTCTTCGCATACTCGTTTCTCCATCGTAGACATCTAAAAATGTCATTAAAAAACAGGTTTCTGCCTTAGCAAAATTCTCAAAAATATCTGAAACCTCAAAACTTTCAAAAAGTTTTTCTATTGAAAATCATTTAGTGACCAGCACAGCTGATAATCACAAAATGTTTTTCAAAATGCCTTGCATATAAAATCTCAAAAAATTAACTAGTTTCCACATTCAAGTTTAAATTGCTGCCTTGTTTTTGTTCGCAAAAACTTGCCTCTGAACTTCTCAAAGTCTTACAATGTAATGTTTACATTTACAATGTGCTTGGTATCAGCACATGTAGCAGCATCGAACAAAAACTCATTTGACTGTTCGCATTTTCACTAAAATTAAGTGCCTCAATAAAACTCTGTCCTCACTCTTCCTCCTCTAGAAACATTGCTCTTGCTTATGTCGTTCTGTTTCATTACCTTGGTTTGACTGCCCTCATTTTGTTTAAACCATTAAGTCCTTCATACCCTCTATCCCGACCATTTTTAAACATTTTTACTCATAATTCCCTAAACTATGAATCTACCTTCACCTCGGTTTTCAGCTAAAGTATCCTACAGTTATCAAGTGACAAGCACGGCTGATAATCACGAGAAATTCGAGATACTTTAATTTGCCCGACCATTGTTGTGATGGGCGTTTACAGATAACCTACACTACTCATCTCTTTCATCCTCGCCACGACTATCTCTAGAAGCATGATTATTATTTTCTTCACCTCTCTCAAATAACTCAAACAGACGTCCTCTTGTGATTCATAGTTTTTGTTACAGACTCGACAGTACCACTGATTTAGTAGGTTTCAACTGCACTGGTCTCCGGTACAAACTTCTAATAGCAACGGCTCTTGAGTTTACTCAAAACTTCCTCTGGCCTTAGTGTTAACTTAATTGTAGCAGTTTGAACCTCATTCTTCGATGCTTCAATTTTAAACGAAAAAAACGCAAATCCCTCTTTGTCCTTCCCAGAAACAGTATTGTTCGCTTGAATGAACTCTCTGAAAATTCCAGTGATAAGCACAGCTTGTTATTCAACTCAGAAAACTTAACTGTCTCTGGACAGTTTTTATATTCGTTAATAATATCTTTCAGCCTGTCGATAAAATAAAGAACTCTATCTTTTGGCTTCGTCCTCAAACAAAAAATTTCCCAATCAAGTAACATGGAATCATAAATGTTGGTCGTCGTTCAGCTCTAACTTGTCTAGCAAATCAAGCTTTCAACTCTGCTTCAAACTTACTCAGACAAAATCTCAGGATTTTTACATTTGCCTCGATTTACAAGACAATTGCTCAAAATAATTGTTTTACTCTCTACTCGGTTCTCAATTAAAGTATCATACGGTTATTAAGTGACCAGCACAGCTGATAATCACGAAAAATGAGATACTTTTATTCCCCTTGTCACGGTCGTGATAGGCAGTCATAGATTATTTACATTAATCTCACTCATGCTTCAAATTTGAATTATTGTTAAGCAAGTTACGGTTAAGGTTTCGGGGTAAAAAGGCGAAAGATAGAAAAAAATCGTATTGCAAATTCGTGGCATCATCCAAAATCGTGACAAAATCAGACTTGACCCTCGATGTATACTCGAAGTTTGCCTTCAGTAGCCTCAAGTTCTGACATAACCTCCAAGTCTGTTCGTCTAACTCTATCCTAAAACTCGGAGAGCCTGGAATAGACTCACCGTTTAGACTAGGTGCCGAGGGCGATGTACTCGTCACGTTCTTGGTGCTGGAGCCGATGTACACACAAATTAATTCTCCTCGTTCATAGAAGCTGAGCTCTGTTAGCGTCGAGCTCAACGGGGTATTTATGGATAGCTCAGCAGGCATAGCTGACTTCAAAATAATTAATGACTTCTTGTTGCTGTTGTTATTGAGGACATGAAGATGGTTTGGTTTTAGCAAATTCACTCGCCTTGGATTAACCACCTCAATCGATTTTCGGTGTCGAGGTGGCTGGGTCGGACTGATCAGTGACCGTTAACCCTGCATTAGCAGCTGAGATGAGCCTTTACTCAGCCTCTATTGCCTCCAAGTATCTCAGCTCAGATTAACTTCCTCCATTTCTCTCTGTATCCTCTGAATTCTTTCCTTTTTACTCTGTAATTAAAGGTTATCTCACTTGAATGTTTAAGCCTCACTCTCGTTTTCAATGTGTGGTACCACTACCTCACTCAAACTCAATTTTAATTACAAGGAAAAATTCTTTTGCATGTGGTTGTAAAATATCATTAATATTATACATCCTTGATCCCAGGCCATCGGATCAACACCAGGTGGTGCCACACCTGATGATTTACCCTTTTGATATTTGTCCTGATTATGCTTTTGGCTAGCATGTCCTCTTTACTCAACTCAAGGACTGGCTCAACCTGCTTGAGAGTTGTCCTGTGACGCACCACATCTCAGCAGCACCAGCTCATAATGCCTCGTCTGGTGTATTGGGGTTTGTCATCTCCGTTCATCTATATAACAAACATTCAATTGCTTTATCAGGGTCTTTCAAATTAAAATTTACTCGTGCTGACACAGCTTAAGAACGAGCTCATTTTAATTTTAGACAAAAGTTTTCAAAAACCACCATGCACTGCTCACACACCTTTCGTTTTCAATGTGCGGTGTTTATAACAGCACGGCGTACGTCAAGGCCAATCGAGCGCTTACAGCACACAGTGATCCTCTACGACTGATGTCTAGGTAAAGCAAATAAATGCTTTATGAGAAAAGAGTTTGATCGTTAGTTTTGCAAAATTTTAAAAATTGGCACTCTCGCCATCTCCTCCCTTCTTTAGCAAAAACAACTCGTAAACTCAAACCTCACGATCAACTTCAATCCTCAGGCACACATGCATTAATCTTCATACCAAAGCTATATTTTTCAGATTTATCACGCTCTTCAGATTTCTTAAATTGCTCTAAAATTCCTCAAAAAAACTCATGCAATCCTCAGTATACTCACAACTCAGTAGAATTCTTAAAAAATTTCAAAAATTTGAAAAAAATTTGCAAATTTTCTCGAAAAATTCAAAGAGTGAAAAAATCCGAGACTTTGTTTCAAAAACTCAAAGGAACAGAAAACTCAAAAAATTCATAATCAAAATTTCGAAACGGATATTTCCAAGAAAACTTAAGTACTCAGAGAAATTTTGAAAAATAAGTAAAAAATCTCGAGCATAAAACTCAAAAACATGTCCTCCAAATCAAAGATTTGAAAAGAAACTTTGAAAACATCATTCTAAAAGAAATCAGTGACCAGCACAGCTGATAATCACTAAATAATCCAGATAGAATGATTCTCTCAACTCACAACTATTCCCTGAAAGTTTTCTCTCACTCAACAAATTTCTCTGAACAGAAATTCTCAATTAAACCCAGTGAATTTAAATTTGAAAAAAAACATCAAGAATTTATCAAAAATAAAAAACTCACTCAGAAAAAAATTCCCAGAAAATAACGAAGATTTCCTATAAAAAGAATTCACTAAAAATTTACTCCACAAATCTGAAAAAGAATCGGTGGTCAGCCAATCTTTAAAGAAAATCCAATTTCTCAACCAGCACAGCATGTGAAGAGAAACGAATAATCTCGAGCGTGAAAAATCTTACATCTGTAAAAAAGTCAGCGCCCCTAGCTAAAAACCATCCGCACGCGCAAAGTAAGAAAACTATCAAATAAGAGAGAGAGATAATCAAGTGACTTGTAGCATAGCTGATAATCACCTAAATGGAAAACCGAAATAAAAAGAGAAAAAAATCAACACAAATAGCATGGCTAAATTTGTGCTGAAAAAGAAAGAAACGAGCGTATATCAATTACACACCTAAAAACATTTGACTCTGCAGTGATTGTATTCAACAAATTCCCGAACGCGCTTGGGTTTATTTTGATCCAGGAATTACCTCCCCCATTCTGCGTAGCGTGCAGGCTGCAGCATGCATCTGCACTCTCACGTGCCAGCGCGTCTTCTCTCTTTCTCTCTCTCTCGGTCCCAAACTCCCTCCCCACTCGAAATCTCCTTACATGCACACTCTCTCCTTTCTCCCTCTGAATACAAAAAACTCACTTTTTATCGTAAAAAAAACTTCAATCGAGCCTCCAATCCTCCCGTCGTCCATCTTGAAGTCGATGAAAATGTCCTCGGTGATCCTATTGTCCTCGTTCCTCGTAAACAATACGACAAAGTTACGTCTTCTCGTGCCAGCTGATAACATCACTCCTTTTTTTTCTTGAATAAAAAAAATACAAATCCTCAGATTTTATCACTATTGCATAAACAAAGAACGTAAAAACGAGCTGCCATGGTGAGTGCAGCAAAAACGCGTGCGCGAGTTAACCGGCTTTTTTTTTCCTAACCTCCCGTCGCGTGCCGTAAAGTACACAAAAAAACGATGCTGGAAGCCCATAACCTGTTGACAGCAGATTAATTAAGGCACGGGAAGGTAAGGGTGAAACACAAATAAAGCTACTGTAGTCTCGGTAAACTCATGTTTATTATGAAAACCTCTTCTCTGGGATAGCGATCCCGACACACGCGTTAGCCTTGGTGGCCATACTCGAACTGCCCTATGCGGGCTGGGGACTTACCGAGCGCCTGCCGTGCAGGCGCTCTGAGTCTCCTGCTGCTGCTGCAGCATAAGAGCTGTTGACTGTGTTGGATAATAAATCCACTGCCAACATAAACTATATTTTTAGTTTTTTTACCTTGTGGAATTAAAATTATTTGATTATTGGGGTCCCCAGTCCGAGTAACTCCTACGTACAACTGGCCTTGTGAGAAACACTCCTCTCGTAAATCAACTTCAACGTATGAAATCGTTTGGCCTTGTCCCTTGTTAATCGTAATGGCAAACGAAAGCTTTACTGGAAACTGGAGAAGTTTAAATTCAAAGGGCGAATCTGAAGGAATCATTGGGATACGGGGAATGAACGCAACTTCTCCAGCCCCAGGTCCATTGAGGATAATAGCTTCGATTATATTGTTCCGTAAACTTTTAACTTGCAGTCTGGTGCCATTGCAGAGATTCGGAGGTTGAAGATTTCGCAGCAACATAATTGAGGCCCCAACTTTCAACTTTAACTTATGATTAGGAAACCCTGATGGAGTAAGAGAATTTAGAAATTCTTGTGGCTATTGTACTACGTCATCAACATTTAACACCGTATTAATCGAAAGAAAATCATGGATTTCAGCTTCAAATTTTTCAAGTATAGAGTTATTTATTTCCTGTGCTGTCGCATTTCTTAGTGAAAGTATAGCTCTTTCACATAACCATTGATAAGGTTTGTCTGATAAATTAACAATATCTGGATAAATCTCTGAAATTAACTCATCAACTGTGTTCACTACTCTTCCAACTGTCTGGTCCATAGAGATGTACCCATTATCATTTTCGAAGTTTCCACTGCCAATTTTAAGTACTTGTTCAAGAAAAACTAAATCTCCTCCGCCAAGATGAGCTCTTATATTTGTTCGCAAATTGAGTTTTTCGACGAAGCTCCAAATATTTGAGGCTTTCAAGCATGCATTGACAATATCTGCTTGAGTAACTTTTGGAATTACTGGTAAAGTCTGTCAGAAATCTCAAGCAAATAAAATGTAATGCAACCCATAAGTTGATTGTTAGATCTAAGATCTCGTAATGTACGATCAAGGGCTTCAATGTGATCTCTGTGTGTCATTGTACATTCGTCCCACACAACAAATGAGACTTCTTGGAGAATTTTTCTAAGGGGGCCATTTTTACGAATCGGACAAACATAATCACTTCCACAGGAAATGTTTAGTGGCAATTTGAATTTTGAGTGTGCAGTTTTTCCGCCACAGAGAAGGGTTGCTGCAATTCCAGAAGACGCTACAACCAATGCAATCTTTCCTTTAGATCTTGTGAAGGCTAACATTAAATTGAGTAAGAAAGTTTTTCCAGTACCACCAGGAGCATCTGAAAAAAAGCTTTTTCCAAGATTGTTGAGAACAGTATTTACAATGACGTCGTATGCATGTCGTTGATCATTAACCAGCTTTGGAAGATTAATCGTGACAAAATCATTTAATTGACTTAAATCATATGAATTTCGAATAGCAAAATCAAATGGATTAAATCGGCTTTGTTCATCTCTGGTCGGTGAATTTAATCCAAATTCAGTCAAATATTTTTCTGATAGTCGAACAACTTTATCCTCTACCTCAATTAAACCACTATTGAAAATCTCTTCAGAGAAAGATAACTGTGAATTATTTTGTCTAATACGTTCTCTGTGGAGTATGTCTTCGCAAAGATCATTTCGAAATTGTTCCCATAATGATTGGGGATTAGATGGCTGACAGAAAACTAAAATTATTGCAAATAAGTCCCTCAATTTCGAAGGGCTTTCTGATAAAGCAGCATCTGTTAGAGTGTTTTTCCACTGGTCATCATTTTCTAAAAGACCAAGTGCTAGACAGGTGGCTTTAAAAGTAGGATACAGAATGCCATTAATAGTTTTCAAGTCGTTCCAAGACGTTGGGCCGCGAATGTGATGCAGCAACATTCTTAAATGAAAACATTCACTTTGATTCGGGTGAATTGTATAAACTCTACCGATCGCTAAAGATTTTTTTACTCCTGGATAACCTGGAACACTTTCACCTTGTTTCCTTCTGAAAAATTTCCTGCTTGTTTCGTTCCAAGTATAATAGGAAGATACTTCAGGGTATAAAAGTGTCCTTGCAAACTCATCAGTCAAACAGGGAGAAAAAAATGCAGTCAACGTGGTATCTCTTGGGTTTTCTAGAATCTGCTGAAGATTAATATTTTCCTCGATAAAGTAAACTCTCTGATGATTTTCAAGGTGAACAGCTAAATGTTGCACAGTTGGAGACCTTTCATGTGTATTAAAATTAAACATACGCCAAAATGCTTCAGAAGTACATATGTAACGACCATTTATATAGTTAGAAATTTCTTCATTGTCATTACTATTAACAGTGAATGTCGCTCTATAAGATCCTTTAAGGACATATTTACAGACATATTTTATTTCGTGTACTGAGTGACAGAACTCAACATTAATATGAGCATTGAAGCATCGAGAGAGCAATGGAGAATATAGTACAACCCAACGATTATCAACTTGGATTTCTGTGCCACGTATTTTTAAAGTTGCGACATGTCCACCGTCAGCTGGTGATCTTCGTCTATAAGTTGGATAACCATTATCTGCACTTTGAGTTTGACTAACAAACTGCCGAGGGTACTTTTTGCTGCATCTTCCGTTTTTCATACATGGGGACCTCAAGTTACATTCCCCGCAAGGGCCATGAATCATATTTTTTGCGACGATTTCTTAAAGCAAAGGATCTTGCTCTTTATTAGGCAATTCTGCTGATATAATTTTGTCGATGTCATCCGGCTGAATTTTTGTTTTTAACCATAAAAGTATATGGGAGTGAGGCAAACCTCGCTTCTGCCACTCAACGCTTAAAAGATGTGCATTAACTTCTTCAAAAACACACTGTTTTGTCAATAGATCAATTATTTTTTTTTGTTTTAAATGGAAAACGCGAGAAATGAAGTCATGTCTATCATATGAGCGTTGGTCTTTTAGTAGTTCATTCTTTATTTCTGTCCAGTCCGAGTTGCAAGCGAAAGTTATGAATAAATCAGGCCTGCCAAATTTTCGTACACAAGCCATAGCGTCTTGAGCTTTTTTGTGCATGTAACGTGGACCACCAGTCAATGAAGAAGGAAGAAGGACTTATTGCCCAATGTTGGCCGCGTTAACATTAGCATCGGTGTTTACGGCATCTTGAAGATGAATATATTCTTCAGCTCGCAGTTTTTTTTTATTTAATTTAATAAAAAGTAGCCTTTCTGAGATCATTTTGGCCATCATGTCCACTGCAAATTGACTGAATAACTTTTTGAAATAATGAAGATGATTCAAACAATTTTCTCTAACCATAAATCGATAGGAATAAAATTGTAAGCAAGTTACTATTTTTCTTGATTCATTGTGTTGCAGGATATTAATGCAATATCCTTCTTCACCTTTGATAAACAGTAGTGGATATTGTAATGCATCATAAGAACGATTAAGTTCACTGACTCTATGTAATTGTCCATCCCGACCGTGTAACACAATATCTCTTCCACCTATATCTTCATCAACTAATAGTACGGCTACTTCATCGATCGTGGGAGCATTGTACTGGCCTCTGTGTTCTCTTTGAGGAACTCTATCAGCATGTATAATCAGTTTTAAATTTTGCAATTCATCGACAGATCGAGTTTCAACGTTATATTTAAAATTTTGTATAAGATGATTATTTTCTTGTAAAACTGTTTGCAAAGATTTAATAAGACCCGTATTTAAAGTAGGGTTGATATTAGATCGCGCCGATACTTGATCAGACTCAGACATAAAGTATATTTGCAAAAATTTAGGAGTCTATTCAGGTTGAGGCAGTAAACTTCCAATCAAAAGATAGACTTGGCCCTGAATTTTGAAAGTTGGCATAAAATTTCCTTTTCTAATTTCATTGGCACCAAAAGATGTCATCTGAAATAGAGTGTTATAAGCCCTCGAATTGTCAAGAAAATGTTTTGACTGAGGATGTGCATCCAAAATCAAACTACGAACTAAATCAGGGGGATCTTCATATCTTTCAAGTACAACTTTACCGCCCGCACAGCAGAATCCTGGAGTCTCATCTTTCAATTTTCGGGCCCCACACTTTGTGCATACAGTTGTCATAGATCCAATTTGAATAGGGGGCAAGTTTAAATAATCGATTTCCAATCGATAGTCAAAAGCTGAATTTAAATTTAAAGCTGTTCTATTTAATCTTCTCAAATTTTGCTCTTGTAATACGCGAGAACGCGCTTCAGAAGATTCTTGGTGTCTCAAATTGTACACCCGATTTGCATTGGAAGTCCTTCTTCCAATACTTGCTCATGCAACTCTTGGCATTTCAAATTAAGTTAAGTTTTAAGTTTTTTTCAAGTTTGACTCTGCAGCCAGAGTGTAAAGTAAATTATCTTATAGTTATCACTACGTTTAAAATAGTTAAAGGCTCCGAAAAAAACCGAAGCGTAAAAAACCTTGCGAGCCAGTCCAACAATCAAAAAAGATTGTCTAACTATGCAGGCAAAAGTTTAACTAAAATTTCAATACTGAAATTAATTAGAAAAAATTAAGGCCCTGAAAAAGACCGGGGCATAGCAAACTTCTCAAGCCAGTCCAATAATTCTCAAAAGAGATTTGTCTAACTATGCAGGCGAAGTATAAAAGTGCAGGCTGAGCAGCAAGAAACGTGAGCAAAAGCTAACGATGCTTGCTCCGAGAGCTAAGTCTAAATGATGGATTGTTTTAAAAACGGACGTTTATATGCACGCTAAAGTTACTGCTCCGATAAGCTAGCTAATTTGTGACACCACAGCGCACCAAGCGCAGGTCAGAGTACCCCTTCCCTCCTCCCCTCATTGACACTACTCCTAGCGGTCGCAAGCTCTCTCTCTCTCTCTGTGATTGATTCGTAGCAAATTAATAAAGAAGTACATAAACGCGAGTTTTGTGTCGCAACGAATCAGTTAAGTCTAACTTCTCAACACGATGAAGTCACGCAAAACAAAAAGTAAGAAAATGAGTCGCAGGCATAAGCTTTTTGCGAAATTTATTGGTGCTTTTGAAGACCCTTTTACTATTCAGTCTTGGGATCACCCTTTTGAACCAGCTCAAAATAAAAAAGAAGTTTCCTCCAAATCTATGAAAAAAATTGATTTACGCGAGTACTTGAGATGGCGCAAAAAACAATCAAGTCCAACTACTTCAGATGCGAAGACAGATTCACTGAGACCCTCCCAAAAATCCCAATTATCTTCTGGCATATGTTCGGCAGAAGATGATTGGAATTTTATAGATTGTGACACTTCCGACATCGAGTTTTCTTCAAAAAAATCCTGCTAATAGTTCTTTTTCAAAACACAGAACGGCCCTTTTAAGGGCCACCAAAAATTTCATATAATTTTAAAAAATAGGAATCATTCCTTCTAGTTAGCAAAAAATTAATTATCAGAAAATCATTGATCGAAAAATTAGTGAAAGAATATTTAAATTTTATTTTATTTCTTAATCAAATCCTCCTATTGACGAAAAACTTAATTTTTTCTTAATTTTTTTCTTCTTAAAACTTCAGTTTTGCAAAGTCCAACCCTAAATAATAGAATGATTTTTTAAAATGCTCAAATTCTAAAACGTCGCAATAGCAATAATCACTTTTCTTAAGGCTAACAAATTTGTAACTTAGGGTTACAGCACACCAATCGCGCAACAGCATTCGGGTGGCCTTGAGTGCTGTGGCGCGATGTGCGCGCTGCAGCCCCATGCCGCGAATGCTTCGTGCGGGTAAAGAAAAAGTTTTTGACAGGGTAACTTTTAAACTAATTTGTTTACGTTTTAAACTTTTTATAGCTCTAAAAAGCGCTCTTCGTAAAAATTGAACAATTTACAGTAGGAATAAAGTAAATTCTTTGCCAAAAACAGCTCTGTGGCCACGACTTCAAGATAAAGCACAGTTATTTCGGAGCAAGGACCTTGAAGTCTGCTTGAAAGCCGCTGCACTGCTCCTAAAATGAGAAACGTACGCAAAAAAGTCGTTTCGGGGCACGGATCCTTGATGACAATAATACTTATATATTTTCTAAGGCAATTTTCAGAGCTCCGAAATATTTCTAACTTAGTGAAAACAAACGTAACAAAAATTTAATAAACAAAAAACGAAGCTTAAATGTCTTTTTTAAACGGCGTTAAAAACGTTTTTTAACTTTTTTTTTTTTAAGATTTCTTATTTATAAAAGTAAAGAAAAGAAACAATTTTTTAAAACTTAGTAATGGTTTAGTCTGTTATTTAAATTCTTTTTTTTAATTTTCAAGACGAATTATCTTTAAAAATAACCGTTAGATTTTTTAGTAAAAAAGAGTTTTCATAAAGTCGAAATTCACAGATATATAAACAAATTAAAAAATATCATCAATTTTTCTGAGGAAATATAAATTAATCGTTCACCTTCCTCAAGACCAGAAAACTCGCAATTTAGGGCTGCAGCGCGCCAATCGCGCAACAGCTTTCGAGTGACCTTGAAAGCTGTAGCGCGATTGGTGCGCTGCAGCCTCAGGCCGTAAGAACTTTCGCGCTCGCAGCTCGATCGTGAGTGAAATAAAGTTTTTAGTAAATAAACAATGGAACTTTTTAATCGATTTGTTTACGTTATAAATTTTTGTACACTGCCTTGTAAAAGGCATATTGTAAAAACCAAACAGTTTTTACACTGGCAATAAGTTTGCTAACTCCAGTGAACTCTGTTTTTTTTTTGGAGCATGGATCTCGACGTCTGCTTAGCAGCCGCAGCTAAAGTGAGCAACGTAGTCATTTCGAAGAATGGCCAACACGAGGAAAATTTTTATTGTTTATTTATTAACGAACGAATTAATTTTTTGTATTAAAACTTGTACTTGAACCATCTACAGACCCTACAGAATCATCCTGCAAAATTTCAGCCGAATCGGTCCAGTAGTTTTCTCGGTTAGCGCGTACAAAGAAATACGACTTTCCTTTATAAATAGTAGGGAAGGGATGTAAATTGTTTATGAAAATTCAAATATCACCCTTGATCCAGTTAGTTATGAGGGATGAAGAGCTTAGATATAATAAATTATTAAATTTTTTACCGCTCAAATTTATTGAGTTCCAGGATGCGTGTATTTGTTTATTAATTATTTAAATTATTTACTGATTAATTTATTTATTGCAGTCGGTGTCTCCTCGATTATGAGGGTTTAGGAGCTTGGGGATAATAAATTATTAAATTTTTTACCGCTCAAATTTATTGAGTTTTACGGTCTTCGTATTTGTTTATTAATTATTTAAATTGTTTATTAATAAATTCAATTATTATCCTTGGTGCTCTTGGTTATGAGGGTTGAACAGCTTGAATATAATAAATTATTAAATTTTTTACCGCTCAAATGTATTGAGTTTCAGGATCTGCATATTTGTTTATTAATTGTTTAAATTGTTTATTAATAAATTCAATTATCGCAGTTGGTCTACTTGGTTATGAGGGTTTAGAAGCTTAGCTATAATTACAAATAAATTATTTAATATTTTACTTCTCAAATCTATTGAGTTTTACTATCTGCTTATTTGTTCATTAATTATTTTAATTGTTTATTAATAAATTCAATTATTGCAGTCGGTCAACTTGGTTATAAGGGCTTAGGAGGTTCGGTTGAATAAATTATTAAATTTTTTACTTCCCTAAATTTATTAAGTTTCAGGTTTTTCGTGTTTGTTTAGTATTTTTTTTTAAATTGTTTATTAATAAATTCAATTATTGCAGTCAGTCCCCTTGGTTATAAGGGTTTAGGAGCTTCGGTTAAATAAGTCATTAAATTTTTTACTTCCCTAAATTTATTAAGTTTCAGGATTTTTGTGTTTGTTTAGTAATTTTTTTGAAATTGTTTAGTAATAACAGTTGAAAAATAACCTATAATAAATATCGCTTGAAAAATATTGAATTTTTTTTTTTCTTTCTCACTGCACCCTTATTAACTATTATTTCTTTGTAATTTTTTTTACAATTTACTTAAATACAACAATATTAAACTTTTTTCATTAATTTATTAAATTTTAAAATAATTTTTATTATTTTAAATGATATTTATTTATTTTAATAAATCGATGCAGTTTTATTAAAATTATTTTTACGTTTAATGTATTTATCTTATATAAATTATTTATATAAAAATTCATTTTTAAATACATTATTTATCATAAATTAACTTTTTCAAAACAAAATTTAAATTTGGCGCGAGAAAGTGCGTTCCATTGGCCGCCCCGCGCGCGGTGCGTTTTCATGCGAGCAAGGGGTCTTAAAAATCAGCATACCACTCCTGAAAGGACTTCACCCTTGGGATTAATTTGTGGGTAATTAGACCGCGATCGCGTGATCCCAAGCATGTCTCAATTTTGATTTTCAGGTACGGAGTTAAGTAAGGAGTGCGCAGGTCACACTCCTTTGTCTACAAGCGTTCGACGGACAACGGGGGTGTTCTCGTAACTGACGAGATTCGTTGTCGAGAAATAAATCGAGCACTGTGACACCCCATAGGGTCGAACGTGAAATGTCCGGATAGTGATGTGACAATATCTTCCTATATTATATAGTCATATCCAGGAGGATCTCTTTTTTTTGGCTCCTCCGGGAGGAGCACCTCAAGACGGTCAAAAAACCTTATATTTAAAATGTTTGAACGGGCTCCTCCCGGAGGCGCACCTCAAAACGGTCAAAAAAACCTTATATTTAGCACCTTTTTCAAGCTCCTCCCGGAGAAGCCGTAATTTTAAGGACGTTCGATCGTGGCGTCATGGTGGGGGGACCCGCCTATAGGTTAGGCACGGGAACAACTGACATGCACTGCAGCCAATTGACAAAATTATTTTATTTTCAACTCGTTGGGACTAGAAATTGAATAAACGAATATTTTTGAAATTTTTACAGAGTATTACTAAAAACTTTTTGTTTCTAACAGTGAAAATAGAAAGTCCAGAAAACTTTTTAAAAAATTAAGAAAAATCAGCAAACTTTTTTCTGATTTTTTAATTGCAAAGCAACGCTGAAATTGTTTAAAAAGCTCATAATAAATTTTCCAAAAACATAGCAATTTGTTCTTTACGGCTGAAGGCATAACATATCCAAATTTCAAGATAATTCACATCCTGATTCAAAAACTACAGCAAAATGAAAACAGCATGGTTCTCCCACAATGGCCTATGTTAAATAAAGTGACTTGTGTTCCTTTAATTTTGCTCACTTTTATACCTGCCTCTGTGACTTCCCGGGTTTCTATCCTTGTATTTTTCACTATTTCTACTTAGTCTCCTACCGATTTACTTTTTCTTGTTTTTACATCTGTTTGTACTTCCATGCTTACTCTGCTGGTACCTTTTTTCTCCTTAACTGCTAACCCTGAACCTATCATCTTGCCTTCTATTGTGTTCACTCCTGTGCCAATCTTTGTACCTACTCACTTGCCCAGTCTTGAATCTATCCATGGACCTACCTTCTTGCCTAACCTTGAGTCTACCACTGTACCTACTCCGGTACCTACCCAAGTACACACACTTGTGCCTATTCTTGTTCCTAACCTTGTTTCTACATTTATATCTACACTTGCAGTTACCCCTACACCTACTCTCGTGCCTACCCCTATTCTTATTTTTGTTTCTACCTATGTAATTTTGTAGCTTCCCCTGTAACAGCACTCGTGCCTACCATTGTTCCTACCCTTGTTATTAACCTAGTACATATAATTATATTTACTTAGACTCCTACGCATGCACCTACTCTTGCTTCCACATCATGATGCTCCTTATTCGATTTCCAACGGCAATCAATTTTGTACCTACCCTTGTGGCCACCCTTGCACTAACCTTGTGCCTATTATTGTTTCTACCACTGTACCTACTCTTGCAGCTGCACCTGTACCTACTATCATGACTACCTTTGTTACTATCTTCTTTCCTACTCATGTGCTTAGCCTCGTAACAAAATTATTGTTATTATACGTGTGCATACTCTATACTTGTGCCTCCTGCTGTAACTACCTCTGTGCATACCCTAGTTTTTATCCTTGTACCTTCCTTTTTTAACTTAGATTTCTACTAATTCACTTTTTCCTGTTCTTATATCTGTTTGTACTCCTGTGCTTACTATGATCTTAACTTTTTCATACTTAAACTTCTAACCATCAACCTACCCCGCTGCATACTTTCATGTCTGCTGCTGTGCCTATTCTTGTACCTACCCTGTACCTACCTTCGCGTCCACTCGTGTGATTATCCTCGTAACATAACTATTGTTCCTATACTTGTATTAAGTGCCCACGTGGACATTTAATTTTAGCAACCCGGGTGGGAAAACAAACCGGGGGCTCGTGGTCCCCACACGTATGTTGACGGCGGGCAAGAAGATTACGCGACTAAACAAAACGACGTGAAGTAATGCTTAACTATTTAGATTTTAAAACTAGATTTTCTGGTCTAAGACTTTACCTGGTGAGGATAGTCGACGTCCCTGGAACTCTGCTTCGGAGTATGGGATGAATGGACCAAACAACACAAGCAATTAAACTTAATGATTACTTAATTAGGTTCAATTACACTTTGTGGTTATACAATATTTTTACACGAATAGCCTTAACTGACTAATGTTACCGGTATATATTTGATTTTATATCACTACTTAATAGCTCGCTCAAGTAATGATTACTCCGGCAAAGGAATTAACCATCCGCACTTACTCTACTGTTAATTCTTAAAAGGGCAATTTTCCGGCAAAGGAAGATGCGTCCGCACTTAATTAAATAATAATTAGAATTACTGTCCACGCAGCAGCTCCAGCACCGGCCAACCGGTAGCTTAACCCGCCAACCATAATTTTTGCTTACTAAGCGAATTTTGCTTGGTTAGCAAAACTTGTCGCATTTTTAGTTATGTGCATTGGAATTGTCACACAACAACTTGTTCCTAATGTTGTACCTACCTCTATGCATTGTTTGTGCGGCATTGTTCCCAACTGCCGCACAAACTGTCGTCTAAAGTTCTTTCATGTCTCTACCACTTACCATAGAATAGTTTACCTCCCCATATCCCTACAGCCTCATCTCTAACTACCTTCAAGCAGTACCCCTAACTTAAACTACAGTCACCAACTGACAGCAACTTCGACGAGACCTAACTCACTAGGCAGGAACTCTTATCTGTATGATTTCATCTAAGACTAAAGACTTACTATGATTTTGTGATTTATTCCATCTACACGCGAAGTGGAACGATAAACTTTCGAGTCTGCAGACTTATTGTAATAACCACGCAGGTTATTATTAAATGAAACAACTACTTCAACTTTAAGAACACAAACTCAACTTTATTTACAACTCAATCATTCAACAACGTCACGACCGAACCTCTAAAATTACAGACGAACAACAACATAAACATTCGAATACATACATGACAACGACGCGACATTCAGATACGTTCCAAATTCGAACACATTCATAACATTATTCCCTCCCTTCTTTAATTGTCGTCCTCGACAAATAAAAAAAAATATCCAAGTACTCATGTTTACAATACTTCAAACTAAATATCTTTCAGAATCAACTTGCCACTGTTCATACTACTTAACTACTATTTACAATATTTCATCACTATTTACAAAAATTGATCTTAATTAACAATACTTTCCGGATGCAGTCACATCATACAGATCAAACATTTTCATGTAAAAACACTTCTGAAACTTTTAAAAGATCTTTCTTTCATCTTGGATAGAGATGGGAATAACTTTCCATGGATCCATTCTCTATCCCTGCTCCGACAAATTATACCAAGTCCTGAGCTCAAGGAAAAACCATGGCCTAAAAACCTTGAGAAGAGCAGTCAGTTGCAGAAGTCTTTCATTCTGTATTATCGACTAATTCAAAGATAGCACAATCTTTCCAAACTTCTTCCTTCTGTTCATTCATGTGACGTGCTTCCCAAACAGGTTGTAGCTCTCCTT
Organism: Encarsia formosa; assembly: GCA_038277355.1. NCBI lineage: Eukaryota > Metazoa > Arthropoda > Insecta > Hymenoptera > Aphelinidae > Encarsia > Encarsia formosa. The sequence goes on along the minus strand of CM076184.1, from coordinate 37,238,111 downwards.
GCTGCACTTCAAGAAGGTGGACGAAACAGGGCCAAAAACCAGAAACTACAAATCAGAATCAGCCAGCTCAAAAATACCTGTAAATTAACGAAATTTGTGAGATCTATACTCTCGTTTTTCGTTCTATATCTTGTCATTGTCTGATGTTTAGTCTATCTGTGTGTTCGGTGTTCCAAGTTCAACGAGATGTATACCACCGTATAATCATTATACAACAAGGCATCAACTATTGTACAACTCAATCACCGTACCAATGAACCGCCATTGTACACCATATACACCATACAACGGGTTACCTCCTATTGTACAATCCCATGTACAACGGGTAACCTCCCATTGTATAACCTTATCACTGTCGCACACGGCCAACCCAACTACAGCGTACAACAGGACGCCCGATATCATACAATAATCATAAAATGGATCACATCTCGCTGTATTACCAACTAACCAAACTCAACCATTACAACCATTATCCCATTTGAAGTTACAGGTCACTGTGTCGTCCCCATAGTTTAAATTCCCCGTATTTTCGATGTTAATGTCTGTATGTGTAGGTAGGTTAGTGTTAAAACATTCAAACGACTTATCAGGGAACTTTAGGTCCATCGACGTGACGTGGTTTTTACGGTTTGCCCTTGACCTTTAGTTTCGTCGACTCCAAATCCTTCCTCTGCGAATCATTTGAACTTTACGTAATCTGCTCCGTTGCACCATTTTCTTGATTTTGAAAATCTTCAGAGAGGAAAACCAACTTTTTTCCGACTTGACCCTCATTTTTCTTCAGTTCTATCCCGGACGAACCTCCAAATGTAATAACCACGCAGGTTATTATTAAATGAAACAACTACTTCAACTTTAAGAACACAAACTCAACTTTATTTACAACTCAATCATTCAACAACATCACAACCGAACCTCTAAACTTACAGACGAACAACAACATAAGCATTCGAATATATACATGACAACGACGCGACATTCAGATACGTTCCAAATTCGAATACATTCATAACATTATTATAAACATTTGTATTATTATATTAGTAAGATTGATCTCTATGTCAAATATACCCAAAATTAATATGGAATTATTATTCATTATTATTTATATTATTTATTTTTTACTTATTTCTTTATTTTATCTGTTATTATGTTATTATTTTATTTATTTATTATTCAACGTTTATCTTGATTTTATCTGATTGATATTATTTTATATTTATACTGATGTTACGACTCTACAAGTCTATATGTATTTTGTACGACATAATGTACAATCAATAAACTTATCAAATCAAATCAAATCAAATCAAATCCATGCAAGCCCTGGTTTCTTTCTATATAGCTTCCCCTTTTTCTACTTAGGTTTTTATTAATTCACTTTTTCTTGTTCTTATATCTGTTTGTACTTCTGTGCTTTCTCTGTTCTTAACCATTTTATACTTAAACTTTTAACCCTACCCACGTGCTTAATTTTGTGTCTACTTCTGCGTATACCCTTGTACTTCCTCCCTGGCTTACCCTTGTGTATATTCCTGTACCTACCCACATTTCTACTGCTGTGCCTTTTATCGAAACTACTATCCTCCGGCTATTATGATAATAAACTTTTATTTATTTTTATTATTTTACTAACAAGATTAGGTTAATAACATTCTTTAAATATTTTTCTACTATTCTGTAAGAATTTATCTGCATACATGTCATTCTGTTAATGAGTCGTTCTGCATATAAGATGGCCCCCCTTTGTAATAAATCCGTCCCTACCCTCGTGTCTACTCCTCTGCCTACCTTCTTGCGTAAACTTGTATCTACCCCTGTGCGTATCCGTGTACCTACATTCGTGCATACTTTAGTACGTATTATTGCGCCTACTCTTGTTCGTAACCTTGCTTATACATTTATACCTAATTTGTAGCTACCCCTATATAAATCCTCATACGAAACTTTGTAGATTCTCCCGCGCCGACCCTTGTGTTTACTATTGTTACTAAACTTATTGCTACTTATGTGCTAATTTTATAGCTATATTTATACCTTTTCTCGTGCCTACCTTTGTTTTTTTCTTTGTTTCTACTAGTCTACTTACCCTCATAACATCATTACTGCTCCTTTAGTTTTGCTTAATTTTGTACCTATCTCTATGCCTACCATAGTATCTATCTTCGTACATTATACTTTTTCTATTTAAGTTATTACCGATTCACTTTTTCTTCTTTCTACATATGTTTGTACTTCTGTGTTTACTGTGTTCCTACCTTTTTTCCTGCTTAACTTCTAACCCTGCACACCTACCATCAAAAATGGGGGACGTGGGTGAATAAAAAGTGTGGGGGCATGATAAGAAAATTATATTAACTTATATTAACTAATTTACATGATGAAAGAAATTTTTAACCATATCTTCTTTTTTGATTAACTTCTCGAACGATAGATATTTTTTGAGCTTTTTATTCTATTATTTCCTTTTTTTATCGTTTTTCCATTGCTTTATCATTTTTTTCAACTTCATGATTCTGAGGCACACTTTAAACGGAAAATAATTTTTTTTTTTATTTGGAAAATCATTTTTACTTCTGAAACGAACTTTTTGAGAGGTTTTTGGTGACATTCAAACGTTCAGTCAGGCATCCCGTTGTGTTCAGGTGTCGCTGGACACTATTCTTAAAGTTCGATTCTGAGTTTATCAAGCACTTTGGTTGTGTTCCTTTTGTAGTCGGCACCCTTATCGGTCCGCAAATAGCACACTTTTGCGGCCTAACCTAAAAGATTTCTCGTACTTTTAACAAAATTTTCGTTGTACGCTCTAGTTTTGATATTTGATTCAACGCAGTATTCCACACCTCAACTCGAGTAATAATCCATACACGTTGCGATGAATTAATTCCTGCCCGCATAAGAAGGGGTATTAATCATTTCCAAGAGATTAGAGTGAAGCACTTGCAGAGGTTTATTAGGTCGCTTTTTTAAAGTGTAGAATAGAAGTTTGTACAGTTTTGAAATCTTACAGATACCGCAGTCTTTGATTGATTCATCAAATTTTACGGTTCTTAGTTTCTCATTATCGGGAAATTTTTTTTTAAATGATCTCAAATATTTCAAAGACGCGTGGCTTCATCTTACTTGCCACATAATAGCCTCGCTTATATTTCCGTTAGTTTATAATTATTATCCTACATCGTCAACTGAAACTTCGTTTTCTATTAGATGAATTAATCACTTAAGGTAAAGATGCCAATTATGATCACAAAAATCGCTACTTTTCAGCATTTTGAATTTTATTGAAAAAACAAAGCATGTTAGAGTAAATCTTTTTTTAAATACTTAAATTTTAGGGTCTTAGGAACTTAAATAAATTTTTTTTATATGAAAATTGTATTTATTTATTGAATAATTAATGTTTAAAGACAAGACCTTTTGACCCCAGTTTATTAGACAACTTCAGCTTTGGCCCCAGTTTATGAAACACTTTTACACGTAAAATTCCGTCTGTGACTTACATACCCCAGCTGATGAAACGGCTTATCTAATTTTCATGTTGGATTTTCAATTTGTTTGTGTTTGAGAGTGATGAAACCCTCGAATTTTGACGATTCCGTTCCATCAACTGGGGCACTTAAGTCACAGACGGGATTTCACGTGTAGAAGTGTTCCATAAACTGGGGCCAAAGCTGAAGTTGTCTAATAAACTGGGGCCTTGACTTTAAACGGAGGCATAAAAGGTCTTGACTTTAAACATTAATTATTCAATAAATAAATACAATTATCATATAAAAAAAATTTATTTAAGTTCCTAAGAACCTAAAATTTAAGTATGTAAAAAAAGATTAAGTCTAATATGCTTTGTTTTTTTAATAAAATTCAAAATGTTGAACAGTAGCGATTTTTGTAATCATAATTGGCATCTTTACCTTACCTATACTAATGTCTAAGTTAAAAAAATTCAGTCTCAGTTTCATCGCATCGCTTACTTGCTCGGTCTGTTTTGACAGGAGCACTATCAGTTGTAACCTTTTTGCAGGGAGTTTCCTTGTCCTAAATTTCCTTAACTACAGGCGAATCACACGAATTTTGCGAATCAACACCACTGTCCGTCACATTAGACGAATTCAGATCACTTTTCGTGGTGACTGTTTGCGTAAAATATCTTGACTGTTATCATGTAAAAAAAATTTATTTAAGTTCTTAAGAACCTAAAATTTAAGTATGTAAAAAAAGATTTAGTCTAATATGCTTTGTTTTTTCAATAAAATTCAAAATGTTGAAAAGAAGCGATTTTTGTAATCATAATTGGCATCTTTACCTTACCTATACTAATGTCTAAACTAAAAAAATTCAGTCTCAGTTTCATCGCATCGCTTACTTGCTCGGTCTGTTTTGACAGGAGCACTATCAGTTGTAACCTTTTCGCAGGGAGTTTCCTTGTCCCAAATTTCCTTAACTACAGGCGAATCACACGAATTTTGCGAATCAACACCACTGTCCGTCACATTAGACGAATTCAGATCACTTTTCGTGGTGACTGTTTGCGTAAAATATCTTGACTGTCGTTTTACAAACTAGATAGGTAGGTGTGGCGATTCACACTTGGGCTATTCTGTACGACTTGAGCATGTTTGGTTTTTCGCTAGTATTGAAGATTAAAGTCTTCCTACAGTTTGAATCGTATATGTGATTTCTTCGGTTATTTAAAAATACGTTCAGATGTAAATCCGTGAATCTCTGAAGTGACAGTAAATTTTCCGATACATCTCTCGCGTACGTAACTTTGTCCAAGATCATCGCTTTATTTCATTCCGTTCCAGCAATGCTTATCATACCAATTCTCTCCGTTTTTAAGTTTGCCTCAGAATCTTTATCGGCGCATCTTGTAAAGATTATTTTCTTTCATCAGAGCTTGTAAAGACTAAAATGGAGTTAGTCATATGTTCGATCGCGCCCGAATAAGCTATAAATTTGATGATTTTCTCTTCGGATGATTTTCTTCTTAGCAAGTTCGCGTCGCTTGGTAGAAAATAGGTCGTATTGTTCACGCAAATAGCAAAAAGAGTCTTACTTTTGGTTCTTTCCCTCGTTCATGTTTGACTCTTCCTGCGTTTTTCTTTTATTACTGCAATTTTGTCCCCGAACACGACTACGACCACCGCGACGACTATTACGTTCTCGTTCACTTCTACCTTTCCGATGATTCGAGAACTCCAACTTTTTATTATCGTTCGGTTTGTTATCATTCAACATCAACACATTTTTTACCTTCGGATAAGGTCCGTTTTTGTTTTAAATCTGGAAACTAGCAAGTGCACTTTGAATAGTAGCTGTGGCAGCTGCTGACTGTTCTGTAATGGTTGTCGGAGGTGACCCATTTTCGTTCGGTAGGACTGCAGAGTTGACGGTAGAGTATATTGATTCAGCCTTTTCTTCTTGGTTAATCGACGGTCTGGTAATGGTTGGTTTTCTATCACTCTTCAAGATCTCCCCTTTCAGAGCTCCAGAATTTTTCTGAGCATCCGTTGGTTCCTTGGTATTACTCAGTTGTTTTGGAAGAGCTATCGGTTCGCCCAGCTCGATCTTATTTCAGTCAAGGAATTATTTCAGGTTGGTTTCGAAGCGGGGTAATCAGCTGAGTATTCTTTTTAGAAGCTCACATCTAAGCTCAGACCAGTTACTGCTGAAATTTTGAAGAAATATTTGTCATTGGTAAATCCCGGAATCGTGGCATCATTTATTCTGATTTTCTGACGTAACTATTGATACACTCATACATGTAGTATTAACGAACTGTCATTTAAAATAACATTCATGAACTCATAAATGGCAATTCCACTCAGGGCAAAATCAGAAAAAAAATATGCCATTGGGAAATAAATACTCACACGTGGAGCAAACTTTGTTCATCACCTACGTTTATGTAATATACTCCTCTTTATTCGGGTATCATTAGTTCCAGATTTTCATCGACCTGAAATAACATTGCACGTGTATCTCGCATGCCCCTAGCCACAAAACTAAAATGCAACTCAAATCTAGAGTCTCTCACCCTTACTCTCAAATAATTCAAAAAAGAACAAATAATCGTTATGGATGTGATTATTCTGTGACTTACGCCCAGTTGAATGTGTCAGGGTCATTCCCTCCTTGCGGGAAATCCAGAAGGTACAGCAATCGGCCTTCATTCTAGCCGATAAAAAGTTTTCTATCAGGATCTTTTTTTTACCTTACATAAAATTGAATGATGTTTTTTACATTGCCTGTTTTTCTAAGCTACAAGAATTTTTAATTGAAACTTAATCACTGTTTTGAGCTAAAAATTTTTGTCTGTTAAAATTAAAAAAAATAATAGTAATAAATAAATACAGTGAAACCTCTTTAATTCGAAACTCAAGTTTCCGAGCATTAACTTCATTAATTATAGAGGATTTCGAATTGTAGAGGTAAAAATATATGAAAATTTCATTCATGAGGCAAAAGGTTACTTCGAATTAAAGAGGATTTCGAATTATGGAAGTTCGAATTATAGAGATTTCACTGTAAATAAGTTTGATAAAATAAATCGTTTTTGAAAATTCAAGAAATCTAGTTTTTTAACTATATTTTTTTAAATTTTTTAATTGAAAAAAAGTGTTAATTTTAAATTAAATTTGTTCAATTAAATGAGAGTCATTGATGCATATCTTACAAAAAATCGCAAGATAAAAGAGAGAACCCATAAAGAATGTCAGTATTTTATTCGTGATGTGATTGATTAAAGAACAAAATTAAAAATTTGAATTTTAATTTTTAATTTTTGTATTACAATTCAATTGAAACATTTATAGAATGGATTCGATAAAAAATAATTATTTAATCAAGTGTTCGAAATTATCCGATTGAAATGATGAATATAATAATTATTAGTATATAAACAAAACCAATGAATTTATAACCATGAAAGTTTCAATGAACTCTGAACGTAGCGGCAAAGGTAAAGGGTATATTTAACTTATTGTAGGTTAATTTAGATGAAGCTTCGACAAAATTTGTTTCAGATAATGTTCTAATGTAATACAATTGCGCGCACTTGCACGCTGAGAGAGAGACTAGTTTATATAAAATTTACATCTTTCTGAGTTTTTTTTTAAATTACAAAACGTACAAATCGATACTTAAGTGTTTTTTGGAACGTGCTTCGCACATCCTTCTGATTCTACACTTGTCCCGGTAAACATCACAACACCATTATACTATTCAGTGATTATTACCTATTCAGTGATAGTGGAAATATAAAGGCTATTAAAAAATCAAAGCTTTGAAATTGTCGTTATTGTTGTTATCTATTCATCACAATTTTCATTTTGCATCATCTAAGGATATTGCCTACCAGTTTCGTGAGTCATCAAATTATTCCAGATTTTCAGAGAGATCTTCTACAAAATAGGGGCTGTGACCAGAAGGACACGAAATAGAACTGATTTTCTTTTTCTCTCAACAATGGAGAAAAATAAACTTATTGTTAAGAGCTAAAAACTTATAAAAAATACCATGCTAAAGCCTAAATCTTTAACTTTCAGGTCCAATGATTGCTTTTTGAAAAAAATGATGAATTTTAAGAAAAAAATCAAAGACTAGCGTGACCGGTGAGACACATACCTGTGACCGGTGGGACACTTGAGATAAACTTCATCAAAAAAAGTTTAAAATTCGATCTTACTTGATCAATCACTGTTAATATAATCCAGTTCTTCATTTAATGAGTTATTTTTAACAAAAATTCTTGATTTACACCAGTTTTTAACACTTTTAGTAAAAAGTAGTAGAGTGTAAAAATAATTTTATCAATGAATATGTTGTTGATAGAAAGTCGATGATAGAAAGTCGTCTGATGAAGGTGCTGTGCACCGAAACGATCGTAACGACAATAATTTTGTATAATTAATTGTTAATAAAAAAGTGAAGATTGACAAAACTCTATATTTTGTTTTACTATAATTATTTAATGAATATTTTATTTTTTTTCGATAAAATGTTGTGAGATCTGTACGTTATAAGTCAGAAAATTATTTATTTAAAATTTTTTCATTGAGATAAGCGGAAAAAACTCTATCATCAAATTTGCAAAATTTGAAAGATTGAATATTTCAGAGACTAACACAAATCTCCAAATTAATTTGGGCTTAAAACATGGTCTTTACATGTGTTTTCAAAATGTCATAGTTAATCTTATAAAATTTTCAAATCTTAAAAATATATCGAGATAACCCACTTTGCGCCGTGGGTTCACATTATTTATTCATTGCAAAAAACTAGGGAGCTCGGGGTTGTTGGGTCGTCGGAGCTTGGGGGATTATTCATTTATTTTTTTATTGGCGTTATTTTACTTGGAATGATACTTTAGTAAAAAGAAAGTAAACTTTTCCGAAAATTGATTAGAAAGGGATGTATTAAATGAATATAAACTTACAGGTTGACTGTCCCTTTATCGTTTGCATGACATATGCATTCCACACACCGGACAAACTATGTTTTATTTTGGATCTGATGAATGGTGGAGATCTGCACTATCACCTTAGTCAACACGGGGTATTTAACGAGCCAGAAATGAAATTCTATGCAGCTGAAGTCATACTTGGACTGGAGCACATGCATCGTCGTTATATCGTCTACAGAGATCTTAAACCCGCAAACATACTACTCGATGAACACGGACATGTTCGGATATCGGATCTTGGACTTGCTTGTGATTTTTCCAAGAAAAAACCACACGCCAGCGTGTAAGATTTTTGAAACTTCGATTAATATATCTTTTATAGGATGACTGCAGTAGAACCTTGCAAATTGTTTCCGCATCTCCTTAATATTTTGCGAGAAATGGACAATTTTCGAAATTTGACTGCAATGTAAAGATCCCAAATGATAATACTTATGCTACGCAGTGACTTTAACAAGTTTTTTTTTTTAACAAATCAAAAGAATAATACTTTAAAATCAAAAGTCATTGAATTGCGTAAGAAGGAGTGTTTTTTAATTTTACGTTTATGACAATTTAATTAATAACTTGTCAAAGTCATCTAAAATTACTGTGTTTATTTTTAATAATAGCTTGAAATATTTTTTTAAATTATGCAAGTGAGTCTCCAGTATTGAAAATAGTAGTATCTCGAATTTTTAAAATCTGCCGTTGATCTTTCCGATTTGTCTCAAAATTAAACATGTTTAAAACTTTTATAAAACTACATTCTAGTATATATAGAATGGTGAAAATTAATCTATCAGAGCCACTATCTCAAAATGAAAACCTTGTGCAAAAAAAATTTTCAGATAGAAGTTGTTTGGTCCAAAGAGGGAAGAATATGGAGAAATTGAATTTGGGTCCGGAACCGTATGTTGGCCCTCAAGACTCAAAGTCCATTTTTTCAAATAGAAACCCCCTCTTTTACACTGTTTTGTCAGAAGTGGTCTTATTCTTTTTTCTTTTATCAATTAATCTAACATTTATTTATTTTTGAATGGATTATTGCATTATCACTACAGTTTGGTTCTTGTACCGCTAGAAACTAAAATTGAATTTAAAAAATTTAATTTCGTTTCAGCTAAAAAGCTTTAAATTTGTTTGTTTTTCTGAGAATTACTCAATTGTCGATTGAAGTTTTTAATATACTTATTAAAAAACTGAATAATTTTTTTTTTCTTACAAACAAAGTAGTAATTTGCTCAATTAGGTTTATTCTGGAATGTTCGTAATTTGGAAATAGAGCACAAAAAAACTCCAAGTGTTTTTGAATATGTAATTTCTTAATATAATTTCTATATAATTTCTTTTTTTTCTTAGTAATATATAAAAGAATCCTTTTTTTTACTTCACTAATTAAATTTGAATTCAAACAAGAAATTTTAACATCGTTTTCACCAAATAATTTTAATTTTAGTAAAAATTAAGTAAATTTTTCAAAAAAAAAATATCATGAGAGAGATATATTATTGATTTAAATTTTCACAAGTGTGCACACCGTTTTTGTGATGTCATTAAAATAAAATATTGTTGCATATTTTTTAAGTCTCAACCATGCAGAAATATTCCACTGTATAATTTAAAAAAAAATTAAATTGTTTATTGTTTATAAGTGCAAAATAGGGTTTACGAAAAAAGTTGATAACGGTTAAGATTAATCGTAAAAAAATTTGAAATACATACAAACATGACTTAAATATAATAATCTTTATAACATAATTGAGTATTGCGTGAAAAAATTATTTATGACGTTTTTAACAAATTTTTTATAAACGAATGCAAGTTTGACTCTTTTCTGCCGCTTCGATTTTTGATCTTTTTTTTTCTTTAAATTGTAATTTATTAAGCTGAAACATAGCTGATAATCGGTTAGTAATCTCAATAAGTGCGTTCAAGGCGAAAAATTTTCTTCAATTCTTAGATAAACTCTTATGATTACCTAGATATTTGCTGGCTAGGAGTCTAGAATATCGCTAATCCAATCGACTAGATTAAAAAAAAAAACTATTTAAACTTAAATTTCTTCGCAACTGTTAAAATATTAATAAGATTCATTGTCTATCACAATAATGGTTTGGATTTTGAAAACCTTGAAAATAATTGTATCACCTAGAGTACTTTGGTCACCTAGGTTACCTAAGTGATCTAGTATGAATCACCTAGGTTAACTATGTGAACTAGTAGAAATGACCTCGATCATCTGTGTCCTAGTTAATTAATTTTAATCTCATAGTTTTAGTTAATTGTAAAGAATTTTTTTTTAAGTTTTTTTTTAATTTTGTTTTAGTATATTATTAAAAAAATTTTACTTAATTTTCTAAAATAAATATTTTATAATAGTAGGACGTTTATTGTGGACCGATTTCATCTCAAATTTTCTAAAATTTGCATTTAAGGTCTTAGATTTGTCTCAAAATGAAATATATCACTTCTTATGTTGTATGAAAAAAGACCTACATTATAGTTTATCCAAAAAAAATTTTTTTTTCGAGATATGTGATATTAAAGTTTTGAGGTAAAATGATCGATTTTTAGAAAAATAGAAATTTTTTTTACAAACCACCGCCATTTTTTCAAAAATTATTATTTTTTTTAGCAATTTTATGCATTTGATTGTAATTTCATGGCTCTTTAAAATTCCGTTTGAATTTTTGAAAAATTTTGAAAATTAACAAAATGGTGGACATTTTTCGAAAAACAGAAAAACTTGATTTTCTCAAAAACATCATTTTTTTTTGCACAAAAATTTTTTTGCAGATTAAAGAACTTGTAAGCAATGTTTTTCATAAGGTCTGGTTTCCGCTAAAAATTTGTGGCAGTTGCAGGAATTTTTTTGTTTTTCGCTTCTGATTGCTTTGGGATCTCGACGCCATTTTGTCATCGTGAAAGGCTCTATGTATAGTTTTAAGGGGGGGTATACCCTAAGAGGCTAAGAAAAAGGTAACTTTTGGGAATTTATATTGAAAAAACGGTTAATATTATTTAAGTCATTTATTCACCATATAATTATACAACATTTCAACTACCTTCCATAATTTTTTTAAGTAAAAATATTAATAAATAAGCCGATGCCAGTACTTTTTCGGCGACGCTTTCGCTTTTCGATTTTTTACGGTGAGGAACACCATTTTGTTCAGGATCACCTAAAATCAATTTTGAAAAAAGATTCTGTTAGAAGACAAGTTTATCTTGGTAATAACACGAGGGTTTTTTTTTTTTTCATTTTTGACGATTTGGTGGTTGTTTAAAGTGAAAAACGGTTTTTTCGGCTAAAAAATCCGCCATTTTATTGACGCCACAGCCGTAAAAATGAAAATTTTTTAAAACCCTCGTGTTAATACCTGGAAAAATATATAGCGGTCGCCGAGATATTTTCTTCACCGACTTTAAAAAGACTAGTTTTGAGAAAAACGCGTTTAAAGTTTTGAACAAGATAAAAGTAATGAAATTTTTTTTTTTTTTACCTTAAAAGGAATCATCGATTCCTGCACCATAAAGCACTTCTTCTGCTGCTTCTGCTTCGTCTTCAGCTTGTTTTTCTTTCCTTCTACGCTTAACCCTGGCATCTTTACTCTCTTTGGTAGCTTCTTTCTCAGCTTTGTCTATTCGGCTTTCATCCTCGATTGTTGCACGAAAACTGCTGTAACTTTCTGAGATCGACTCAGAATGATTTGAAATTTTGACACAACATTCTTGAGATGTTGTACTTTAAGAAGAAAAAAAATCGATTTTTTAAAGTTGCTTAGGGTATACCCCCCCCCCCTCCCCCCTTAAGTAACGTCATATTGTAGCTGAAGTCAAGAGCTTTTTAACGATTTATAATTTTATGTGAAGATATTGATTAGAACTAAAATAACAAGCATTTAAAAATTTTTTTTGATATTCCAAACGATCCAAACTAGTCACAATGCGCCTGTGCACTTTTTCGATTTGACCAGCTGTCGTTGATGTGTAAAAATCCAAAAATTTTTTTTAAATGCATGCTTTTTTAGTTCTAATCAATATCTTTACATAAAATTATATATCGTAAAAAAGCTCTTGACTTCAGCTACAATATGACGTTAATAAAAATTATATATAGAGCCTTCTACGATAACAAAATGGCGTCGATATCCCAAAGCAATCAGGAGCGAAAAACAAAAAAATTCCTGCAACTGCCACAAACTTTTAGCGGAAACCAGACTTTATGGAAAACATTGCTTACAAGTTCCTTAATCTACAAAACAAATTTTGTGCAAAAAAAATGTTTTTGTGACAATCAAGTTTTTCTATTTTTCGAAAAATGGCCGCCGTATCATTAATTTCAAAATTTTTCAAAAATTCAAACGGAGTTTTAAAGAGCCATGAATTTACTATCAAATGCACAAAATTGCTAAAAAAAATAATAATTTTTGAAAAAATGGCGGTGGTTTGAACAAAAAAAAATTTCTATTTTTCTAAAAATTGATCATTTTACCTCAAAACTTAAAGACCTTAAATGCAAATTTTAGAAAATTTGAGATGAAATCGGTCTGTGTATTCCTAGGCAACTGTTGAAAAATCCAAATTTTACGACCATGCTCTTCGAGCGTACCTGCAGGTACAAAGACGTCGTCTATGTACGACCAAAACTCTTCGCCTTGCAGCCCGTCTAGAATTAAATTCATTAATTCTTGAAATGTTACCGCCGAGTTACTTAGTCCTTGGCTTATCCTTACATATTCGTAGTGACCAAACTAAAATATGCATATTTTAATGATCCTTTTGTCGATAATTAGAACGTTTGAATGATTGTCTTGACAGATGGACAGTTTTTAAAGCTATCGTCCAAACTTCTGAATAAAATGTTATAGATAATTACCTAAGCATCTAGATTATATCTAAATTTTTCTAGGATTCTTAGTAATGAAGGATGATGAATCTTCTAAATTTTATTGCAACGCTTGAGCGATGCAAATATGACTATCGAAGCAAGTAAATATCAATTTTTACAGGCAGAAGACAAAGTCTTAGGATATGTAGTCGTTAATGGGAATATTCGTCCCAACCCGAATGTAATTAAAAGTGTTCGTAAATTTGCGGTCCTAAATAATAAAATTAAAGTTCAAAGCTTTCTTGGATTGACAAATTATTATCATAAGTTTATCAAAGACTATACAAAAATAACACATCCTTCATACGAATTACTATAGGCAAACGTGGAGAAAAGAAAAAATTCATGTGAACCAACAAGTATCAGCAAGCGCGTTTGAAAAATTGAGGAACTGCTCACATCTTACACGGTATTACCGGCGCCAGATTTTACACAGAAATCTATATTTACAACTGACAAAAGTCTTAAGAAGCAGTGACTTACGGTACGATACGTACGATAAATAATTGACCACCATAATCTTCGAAGGACGACGATGCCTTTAGGCACTTTTTGTATAATAATACATTTTTAGTGGTAACAGACCTTGGTGCATTTTCATACGACGACTAAACCAGATTTACGGTTTAGTAGACCTAAAGCAGAATTAATAGAGTTCAATTTCGATATAAAACATCAACCAGGCCTGAAAAATATGGTTGCAGATGTACTAACAAGAAAATAATTTGTCCTATGGGACCTGGATTTTCATTAAACTTTGCACACAGCTTTCATTCATCATAAAAAAAAGCCCTTCAGTGTTTTTTTTTCAGAATAGGCCCTTTTTCATCTATTTCTCATACAGTCCCTGTGTTAAAAGATTAATTCCAATAAAAAGCCGTTTTTGACCCCATTTTCAAAAAATTCCTACTGGGACCGTATTGCACTTACAAGGAGATGGTTTGTCCTTTGGGACCTGGATTTTCATGAAACTTTGCACACAGTTTTTATTCATCATAAAAACAAGCCCTTTACTGTGCTTTTTCCAGAATGGGCCTTTTTTCACCTACTTCCCATATAACCCCTGTGTTAAAAAGTAGGCTGTTTCCTATAAAAAGCCGTTTTTGGTCTCATTTTCAAAAAATTCCTCCTTGGACCGTATTGCACTTAAAAATATCTGAAACCTCGCATTTCTTTCGTTTTTCTAAGCACTTTTGAAAAAAAAATATTCAATGAATTTTTTGAGTGATCTTGTCCATGTATATTGCAACCCAAATATACTCAAAATTGACTTTAAAAACCTTAATTTTTCATAGTTAAAACCATTCAAAAAATTTTTGAATTTTAAGATTCAGCTCAGCAGAGATATCACAGTAGACAAGGGAGCAGTAGTCTACAATGGGGAAGAGTAATGACTGAATCAAATGTGTCTGTAAGTTGAGTGTGGTGCTGCATCGAAAATGGTATAATTTATACATAAGTGAGTGAGCGCGCTTGAATATGTAGTCCACGTGCTTTTTCCAGTCCAATTTGGAGTCGAGGATGACACCCAGACTACGCGCAGACGGGACAAATGGGACGCATAAACGTCTGAAGTGCAAGCAATTGAAGTCCATATCCCTGAATTTATTTACATAGGATGGGGTACCAAAAATCATAGCCTTCGTCTTGCCAGCATTCAATTCCCATCTATTCCTGATAGCCCAGTCAGCCACCCGTTGTGCACTTAGCCTCGCTAGAGATTCCTTCTAGTCCTCAAATCGACCCTCAGTGTAGATCTGGATATCATTGGTATATATCACATGATATAGATAAATGCCTGTGTCCAAAGCAATGTCAACAATGAATAGCAAGAAGAGTAGAGGACCTTACACTGAACCTTGCGGTACACTCTTATTCAGGGGACGAAAAGAGTAAGTCTCACCTGCTATCACCGTTTTCACAGCCTGCAAACGACGCAAGAGATATAAAGCAATCCAACTGAGGACATTACTTGAGAAGCGCAGTGAGCGGAGCTTTGAGAGTAGGGTCAGATGACAGACCGACTCGAAGGCCTTACTGAAATCGAACAGTAATAGTGCCGTCATTTGTGTTCTATCCATGCCCTCACGAATATCATCCGTAAGTTTAAGTAGCGCAGTCTGAGTGCTATTTCCTGTCCTAAAACTAGTCTGATAGCGATCAATCAGACCCTCAGCTGTAACAAAAGTATAGATCTGGTCAGAGACCAGCCTCTCAAGGATTTTAGATAAGAAACAGAGAAATGAGATTGGACCAAAGTTACTGGGGCTCGTTGGAGTTGGAACTTTATTGAGTGGAACAACAAGTGATCTTTTCCATTAGTCAGGGAAGGTAGATGTTGAGAGTGACTGGTTGAAAATGGTACAAATGTATGCACCAATAGTTGACAGAGAGGACTTGATAAAGCTTTGTGGAAGACGGTCGATGCCCACCGCCTGTGATGTAGAACTATTGATCGCATGCACAATATCCTCAACGGTTACAGCAGAGAATTCAAAGTCACCAACGTGATCCTTACCACCCTGACCATGGAAGGAGCGTAAAAGTTCTGGAACGTAGCATCGAACGACACCGACGCAAAATGAGCATTGAGTTCATCCGCAGTAAAGCCAGAAAGGTTGGTGTTAGACTTGGGGGCATTTCCGAGATTGCGTAGCTCCTTTCAGATCTGACGAGGGTCACTCAGGTCCTTAATACGATTCCAGTAAAAATCAAGCCTTGCCGTTTCAATCTGCTCATGGACAAAATCTCGGGCCAATCTATATAGATCAAGCTCCGACTCAAACTTCGAGCGCTTATAACGCCTGTAAAGCCGGTCTCTCTCAGTTATAAGAGATCTGATGTAGAGGGTAAACCAAGGGTGCTTATTTTTCCCACGGGTGATGGTCTTAAGTGGGGCAGCAGCTTCAAGAGCTAGGTGTGGGTTTGCCGCCAAACAGTTCAATCTCACATCTAGAGAAGCCGAACTACACGAGAAAGCTGACCAGTCACATCTAGCCAAGAAATCATCCAGAACCGTGGGGTTGACTGACTTAAAGTCTCTATACGTGAAATCGCTGGACTCAGTTTCTGGAACGAGGATATCAAGTGTAGCCGTTATCAAGTCGTATCCAGCTATAAATGGGGTGTCCGTTTTCGAGTAGTCGGCTACGGTGTCAAGGGCATCCACCAGACATAGATCGAACCAGGTATTCGAGTGGGCAGTGTGATGAGTGGCACTGTAAGGAATAGAGAATAGAGAGTTCTCCGCAATGAAGGCTCTCATGAAATCTGCATTAGCACAGCTTGACAGCATATCAGAGTTAAAATTACCTAAAATAACCTTCGTGCTGTAGCTTTGCATCCCGAAGATCACTAAGAAAATTGGAACCTAACTTGAATGGAGCTTTAGGTGGTCTGTAAACCCCACCTATCAAGATGGGACTACCCCCTTTAAAGCTTACCTCACAGAGTAAATATTCAGGATGGCCTGGCTTACCGTTCCAGTCCGTGGTCGAAGAGGAGATGTGCTTTACAGAAAGGGATTTGTGAATATAAAGGGCTACCCCTCCTCCTTGAGTGTTGCGATCACGGCAAAGCAGGATTTAGTCTGTGAGCGACACTACAGAATCTTCTATAGCGGGACCCAGCTTGCTTTCAGTGATGGCATATACATGAACGAGAGGTTGAGATAAAAGGAAGAGTTTGATCTGTTCGATATGCGCCCTTAGCGAGTTTTCATTCACGTGGCAGACGTGGAGTTAGCTCCCAACTATATGCAGTGGAGGACGATGAAGAGGAGTTGACGGAGTAGAAGGACTGAGAATTAGGATTTGTAATGCATGAGTGAGATGAGTCAAGAACATGATTAAAGTAGTAAGATGAGAATGAGTTGTAACCACGAGAGAAGTGAAGCCGGAGTTGGGTTGTTTTGCCTTCAGGTAACGGAACGTTCATAAACCACGTGGTCATTTTTTCGAAGATTGTGAAGGGCCCTCCCTCCCATGAAGATCAACGTAGTATTTGTATCAAATTTTCGCCCCCCCCCCAAAATCACGTGGTTTTTTTTACGATTTCAAATTGTATATATGAATACTATCAGTTTTTTAAAAACATTATTTTTTAAGTTATAATTTAATGATTTAATACCAGGAGCGCAACAACTCCTTTCAGCTAGGGGATGTCCTGAGATCCCTCCCCCCCCCCCCCCCCAATAAAACTGACGTCGAGAAAAAAAAAAAAAAAAAACGTGAGTTCAATAAATAGACTGGTTAATTATCCCCCAAGCTCTAAACCCCCAAAACACTGGGCGTAGAGATCAATGAATAATCTGATCAGCTATCCCCCAAGTCTTGAACCCCCAAAACCCTGGGCGTCAAGTTCAACGAAAAGACTGATCAGTTGGTAACCAGAGTTTTGGGAGGTTTAGAGCTTGGGGGATAACTGATCAGTCTTATCGTTGACCTCGGGCGCCCAGGGCACGGATGACTGGGTGAGATTTCAAAGTTCAAAAATTAATATATGCCCAAATTTTAAAGATAGAGAAATCGTTCGGGTGTCATTCTCTTTGTTTTTTCAAGTACTTTAAGCAACGCCCCCGCTTTCAAAAAAAAAGTTATTGAAAAAGTTGTTATTGCAAAAAAACCATAAAAAAGTGTATTCGAAGTGAATTTTATTTTTTATATATTCTTAAAAGTAAGTAAAAACGCCAAAAAAAAAGTGTATGGTAATTATTACTCATTATAAAAGCTTAATATTTGTCGCAAATGTTTAAACAAATTAAATATTTAATGTTAGGGTTGTTATTGCAAATTATTCTTTTTTTTGCTCAAAATTAAAAATAGAATACAGAAAACTTCAAAGTTATTGTAAGAATAAAGTAAATGGTAAAAATCTATTAAAAAACAAAATTAACAATATAAGGTAATGTTACAGTACTTAAGAACAATTGTAAGTTCAAAGCTTTATGAATAATATTAAATCCTGTTTTAAAGATATTATGATTTCTATTTTTCATAAGCACAAGGACCTCATTGTGAAATAAATTAGCGTAAAAAAAAGTTATAAGTACAAATGTATTTTTAAATAAATAAATAATCAACCCCGTAAGGGCAACAATTTAAATATAACCTTCAAACATATTCATCCATCTTTATCGCGTGGTCTAGTGACTATGTCACTGACTATAATTTTATAAGACCCGGGTTCAATTCCCGGTAATTTTTTTTTTTTTTTTTTTCTTATTTCACGATTTTTAACGTTTCATGATTAATATTTCTTGTGTTATTAGATTTTTAATAATTTGTATTTATTTGTCAATCGAGTGCTGTGATATATTTTTTTTTTTATCGTACCAGAAAACAACTGCATTGACGAAATATTTTTGATTAATAATAAAATGTTTACATCTTTTAACGATTCATGTTTTAAATGAAGTCTCTGAAGGGTTCTTAATAAAAAACAAAAAAGGTAACTTTGAAGCAGTCTCTTTTTCTTTTCTTTTTTTTTTAATTTTAGTTTTTTTTTTTTTTTTATTCTGGCAACCTCGCTTGTAGGTAAAGACCCATTACAAGGGGGGTATCAACCACATATGTGTGAGGGACCCACGCCACCTACTCTAAGTTGTTTTATACAGTTATCTCTGTTTTGCCTTTCTCATGCTTTTTATATTTTTGATTAATACTTATTTTTCTATAAATTGACAAATATTTTCAGCTGATGTCATGAAATGACTATTTAATTTGAAGTAGGATCTATTGAGAATATTTTCAGGAGGAATAAATAATTTTTTTCCATACAAACCCGTAGATTTTAAATTTATCATCTTGAGTGTTAAATTAATAGGCCATTTATAAATTGCACGTTAAAATGAATTAATTTTTAAGTAAAAAATTGATTTAAATAGTTGAAACCTTTAATTTTATTTAATTTTTTGTAAAATTTATGTAGCCCATGATTTTTTGTTTGAAATTATTTGAAATTATTAAACTAAAATTAAAAAAGAGCCGCAGTGGCTCCGAGCTAGAGCGCGCGCCTTCCAATCTTGGGGTCGTGGGTTCGAGCCCGGGTCTCGGCGATTTTTTCGAGTGTTTTTTCACGCGTTAAAATTGTCGGAATTAAGTCCACTGTAGCTTAGGTGAGGTAAGGATGCCCTACATCACTTGTTCCAACTCGGACATCCTAATGGCCGACTAAATTCTCTCCGAAAACATTGACCAGCCGCGAGTCCGAATCGGAGGAACAAAGTCGACCGATGCCTGACCGGAAAAAGTGTGTAAGGCTGACTACTTAACCGGGTTGAGCTTGAGTATCCCGATGCGCTTGCGGCTAGTAGGGTCGACTGAGTCCCCGAAAACCAAAATGCAAGCATCGCTCGAGAGATTTGCTCAATCGGGGTTTCTTAAGGGGGTTATTAGAGTAGGGACACAAAAACGAGAATTGGGCAGAAACCACGTTAAAAAGCATGAGAAAGGCAAAACAGAGATAACTGTATAAAACAACTTAGAGTAGGTGGCGTGGGTCCCTCACACATATGTGGTTGATACCCCTCTTGTAATGGGTCTTTACCTACAAGCGAGGTTGCCAGAATAAAAAAAAAATAAAATAAAAAAAAAATAAATAAAAAAAAAAAAAAAAAAAAACTAAAATTAAAAAAAAAAAGAAAAGAAAAAGAGACTGCTTCAAAGTTACCTTTTTTGTTTTTTATTAAGAACCCTTCAGAGACTTCATTTAAAACATGAATCGTTAAAAGATGTAAACATTTTATTATTAATCAAAAATATTTTGTCAACGCAGTTATTTTCTGGTATTAAAAAAAAAAAAAAAATATCACAGCACTCGATTGGCAAATAAATACAAATTATTAAAAATCCAATAACACAAGAAATATTAATCATGAAACGTTAAAAATCGTGAAATAAGAAAAAAAAAAAAAAAAAAAATTACCGGGAATTGAACCCGGGTCTTATAAAATTATAGTCAGTGACATAGTCACTAGACCACGCGATAAAGATGGATGAATATGTTTGAAGGTTATATTTAAATTGTTGCCCTTACGGGCTTGATTATTTATTTATTTAAAAATACATTTGTACTTATAACTTTTTTTTACGCTAATTTATTTCACAATGAGGTCCTTGTGCTTATGAAAAATAGAAATCATAATATCTTTAAAACAGGATTTAATATTATTCATAAAGCTTTGAACTTACAATTGTTCTTAAGTACTGTAACATTACCTTATATTGTTAATTTTGTTTTTTAATAGATTTTTACCATTTACTTTATTCTTACAATAACTTTGAAGTTTTCTGTATTCTATTTTTAATTTTGAGCAAAAAAAAGAATAATTTGCAATAACAACCCCAACATTAAATATTTAATTTGTTTAAATATTTGCAACAAATATTAAGCTTTTATAATGAGTCATAACTCCTATTCACTTTTTTTTGGCGTTTTTACTTACTTTTAAGAATATATAAAAAATAAAATTCACTTCGAAAACACTTTTTTATGGTTTTTTTGCAATAACAACTTTTTACAATAACTTTTTTTTTGAAAGCGGGGGCACTGCTTAAAGTACTTGAAAAAACAAAGAGAATGACACCCAAACGATTTCTCTAACTTTAAAATTCGGGCATATATTAATTTTTGAACTTTGATATCTCACCCAGTCTTCCGTGCAGGGTTTGGGGGGTTTAAGACGTGGGGGATAGCTGATTAGTTTATTTATTGAACTCAAGTTCAAAGAAAAAACTGATCAGTTATCTCTTAAGCTCTGAATCCCCCATCACCCTGGAAATTCAGGTTCAATAAAAAAACTGATCAGCTATCTCCCAAGCTCTAAACCTCCAAAACTGTGGTTACCGAGTGGAATAATTTTATAAGTGAAGCGTACTTTATATTTGAATATCAAGTCCATAAAAAAGTGTTTTTTTTTGTTCCACAAAAAGGTTGTGGTGTACTTTTATATACATCACTTGGAAATATTACAAAATAATAAAAAAATAAAAAAAATAAAAAAAAATAAATAACCAATAAACAAACAAAAATTTTTACTCTTTTCTCGAAATGTATCTGCTTCTTAGAAGCATTTAATTTATAGTTAAAAAAAAAAATTTGTTGAGTTCACCAAACGAAGAGTTCCCCGATAAGTAAAAATTTATAGCGTCTTCCTAATCAACCACGCCATTTTGGAGTTAAAAATTTCAGATTTACAACTTCATGATATAATTGCACCAGTTCAGTGTAGTTAGGTATCGTTACAAAATTATTTATTTCGTTAATTAAAATGCACTCATATTTTTGGAATAATTTAACTCGGGCGCCCAGGGTCTTGGGGGTTTAGAGCTTGGGGGATAGCCGACTTTAACGTTTGACAGTAAAATATTATGAATCGAAACATCGATTCATGCACTTTAAAAACCACGTGCCTTTCTGAATCAACAGCCCTACCCTCCACGTAACCTTTCGTAGCCTTTTAATCGCCCCTCCTCCCCCCTATTTGGGCCACGTGGTTTGTGAACGTTCCCTAAATGAGGCGTCGAAGTTTAAACGTTTATCTGTCCAGGATCTCGTTGATGTTGATAAGATCGGGTGTTATCGCCTTCGGCTCAATACCAGTAGGAAGATTTGGAGAGAGAGCACTAGTGTGCAGTTTACCCATCTGAGTCTTGCTCTTGATGACTTCCAAAAGTAAGGCGCAAGAACTAAGAGTAGCGACGATTGAGGGTGGGCGTGACTGGCGTGAAGCTTTCGAAAAAGTACTACTGGTAGAGAAGTTTGCATCCGGCTTTTCCATCTGTGTATTAGGAGCAGCTGCCGTCAAAGTTTCAGGGGCTGTCTCAATTGCGGACTAGCAGACGAGCAGAGATTACATCGCGTAACTCAAGGTCAACATGTATTGTCTTCAGATCAGAGTGTACGAGAGCCTTGAGCGAGGCACCTGGTGAAACTGTCACGCCACCTATCACCAAGTCAGACGAGTTTGAGGTTGTAACGTGCGTAAGATGAGTGGACAGTCTGGCATTTGTCTTCTCAAGGCTCAAGACTTTGTTAAAGAGCTCGGAGTTGTTGTGCAGGGCTGAAACATCAGATGGAGACTCAAGTTTTTGCTTGATCTCTGCCAGTTCTCGCTTGACTTCTTCAAGCTCCGTCTCAGCGTTGTCCATTCTCTTGACCAGGGCAATATCATTCTCTTGACAATAGCTTAGTGTCAATTCCATCAAAGCGCTCCCTGTTGGCGTCCCTCACAGATTTCATCTCGTTAAGAATAGACTTCAGGATTTCATCCGTCGTGGTCTCCTTAGAGGTGGCATCCTTGGGTTCAGAGTGTACAGAGGTATTTGACGAGGATGAAAACGAGCGTGTGCGAGCAGGAGTCGCTTGAGTGATACAAAAAGGGCAGGCCTTGCCAAGCTCACCATCGATGGTAACTGAAGCTAGTTTGGCACACGAAGGGTGGAAAATCTTTCCATAGTTATCACATACATAGATATGAGCATTAGATCGCGTTGGTTTTAAGCAAATGGAGCATAGAGACTCGGTCTTTCTACGGTTGAAATTCATCGTAGTAAGAAGAAGCTGGAGAGATAACAATCAGAAATCAGAAATGCCTGGCTAGTGGCGAAATGCTAATCAGACCGCAGTGTGGTAAGAAAGAGAGGCGAGTGGTTACGGTCACCAAAAGGTCGGACCACAGTACGGTAAGAAAGCAGGCGAGTGGTTACGGTCACAGAATGGTCAGACCTCAGTGTGATGTGTGTGCAGGTTAGGGAGTTTGGCTTGTTGTAAGATGTCAGATCACAGTGCGGTAAAACAGCCAGTGGTAACAGTCACCGAATTGTCAGACCACAGTGTGGTGTGCGAGCAAACAAGTGGCAGTGGTCGTTGAATGGTCAGCCCACAGTGTGTTCAGGTAGTAGCAAAGCAGAATAAGAACCGGTTAAAGATCAAAGATTTACACTGTACTGGTAGCCAGTAGAGAACAATAATCACTTATTAGGATTTGAAAATTCGCGCAGTTTTGCACTGTGTTTACAAACAGTTGCAGTTGAATGTAGACACTACACTGGGAAAAAATTGGGCACGACTCTCCCCACGTGTCGGGCATGAGGATCCCCAACGCGAAAACGTTCCTCGAGCAGCAGTTTGTATACCTATATATTTTTAGCAATCATTGAGTATCTTAGCGTAGTCTAATCTCAAAATTGGAAGCTTACTCCTTATTTTGTCGGTTATATGTGTGCCAAAATATGTTATTTCACTGGCGATACGTCTTGTGCTTTACAAGTCTTTCGAGCCTTGCGATTATCCTAAAGTAAAAATGGCACTATTTCAATAATTTATGAAAACATTACGCTAATCGGTCGCCGACGCCAAGTTTCTGTGGGGACCGTGATCCCCAAATATGGGTTTCGCTGTCCTCACAGGTTAGTGTATCCCCATGCACGACACGTTAGGAGACTCGTTCCCAATTTTTTCCCAGTGTACTTAGGCATTTTGCCCGCTCGAAACTCGCACTAACCTCACTTTAAAGAACTGTTTATAACTTGAGTCTTAATAGGTTTAAGAATAAAAATAGTTGACTTTTATTTATGAACAGCTACCAAAAGCTCTAACAAGCAATATAACAACAAATTCAACTATGCACAATTTATTTAGCACTTGTAACTTTATATCACAATAAGGAGCCCGAGCAGCGATGTGCACACTGACATTACTCTACTCGAGAATTGAATTAAATTGATATGTTTATTAATTGTACATTATGTTGTACAAAAACAATAATTTTTACAATAGAAATATCAGCAGAAATTAACAAAAATAAAAAATTAATAATATAAGAGTATAAAAAATAAAGTAAAAAATAAAAAAAAAATAATAATAAAATTAATAAAATATATGAAACTAATAACAGGTATATAATACTTGAATAGTTTTTTATAGTTTTGTTTCACTCATAACACAGACCTAGAAAATTAAGAGTCTATCACTTTGTTGATTGGAAGAACTATACACACAGAGAACTGCGCTATGAAGGTAATAGCGGCGCTATCACCGTTTTAGCGGATCGCATTAACTATTATGTCGTCGCCGATTGCTGTATCAGTCAATGCATCCGTATTAACAAATAATGCACCCGTCTTAACAGTTAATGCGAGACGCAATATTCAATATTTTAACGATGTGCTAACATATATACATTAATAGACTAATGTTTCATCGCTCTAATTTAAAATTTAATTCATGCTATATAAACGTTTTTTAAAAAATTTTTAAAAAGGTATATCTCATTTTAAAATTAAAAATCTGTTACATATAGTTTTATGAAAAAATTTTTGTTTTAAGGTAAGGTTATAGATGTAAAAAGACCCACGAATAATTTTGGTTTTAAATCAGTATAAATAACCGAGCATGTTTTGTAATAAGTAAAACATTAAGCTCAAACTATTTTTGTCTTTGTTTAACGTCCGAGATAAATTTTGGATTGTTATGGTGATTGCATCTTTGAACAAAAGATGAAGTTGATTTAAATGACAAAACTTGTTCCAATAGATCGTAATCATTATTGTTAATCTACTTAAAAATTTTTGATAGATTTAAAATATCTTCAGACAAGATATATGAAGTTGATGTAAATTATAAAGCTTGTTTAAGTTGTAAGATTTTATTCGCCGTCTACAAAGTCTGTAAATGATTAAGTCTGCAAAGGAAACCGCTTGAACATTGACAATGAGTACTTGACTCAAAAAGTTTCAACATATCCTGATAATCATTAATCGATGCTAGCAAAAATGTCGAATAAAACCTGACAACGTGAACAAGTTTTGTCATTCACATCAACTTCATCTTTTGTTCAAAGATATAATCACCATAACAATTCAAAATTTTCTCGGACGTTAAACAAAGACAAAAATAGTTTGAGCTTAATGTTTTATTTATTACGAAACATGCTCGGTTATTTATATTGTTTTAAAACCAAAATTATTCTTGTGTCTTTTTACATCGATAACTTAACCTTCAACCAAAAATTTTTTTATAAAACTATATGTAACAAATTTTTAATTTTAAAATGAGATATACCTTTAAAAAAATTTTTAAAACACCGTATTATTTATGTAGTATGAATTAAATTTTAAATTAGAGTGATGAAGCATTAGTATATTAATGTATATACATACAGGGTCTGAAAAAAAAGTATGGAACCGGTCAATTATCTCGAAATACAAGCATTTTTTGTATAGCACATGCAACGGAGAAGTTATCTGAATTTAAATTTCTGATCAGGTGGGCCAGATGAAAGTGGGCCTAGGGCCTTATTTTGAGCCCTACGGACCCAAAGTCCGATTTTTTAAATGAGAACCCCTATTTTTGATCCCGGTTTCGAAAAGAGCGGAAAATTTTAGCTCCACATAAGGGTTTGAAAAAATTTTACTGGCTGCCCTGAGGCCCTCAGAAGGGCCCAAAGTACCTAGTAATCATTGATCGTAAAATAATAGAAAAAAAACATTTTCTTACAGCACAAGCCTCGAGAGAGTATTCTGAATAAAACTGCCAACCTGAGCCCGGGATGAAATAGAACCCAAGGCCTTATTGTGGGTCTATGCTACCCCCAAATAACCTAAGAGGCCCTACAGACAAGAAATCAATCGCTGGTATGGCTACCCCTTAGCTGACAACCCCCAATAACCTAAGGTGCCCTGCGTACCACAAATTAATCCCTGGTATGGCTAGCCCTTAGATGATATACCCCAATAACCCGAGGGGCCCTACGTACCACGAATGAAACCCTGGTATGGCTACCCCTGAGCTGCTACCCCCCAATAACCTAAGGAGCCCTACAGACAAGAAATCAATCACTGGTATGGCTACCCTTTAGCTGACAACCCCATCAACCTAAGGAGCTCTGCGTACCACAAATTGATCCCCGGTATGGCTACCCCTTAGCTGCTACCACCAATAACCTAAGGCGCCCTACAGACAAGAAATCAATGACTGGTATGGCTACCCCTTAGCTGCTATACCCCAACAACCGGAGGGGCCCTGCGTACCACAAGTTCATCTCCGGTATGGCTATCCCTTAGCTGCTACCCCCAAATGACCTAAGGGGCACTGCGTACCACAAATTTATCCCTTGCATAGCTACCTCTTAGCAGCTACTCCCCAAAAACCTGTTAATGATATTTTGGACGAAAATTCCCAAAATTTGTAAGCTCTCGGAAATGATGCAAGAATGGTCAATGGATTTTAGGACGATATGAAAAAACAGTTAATCCCCCAAGCCTTTAAAGCTAAACAGACTGGACTTCAAGTTAAATAGAAATACAAACAGTTTATTCCACAAGCCTTTAAACCTACATACCCTGGGCGTCACTTCGAATAAGAAAGCTGATTGTTTATCCCCCAAGCCTTCTTGTCTGTAGGGACCCTTAGGTTATTGGGGGGTAGCAGCTAAGGGGTAGCCATACCAGGGTTTCATTTGTGGTACGCAGGGCCCCTTAATTTTTTGGGGGGTGGCAGCTAAAGGGTAGCCATACCAGGGTTTCATTTTTGGCACGTAGGGCCCCTTTGGTTATGGGGGGGTAGCAGCTAAGGGGTAGCCATACCAGGGTTTCATTTGTGGTACGCTGGGCCCCTCCGGATATTGGAGGGTGGCAGCTAAGGGGTAGCCATACCAGGGATCAATTTGTTGTACGCAGGACCCCTTAGGTTGATGGAGGTTGTCATCTAAGGGGTAGCCATACCAGTGATTGATTTCATGTCTGTAGAACCCCTTAAGTTATTGGAGGCTAGCAGCTAAGGGGTAGCCATACCAGGGATTAATTTGTGGTACGCAGGGCACCTTAGGTTATTGGAGGGTAGCAGCTAAGGGGTAGCCATACCAGGGTTTCATTTGTGGTACGCAGGGCCCCTTAGGTTATTGGGGGTGACAGCTAAGAGGTACCTATACCAGGGATGAATTTGTAGTACGTAGAGCCTCTTAGGTTTTTTGAGGGGGAGGGGGATTTCGGGGATTTTCTGGGATCAAAAACAGGGGTTTCCATTTTTTTAAATGGACACAATAAGGCCCTGGGCCCTATTTCATCTTGGCCTCAGGTTGGCAGTTTTATTCAGAATACCCTCTCGAGGCTTGTGCTGTAAGAAAAGGTTTTTTTTTCTATTTTTTTACGATCAATGATTACTGGGCACTTTGGGCCCTTTTGAGGGCCTCAGGGAAGCCAGTAAAATTTTTTCAAACCCCTATTTGGCGATAAAGTTTTCCGCTCTTTTCGAATCCGGGATCAAAAATAGGGGTTCCCATTTAAAAAATCGGACTTTGGGTCTGTAGGGCCCAAAATAAGGCCCTGGGCCCAATTTCATCTGGCCCACCTGATCAGAAATTTAAATTCAGATAACTTCTCCGTTGCATGTGCTATACAAAAAATGCTTGTATTTCGAGATAATTGACCCGTTCCATACTTTTTCCAGACCCTGTATAATAACATCGTTAAAATATTGAATGCGTCTCGCATTAACTGTTAAGACGGGTGCATTAACTGTTTAAACGGATGCATTGACTGATACAGCAGTCGTCGACGACATAATAGTTAATGCGATCCGCTATATCGGTTACAGAACCGCTATTACCGTCATAGCGCAGTTCTCTGTGTGTATATATCACAGTTTGCCTTAAGGTATCAACTATCAATATCCAACTTTGTGACTAGCGACTTCGACTGGTAAATGCGCAAGATCTAGGCAACTGATCTGCACTCTGAGGTATAAATGTGAGAGTTAATGAGGCGTTTGAAAGTAGAGAGTGTAGGAGCTGAACGGATATTCTCTGGTAGGTTATTCCATAGGTAAGTCGTAGTGGCGTGAAAGGAATTTAGAAGGCAGTAGGTGTGGCAGCTGGGAACAACCAGAACTGTATGGGCTTTCCTATCTGGGCATGAGCTGACTCAAGCAATGAAGAAGTTGGCCAAGTATGAAGGGATTCCCGAGGGCAGCAGCTTATACAGAAGGCAAGCGGCAAAATAGGCTCTTCGACCTTCTACTCGCGGCCAACCCAGTTTGCGTCTGAAAGGGGTAACATGATCACTTCTCTTGATTCCATGGATGTATCTTATTCCACGGTCCATAATGCGCTGAATTTGAAGATTCAGTTCACCCGAAATATCACAGTAAACGAGGGAGCAATAATCCACAATAGTAAAGAGAAGTGATTGGATAAGATGTTTGCGAAGGAGTAAGTGAGTGATGTACTGCTGTAATGCTTCGGTATAGTAGAGTGTCTCTATGGAGCAGTGTTGATCTTTCGATTGAGATAGAAGCAGAAGCGGCTTACTTTCGACCATCGAATGGTGAAAAATTCTTTTTTGTGCTTCATGGGTTAATTAAATAGACAAAAACGACAACAATCAATTTGAAAAATCTTTTTAAACATTTTTTCCCACAAATTTGAAAAAAATCACTTAAAACTCAAATTTAATTAATTATTTTCATATACGCTGATAGTAGGTACTGAACAAAGTGAAAAATGCAAAAAAAAAAAAAAATTATCATAAAAAATGGCTTTTTGGAGTCAGCTGTATGATGATACTCAGAATGGTTTTGCTGTTGTATCGACTCAATCTTTTAAAACCTAGAATCGATGCCTAAATGTCAGAAGGCAATATAATAGGATTATTAAATAAATGAACGAATAGTTTATTCTCAAGAAAGGACTTTATTACTGAAGGTCTTGTACACACGTGTACTCGACTTAACGGTCACGGACGCACTGGCGTATCGACGGGGGAGCGTCGTAGTAGAGCTGTAGTACTACGAGGGGGCGACACTGCGCATTATGCCAACCAAACATAAATTACAAAATAAACTCTCTGACACTTCCTCCTTTATTTCTGTAATTTATGTGTATACAGACATGTCAACGCTTTATATAAAGTCGTAACTTTACAGGCTCATCAAAAAAAAAACATCTAAAATCCAGATTAAATTACAAGCGTCTCAATCCTCTCTTCAAACAAACGCTATCATTAAATTAAATCATCGAAAATCTAGCCATTCACAAAGTTTCTGAGTTGAACTGAGGAATCACGATAGTCTGCCGATTGTCAGGCTCTGTGCATGATTACCGTCAACTTTCCCGAATCGAATTTCCCGAATGACTGTTTTCCCGAATACTGAATTCCCGAATGCATTTTTCCCGAATGACTTTGCCCCCGAATAAATTAAATCAAAATTAAAAAGTATAAAATATTTATTTAAGTAAATGTATATAATATATAATATGAAATAAAAAAATGTACCAATGAAATATAAAAAAACATAGTAGAAACGCGTAGTATTAAAGCACAATGTTGCATCCAAGAAGTTCCAAAAACTCAAGCTCTTTGTCTTCAGCTTTGTATGAATCGTAGGCAGCAGTAACATGTTGAATTTTTTGTTGATGATAAATCCATTTTTTTTCGGTGCGGCTTTAATTTTTCTTCCAAGGGCTAGTTCTGTGATAGCTATGTCGGTATCTGCTTGCTCTTTCAGAACTTCATTTAGCAATGAAAAAAGATCGGGGTGG
Source organism: Encarsia formosa (assembly GCA_038277355.1). Taxonomy (NCBI): domain Eukaryota; kingdom Metazoa; phylum Arthropoda; class Insecta; order Hymenoptera; family Aphelinidae; genus Encarsia; species Encarsia formosa. The sequence goes on along the minus strand of CM076184.1, from coordinate 37,208,234 downwards.
CTTATACCAAAAAGAAGTCTGAACCTGTTGTGCCACCCCTCGCTTACGTTATTGGTTTTGTGTTCTCCGTTCAAAGACGCAAGTTGCTGATTCCAAAGTTGCGGTGGAAATGAAGCAGCTGTAGCAGCACGTCTACCTCTGGCACTTTTTCCAATGTAATTTTCTTCAAAGTACTGCATTACCGGCTGAAGAGAAGCGTGAACTGATTGTTTCAACTTACGAAAAACACTTTGAACGTTCGTAATTGGAACAAACGTTAAAGCAAGAAGCATATGTGTTTGATTTCGAATGGTATCATCACGAGGGTCTTGGTATGCAGTCTTGCAAACCTACTGATTGAATTCTTTTGTAGACGTTTTGACCCAAATGAAAAAAACAGCTGTTTATGTTGCAGTCTTCATAAAGTTGGTAACTAGCAGATAGTATACCACCCTCAAAATCCGTCATGATTCGTCGAGGTTCGCCCTAATCAACTGTTTACCGAACTTTACAACGTTTTGATACATTTTGAATTTAGAAATTAAGTATTAAAAAGTAAAGAGGAAAAAAAAAGTATGGAGGTTACGAATAAAAATTTTAAATGTGCAGGTTAGTTAATTGGAATGTTAAATTTGAATGTTTGAATATTCGAAAAAATATTAATTTAAATGTAAATGATTGAATATTCGGGAAAAAGGTCATTCGGGAACCTGGATTCGGGAAAAATGCATTCGGGAATCCGGTATTCGGGAAAACGGATATTCGGGAAAAGTGTCATTCGGGAAAAAAGTCATTCGGGAAATTCGATTCGGGAAAACCGTCGGCAACCCTGTGCATATCATTCCGACGGTGGTTCATAATCCTCGTCGTAATCAGCGTCTGTAATCAGAATAAGTCATTAAGTTTCAAGGCAATATAAATAATAATAATAAAACAATGATAGTACTCTAGTCAAGATTCTACGAGGTCTAATTATTTAGTTTTCGGAATTAAGTAACATATCTCTCAATTTTTTAAAACGATCAAATGCAAGCAGCTTGGTAAAAATATCTGCCACATTATCCTCACTGCAAATCCAAAGCGTTTTTACTTTCTTTTTCTCAATACATGATTTTACAAAATCACAATGTGTGTCCGTCATATCTCTCTTTCGGCCTTCCCTCTCTCTAAACTCCAAGTTAGCCAAAATCATGTCGAGATCATCATCGAAGTATTTAAGTTTATTACTGCCGTCCATCTGAGTAATGTTTACTGCAGCCAAATCATCACACCAGATTGTCGCCGGTATAGACATTTACCGCTAATGTCCCTCGCAGCCTTATCTAGAGAAATTATCTCGTGACAAGAGTCGCTCATTGTGACGTATTCATCGCCACACGTTGAGGGTTGAGGTAAGCCTTGTTTGTGGCTTCTCCAGACTATCGGATCACCGTACTTGCGCACGAGGTATCCGCAGGTGGATATAGACTTAGCGTTATCGCAAAAGCTCGCATCGGTGAATGCTTCTAGATTATCTTTCTCGGTCCTAAACGTTATACCCAGTCTAGATGTACCTTTGAGATATTTAAAAACTCTTTTTGATTCTTCCCAAATTTCTGGCGTCACTTCTAGCTGTTTACGTGCAAATTAATTTGTCGGATAAGCGATATCAGGTCTAGAAACATTAGCCAAGTATAGTAGGCTACCTATCGCTTCTCGATACGAAATCTTTGTATTACTCGAGACATTTAACTTTTCTTTGTCTATGACTTCTAGTTTCTTGGCTTGTCTTGTGGCCATAGGTGTTCAAAAGAGATGGCTGTTCTCTGGATCAAATCTCTGTAGCATTTTATTTATGTAGTCTTCCTGAGTGATAGTTAGGATTTTATTCGATCTATCTCTAGTGATTTTCATTCCCAGAAATGTTTTTGGTTGTCCAAGATCTTTCATACAGAACACGCTGCTTAGTCTAGTTTTAATTTCTTCAAGTTTTTCCAGGCAATTACTGGCGATTAACATGTCGTCGACGTATAAAACGACGAATGCTAATTCTCCCCCTAGTCTCCAAGTAAAAAGACAGGGTTCATTGTCCCCGCACTGGAACCCTAACTTTTCTGCTTCTTCCTTAAATCTATTTTTTTGGACTTATTTTCAGACCGTAAAGAGATTTCAGCAATTTACACACTTTAATTTTTCTAACCTTTTCATCGCAATTTATACCTTCCGGAATTTCCATAAAAATTTCTTCTTCTAGAATACCGTTTAAAAACTTAGTTTTAACATCCGTTTGACAAACTTCTAGATCCATTTTATTAATTATCGCAAGAGCAGCTCTAACAAGAGACAATCTAGAAACCGGAGCGTAAGTTTCTCTCAGTTCGTACTCATTTGGGTCTTGGAAACCCGTAATCACTAATCTAGCTTTAAAAATAGTTTCGCCTTTTTCGTCTAGTTTTCTTTTAAATACCCATCTAGAACTGATTACTTTTGCTTGATTTCTAGAAGACCTATCTACGAACTTCCACACGTCGTTGTCTTTCATAGACTTCAACTCTTCGTCGATCGCGCATTTCCAATAGTGTTTTTCGACAGAGTTCATGGCTTCCTTGAACGAGGAAGGATCTCGATTTATGTTTGCGAACATAATAAATTTCAATTCGTCTTCTTCTACAAGTTTTTCTGGACTTTTATTCTCTAGGATTTTTTCTTCCCGAATGTGAAATTTTACAGTTTTTAGATTCAAGAATTTCGATTTGAAGTATTCAAAACTAGAGTCCTCGAGAATTTTAGGTGTTTCAGCAGTCTTCGCGTGAATTGTAAAATCTCGGTTGAGTTTAGGTTTTCGCATTGGCATTTCTCGCCTAACAGTTTCTACCTCATTTTTGCTTTTCTTAGCCTCTAAGTTCAAATTTGGATTTCAATTTTTCGTTTCATCGGTCTGCCTCGCTTTGGTTTTTCTATCTCAACCAATTTTTCAACCTCTGTACTTTTAGGGTTTTCATTCAAATCAAGTTTTGTGAGCCAATTTTCATCAGCAAGATCTTCCTGATTATCGCAATCCTCTAGTTCTTTTATTACATCATGCAATTTCTTTTTGTACACGTTTTTATAGACTACCTTTTCGTTGAATTTAACATGCCTAGAGTTCATGAATCTTCCTGAATCCAGATGCCAAAGAACATAGCCAGTTGGTGAATATCCAACAAGTATTGTTCTTATAGCCCTCTCCGAAAACTTTGTTTCAGTAACAGGAATCTTCATGTACGCAAGACATCCAAATCTTCTAACTCTAGAGAAGTGTAAATTTTTCATGCCGGAAAATTTCATCAAAGGAATTTCAAAACCTACAGAGCTGTGGGGAGACCTATTATTCATGTGGACTGCTGTCTCAGCTGCTAGAATCCACATGGTTTTGGGTAGTCCGCTGTCTATCATAAGCAACCTGAACTTTTCTTGCAAACTCTCATTAAGACGTTCAGCTACACCGTTGTGCTCCGGTGTAAACGGTGGTCCTAGATTTGACTCAACTTCTTCTTAATCCATAACTTCTAGAAATTTTACTCCAGTGAACTCAGTGCCTTTATCCGACCTAACATAGCATAGTTTTTTGTTTTTCTTTAGCAGATTTCTAGCCGTTACTAGATATTTTTCTAAACATACACCGGATCCGTCCTTAGTTTTAGAAGCAGTACATCTTAGCAAATCCACTGTAATTGTCAACGAAAACAACAATGAATCTATTTCCACCTGGAAATGATGCTGGCTTAATAGCTCCCATAGTATCACAGTGAATCATCTCCAATGAACGTTCCGCTCTAGTTCTTTTCTCGGTAAACGGTAATTTTTTCATTTTCGCAAGGATGCAAACTTCACAATCTAGAATATTGTCCTCAAATTTAACTCCCTCTAGCTCTTTGACGGTTTTTTTCAGTTGTCTTAAATAATTTAAAGATACATGACCGAGACGTATGTGCCATAACATGCCCTGAGCTATCTTATAATTCACATTCTCAGCATGCAAGGTTTGATCGATATATCTGTCGCTCATACATTCTAGGGTACCAACCTTATCAGCATCTAGTATTTTTCGACCCAAAGTATTCTCGTTAAGGTCAAAATCTATGGTCTGTATACTCGAGTTTTGATTTGAATTATTCTCTAGAGTGAACTCATTTTCATTCTCCCTCCCAATCTCAGATGGAGGAGATTCAAGGATCTCAGGAGTTACTCCCTCCGAGTCCTTTAAACCAGAATATCCATCTTCCGTCTGAGATTGATTAAGGAGCTCTTCTATAGTGCCTATGCGAGCTTTGCAAATATAATTATCATAATTCAATTCACGACCATTAAATTCATTCTCGGCGCTCAAGGAAATCACCCAGTTTGGCTTTGAATAGTAGCCAGACAAATAAACGTCGTGGGTATTTTTATCAAAGATTTTTAAAACTTTTTCGTCTAGATATATGCCTAAACCGGCTTCTGCAAAGCGTCGCAACGAAATCAAATTATCGCCTTTATCTGAAGCTGAAATTACATTTGATAGTTTAATTGGTTTATTATCGCGTCTAGAGAATAAAAACAAATCTCCCTTGCCATCTATCTTAATGTCAGCCGATCTCTTTTTATTCGCACATCTAATTACTTGGTCTACTGTACTACTACATCTAATTCATACTCTTTTCAAAATTTGATAAGATGATATTTTGGCCTACAATGTGCTCGGTAGCACCAGAATCGGCTATGAAAGAAATTTCACAATTTGAATTAACTGAATTCAACATACCTGTCTGATTTACTCTAGCCTTGGGTTTTCCTCTCGGGGGAAACTGCCCTGGCTGACCGGGCTGGTATGGTCTTACATAGTTTTTAAACGACCCACCCCTACCTCTGTCTAAGGAACTACTGTTTGGGATATTATTTCCGGTGTGATCACCTCTACCGCGATTTGAGTGTCCACGTCCCCTACCTCTAGAACGCCCTCTAGAGACTTGACCTCCTCCCCTCGTAGAATAATTGTTACCTCTAAGATTCGAATTGTTATTATTTACTAACCTTTGATTGTAGGGGCAAGTGCTAGACGTGTGATGTTCCATGCGGAGGCAAATATAGCAAAACCACATATCGAGAGCTTTGTATCGGCAATTTTGTTCTTGATGTCCATTGCCATCACATCTATGGCAACGATTCTCTTGCCAGGACCGTCCTGCAGAATTTCCGTTGGCAGTGCTGGCTGCAGCTGCTCTAGGCTGCTGTGGGAGCTGGCCGCTCTGTCTAGAGGCCTCGAGCTGTAAAACAAATAATTTCATTTTTTCTAGGTCCATTGGTTTATCGTTAGTAGATTGCACGAGATCCGCTGTGACTAGTTCTGGGACAACACCAGATACTGCATTGTAAAAGGCAGCTCTCTGTTCTTCGGGGGAAATTGGAATCCCACCTTCGCACATTTCGGACTCTCGTACAATCGCATCAAATTTTTCATAAAAATCTATAATTTTTTCTCTAGGTTTCATTTTTAGAGCATATAAACGAGATCTGACCGATGCAACTGTGAAATTAGTCTCTGCCTTTCTGTAATCCTTTAATTTTTCAAAATCATTTTAGGATCTTTCAAGTTCATTATTTTTCTATGGTAAAATTCATCTAGATGATTGATAATAATATCCCTAACGGTATTGATTCTTTTTTCATGAACTTCTAGTGAGTAAAATTTATTAGGCATAACATTTACATCAATAACATCTAGTAAGTCTGAGCTGATTAAATCAGGACGTAAAGAATCTAACCACACGTTTAAGTCAAATTTCAAGGTTAGTTTATAATCTCGTTTATGAGAAGTCTTAACAGTATTATTCAATTCTAGAGTTTTATTTAACTGTGTTAGCGTTGCATCTAAATTTGGGGAGGAATTTAGGTTTGTCAAGTTCGGCCGACTAGTTATATCAATACCACTATTTTTCCTAGAGTTTGTTAAACTATTACTAGAAATATCTACTAGAGTTCTTTCAGGTGATTTATTTATAATTGTCGAGTTTAAAAAATTTTCTCTAGATACCTGAGTCAGAGTTCTTATTGCCTCGGACATTGATTCAGCAGCGTTGCTCATCTGATTCGCAGATGTTCTCATGATTCCTGTGAGTTCTCTCTGTTGGGAGAGAAAGTCAGTCAGGTTGACTTCCTGGGGTTTTTCCTGCAGTTGAGGTAGGGGCGGCAGAACGATGTTTAAGTTGGGTTGTGTCGCTGGCTGTGTCCTCGTTCCTGCGCCTCATTGATTAGCTTGTTTTAAAGCTTTCATTTTCTCGTGCAGCTGTTGTTGAAGTTGCTCTTGCTCGAGTTGTTGCTGTTGAAGCTGCCGATCCAGTTCGTTTTAACGGTAAAGCTGTTGAAGTTCATGCTTCCGGATGAGAGCATTTCCGTTAACCTCCGGTGTGTCGTCGTGGATGATGTCGTCCACAGTATTCTCGATGATGACCTCCGGCTCTAGGTATGCAGGTGGTTCGTTGGTAGGATCTTGAGCCAAGGAAGACTCCTCGATGAGACCTGGCTCGGTTTCCTGCTCCATCCCCATGTCATTTGACTCGTTGAGTGTTTGTGAGAGACTCTTATTTTGGTTTGAGTTTGGTGGGGGATTCAGGATGATCCCATCAATTTTTGCCAGACTTATCAAATAGCCTCTGGATTCTGCAGTTAGAGTCCACCAATCAGCCTCTTCCTCGATTTCATCTGTAGAAAAACATCTAGTTAGATATTTGGATTTTCTAGAGAATATTTTAATGACAGATCTGTCGATTTTACTTCTAGGTTACTACAGATGGATCAAGGATAAATGAATGTTTTATTATTGTATATATGTATATATATATATATGAGTTACCGGGATCGACGGGATCAATGCCCAAGTAAGGCTCTCTTGTCGCATTGATGGTTCCGTACAGCCTGTACATCTTGCGGTGCATAGAGTGTTGCCTCCTGATAATTTCCCTAACATCTGGAGTGATGGTGGCAGGTGACGAGCTAGTTTGCATTGGTAAGACCTTGTCTCCTTTGTTTGCCGACATCTAGGAAACTGTAACACCAAATATCTGTTAATCTTTTAAAGTTGACGCAGATCCTAGTTTATTTTTATTCGACAACATTGATCGTATTAAAAATTATCACTGTAATTAGAAATCGAAACAATGAAACTAGGATCTTAGCAACATCGACGCGTACGACGCCGAAATGCGCGCAAACTCCTATGCACTGCATTGATCGTGTGATTGCGGAGTTTGGCCACCGCTTGCATTCCGACTGAACGCATGGGTTTCAGTTGAAAAACCGATATCCAAAGGCCACACCATACTAAGTTTAACCTCAAGACACGGCGTGACGTACCGATATTTTTTCTAAAAAAAAATTCACTTCTAGTACAGGACAATTATGTCTATCATATCCATCATCAAAATACCGCGTATCGTCACTTAAAAAAAAGCGTTCAAGTCCCCTGAATATTATTCACAAACCGCACCAAAAATTAAATAAAACGCGAAAGGACATAAAAATATTCAATTAGATTCATAATTATTTAGTTCTCAGATTCTGAGAAAAAAGAAAAAAAAAACTTCAGAACATGAATAATGTGAAACATAACAAACGGCATGATAAAGGCGCCGACATCTCCAGTTCTCGGAAGTCGGACTCACCGCGGCGGGCAACCTGTGCACAGCAGCACGTTGGCTCTTCCCTCTACCGTGCGCTGGCCGGCATTTTTCAACAGCAGGTTCATACCTGCACGAACACTGCAAAATTTCCAATGCTTTTCAGCAATAATTTTCAACGGTTTCTCACTAGTAACCCTGTTTAAACCTCGAGATAAAGGGCACAAAAGTTCAATCCACGGTTGCACACCGAAAGAACACTGCATTCTAGAGAGAGAAAGAAAAAAAATTATACTCTAGACAAAGAGTATGACACTTCTAGGATTTTTTTTTATTCATACTCTAATTTTCTTTAAACACGATAGATTACTCTAGATTCATTGTTTTAATATCCTCAGTAATAAACCCTTCTAGAATTCATCATAATACTTACTTGAGCAGTTCTCAATGATCTCACAAAGGCACACAAAAAAAGCACGTCCAGACCGTAAAAATAAAACGTGTTAAAAAAAAAAAAAAAAAAAAAAAAAAACCGAACGAAAATTTAATCCTTTACTCAAAGCGTAGCTAAGCCCATAACCTGTCAGAAGGCAATATAATAGGATTATTAATTAAATGAATGAATAGTTTATTCTGAAGAAAGGACTTTATTACTGAAGGTCTTGTACACATGTGTACTCGACTTAACGGTCACGGACGCACTGGCGTATCGACGGGGGAGCGTCGTAGTAGAGCTGTAGTACTACGAGGAGGTGACACTGCGCACTATGCCAACCAAACATAAATTACAAAATAAACTCTCTGACACTAAATTTTTAGATAATTAAAAAAAAGTCGTAGATCATATTCTAATAACTCCCAGATTAAGATCTTGAATTAATAAGAACCTTGTGGAGCCATACCAAATGTGAGGTGTGAGAAGAAATTAAACACCATCACTTTAAATAAAAGTATAATTTATTGACGTTTCGCCAACCATTATTAGCCTCTTCAGAATAAAAATTTTAACGTGTTAACATAAATAGTAAACCTCGCTTCACTTACTGTTCGACAACGAGCGGACTCAAGCCTCCGCTCGTTCACTATTTATGTAAACACGTTCAAATTTTTATTCTGAAGAGGCTAACAATGGTTGGCGAAACGTCAATAAATTATACTTTTATTTAAAGTGATGGTGTTTAATTTCTTTTCACACCTCATATTTGGTATGGCTCCACAGGGTTCTTATTAATTCAAGAAAAAATTCGTAGATTTTCATGTTTTTTTAACGTGTATGGCTCAAAACTGGCTGCCATTTTGTTAATTTTAAAATTTTTCGAATTTTAAACAGCGTTCAAAAGAGAAACTGTTATTTGCTATGAAAAAAAGGTGACGCCTAAAAGAGCTAATTTCTTTACAAAACAGCAATAATTCGAAAAAAATGTATACTTTTTTTTTTTAAATAGATCAATTTATCATTTTTTGAAAACTTATAATGTAGGGACTTTTTCATAAAAATAAGAAGTAACATATTTTATTTTGAGACATTTCGGAGACTTTAATCACAGAACTATAAAATTTAATTACAACTGGCCATAATAGTGATTGATTTACATTTAATTTACTTATCCAAAGTTTTTCGTAGATAAATTTATAACTGCTGCTGTGCACGTGACTCTTAAAAATAAAAAAAATAAAAAAGAAACGAGGCTGATGTATTGTCTTAACTTAATATATTTCAATACTTATAAGTCTAATATCTTTTATTTTTATGTGGTAGCGGAACTCATGGTTACATGGCACCTGAAGTTTTGTCAAAAGGGACAGCATACGATTCGAGTGCTGACTGGTTTTCATTTGGATGTATGCTGTTCAAATTACTTAAAGGTCATAGTCCATTTCGGCAGCACAAAACCAAAGATAAGCACGAGATCGATAGAATGACTCTTACTACGGCAAGTAGTCATACAGCTATTTTTTTTCTTTTGAACATGCTTATCAGATTTTTAGACTTAAAAATTTATATTTTTTTTTTGAAATAGTGCTTTTCGCAACAAGTGTGGCTGCTAGGCCTTTCCCGCACTGGCATGAAGTTGCTGCCCCATTGCGAACACTATTTTGTAGTACACGAGTGGCAAGAATTCGTCACCACTAACAATAATTAAAACAATTTCGATAATTATAAAGATGATGAATTTTAATTTAAAAATTATAAAACGTTAAGTTTAAAACACATTAAATTCAAAGTATTTAGTTAAAAAATTATATCGTTTTTTAAATTTACGAAAGATCTTTAGCTCAAAAACTTTTCAAATATAAACTAAAATTAGATTTGATAAAAAAAAGAAACATACGAATTAAAAACAAAATCAATTATTCAATCAAATTCGAATTTGAAAAAAAAATTTTAATTTAAGAATATTAATTTTAACATTTTTAATACAGATTTATATTTTATTATGAAAAAAAAAAGAAATAAATCAATTTCAAAATTATAAATACTTTTTTCAAGTAAAACAAAATTAAAATAATTAACTAATCTCGAAAATTAACTTTTTAAAATGAGTAAACAAAATTTAAGTTTAACATCATAAGACAATTTTAATTTAATATTTTTAGTATTAAAATTAAAGTAAACAAAAAGTAATTGCTTCAAAATTAATTTTTGGTTTGCCAAAAATCAAAATAATTTTAAATTTGTTTATTGAAGCTGTAATTGTTTAATTATATTTTGCATAAAGTTATCGCCTCCTCTCAGCTGATATTTATAGGCGTGACTTACTTCAAGTCATATATTTTGAAGCATAAAATAAATGGCTTTGCTGAAGTTTTTAATGGTGTTTATCAGTTCTATTTTTTTGAGTGATTTTACTCCCTAATTTTTATAAATACATGAACCTGTGTGGAAAAAAAATTGCGTCTGCTCTGTTCAGAAAAACCGACACAGCCACACGGTTAGCGGTGTGGCTGCTACGAATTTTGGCCACAGAGTGTTGCAAAATTACGTTTATGGAAATCCATATTACCCAGCAGACATGTAAATGCTTTGAATTTTCATTGCAACTGTGATCAATCGCGTCATTTTCTAAGTGTAGAAGGGCCTTACTTATTCTTTAATGAGTTCTTGTTTGGAAAGGAAATAGGGCTCAATCATAACAGCGGCAGTTATCTTTCAAAGCTTAGCAAATTTATTATAAATTATAACCTCGGAAAAACCGCACAAGTTAGCAGGGATGACCCAGTGAGCGAAATTTGATTTGATTTTGATTTTGATGAGAGAGAGATAGATAGATAGATATAAGTTTTATTAAATGTACATCATGTTGTAGAAAATATTTCAGCTTTACACAAAAAATTTCAATAGTTATTATAAGTAAAGTAAACAAAAATGAAAATGAATAATCAAATTAAAATCAAGTTAACTAAATTAATCAACTAAGTATATCAATATCAGTCTAAATATACCAATATCAGTCTTTTTTTCTTCCTCTTATTCGAGTTCGGATTTTTCTCCGCGACGGAATTGGCTAGCATTTTCTTCTCGCCCACGCTACGCCGTGGGCTCGGAGATGATGGTTTTTCCGTCTGGTTTTTATTCGGTTTTTCGGGGGGAAGGTGGGTTGATTTCTGACCCCCCCCCCCTCTCTCTTTCCACGAGCTTTCTTCAGTTCCTCGTAGCGCTTGCTCATTGCCTGTGCCACCAATTTTTTTCATATCTTGGTCATATTTTTTCAGTCTTGGCCGTCGCTGGTTCTTTTACGGCTGAGATCGGTGTTATGCTTGTAATTTTCCCCTTCCGTCTGCCATATGCTACGTCTGGCATCAACGACTGTTCGGGCAGTGGGAGTGGCTGGTAGCAGCTACGGGCCACTATCTTACTTTCCACAACTTACGCTAGGTCAATCAATGAGTCAATATCGCGTATTGTACACCGACGTAGGAACCTCCCGATTTCTGGGTGCAAATTCCGGAAGATTAGATCTAACGCCGCTGTTTCACTCATGGGTGCAGTCAATTGGTCCAGGATCGCTCGCAGACAGGTTACATAATTACATAATGAACCACTGTCTCATCTTTCCTCTGCGGCCGTCGCTCGGCTTCTTGCCTTAGCCGGACCTGTATCCTGGTGTCGAATCCAAAGTGACGACTCACTGCCTATCAAAAGTGTTCGTAGCTCGCCCAGTCTTTGTGATGTTGCCGGGCCCAATGTAGAGCCACGCCTGACATGAGTTCGCTCAAGGCCATCAGGACGTCGTTTTCCTGCAATCGATCCAGTTTACGGCTTTCTTTAAATCGCTGCAAAAACTCGTCGATTTTCTGCAGGAGCTTCCGAAAATTTCAATTTCCAGCTTTGCACATTACGATCCACGTCCATCATACTCGACGGCGACGTAGGCACACCCTGGTGATAAGATGGGTTTGGAAAGGTCCGTCCTCTCCTCTTTGGTGCGCGCCAGCCGAGTGCCTATAACCCGCGCTCGAGTATTTTTGTGGCTCTGGAGACTCACGCTCCCCTCCCCCCGCATCCGTGTACCATTGAGAAACGTGCTTGCTGTATTCAAATTCCGGTTATCTGGTACAAAGGGGGGTGCGACAGAGTTTAAAGTTGCACTCGCACTCTACCTGGTGCTCTGCGGTACGTCAGTAGCTCGCTGACTAAACCCTGTACGTGCCGAGGAGCCAATTGACTCCCACATCCAGTGGGTTATTTTTTCGTCGAACCTTCCTGTCGACTTGGTGCTCTGGTTATCGTTGTGACCGGTGGGCCATTTGTTTTCCCATGTTGGAGTTGTACATGCGTGTGTCGTCACTCGCTTGCGATGTGGATATGTTCGGGGTTACACGTAACGACTGGAATACGACTTTCAGCACGTCCATGGATACTGTGTATTCATTATCGTTTATCTTAAATTTTAGCCAATTTGGCTGTTTGCTCATGGCCATTGACATTTCGGCTGATTGCCCCATCTCTGCCTGCATATTTGCTCGAGCCTGGCGTTGCCCGTTCGGATTTACGTGCAGCGGAGCCAATGGCTCTCTTCGAGTATTGCCGTTCTTATAATTGTCGCACAACGGTATAGTTTCTTGGGCACGGTGGGCGGGAAGGAAAAAAACGTATCAGTCATGCTGAGAAAAACTGAAAACACAGTTTTTTAGAGAATTTTTTTAGGAATCCAAATCACTTTGTCCGAAAATCCTAGCTGATCGTCTTCATGAGATATTTAACTTTTAAAATTTTTTGTTTTTTATTTTTTATGATATCGCAAAAATTTCATAATCTCACTAAAATTTCACATTTGTTTTATTTTTTTGAGGAAGTATTACTCTTAGTTTTTAATCAAGAACCAACGACAAGGATGCGGTGGTATTCTAGCCCATATTTTTTTATTTTTAACAAAAAAAAAAAAAAAAAAAAACAAAAAAATGTGTAACAGTAACATTATAATGAGTACTATTTACAACTTGTAAAATTAAAGTAATCGTGAATAGTTTTTTAAAAAACTTATTTTTTTAGGAAAACGAAAAAAAAACATCAACTGAATGCAGAAAATAATAAAAATTATTTTTTATAGAAAGTATAATAAGAATTTAAAATTACTTAACAATGAATCATACTAGTTGCTATTTTGGATGGAATCAGTATCATTTGTCCTAAATTAATTAATTCCAGTTTGTTTACTTTTCATATCGTAAATAAACATTGGTTTTGAATAATTTCTTCTGAAGGGTATTATGGCTCTTATCTTGGACATATTTTCTTCGCTCAACTATTACACAGAAGGAATGCGATTTTCAAACTTTCGATGACTTATCAGAAGACCAGTTTATATCTAACTCTCAACCAGACAAGTAACTTTTGGCTGTGGTCAACTTACGTCCTGCATTGTATAATAATGCCGAATAAAAAAGCTAGTCATGAAGAAAATAGAAAAAAAGTGTGTGTGATTTGTGGTCTTAAAATTGTTGTTGGAAAGAACAAACTAGACTGGTTTAAGATTTCAATAAAAATTGAATCATTGATAAAGGAACAGGCTACAATAAATTATGATCCTTCTAATATTATTTTTCCAACGAGTATTTGTACTACGTGTCGAAAAATCCTTGTTGAACATGACTCCGGTAATCGTTCTCGACCGATACCGAGAAAATTGAATTATGAAGACATTGTTTTCTCGAAACAAACAAGATCGTTAAGTAGATCGAATGAAACAAAAATTTGCAGATGTTATATTTGTGTGACGGCTACTTGTAAAGCTCATGTTAAAAGAAAAATCGGTGAAGAGCGAACTTTGACGCCAAAAATTGAGCGTTCAAATGGGTTGTATGGTTTTGAAATTAAAAGCTTTGCTGAAATATCCGAAAATGTGACTTTCAAAAAAGAAAATAAAAATTCAACGATTCTTCAGCTTTGCCAAAGGTGTTATGCACAAATTTCAAAAGGGTGCACTCATACGTGTGATAACGAACAAGAGAAAATGATAACCTCAGTTTCAAAAAATTTAGAAAGACTGAATGAAAATTCTGAAGATTTAAAGAATGAAAAAGTTGAAGATAAAAATAAAAAAAGGAAGTTTGAATCATGTGACAAAAAAAATAGTAAAGTTCTATTTCCTCAAGAGAGTTTAGAAAATTTTCAAACAAATACTGGCGTAACTACTAATCACATGAAACAGTTAACTAGTTTTCTCCGAGCTCACACCGGAAGAAATTCAGTACCTAGCTATTACATGAAAAATGCATCTACAACAGCACATAAGTTGGAGTATTTATATCAAACAGATTACTTTGAGTTTGATATATGTGGTAAAAAAATTAAGGAAAAAAGACCTGTTGTTTGGGCAAATACTGAAGAATTAGTGAGTAAAGTGATTGAAGAGCGAAATATAATTGGATACCCAGGCATCAAAGTTATGGCAGATGGAGGTCAAAAATTTTTAAAATTTGTTTATCAATTTTTCCTGAAGACTACTCTCCCGAAAAACCGAATAGTTTGAACACAAGTGATGAAAATGATAGTGAGTCTCCCGAAAAGAAAAAAAAAGTTTATTCCAGTGGGAGTGTAAATAAGAAATCGAAATTGACAAGTGTAAAACGACTCATTTTATTGTGTATAGTACCAGAAGTCAAAGAAACATATGAAAACTTGAATATTTTGTTCAATTTGATAAAAATCAATGACATCTCTTTTAAACTCGCCGCTGATTTTAAACTGATTCTTATTGCTAATGGAATGCAGACTGCAACATCCTCATATCCTTGTCCTTACTGCTTTGTTTCGTTGAAAGATTTGAAAAGGCGTAAGGAATTAACAGAGGACTCTAAAAATCATGTATCTCAAATGAAAACTTTCGGTGATCTGAAACGTGATTATGAACGTTTTGTTAATTTGGGTAGTGATATGAAACTAGCCAAAGAGTGCAACAGCACTGTGCATCCTTCTCTTTTCGTCGAGAACGATAATGTATGTGTGGTAGATAGAATTGTAACTCCAGAGCTGCACATGCTACAAGGATTAGTCAACCACATATTTTGGAAGGGAATAGTCCCAATTGTTGGTAGAGACAAAGCGTTGATATGGCCGCTAAAAATAAACATAATTTCAAAAACTTACTATGGCGAAATTTTTGAAGGAAATGCTTGCAGAGAACTTTTAAAAACTGCTGATTTACTTCTTGATCCAAAAATCTATAAAGGTATTGGTGCACTGCGATTAGTGCCATTTGTTACTGCATTTAAAGCCTTCAATAAAGTTGTAAACAGTTGTTTTTCAGTAAAAAAAGTAGATAAAGATTTACACTCACACATTGAAGAATTCAGAAAAGCATTTTTAGCAACCGAAATTACGGAAACTTTGAAAATTCACGTCATATTAAATCACATCGAAGAGTGTTTAGATTTTCTCGAATCAGACAAAGGTTTAGGTTTGTGGTCCGAACAAGCTGGGGAATCCGCTCACGCAGAGTTTTTGAAATTAGTACAAAATCAACACATTAACCAGTGATTCGTATCCACAAAGACTAAAAAAAGCAGTTGTTGAATTCTCCTCAGCCCATTTGTAAAAATGTTTCTGTGTTAAGTTTTTTTTTTAATATTACTATGTCAAGTTTGAAAAATAAGTAAAATAAATCAATCATTGTTCATTTACTTCATTGTTTGTTTCTCATGAGTTTTGCGAAAAAGATAAGTTTTTAAAAAAACTACTCACAATAATGTTATATAATTAAGTTCATAAGTTGTAAACAGTACTCATTATATGTTGATGTATTTATTTTTTGTTTTTTGTTCGTTAAAAATAAAAAATATGGGGCCAAAATACCACCACGTCCTCATCGTTGGTCCTGGGTTAATTAAGCTAAGAGTGGTAATACCTTAAAAAAGTAAAACGAATGTGATATTTTAATGAGATTATAAAATTTTTGCGATATCATAAAAAATAAAAAACAAAAAATCTTAAAAGTTTAATATCTCATGAAGACGATCAGCTAGGATTTTCGGACAGAGTGATTCGGATTCCTAAAAAAATTCTCTAAAAAACTGTGTTTTCAGTTTTTCTCGGCATGACCGATACGTTTTTTTTCCTTCCCGCCCACCGAGTGGGGTCCGGCATCCTCCGTAAGCCCTTCCACCCACAAACAAACCCACTAACAAACAACTAAAACGAACAATTACTGCGTCGCGTGATTCCGAAAAGTTCACTTGGGCAGTGCGTAATTAATAAACGTCGCAGGACAGTAAGAAGTTTGTTTACGCTCAATCGAAGTGAGCTAGGAAAATCATTACCAGTCAGCCCACAAAAGAAAGTCTCTTAAATATTTTTTCCAGTGGACCTGGAATATTTGATAGCACCGTTAAATTCAATAAAATAAGACAAAACAAGGCCTTCCGGGCTGCTGACCGTAATTTTCCTACTTAACGCTATTTTTCAACTCAACTCCCTAACCTCATAACGATGCAGCACAACGATGACTCTGCATAACCTAAAGCGGGAAGAAAACCGAGAGCAGAAAAAAACGCAAAATTTCTACGAGCCGCGCTCGCTTTACTACTGCCCAGAAAACTGTTTATTCTGTGACGTATCCTCGTCGCATGTACCCTATGCTGCCAGGCGAGAAGAAGCAGAAAAGAGCTCTGCACGTTTATCCGTACTTGCACAAGTCGGCGCCCCTCTTCACTGCTTGGACCTACAGCTGTTTATGCCGCCACTGCTGCGGCGCATATTCACCACATATTCAGATCACACTCGTTTAAGAGTGCTGGCACACCTGCCGAAAGCGCCTCCGGTAGTTCATACGTGGACGGGAAAATTTTCAAAAACTACAGCATTGTTAGGCTCTCAAAAAATACAAAGAAAATCTTTAAAAATTCCTTATAAAATCACAAATGCGAGATGCATATTGTTTTTTCTCAAAAAATTTTGTAAATCAGCAAAAAAAATCATAGAAAAGTTTGTGTCAACATAGCCTCTCATCGCGTGATTTCTCAGAACTGTTTTACCCTGCTGGCCGGTATTACCGGCAAACCTAATCGTACATCGCGAAAATTCTTGCATTTTATTCAATTCATAACTTTAATTATTGAATAGCGAATCGATTTATTTAAAAAGAAAAAATACCATTATCAACTTTAGTAGAAGAAGCTTACGAGAAAATTATTGAAAATTTGTACAGATTGTTCTAAGAGATACGAAAATGAAAAAAAATTAAAAATTTACATTGATAAAACTTTTACTTTAGAAAAGTAAGGTAGGTGTACCTAATATGGCCCTGTATCTAATATGCCCCCGCCCCCCCCCCCTGTTATTTTGAATATGTTCGATATGCGGCATCTCTACAAGCTAGGAAGAAGTCAAAAACACTGAATTATGAAGTTTTGAGTTGTTTAGAACATTTGAAATTTTTTTTTGCGCACGCCTTATAGCTAAAACTCGTTCCGTATACCTTGTAACAGGGGTGGATTTAAGGGTTTGTATGAGCCAATACAAATACCCACGGTGCGTACTAAATCCTTATCACCTGTACTTAGTGCTGATCCTAGCACTCGTCGAACTGCAACTCGTTGACCTGAAATAATAAAATGAGGAAATCGCGTCCGCGAATATTACTATACTTGGCGACGCGGTCGGCTTGTTCGTTTATCGGTAGTGGGTGCGGGTATTAAAACCGGATCGATTCGCAGGAACACTAGGTTTAGTCAATAAAAATTAAATTAACAATTTAATAATTTATTAAAACAAATCTAAACCTAAAATACAAATTCCGAATTACGACTCGGTGTCGTTTAAACCAGTAAACAAAAGAAGCTTCAATGTTCTCTAAATCGTTGCGCGCGCACACAAATTCCTGCTGCTATCGGCAGCTAACGCGCGCAAGAGAAAAACAAAGATTATGACAATAATAGTGTACTAAGGACACTCACACGCATTCACACTCACTCGCACATTTACAATTAACTTACGGAGTCGCTAAGGTGCACTTCATACCAAGCCGTCAGGCTAAACAAAATGCCAGGCTACGATGCCGACCAGCCGCAATATCTACCATACTCGAGTCGCCGTGTAGCCGTTGGAAAGCGGTCCAGGCGATGACGTGAAATGACAACTTCACAAATAACACCACACTCTCACACTACGGCTCTACCACAACGCGCGACGTGAATGTCAATAATTGCCTTGACTTCCGTAACGAGTAAGCTGCTTCAAGATCTGCCATGAATCGATCTCCAGATCTTTGCGTGTCTGCCGGACGTCGGTCAGGTTCCCCGACGTCCACGGCTTCCAAAAGCCGGTTGACTCGTCTAGACAGAAGAATGCTTCCCGGGCGATGACCATCGATCCCGCACCTTCTGTCCCTGCCAACTCTCTCTTCGACGACATTCCACTCCCGAGGAGTCCGGTTAGCCGTCGAACCGAGACGAGTTAAGTTCTATGTACGTGCGAAAACTCGGACACGAAAACTACGAGTGGCTTCCCGATTCCCGCTCTACCACCTCAGAGGTCCGCTCTGATCTGCGTTCGACAGTCACGTGAATCGCGCCAAATCCTAAATCGTTACCGACGATTTAATTACGATCACTGACTGTCACAACCTTCGTTATTATTTTACGCTGTAATTAAATGGTCTGCCAAAAGATTTAGACAAAGCTGACCAAAATTTTCATAATTAGCTTCGATTCATTATTATTTCAGCTTTAAAACGCGATTTTAGTTTTTTTTTCAACTCGTTTTCTAGCTGGTTTTATTCTTAAATAACTTTTTATACTACAGTGTACCTAATATGGCCCCCCGCGAATTAGTAGAAATACGGATATTTCATAGATTTGCTTTCATTTTGCGTGGTATAAAAATCCTATCCTAATGTTATTTAAGAAAAATAAATTTAATTGTTTCAAAGCTTTTTTTCATTTTATAACTAAAAAAACATTCAAGCTCAAAAAACAAACTTTGATAAAAATTTAAAGTTGTAATTTTTCTACTGCCCGATCAGAAAGATTGTCAGGGCGCTAGCTAGGGCCTCGTTAATTGCCCCGAGAGCATAGTAAGACCCTCGTTAGAATTGCAACGGGGCATTCACGGGGCGAGACTTAGGGCCTAATAAGGTTCAGTTGAAATAGTATTTTTTTTTTGGTATTTAGATTTCGAGGTTATAACTAATTCCAAATGTACAAACAACAACTTAGACAATAAAATCTTGAAAGTTTAATTTTATTTATTCACGTAATAATTCTGAAAAAATCGAAAAATTCATTTAAAATCGTTTAAAAAAGATGAAGTGAAAAATGTCACTAAGATTCTAAATAATTTAGTAAAAGTTTTTTTACTAAAACCACTACTACTTTTTAATCAAACTTGTTTTCACGGAATTTGAATATATTTTTAGTTTTATTTTTAAAATCACTTTTTCTGTAACGAACACATACTATATACAGGGTGTATAAAAAGTAGCGGAACCCCTGATTTACTCGAAAACAATGCATTTTTTGTATAGCACATGTAATGTAAAAAGTTTCTAAAAAAAAAATTTGCAATTTGATGGGCCCTAAGAAAAAGGGCCCAGGCCCTTATTTTGGGCCCTACGGACTCTAACTTCGATTTTTCAAATGGGAACCCGTATTTTTGACCCCGGATTGGAAAAAAACGGAAAATTTTACGATTTTTAGGTATTTTTTGAAAAAATTTTTTGGCCCTTTTTAGGGCCTACAGGGCCCTTTTCCATTTAGCCCCTATTATCTCCGCAAAAACGCATTTTTTGTATAGCACTTGTAATGTGAAAGTTTTCTAAAAAAAAATTTGCAATTTGATTGGCCCTATGAAAAAGGGCCCGGGCCCTTATTTTGGGCCCTACGGACCCTAACTTCGATTTTTCAAATGGGAACCTCTATTTTTGACCTCGGATTCGAAAAGAACGGAAAATTTTACGATTTTTAGGTTTTTTTTGAAAAAATTTTTTGGCCCTTATTAGGGCCTACAGGGCCCTTTTCCATTTAGCTCCGCAATTTTTATTCAGATTGTTTTGGAATAGCACACATTGGAGCAATCGATTAGAGTCATAAAATTTATAAAAAGTGCGCGTTAGGTTTTAGGTTCATTAAGCATCCCGGAACAAGTTGCGGCGGTGCGTGTTTCTTTGAACGTGTACGGCCCTTTAGACTAAAGCAGAAAAGACAAGCATTCATCGCTGATTTATTCCAAGCACGTGTTTCTTCGATTTATTTGAGTTTATAAAAAAATAGTTACTTATTTTATCTTAATTTTTGAACATCGTAGCCCATCGTCAAATTTATGAGCAATCTCTAAATAAATTGATCAAAGTTTATGCAGAAACTGTTAATAATTCAAGTGCTTTTATTTTAAAAGGTGAGCACATGTTTTCGAATTTGATGTCAACATTTATTTTTCTAAATAAAACATTGTTGCGGAGCGAACAATAATTTCACTCCGTTCACATCGTCGAGCTAGAAAATCGATAGTTTGTAGACTGCGTGGCGCCATCTCTTAGTCCACGCAGAACTACATGGTGCTTGTGCTCTCGCGCCGCCGTCTGCGCAGCTTGGGGGCAGCTGCTGCTGCTGTCGCTGACGCTGCTGGGCCTGCGGCGTCTCTCCAGTTCTCTTCTCGGCAACGCTCGTGAATAGACGTTTCATTCGCCATTTTGTGCTATCTCGTGGGTTTATTTCACTTGGCATTTCTCTCGACTCTTTTTCATCATCAACGCAGTTGTCTCATCTGCACAGTCATCTCAACAAATAATTCACCTGGTGGTAGTCAACTCTGGAGGCATCTCATCTTCAATTAATTCGATCGGCTTGATTCACTTCAATTCTTGGGTTAGCGGCTCAGCAAGGAGATCACCCTAGGCATCCTCAGGTATTTTGCACATCACCGGTAACAATAATTTACTGGTGTTTCTCATTGTCATTCTCACAGCCAGAAAATCAATAAAATTTACTGTGCATTCTCTTGCTCTCTCTCTCTTCTTTCTTTGTGCTGTCTTACAAGCAGCCATTTTCTTTTCTATTCTGTTCAAGGTCATTCTCTGCTGCTGCTTTAATTTCTCTTGGGCACCTCTCTCTCTCTCTCTCTTTTCAAGGCCATTTCTGTTGCCTTGTTTATCTCAACTATACTCAAGCAAAACTCGTGTTTATGGCTTGAATTAATATAATCAAATCCATAAAGAGTTTTGACTAGGTGTTTCTCAAATTAATTAATTAATTTTCTTTACACGAAAATTAAGAGTGGAAATTCTCCACTCAAACTATGGTATTCTCACCTCTCAGTTTTTTTGCTTTAAAATAATTTTTATTAAACTGTATAAACTCACTTATTGTAATTTTAGAATTATTTGAATATTGTTGTAAATAGAGTGCTGTGTTAAAATAAATAAATTAACACAGTTTTTATTAAACTGTGTCTGTCTCAACATTTATTTGACAACCCTTCCCTAATAGCTTTTAATCCGGCAAATAAATAAAATTAATAAAGCAGTAAATCCGCAACAAACATGTTTCGATAAAGATTTTCTACTAATTATTTAATTTAAAAAAATAAGATTACTAACAATTCAATTACAACTATTGCTACGAAACTAAATAAACAAACTCTACTAATAGCACTCTTATTTTTTTTTTTTTATTTCACGTAGGATCTCATTTTAAGATTCATGAAATAAATTTTAAATTTAAAAAAAAATGAACATGTGTTTCTTAAAAGTACATATCAAATATCTTTCAGAATTTTGTAAAATTATTTTTCAAAAACTACATGTTAGAAAAAAAAATATTAGAAAAATCTCAAAATTATGTCAGTTTTTTTTGTGTTTTTTAATAAAGCTGTTCAATTTAATGTAAAATTATCTGTATCAAAAGAAGTTAATAATCATTACAACTACCTGGGGATGCTATTTTTCGGTTTGACAATCAAAAATTTTTTATTAATAACAACAATAGTAATGTTGTATCTCATCTTTTTTACAAAAACCACAAGATCATAATTGATTTTAAATTCGGACTAACAAAAACTTGATACGCGTTGACAATTTTAAATTCCAAGGATACTTTTATCTTCCTCTGCAGGTGAAATATTGTTAAGATGGCTAAGTTGAATGAACAGGATAGGATAAGAATCTTGATAATGAAAGGTTGGAGTCCTATCGAAAGATCTCATCAAGTAGTTGCAGACCTTTTCAATCTCACTTTTCGGCAAGATTTGCCGCAAATTTCTAAATCTACAGTTTCTAGAGTTTGTCAAAAATTTCAATAACATGGGACTGTAAAAGACCTACCGAAAACGGGTCGACCTACTAGAGCTGCAACTGCAGATAATCAACTAACAGTTGCATAAGGATTCATAGAAAATCCTCATCTTTTGCTTCGCCGGTTAGCTTTTATTAATGATATTAATCCTATGACTGTCAGTAAAATTATGAAAAAAATACTCAAATTTCACCCTTACAAGATTCACTTTGTCCAAGAGCTACAAGAAGATGATCCTCAGCGACGACTGTTATTTTGCGAAAATTTAATGGAAATGGTTGACAACAATCAAAATTTTTTACAGAACATAGTTTTTACCGATGAAGCAACTTTCATGTTGCATGGTAAGGTAAACCATCAAAATTTCCGTTATTGGTCAGATGTTAACCCCCATGAAATGCACGAAAACCACACACAGTATCCTCAAAAGTTAAATGTGTGGGCTGGGATCTTAAACAACCAAATAATTGGACCTTTTTTTATCGAAGGGAACTTGACCGCTGCGAAATACCTGGAAATATTGACAGATCAGATCATTCCAGCACTTCAAGCAGCTACTAACGGACAAATAAATGAGCTATGGTTTCAACAAGACGGCGCCCCGCCACATTGGGGGGGGGGGGGGGATGTTCGTCATTTTCTAGACCAAACTTTTCCTCAGAGGTGGATAGGGCGGGGTGGACCAACTGAATGGCCCCCGCGATCCCCAGACTTTACGCCTCTTGACTTTTTTCTATGGGGTTACTTAAAAAGTAAAGTCTACAGCACTCCCGTACAAAATCTGCAGGAATTGCGTGCCCGTATAGAAGAACAATGCGCATTAATTGATGAAGAAATGATAATTAAAGCAGTAAATAACGTGTACCAGCGACTTGCTTACTGTCAAGAAGTAAATGGAAGACATTTTGAACATTTATTATGAAAAAATGAGATAATAAAATAGTTCAAATTTTAATCCGTCATTCAAATTTCATTTATTTTTTTTTAACTTTTTCCAATTACCTTCCTGAAAAAATTGTCGGTCGTATGGCCCGTTAAATTGCAATTTTTTTTTAGAAAACTTTCACATTACATCTGCTATACAAAAAATGCGTTTTTTTGGAGATAATAGGGGCTGAATGAAAAAGGGCCAAAAAATTTTTTCAAAAAATACCTAAAGATCGTAAAATTTTCCGTTCTTTTCGAATCCGGGGTCAAAAATAGGGGTTCCCATTTGAAAAATTGAAGTTAGGGCCCAAAATAAGGGCCCGGGCCCTTTTTCATAGGGCCAATCAAATTGCAAATTTTTTTTTAGAAAACTTTCACATTACATGTGCTATACAAAAAATGCGTTTTTGCGGAGATAATAGGGGCTGAATGGAAAAGGGCCCCATAGGCCCTAAACAGGGCCAAAAATTTTTTTCAAAAAATACATAAAAATCGTAAAATTTTCCGTTCTTTTCGAATCCGGGGTCAAAAATAGGGGTTCCCATTTGAAAAATCGAGGTTAGGGTCCGTAGGGCCCAAAATAAGGGCCCGGGCCCTTTTTCATAGAGCCCATCAAATTGCAAATTTTTTTTTAGAAAACTTTCACATTACATATGCTATACAAAAAATGCATTGTTTTCGAGTAAACCAGGGGTTCCGCTACTTTTTATACACCCTGTATATATTCAACTTAAAATCACAATGTTTACATGACATATAACCTCTAAAACAAGTTATTTTCTTTATATTCTATAACTGTCAGTGTTGTTTAGAGGGTTAGCTAAAATTTTTGTTTAATTCTTTAAATTCATTATCCCTACTAAAGCTTTAACTTTTCAATTTCATTCTCTTAAAAAAACTATCCACCTGTGTCCAATTTTCAGTCGATTACTGCATACGTTCATAGCAAATGATCTAGCGAGGCCCGAAACAGCGCCTTGGGTTCGCCCCGTTACAAACCGAGCTAGGGCCTCCGAAGGCTACCTTACGAGGCCCTCATTCGCTCCCCAATAGCCTTCTGATCGGGTGGTTGCAAGGCTTTCAAAAACATTCTAAAAAAGGCTCGGTTTTTAACTAAACCATTTTTAAAATAATAAAAATTTTAAGGTTTTTTAAATCTCATTTCCTGATTGATTTAAAAAATAGGAACAAATCGCAATTAATAAATTACTTCAAGGGGGCCATATTAGGTACACAAATTTTTGATGTCTTAAAAAAACATGTTTTGGTAAATCCTCTGGCATTTCAAGCTCATTGATCAAAATCAAACGCGTAAGACCTCATTTTAAAGCTCTTGGATATACCTTTAAAAAGAGACCCAACACGTCAAAAAATATTGATTTGATTCGCTACAACGTTGATTCTCGCTTAGGGCGGCCATATTAGGTACACCTACCTTATATTGAATTCTATTTAAATATTTAGCTGGATTTATTTTTCTTAGCAGCTTGTGAAATCATCCCAGGACTGTAAGTGAGCGGTCATATTTTTAAAGAATATAATTTAAGATTAAAAATTAACTGTATACATACATACTTAAGAATTAAAAAATTAAAAACACTTGAATTTTTGGCAATCACTTAAATCAGTCTTGATTCAAATTTATTTTGGTATATAAAAGGAATAGTACTTCTTTAAATAGAAAAAAGAAAAAAATATTTAATTTTCGAATGAAGAACACTTATTTCTGCTTTGGTGATTTTTTTATCCTATTTAGCTTGATTATATCTTCAAACAATGATGAAGATTCAGTCAAGTTGAGTAGAGTTGATCGGAAAATTAATGAGGATTTGCGGTTTTGTAGGAATATCTTAAAGAACATGATGATTTGTTTGTGACACGTTCCGATAAGGGGAATAATACCGTGGTTATTCCTACTTTAGAGTATATAGACAAGATGGGGGCCGCCCTATCAAACCGCAAATAATATGTATACCCTTGAAAAAAGATCCAGTGAATAAGTGCATTAGAAAGATAAATAAGGTTATCAGTGATTGGAGCAACCAAGGGGTCTTCAAGGATGGCTGTTTCAAGCTGACTAAATCAGAGGAATATTGGCGATACACTCACACCGCGAGCTTATGGCTTGATCAAAACTCATAAACACGGCAACCCGGTGCGTATCATTGTTTCCACCTTGAATGCCCCTACCTATACCTTCAATAAGGCTTTGACGACTTTCTTGAATAAAGTCCTGCAACCTCCCAGGAACAATCTCAAGAACGCTCTCGAAATGAAGGAACAGATCGACATCCTTTTTGTAGGAGAGGAACACCGCCCTGTCTTCTTTGACGCAGTGTCACTGTTGACCAACATATCCCATATAGTACAGTACCGATAATATTTTTGAAGGGAAAAATTAATGAGCACTAACTAACTACGGGAGTTTGTTGATTATATGATTCTATATGAGGGAAAAATAATCTCAAGAAATTCAGTTTGGAAATCGAAGGAGGGGGTGGGGTTTTAGGGGTGAAAAGTGGTTTTTTGCATTTTCTGAGAAAACTACACGACTTATCAAAAAAGTTGGAACGTAAAAGTTGTAGATAATCAAAAAACCTGCAACTTTTGTTCTAACACTTTTTTTACATAACCTCAAAATTTCAGTGAAAAATGCAAAAAACCACTTTTTTCGTTTTTGATTTTTCCTGATCGCAAAAATTAATTAAATTAAACAATATTTGGTGGAAGTTTAGCATTTTATGTGCAAAATATGTGGTTTTTTTTTTTGAAAAATTTTGAGCGGTTTCGGAGAAATCGTCAAAAAACGTGAAAAATTTTTTGTGTTCATATGTGCGTGGGCTTGAAAATAATGCTTCTGGAAAATTCTGCTTGGACTCATTTTTTTCTTTGAATTTTATATTTTTTGAAAAAAAAAAAAAATAATAATAGTGTTACTAGAGAAAAACATCCGGAAAAATGCGAAAAACTGAAAACAACAATATTTTTTACAAATTTTGATACTATTTGTTATAAATAATGTATTGTTTGTTAATTTTTATTGTTAAAAGTCATGTTTATGGTAACATATACTTTTCTATGTACTAGTGCTTTATTGTCGAATATGTCCAATCACGAAAAGTGTCGAAAATGACTATGAAAACATTGAAAGTTAAAGAACTGAAATTTGTTAAGTCGAGGTTTTTTTTTCTGAGATTCAATTTTGATTTAATAAAAATATTTTAATTAATATTTTCCGGTATTTTGTGCATAAATTTTCTAAAATGTGTAAGTACATTGTGCTAATACATTTATGTAGTATGAAAATCATGATACGGGACATGTTTCCGATATAAATATTGCAATAATTTTTTAAAATAAAGGTTATTAATACAAATAAATTATTGAATAATGACACAAAGACTTTGGTTGCTAAAAAAATAAATTTTTATTTCTTACATTTTGTACAAATTGAACGCTGATATTAACCTACAATTGAATTTATACAGATATATTACACTTTTCTTCTTTTTACTTGAGTCGGACCTGCGTCTTCTTCATCTTCTGAATCTTGTCCTGTTTCTGCTTCACTTTTTTCCTCTTTTTCTTTGTCTTCTTCTTCTTCTTCCTCTTCTTCTTCTTCTTCTTCATATACGCATGCTACTAAATCGTATGGATCGTGAATATCGAAAGGATCGAAAGAATCATTGAAATCTGGTATCGTTTGATCTTCTTCTTCAAAATTTTTACAGCAGTCAGAATCACATTTTGTACATAAATTAGTACATTTTAATCCATGCTTTCGACATCCACATCTTTGTTTATCACAACCAGTTTCACAACTACAGGAAATTTTTTTAAGTAAATCATCTGGAATTCATTTTTCGGCACTGAATTTTGGTATTAAATTATTTTCAGAGTCATATTTCCAGCCCCACTCAATTGCAGATTTATGAACTCCTAGCCACTTTTGTATTTGGTAATAAACCCTTTTTCCCATAATTACCCTATAATTGTGTTGAACTGCAGCTGCTTCAGTGGGTGGTAGTTTGTCCAGTTTGAATCCAGATTTATATGTTTTAGTTGTATAATTTAAATATCTGACTTCATTGAGTGATAAATTTTTTTTTTTTTTTCACAGAGTACATCCAAGCAATTAGTTCACATCCATTTTTACCAATCATTTTTTGCAATTGACGATTTTCATTTTCACTTTCAAAAGAACTTCGGCTAAGCTCAATACATTTGGATTTGCGAGTAGTGATTTTACAGCAGTTAATTTTCCTTTACCAGAAAATCCTGAAGTAGAATCACATCCAGTAAACGCATGTAAAAAAGCTACTATTTTACGATTATGTTTAAAACTATCTGATCCAAAAAATGATTCTTTTACTGATGCAGTCCTAACTTTATTAAAGAAAACATTTAAATCAAAAAGTTGTTGTTTTCAGTTTTTCGCATTTTTCCGGATGTTTTTCTCTAGTAACACTGTTATTATTTTTTTTTTTTCAAAAAATATAAAATTCAAAGAAAAAAATGAGCCCAAGCAGAATTTTCCAGAAGCATTATTTTCAAGCCCACGCACATATGAACACAACAAATTTTTCACGTTTTTTGACGATTTCTCCGAAACCGCTCAAAATTTTTCAAAAAAAAAAAAAAACCACATATTTTGCACATAAAATGCTAAACTTCCACCAAATATTGTTAAATTTAATTAATTTTTGCGATCAGGAAAAATCAAAAACGAAAAAAGTGGTTTTTTGCATTGTTCACTGAAATTTTGAGGTTATGTAAAAAAAGTGTTAGAACAAAAGTTGTAGGTTTTTTGATTATCTACAACTTTTACGTTCCAACTTTTTTGATAAAACGTGTAGTTTTCTCAGAAAATGCAAAAAACCACTTTTCACCCCTAAAAACCCACCCCCTCCTTCGATTTCCAAACTGAATTTCTTGAGATTATTTTTCCCTCATATATAGAATCATATAATCAACAAACTCCCGTAGTTAGTTATTGCTCATTAATTTTTTCCATTTTTTTTTTTTTTTTACCAATATCGGTACTGTACTAATAGATTAATTTTGCAGGCTATGGATTAAAAATGGGAATTTATTTCCCCTACAGCCTGTTGAGTAGAGTTGAATTTTTACGCGGAACTTCGACATTATTGGACTGCACTTATTTGCAGTTTAACAATAAATATTATAAGCAAATTATGGGCACGCCCATGAGTTTTTGTAGTAGCCCTTGTTTTTCGAACTTTGCTTTGGAGATGTTGGAAGATAGAATCCTCAGACAGACACTTTATGGTATTCGCTACTACAGCAGGTATGTCGATAATTGTTTTTTAATTATCGAAAATGATGAAATAGACTTAACCCTAGACTCTTTTAATAATTTAGACAAAGATCTTAAATTTACTTGCGAACGCGAGGTTAATGGCGTCTTACGATTTTTAGACATGTATATTGAACGTAAGCGTGGTGCATTGGTCACTAATTGGTACCAGAAGCCGACAGCTTCTAACAGATTGATTAATCACTTTTCACACCACCCTCACTATCAAAAGATTGCCATTGTTTACAATCTTATCGACCGTGTGATTCGCCTATCGAGCGCTTGTTACCTCGAGGCTAATATTGAAAAATCCAAGATTATCTTAAGACTGAATGATTACCCCGATGACTTTATTGACAAGTATATTGATAAACGCTTGCATATGATTTTTAATCACAATGATCGCAATAGCCAGAACTGCAGTGGTGATGATGACACAAGGAAGCATTTTATAGTGGTTCCGTACGTCAAGAACCTCTCTCACATGATCAAAGATAATCTCAAAAAATTCAATATTAGCCTCGTATATAAGAACGTTAATAAATTCAATTCAATAATCCAATTAGGGAAGGACAAGGTCAAACGTAATGACACAAACAACATTGTATATAAAATTAACTGTAAAAGCTGCGAAAATTGTTATATGGGTCAAAGTAGGCGTAAATTCGGTAAGAGACTATATGAGCACAAGTACGCGATTAGGAAGGGAAATGCAAAAAACGCTATTGCCCAACATGTTATGCACCTCCACCACGACATTGATTTTGAGAAAGCAACTATCATAGATAAGGAAACGATGCTTAATCATCGACTATTTAGTGAGACGATTAATACTTACTATCACAATGAAACCACGAATTTCGCATCTGACACTATCTCCCTGAGGAGTGATTATAAGAGTTGCTTGAACAAAATCAGAAATTTTGATCGGCACAATTGCAAAAATACAAATGAAAATTGCATTACTTCCACTCGTAGCAATACCGACGAAGAACCATGCGTACTAGGAGCACATAATGTATTAGTTGGGAGCCATGAGACGGCCACCGCTCCTCTACCCACTGATCGGCTGATTGAACAGGTTCCTCCCTCCCTTGGCCCGCAACGGACTAGACCGACGCGTCTAGTGCGGTTACCTTCTACGGTAGTAGGCGGAGTCACCTGGGCGCGCTTTCCAGCACAACGCACATCCTAAACCACACCTCCTCGCTCCACATGCTCCCCGGATTCCCTTTTCTCTTCACCAAGCCTTCATACCCACTATTCCCCCTCTTCTCTGTGACATGAGCATATATAAACCGACCAATTCGCACATTGTACAATTATCGTTTGACTACGCTCCTTGACCGACCTCCATCTCCGAGGTTTATTACTACTTTTTATATGCAAGTAATTTTAACTACAGGCGTCCCTCGCTACTCGCGGTACTCGGTATTCACGGTTTCGCTTATTCGCGGTTACTCAAATGCGATCATCCCTCAGTATTCGCGGATGCGACTCACGTATTCGCGGATTTGAAAGCTACATTCACTGTATTCAAAAAAATTTTTTAACAGCAGCTTTTGGTTATTTAAAAAATTTTTTTTTAATTTTAATTTAAATTTTGCAAGAGTGTATCTATGGTTTTTTGAGGTTAGCCAGAGAAATTGGAGGAGAAGGCTTTGAAGACTCAACTGAATCTGACATTTACGAGTTAGTGAGCACTCAACATGATGCGTTAACAGCGGAGGACATCGAAAATATTTTAGAGCCGTCAAAAGAAAATCAGGAAGAATCGGTCGAAATTCCAAAAGACCAACAGATTCTTATGGCTGAAGTTTCAAAAATCCTCCATGCATTTTATTCTCTTATCGAAGAGGTTTCCGATTCTGATCCCATAATGACGAGAAGCTTGAAATCTAAACAAGACTGTGAACTAGCAACAAACAGGACTTACAAGTTATTTTGAGCCAATTTTAACTTTTTACTCTTTTAAAAGCACTTATTTTGTGAAAATGTCTTAAAATATAATTTTATTATACATATTATTTTGAAATAAAAAATTTTTTTCTTTACAAGACCTCTTTTTTTTACCCCTTGGAACCAATCTCCCCTTTTCCCATAAGACTAATGCTTCGGTATTCGCGGTTTCGGTATTCGCGGCACCTCTCCGGAACCTATCTACCGCGAATAGTGAGGGACGCCTGTATTGTATAAATTGTACAAATTCGGTTATCATTGTAAAGTCTTAGTTTTGTAAACAATTTTGAATTTTTGTAAAAACTTGTCAATCTTTGTAATTTTTTAGGTTTTGTAAACAATTTTATTTCAAAAAAAAATTTTTTATAAAAATCACTGTAAAAATATTATTTGCGCCGAATATGCATTTTACTAATAAAATTTTCTGTTGCACTTTAAATTGTAGGTTCCTGATGATGACCGCTAACTAAGGTCGAAACTTCGACAATTCAATAAAATTACTTGCTTGATAATTAAGAGTATTGGTTTATTTATCACCCAATTTAATTATTGCAAGCATTTGAAATTTTTGGAGATAGAAAAAATTAAACATGAGTTTTTTCGCAACATTCAATTTACTTATTTTTTTTTTTTAAACCACATTAATTTTTAGCTCGAGAGATTAAATTGAAATTAAAATCAATGAAACGCTATAGCGTACGCTGCGGGATGTGATAAAAAAGGTGTATGCTATTAAAATAGAGTACGCTATAGCGCATTCTATGAGTCGTTTGTAGTGCAAACTTTGAAGTTGGGCTAAAATACTCACTATAATTACTGAAGATTTTGAACAAAGCCAAAAAATTCCAAATGGCCCTCGATGGTTCCTCATGAAGCGAAAAAATTTCTAACCATCTAGTACACAGACAAAAAGTTCTCAACGCATTCGAACAGTTCCAAACGGTTCTCATCAAGCCCATAAAGTCTTCATTCAACCCAAATGATCTCATACAGTCTCAACACCATAACAATTGACGGTTCCGAATGGTCATGATCAAATCAAAATTTTCCGAATGGTCCCGATCAAACCTGAGCTCTCTCGATTGATTCCAGATAATTTCAAATAGTTTTAAATTATCACTAATGGTTTCTGATTATTCTGATTAACCAAAAGTATTGAAAATGATCACGCTCAACCCTCAAATCTCCCAAACGGTCCTGAACGATCCTAAAAAAAATCAAAATTTTCCAAATAGTCCCGATCAAACCCGAGCTCTCTCGATTGATTTCAGATAATTTCAAATGTTTTCAAATTATCACTAATGGTTTCTCATTTTTCTGATTAACCAAAAGTATTGAAAATGATCCCGCTCAACTCTCAAATCTCCCAAACGGTCCTAAACGATCCTAGAAAAATCCGAACGGTCCTAGATAATCGCCTACAGTTCCTAACAACCCGAATCATGCGCCGATGATCTTGAATGGTTCAAGATAAATACACATAGTCTGGCAGAAGTTCAAGATAAATCAACGTAGTCTGACAGTGGTTCGAGATAAATCGACGTAGTTCAAGACGTTCCCGAACAATCCCAGATAGTCACCAACTACTCCGACCGGACACAGATGACTCTGAACGGTTCTAGATGACGTAACGTGGTTCCAAATAGTTTAACGCTTTTTTAAATGATCCTTCATGACCACGAGCAGTCATGGACCATTTTTAATAGTCTCAAACAACCTCACATGATCCTGAACGAGATCTCATGTATTTTATGATGATCTTAATCGATCTCAAATATTTTCTGACGCTTCCAATCAAGGCCGAAAAATTCCGAAAGCTACCAGATCCCTATTGGAGCCAAACAATTGGTAATGGTCCCAAATGTCCAGAATAAATACAAAAATTCCCAACGCACTCAAATTGTTCCAACAGAGTGAAAAATTCCAAACGGTTCCAATCAGTTTAATAATAATCCATATACGATATATGTTATGAAAATAAAACCAGATACCCTTTGTATATTTAAATTAATATTTATGTTACTTTGCTGTAAATATCACTTTTTGTACAAAATTTTTAATTTTGGTAAATAAAAAACATTGTTACGATAAAAAAATTTCAATTCTCATTTAATTTAATAAATAAGTTGTGGATGGGCAAAAGTCGGCCAGATTTCCGTCGGATCTGTCCCATTATTCTGTTCAGAAAAAAGGCACTTAAAAATGAAATATTTTTACAAAAGTTTATCGGTTTCTATTTTTAAACTAAAATTAGAAGCTGTTAAATTTGTATGATCATATCTCATTTTAAAGTACCTTTTTTCTGTGTGGAATCACAGGACAGACGAAACGGAAATGTGTACAACTTTTTGATTTTGGCTCACACACATACACACATATATCCGACTATACTATATAGTTGTGTATTTTTGGAGATTAAAGGGGCTAAAGGAAAAGAGCCCTGCGGGGCCCTAGTAAGGGCTAAAAATTTTTTCAAAAAATACCTTAAAATCGTAAAATTTTCCGTTCTTTTCGAATACAGAGTCGAAAATAGGGGTTCCTATTTGAAAAACCGAAGTGAGGGTTGTAAGGCCCAGGCCCTATTTCATAGGGCCCACTAAATTGTAATTTTATTTTCAGGAAACCTTTACACTACATGTGCTATACAAAAATTGCGTATTTTCGGAGATGATTGCTTGATTTCATACTTTTTTACACCCTGTATATATATGTAACTACTCGGTGTTTTTTCATGGAGTATTCTCAGGAGGCCGTCACAGTGGACATCTACAATATAAGCACGGTGCCGTCACTCGATTCCACCGAAAGCACTGCTCCGAGCTAGCACTGTGGCAACCAGTAATGCAAAATGACAGTCATTTTTGAAATCGGTCAATAATTCATGGTGGAATTAAACCTACGAGGTGCGGTCATCAGCATAGGTTACACCGAACGCCATATTGGATTGCAGCCGCTGGGAACGGTGGTATGTCACAGCGCTCGGTGTACCCCAGCTGATGTCCGCACCTTGGAGGTTTAATTCCACCATGCGATCATTTGTCAAAATGACAGTTTGTGACATGACAGACAATTGTGACCAATTTTTAAAAACGAAAAATACATTTTTTTCTCATAATTTTGTTATATATACTTACCACATGAAAAATTCCTAAAGCAATAATACACCCTCTTTAAGCGCAAATTACGCGCAATCCACCCACGTATTTAGAAAAACCAAAATAACCCATCTTTTTTTAATTTTTTTTTCCAAAATAACCCATCAATAAAAACTGGGATGGGTTATTTTAGTTGGACCGCACAAACCTATAAAAAGTTTTTATTGATGGGTTATTTTGGAAAAAAAAATAAAAAAAAGATGGGTTATTTTGGTTTTTTTAAATACGTGGGTGGATTGCGCATAATTTGCGCTTAAAGAGGGTGTATTATTGCTTTAGGAATTTTTCATGTGGTAAGTACAGCTGTCACTAACCGGCCCTCGGTGCGTCCCAGAAACTGGCGGCTCATATAAAAACGCATATATATAAATTTAAAAAATCCAAAATAACCCAAAACAACCTTATCTAATACCAAATAACCCTTCTTAAATCCGAAATAACCCATTTTTTATCCAAAATAACTCTTTTTATTCTTAACCAAAATAACCCTTCTACACCCTCCTAGAGTAATAATCATCCCTCTTTTTTCCCCCAATCATAAACCAAAATAACCCTTCAAAACATCCCTGATAACGGGGGGGAAAAAAAAAATACCCATTTTATACCCCCTTAAAGCCAAAATAACCCTTCTAAAATCCAAAATAACCCATTTTTATCCAAAATAACCCATTTCTAAAAAAGTCCCAGAAATAGTCATTCTTTGTAAAAATTTTCTGGGATGTCCCAGAAACAGACTTTTGTCCCAGAAAATATATGTATATGGGTCACAATAATACTTTTTTAAAAAACCGTCCGCACGAGGTTCACCGATTTTATTGCAATTTTTTTTGGCAACAGTACTATTTAATAAAAGACTTTTGCCGCAAACTAGAGGTTATTTCTTATTTCTGCTTGGTGCTAGATTTTATCAAAGATTGAAAAATGGCCTATTTTGAAGCTGTTTTAAGCAATTTTAAGGTATTTTTCGAAAAATTCTAACTTTTGATCAAAATGAGATAGAAACCTCTAGTTTGCTGCAAAATTTTGTTCAAAATAAGTTCTTTTTTGTAAAAATATTTTGACAACATAGTTTGGTTATTTTTATAGTAATACAGTCCTACACAGATATTGTTATTTTTGCTCATTTGCAGGTATCTTCAAACGACCGTAGCTTTTTCTAGGCTAAATTTTTGTGCATATTAAAAATTGTTAAATTTTTTTTATGAAAAAACAAAAATTTTGCGACCAACCGGAACCCTGTACGATCTTCCGCTTCCAAGATACAGCTGTTTAAAGTTGTCAAAAAACACAAAAACGCGTTTTTTACGATTTTCACACGCATTTTTAACGGTTCCGACCTTTTTTTTTATCTCAAAAATATGTGGAATCTTCTCTTCAAATGTTTCCAAACAAGCTCCCATAGTAATTGTAGTGCAGATTTGGGGTTTTAGTTGATTCCAAAGCATACACTTTTGACACATTTTATGTGCTAAACTAGTGTTTTTTTAACAATATACACGCTACATTTAACTTTTTCGTTCATTATAGATGTTTTGAAATTATTTTTTGACTAAAAACTATTCAAATTCCAGCCAAAATTAGGTCACCTGCTATGAAAAAATTGATACTCAACGAAATATTGATCTCAATATCAAAATGATATACTACTTTTATTCAGTTTTTTAGTTTTTTGATTCGTTAAAAATCTATGTTCAAATATTGTAAATAATATACCACTTGTTTATTTATTTTTTTCTATTTTTGAAATTACAAATAATTGACCATAGATTATCAATTATTCTGATAAAACAATCATGGATTACTATTGCTTACTCTGAAAGAAATGAGTCCAAATTAAAAATGTTATTTTTTGAATGCTATGAAGCATGCAACAATCTACCAATCTACATTCTACTTATAATTATATCTTCTTATGAAAAAGAGAATGAGAGATTCGATTAGAAAGTCGAGTCGATATATCGAATCGAAACTTAAACTTTGATTCTTGGAGCAAGAGCGCCGCCTTAAAGGCCTCTCAAAAGTGTGAACCGGCTGGACGCGCCAAATTTGAAATCTTCAGGCATGCCTGATTTGAATTTTTTTTTTTTTTTTTTTTTAATTAATAAAGTGAGTAACGAAATTTAAATTTTTAATAGCCAAATATGCGGACAAGCTTACAATTCCATAACTCTAGGCGTAGTGAATAACAAATAATTAACTTTTGTAATAAACAAATAAGCCGATAAGCTACAACTCCAAAACACTGGGCGTACTTAGTAAAAATAATTAATTTTTTTTAATAAACAAATAAGCCAATAAGCTACAACCCCATAACCTTGGGCATGGCTGAAAAAAATGTTTTCCGCACTCCGGCCGGGAAGCGCTACTTCCCTGCCGCTGCTGCTACAGTCAGTAGCGCTTCCCGGCGCCGTCGTGCGGAAAAATAGCATACTCAACTAGGCACCTGAATGGGAAGGTCTCAGATCACATGTTTGTCACACTCGGCTACGCCTCGGACGACAATTTCATGCGATCTGAGACGTTTCCCATTCATACTGCCTAGTTAAGTAATATACTATTATATTTTTAATAAACCAATAAGGCGATAAGCTACAACCCCATAACTTTGGGCATGTCTAAAAAAAATGTTCATATTTTTAATAAACAAATAAGGGGATGAGCTACAATTTCATAACCTTGGGCATGGCTAAAAAAAATGTTTATATTTTTAATAAACAAATAAGGCGATGAGCTACAATCCCATGACGGTTGGCGTAGCGAATGAAAAATAATTAATTTTTTTCATAAACAAATAAGCTGATGCACTACAACCCCATAACGGTGGGCGTAGCAAATGAAAAAAAACTAATTTTTTTAATAAACAAATAAGCCGATAAGCTACAACCCCATAACGTGGGGTATTGCTAAAAAAAATTTTAATTTTTTTAATAAACAAATAAGCCGATGAGCCACAACCCCATAACACAGAGTGTAGTGAATGAAAAATAATTTTTTTTTTTAATAAACAAATAAGCCGATGAGCTACAACCCCATAACATTGGGCGCAGTGAATATAAAATATGTGAATACTTAAATAAACAACTAAGCAAACAAGTTTACCACCCCATAACCTTGGACATGGATAAGAAAAATTTTTGAGCCATACCCAATGTTATGGGGTTGTAGCTAATCGGCTTATTTGTTTATTAAAAAATTTAATTATTTCTCATTC
The DNA here is from genome assembly GCA_038277355.1 of Encarsia formosa. Lineage (NCBI taxonomy): Eukaryota > Metazoa > Arthropoda > Insecta > Hymenoptera > Aphelinidae > Encarsia > Encarsia formosa. Next base: position 37,171,346 of record CM076184.1, on the reverse strand, counting down.
AATCCGCCCAGTGTTATGGGGTTGTAGCTCATCGTCTTATTTGTTTATTGAAAAAAATTAACATTTTTTTTTAGCAATGCCCAAGGTTATGAGGTAATTGTAGCTCATCGCCTTATTTGTTTGTTAAAAATATGAACATCTTTTTTAGACATGCCCAAGGTTATGGGGTTGTAGCTTATCACCTTATTTGTTTATTAAAAATATTAACATTTTTTTCAGCCATGCCCAAGGTTATTGTGTTGTAGCTTATCGGCTTATTTGTTTATCAAAAAAAAATCAATTATTTTTACTAAGTATGCCCAGTGTTTTGGAGTTGTAGTTTATCAGCTTATTTGTTTATTACAAAAGTTAATTATTTGTTATTCACTACGCCTAGGGTTATGGGGTTGTAAGCTAGTCCGCTTATTTGTCTATTAAAAATTTAAATTTCGTTACTCACTTTATTAATTAAAAAAAAAAAAAACAAAAAAACAAAAAATTCAAATCAAGCATGCCTGAAGATTTTAAATTTGGCGCGTCTGGCTGGTTCACACTTTTGAGAGGCCTGAAAGGGGGCGCTCTTGCTCCAAGAATCAAAGGGTGTTTTTAGTATCTCATTCCGTTTTGGTTAAAATTTTTCGTTAAGTTGGCACCAATGCTTGAACGGAACGGAGATGTGTTTCGAAACTCCATTTCTTTTTCAAAATGAAGTGACGCTTTTTGGAAATCATAACACAATCGCGGTGATGTGAGAAAATTTTTGAAAATATTATGTTATGAACAACATTTTTCAGATTGTTTCAAATATGAAGAATATTTAAATAATTTTTTTTTTTTAAGTAAAGTTTTAGCAGTGATGGACAGTTCTATTTGTACAGAGTGTTAAAACTATAAGTTTTGAGGTTAGATTTTTTTTTCAAAGCTCAAAATTGTGTAAAAATTTTTCATTTACTTTGATTGCTTTAATTTAATAAAAAATACTTACGTTACTTTTCAATAAATGGATAATATGGAAAATTTATTAATTTTAAATCAGTTGCTTACTTATTTGGGTGATGAGAGTGATGTTGATAGTGATGAAGATGATAATGATTTTAATCTAGCTGTTATTAATTACATAAATTATAATATTGAAAATCAACCCAAGTGTTACTGCCTAGACTGCAGGCCAAGAATACCTAGAATTCAGAACTTTATTGATTCTGTTATTGATGAATATAGTGATGTCCAATTCCAACAAAATTTCAGGTCAGTTCAATAATTAAAAAATAAATATTTTAATTCAAAAATTAATGCATCTCTATTTGTGTTTTAATTATAAAGGATGAGCCGAGGTACTTTTGATTATTTATTATTTGTCACAAGAAATCATTTAGAAAATTTAAATGGCAGAAAACGCATCCCTGCAGAAAAACAATTGTTGATTGCATTATGGTTTCTGGGTACTCCAGATTCTTACAGGTAAAATAAAAATTTTTTCAAATATTTTACTGCTTAGAAAAGAGATATTATTAAAGTAAATACTTTTTAGATCTGTTACAAGTAGATTTGGAGTTTCTTTTGGAACTGTATGGCGAGCAGTGAAGCGAGTAGTGACTGTTTTAAACCAGCTGAGGTCACATTTTATCAAATGGCCTACCCTAGATGAATGTGTTGCAACTGCAACTAGGATTGAAGAAGCAACATTTTTTCGTGGAGTGATTGGTGCTGTTGATGGGACTCATATTGTGATAGCATCTCCTAAAGAAGATCATGAGTCTTATATCAACCGGAAAGGAAGACATTCAGTACAATTACAAGTAAGCTTATTAATTGTGAATCAAAATATAAATCATAAAAAAGTTACTCTAGGTAAATGCTGACTATAAAAATTCAATTCATAGTAATCAACTTGATTTATTTAAGTTTGCTGAGTTCTTAGAGGACTTTGATAGTAAAAATAAGCATAGCATATGCATAAATTTTTTTCAAAATCAACTTTTTACAAACTGTTTTAGATAACTTGCAATGATAATTTAGAAATCATTCATTGCTACACTGGGCTGCCTGGATCTGTTCATGACATGAGAGTGTTTAAACACTCTGGACTGCAGCAGCGGTGTACGCCAGAATTTTTCCCAAATGTTTCTCACTTGTTGGGTGACTCTGCATATACGCTTCAGACTCATGTAATTGTTCCTTACAGAGACAATGGACATCTCACTGTGGAGCAAACTTTTTTTAACCGAAAGTTGTCTGGAATCCGCATGATGGTAGAAAGGACAATTGGGCTGCTGAAAGGAAGATGGAGGTTACTCTTGGACAAGATACCAATGCGAAGGACTGACTTAATACCATACTACATAATGGCTGCATGTGTTTTACACAACATTTGCATACAAAGACGAGACAATTTTCAAGTGTGCCTTAATATACCACCAATATTTGATGAAGTTGAAGAACCTTTTGAAGTTCCTAACAATGAGCATGTTCTGGGTACTCTTAAGCGAGAAAATATTTGTAATGCTATAAATCAATGAAACAGAAAAAAATTATCTGCTTTAAAATTTTATTGTATTTCTTGAATTACTTAAAGTAAATGTTATACTTAAGCTTTCAACTCAATTGTATATAATAGTGCAAAAAGATTTTATATTTTTTATATGTGATATTTTTATGAAGCAGTTTATACTCAATATATTCTATTGAGAAAAACCTGAACATAATCATATTAATTATGCATCAGAAATTATAATTGTACATTGAATAAAAACAATTTTTTTTAGTATTTATATATTTATAAAAATTATGGTAGTCATGTATCTTTATTATGTGTCCTTGAAAACGTTATTAAAAAAGTTTTATTTTATTAACTATTTCATTATTCATACTTCAATTTAATTATTCAAGCACGGTCTGTTTTTTTTATCACGCTGAGAATGTATACTGAAAATATTTTAGATATAAATGTAAGACTCTTGCCATAATTATGCTACAATATTTTCAAAAAATTACATAGCGCATACTAATAAAGTTGATAAAATGAATTATAACTATCATACTTTAGCTGAAGAAAAAATTGTTATTTGCAAGGTAAATTAAAATGATTGTACTTGTAAAATAGAAAATGTTAACTGTGAACAGCTATATATTCCATTACTAATTACCTTAAGACGATTCCCTACCAAATAGATCTAGCCCACAGATTTTGATTTAATTTTACGTACAGGCAACTTTTGATGTAAGAAATGACTAGCTAAAATTTCAAGACGTATAGGAACTTCAGAAAAAAGAAATTAACATTTCAATTTTGACTTATTTAACATAGTCTCTTATGGGAGATTGCCTTTAATTAAGAATATTTTTATTTCTAGCCCACAGATTTTGATCAAATTTTTTTAGAAAATAAAAGCAAATTAATTAAAATTTTTAGTATCTTTTAATTAATCATTAGGAGACTCTAAGTAATAAATAATAATCGTTTACGTAAAATATGCATGATTGCGAGGTTAAGGTACACTGCGCGTGTATATCTGTATATACAGTAATGTAATCGTAGCATCACACTTGACATATATATTGGTAGGGAACTTCCTTAATTTAAATATCTGTTAGTATATTTTTACACTATAAATGAAAATTTTCTGATCAATTGATTCTTTTTTACATTATTTAATTTATTGATTTGAAATCAAACACATTCACTTGTGATACAATATTATATCTAAGTAACTTTAAAATATAACAGGTCAACCTCCCTAATACCGCCGTTTTCTAAGAATTAAGACGAAAAACTACTTGACAGACACGTAGAATTCCTATAAAAAAAAAAAATAAATAAATAAAATTCACCTCGATCGCGATGGTTCTAAGAGGTTGACCTATAATTAACTTTGCTTTGACCCAATTTCTATTAAAGTTGAATTACGGAATGCATAATTAGTATAGTATTAATATGCTTTTATTATTTCAAACATTTTTTTTGAATAATTTAAGTTTTATTAGTTATAAACTGACCATTAGCAATATCGAACAATATTTTTCGTACATTGAAATTAATTTTTTTGGTTAATAAAACGTATAAAAAATTTCGAGATGAAAATTTTTTTTAATTTTAAAGCCAGACTGATAATTTACAAAAACAAATTTAAAAACAACTTAGAAAAACAATTTTTCTGAATTTTTTTGTAAATCTTTCAATAATTCTAGTTCTTTTTCTTCTATTGCTTCTTTCTTGTGCTCTTCTATTTCCAGCTTTTTTCTTTTAAACTCCATGTTCTCCAGCATCTTCTCCCGGATTTTATTGAGGTTGTTCCCATCATCGTCTATAAATTGTTTTACTACAAACATTATAAACAACATACTATACATTTTGCTGTGTTATTGATACATTGAGTTAATATTAAATTATAGAGAAAATAAATCTTACTACAAACAGATGATGTATTTGCACAAGTCTTGTTTTTTGTGGCCACAGAGATGGCGGTTAGCCAAAAAGTCTCCTTGTATATTTCATGCATTTTCTGTAATACAAAAAATTTAAAATATTACGTTAAAACCATATACGTTTTTTTTGTTTAGATAAATCGTTATTGAATAATAGATTGTCATTTCATTATAGTCTATAATTTCACTACGATATTCGATGCGTTTGAATTTACAATTATAGTTCTTTTAAGTATAATATAATTATGCAGCGACTTACGTCAAAATATTTCCATCCCTCTTTGCTTGTCGTGCTACCCTTTGACGTCTGTTGATACATATTTATCATACTGTCAAGTTTAGAGACGATTGATCTTTTTAACAGGTGTCTATAGCCAAGCTTTTTTAATACTCCCACTAAATATGTGTTTAGTTCGCTGCTGTTTACGGTGTCATAATTATTTTTAAAAATTAAAATGGCCTCCAAAAGTGATTCGGTTTGTGTATCTGGCCAGTCATCTTCTGATAAAAATGGATATAAATTATAATAATAATTGACTATAAAAAACTTTTTTAGGGCAAAATTGCAGTGTAGTAAAATATAACAGTAAATTAAAAATTATTACCACATAAAGATCGTGCTGTCTTATCTGCTTCATATTTCTCATCAGGCAAATCGTTACTATCATCGGCGAGTATTTCAACGTATTGATCCCGATTTAATGTAGATTCATTAACATCTAGAAATACAATTTTTTAGATTTTTTTGGAAAACAAAAGTGTATTCAATTGAACCTTCTGAATTTATTTGAAAAATTATTTACCTTTATCCTCACTTGAATGCTCATCTTCGGTTAAATACATGCATAGTTTACTGTTCTCCTCAATGAGTTCTTCAATGTTCTCCAATTTTTCACCATAAGGATCCAAAGTTCGAACTGTTGATTAAAAATTAATTAAAATAATGTTCATGATACATACTCTACATAATCAGTATTCTTCAAATCAAAAATTATTTTCAATCAAATCTAAAAAAATTGACTAAACCTTAATAATACCCTTACTTTTGGGACGTTTTGTGGATCTTATCGTCGCAACCTCGTTATCATCACCGTCCTCATCGTTGACCATATATATTTTTTCTTCTGAGTCCGGGTCTGTGCCTTCATGAGACATCGACGCAATAATTACGTCGTTGTTAGATTCTTCATTTTCATCGTTATCATCAATCACAAAAACATCAGTTTTCAATTCATTTTTTGAACCTGCACTAAATTTTTCATACATACTTCTTCTATAAATAAGATCTGAAAATTATAAATTTTATTAAATTATTACTTAATGTAAATATTAATCTAAATAAATGATTTTTTAGGTACAAATTGATTATTTTTTATGTACGAATTAAAATTTACCTTGTTCAGACCTTACAAAATCTTCTTCTGTAACGAAAAAGGTTTCTATTTCTCCATTTGGAAGTTCATACTCCATCTCGACGAGCTGTGCTTCGAAGTGAACGGGAACCACGCTGTCTATTGATGTAGTCTGCTTATGTTCAAATTTTTGGTCAGAAGTTGAACCTGCTAAGATAGAAACAAATTTTTTGAATATTAAAACAATAAACAAATATGTACTTTTTCAGACTTGAAATTTTTTAAATGTCGTACTATTACTTTTTGGGCGTTTTGTTGGAATACTCGCAAAAACTTCTTCGTCGATTGGACATATTCTTTTCCTGGAGCTTCCTGCTATATTATTGTCATCAGCTAGATCGGGGTTGAAGTCTGCAAGGGTGAAAACTTTTGATTTATCTCTTGTTTGCTTGAATTTATTAATAAGCTCAGTTTCAAAGATTTTTTCATTTTTTCTTCTTTCTGTAAAAATAATAAAACCAAATTCGTAAAATAACAATGATGAACTTTTGAAAATACATACTTTGTTTTTTTATTTCAGTATGTGTAAACTTTATTAGATGAAAGAAATCCTTCAATAACACTTGTTTAAACAAATTTATGATCGAAAAATATGTATACAAACCTGTTTGTAGCTTTTTCCAAACATTTGTATGACATTTACCATCTTCATCGTAGAAATCATCGTAGCACTCGTCATCAAATTTCATCAACAACTGCATTAATCTATCAGGACCCATGATTACCTACACTTTTTGATTCATTCAAAACAATTTTTGTAATTGGAATTACTGTATACTAAAACATAATTACGTATGAAAAAAAACAGTATGTGATAACAATCAAAAATTTTGAATTCTACGAACGAGTTGAGGTACTAAAAGTTTGTTTGTATTCTTTTCTTTTTGAGCAAACGTTAATATCACACAGGCGAACTAAAATAAATAAGGCGATTAGATATAAAATTTATTAAATCCAGAATAAAACAATCTTAGATTTTTCATCATCAACTATTGAGTATTGTAAAAACCTCGACGCATTCATTCGACTTCGTTGCAAAAAAATCCGAAAATTAGTCGAAATAAAAAAGTTTACATCGTATCGGATGTTTCAGTTTTGTTTACGACAACATTCACTATTTGAAAAAAAAAAAAAAAATTTAAGTTGACGCGAATTCAAAAGATTCTAGAGTAAAGCAGCCGCGGAAAAAAGCCCCGATAAATAAAAGTGTTAAAAAACGTTTTTCTCGTAAAGAACTCAAATAAATTTATTTAGTACATAGCTAAAACTCGTACAAAATCTTGAACACAAGTTAAAGGAAAGGTTGGGTCAATTAATGCTTACGTCTACACGAAGGAGTAAAAATTTTCACAAAGAAAAAGTAACAATTGCCTTGAAAAAGAGAAGCCGCAAGTTTATCCACCTCGACGACACTCGATGAATTTCCAACTACTGCTGATTAGGAAGTAACCCCCGGGCCGCGACCCCCGCAAAGTACGACCCCTGCAACTTGAAAGATGGGCCCAGATACCCCCATCACCGCTGTTTTCCGGCTTCTCATTGGTCAAGGCGCTACAGCTTCATGCGACCTCTTCGCAACCCCTTCCTCACCACTAAATTTACTCGCTATTTTCTAGTTTTTCCCGCCTTTTCGCGCCTACGAATTTCAATCTTTTGATTTTTTTCCTTGGATAATAGAGCTTTTTCCATCGCGTCATATAAATTGACTTATCTTATAAATGATATAAATTGCTTAAAATTTTTCTAAAAAACTTTTACAAACAGATTGTTTGAGGAATTAAATTGAAAAAGATTATTTATAGCACTAATCCGTAGGTATTCGATTTGACGCACGCCTCGAAATCAAAATAAAACCACCCTACGCACCACTGCTACAAAATATTGTATTCAATGGGTGCAGCAGTGGGTTACCAGGGCTTATCAAAGTCATTTGTGCTACCTTTCTTTTTTTTTTTTTTTTTTTTTTTTTTTTTATTCACGATGGAGTTATGGCCTTATATAATTTACTATTAAGGTGAAGACGTAACCAGCGCTGGAAGTAAAAAGTGGCTATAAAAAAAAAATAAAAGGGAAAATGTAAAAAAACGCGCTGTAGCGCGCTAGATAATAATTTTAGCTATTTTTTAAGCCTTGTTTGATGAAAATCGGTTAAAAAATAACTTCAGGAAACTTGGAAAATCGTTTTCCTCCCGTTAACCATGTGTAGCAGATCCTTGCGTCGTCTGCTACCGCACGCGTAGTAAATGCACGAACCGCACATGCACCCGTTCTCATAACCTTTAAAATTTATTTCCCTCAATGAAATTCTAAATTTTTTAAATTATTTATTTCATGCAGCACATGCAAAGAAAAAAAAATTTTAGTAAGCAATCATACAAGCAGCAGGCAGTGATAAATAATTCTTCTTTCTTCAATATTAATAAATTATTTCCCCAACTGTCTGAAATTTCTTGAATAATTATCTTGATATGGGTACTTTATTAGATCCTGTTTTTGTAGCAACCGTGTCGATTACTTTTCTTCTTATAATCATCTTCCTTTTTTTACTAACACTGAAAGCTTCTCTCTTGCCGTCACCCAGTAAGATAATTAATTATCAATAAAAGAAAAATTACATGCTTAGACTGATGAATATATTTTAAAAAATATAGTTTTCATGCATTTTAGTCAAGTATTAATAAAAAGCAGAAGAATATATCAAAACTAAATGAACCAAAGTAATCACAGAACTTACAGTTTACACTTGGTTTACACCTGTGTGCAGTGTGCAGTGCACCCGTCTGCACCAGAGTGACCGATCCCGGCCCAGGTAGTACCGCGAAATTTGAAAATCTTCCGGCACAGATCAGGCAAACAAAAAACTCAATAACGCTGAGCGCCCAGCTTTTTTTATGAACTAATAATTCAATAAATAAAATACCCCCTAATTTTACAACCCAATAACGCTGGGGGTACAAGTTTTTAATAAGTAAAAAAAATAATAAACAAATTAACCCCCAAGCCATACAACCCAATAACGCTGGGCGTCCGAGTTTTTTGTAATTAAAAAAATTAATAAACAAATTATTTCCCCAGTAATACAACCCAATAACGCTTGGCCTCCTGGTTTTTTATGAATAAAAAAATTAATAAACAAATTATCCCCCAAACTATATAACCCAATAATGCTGGGCTTCCTCGTTTTTTTATCGATAAAAAAACTAATTATAAGATTATCCCCCAAGCTATACAACCCAATAACGCTGGGCGTCCGAATTTTTTATGAAAAAAAAAATTAACTAACTATTGACCCATAAGTTAAACAACCCAATAACGCTGGGCATCTTAGTTATTTAAACAATAAAAAAATCTAAAAAACAAATTATATCCAAGCTATACAACCATAACGCTGGGCGTCTGTTTTTTTGTTGTTGTCAACGGTAATTTAATCCTGGACATATCAACTGCAGTTTTTCTGAATATCAAAGATAAGTGCCTCGTGATAGTCTATTAAATCATTTATTTGTTTATTAAGAGCCCCAAATTTTTCACTAGGTTTAACGATTAAGCCTGTTCATTTATTGAATTGTTAAATTAATTTTAAAAAGTCCCGTACTCCCAACGTTATTGGCTTGTAAAGCTTGAGGGATAATTTGTTATTTAGTATTTTTATTCATAAAATAACTAGGACGCCTAGCGTTATTGGGTTGTATAGTTTAGGGGATGATTTGTTTATTAGTTTTGTTACCTAGATAAAAAAAGTTAGGATGCCCAGCGTTATTGAGTTTTACAGATAAGGAGTAACTTGTTTAATAATTTTTTATTTACAAAAAACTCGCACGCCTAGCATTTTTGGGTTGTATAGCTTGGAAGATAATTTGTTTACTAATTTTTTTATTTATAAAAAATTAGGATGCCCAGCGTTATTTAGTTTTACTGCGAAGGGGTTTATTGTTTATTAATTTTTTTGCTTATAAAAAACTCGGATGCCCAGCGTTATTAGGTTGTAAAGCTTGGGGAATAATTTGTTTATTAATTTTTTTAATTATAAAAAACTCGGACGCCTAGCGTTATTGGGTTGTATAGTTTAGGGGATAATTTGTTTATTAGTTTTTTTATTGATAGAAAAACCAGGACGCCCAGCGTTATTGGGTTGTAAAGCTTGGGGGATAACTTGTTTATAAATTTTTTTGCTTATAAAAAACTCGCATGCCTAGCGTTATTGGGTTGTATAGTTTGGGAGATAATTTTTTCATTGGTTTTTTTATTGATAAAAAAACCAGGACGCCCAGATAAGGTCGAAACTTAAAATCTGATAAAACCAAGTATCGTTCTTTTTTTGAGGGTATAATTTTTATGAAAAAACCAATGGACCTATTGACTTGAAACTCTGGACCCTGCTTTCTAGTTATTTTAAATAAATTTAGAAATATTTTTTACACTTCTCATCAATTACTAAAGCAGATAAGGTCAAAACTTAAAATCTGATAAAACCAAGTATTGTTGTTTTTTTGAGGGTATAATTTTTATGAAAAAACCAATGGACCTATTGACTTGAAACTCTGGACCCTGCTTTCTAGTTATTTTAAATAAATTTAGAAATTTTTTTTTACACTTCTAATCAATTACTAAAGCAGATAAGGTCAAAACTTAAAATCTGATAAAACCAAGTATCGTTGTTTTTTTGAGGTTATAATTTTTATGAAAAAACCAATGGACCTATTGACTTGAAACTCTGGACCCTGCTTTCTTGTTATTTTAAATAAATTTAGAAATTTTTTTTTACACTTCTAATCAATTACTAAAGCAGATAAGGTAAAAACTTAAAATCTGATAAAACCAAGTATCGTTGTTTTTTTGAGGGTATAATTTTTATGAAAAAACTCATGGACCTATTGACTTGAAACTCTGGACCCTGCTTTCTTGTTATTTTAAATAAATTTAGAAATTTTCTTTTACACTTCTAATCAATTACTAAAGATGTTTAATAAATTTAATTACTAAAGCAGATAAGGTCAAAACTTAAAATCTGATAAAACCAAGTATCATTCTTTTTTTGAGGGTATAATTTTTATGAAAAAACCAATGGACTTATAGACTTGAAACTCTGGACCCTAATTAATAGAAAATCCTTTGACTAGAGAAAAGAGAGTAAAAAATTGTAGTGTTTATAAGTTGTGGGCAACTAAAATTTAATTTTATTATACTTATTGTGCCCTTAAGTACACAATTATTTTATCTAAGCGTTGGTTTCCACAAATCTTCATCAAATTCAAAAAGCCACACTCAAATTTGAGAAAACAACAAAAATTTATATTAGCAAAATTTATTTAAAAACAGCCGTTATACATTTACACCTATGATTCATGAACACAAGAGAGTTTTTTTCTTTTTTAGATATCTGGTAGTTATGAATTTCCACTTTTTATTTAAAAGTAATGTTTGATTAAAAATCTTTTACTAAATAAAAGTGAGTGAACAATTTTAGTTTTGATAAACTGTAATAGTTGTTAAAATTTAGTTTGATTTCTCTTATTGCACGCCAAGTATTAAAGAGAACGCAGCAACAGTCAAATTGGATGGAGGAGTCAACAAAAACATATTTCAGATAAATTTATTCAAAAGCATTAGTTTATTTACATCTACTATAGTTATCAACACTAGATAGCTCACAAGAAAATGATTGATTTTTTTACTATTTTTATTTATCCTATTGTCATGAATTAACACTTTATATTAAAAAGTAGTTTTTGTTTTTAGTTTTCACTAATAATTGTTGCTTGATGCATATAAAATTATTGGTTATATTTGGCAGTACTGCATCCTTCGCTCACTAGCAGCAACTAGCAGACGACATACACTACTACAATTTTGCTGAATAAGAAGAAAACCGATTTTCCAAGTTTCCTGAAGTTATTTGTTAACCAATTTTTATCAAATAAGGCTCAAAAAATAGCTACAAATATTATCTAGCGCGCTACAGAGCGTTTTTTTACATTTTCTCTTTTATTTTTTTTTAAATTGCAATCGAAAAATTTTATGAAAACGCGGTTACGTCTTCACCTTAAAGGTGAAATTTTAATCATGCATCTACACAAACAATGAAAAATTTATTTATTTGATGGTAAACCCACGAAACAAAAATCGATTATAGCAATATATTTTTGATATGTTATTAAAATGAATGTCAAATTTTATTAATTAAAATGTATACTATGAAATCAATTTTATTGTGCAAGTTGAATAAATATCTTCATGTCAGACTTTATTCTGAAAAAAATTAAAGCATTACAAAAAATTTTCATTATAAAATTTATTTTATTTTATGAGTAATTAAATTTTATCTATTTTATTAATAATGTATAAGAATGTTGTACTAAGATATCAATTTTACTATATAAGTTAAATGAATATTTTTATATTGTCTTTAATTCAGAAAAAATGAAAAAAATGACAAAAGTTTGTGCAAAAAAATTAATTTTCTTTTATAAGTTATTAATTTTTCAGAAGTATTATGAGAAATCGTGTGTAATAAATGTTTAAAAAGCAACAAATTTATTCATAAGTCTTATCTGAATTCAAGTCGCATTGTATGTACAAAAAAATAATAACAAATAAGAAAAATTTTGTACTCAGAGATCAATACTATTTTATAAGTAAATTTTTAAAACAGTTAGTGGATAAATTTGATCTGCATATTAGATCTTTGACAAGTAATTGTGAAAACTTTGCTGTAGAATTTTGGTGCAGATATATCCATATGTACATAAGAGTCTGTTGTACTTTACACAATTACAAATAATAAATAGATAAACCAACTTTAAATTAGATGAAAGAAGTATGTGCATTATAAACTCCATTGTACTGTATGTCGTAGACTTGATAAGTATTTTTCTTATTATTGTATGTACTTTAGCATCAAACAAATATTCCTTAATTACATTTGGTATTTCATTTCACTTAATAAGTAGTACAGTAGGTTATAACTGTATGAATGTTTTACTAAAAAAGAAATGTATCTTTGAAAAATTTTCTTAGACTTACAAAAATTTCACTGAAAATAGAAATTATATTCAGTTTGAATTTTTGGATTTTTTTTTTGTTACAATAATTTGTTTAAAGTATGAAGAATAGTTCCATTCTTCATAGTTTGAAGGCATACCAAGAAGCTATTAAAGGATTTGAACACTGAAGCGACCAGATGATTTTTTTTATATCATCAATGTATGGACCACTTGAAGTTAGAGGTATTGTGTTAAAAAAATTTTTTTCAAAAAATTTAAACTTTGTTGTCAATATAGCAATGATCATGAATTAGTTAGATTACATTTTTTTTGCATTTTGTGCAAAGAAGTGAACACAATAAATTATTGTGTTGATTTTGAAAGAGACAAATAATTTTTTAACATTATTTTTACCAAGCTTATGAGGTTGCTAATATCATTTACAGTATAAATTTTAATATTAATCATTGCTTTATAGAAATTACAAACTCTTGACAAGTGGAAGTTATGTAGTAAATAATACTCTAATTTTTTCATAACTTATTTAGTAGGTAATTATTTTTAGAAATTAGAATAATAAATTGCATTACAATCAATTGAGAAAAAAAAAAATATATTTTAACGTCCTAACCTCAAAACTTGTAGTTTTTACACTCTGTAAAAAAAAAAATTATCCATCATTGCTAAAGTTGTACTTAAAAAAAAAAAATTATTTAATTATCATTCATATTTGAAGAAAAAATCTGAAAAATGTTGTTCACAACATATAATATTTTCAAACGTTTTCTCACATCACCGCGATTGTGCTGTGATTTCCAAAAAGCGTCGCTCCATTTTAAAAATGGAATTGAGTTTCGAAACACATCTTCGTTCCGTTCAAGCATTGGTGCCAACTTAACGAGAAATTTTAACCAAAACAGAATGAGATACTAAAAACACCCTTTAGATCAAGTTTCGATTCGATATATCGACTCGACTTTCTAATCGAATCTCTCATTCTCTTTTTCATAAGAAGATATAATTATATAGTCCAATAAGAAACTATGCTGAACCTCGAATTTTTTGGGGCATCCACGAGACCAGTCTATATTTATGTATTTGAGCCTCAGGAATCCGAATTTGTTATTATTTTTAGTCGTAAACCCCGGCGTCAGGTAGAAAAATCAAAATGAAATTTTTTTTTGCGATTTTCTCAGAAACTAGGCTAGTTAGGTAAAAAATAACGTCACCATCGTGTTCCCCGTGAAATTTTACTAAAATCTACGTATTTTGTTTAATTCGTGATGAATTAATAATAATTCAACAAATAAAAGTTTAACATTCGAGTATATATAGGTATACACTCGCATGCAGCACAAACTATATCAAAACAGCTGCTGCGGAGCCGCCGCTGGTAGAGCAGTCGGCACCCGCAAACCTATATAAACGAGTACATAAACTTTCGCAAGTCGCATGACTCAGTTGCAAGGTTTACTTGCTAATGCCTTTTAATATTATTTTTAATCATTTTTCATAAAAATAAAGGGTACCACAGCTTAATACCCATGCAAGAGTTGCGTCAATATGGAGAGTTTGCTAACCTTAAAAAGATTTGTTTTAGTTTAAAATTTATTTGAAAATCAAAAATTATAATAAATATTGAAAATAATATTAAAGGTCATATTAATAATTTAATTCTGAATTGTTAAACATAAAAAAAATAGTGAAATTGTATTTATTTCTTATTTGAATGATAACAGTACTTTAAAATGTTAGAGTTTGATTTACAGAATCAAAATCAAAAACTTCATAATAGTTACATACTCATATTTAACTTGATAAGTATTCTAAATAGTCATTGAGTGTTCTTGATTGTTATCGCTTGGTTGTTGTGGAGATCATTTTGTGATAAAAGATAAAGTACAAAGATATTGAAGTTTCCTGCTATGCTTTAAGATATATACCTTAACACATTCAATTCAAACAAATTTGTATTAGAGCTTAAATTTGTGTAAAAAATTCTTTTCATGCTAGTGGTTGTATTTTTATGGTAAAGTTTTCTACCAAAATGAAACAGTTTGAAGAAATTCAATTAAAACAGTTCTATAGTAAACTGTGAAAACATTGTAGGTAGTGGAAAGTCTAAGATAGTATGAACTTCAAATTCATGTTAGATAGTTTTATGCTAATGTATTTTGCATCGTAGGATACCTTGGTAACTTATACCTCATTCATACATATAAAATGAGTCTTATGACCAAGCGAAAACTATCCAGATCATATCATGAATATGAGAAATAATAAGGTAAACATTAGCCATATTTTAAATTTGATTCAGGTAAAAGTACTCCCAAACATGGATTAAAAAACAAGGTTTTTATGAATTTATGTTAATGTAGAGAAAATATATATATATAGGAAAGCTCAATTTGAATAAAAAATTTTTCTTTTTATATACTGTTCAGATTATTTTACAAATTATTTAACATTTTTGATTTTACAAGTCTGCTAAAATCATACAAGTCAGTTACACAATTAACTCAAATAATAATTATGGACATTTTGTGTGATGGGAGGGTTAACTCATTTTAAATTTTAAATTTTTCAACTGGAAGACAGCGTTATGTTAACAATAAACAAATGTACTAATTTTTTTTAAATAAAGTAAACGCAAAGTTTACTTTTCAATTTTTTCGTGTTTATTTACAAGCGATTAAAAAAAAAGTTTTATTATCAAATGAATTATTCTTCATCTTCTTCTTGTTCATCAGTTTCAAACAAACATTGTAGCGGATTTGTATCTAATACTGGTGCAGAAACATGCCATCCCTCTTCCTCCTCATCCTCTTCCTCTTCTTCGTAATTTGCATCCTCTTTACTGTTATCATAAAATTGCTGCTCTTCTGGTTCCGAAATTTTATTACTGATGTCACAGTTGTCGCAGCTTTCTCCGTTGCAAAATTTACAAGCTTCTGTACACTTCATTCCAGCTTTTTTGCAAGAACATCGATTAGAAGAACAGTTAGTTGTACATCCGCAATGCACCTAAAAAAACATTTACTGTTATTATTTAGTTATTATTTAGTAGAGGTCTGTAATAATCAGTTAAAATTTTCACCATAGAAATAAAGATTGATTTTTCACGAAATCTCCTCTAACATTTATGTTATTTTATAAATGCTTGCAGATTTTTTTATACTTGAAATTTATTATTTTTTAATTCATTTAAATGGTAAAAACAGCAATTTGTGAATGTAATATTTCCAAACTATTTTTATGTTTAGCTGAACAAAAACCAATCCATTTTTTTTTTTTAAACTCAATAACGATTAAGTATTTTCTGATCTTCTTAATGACTCATCAACAAATTTGAAAATTTTTACGAGAGGCTAAAAAATATTTCATCCTACTAAGAAAATTTGTTCTTAATCATAAAAAAATTTTAAAAACCAAAATGATCGTAGGACAATACAATGACTTTGCTAAACGATACCATCATTATGATAATAATAAGTTAATATCTTCAATAAATTATATTATACTTGACTATAAATTTTCACGAAGAAACAAAAAATAATATCTTTTATGAGTACATATATTTTACTTTCGTTTTAGTAATTATACGAAATTGAACATACTAGTAATTTTTTTTATTTTTTTATCATATTTTTTTTTTGAAAATTATAAAATGAGTAGCAAAATAGAAAATTAACATTTTTAAACAAACCTGAGTTAAAAGTTTGGAAGGAACAGCTGGTTCCTCCATCATAATTGGAACGAGTATGAACTGTGTTCTTCTCCAGCCCCAATCTTCTGGATTTAAGTTCATACCCAACCACGACTGTATCTGATAATACACGCGTTTCACATGCTGGAGTAGAGCTGATTTTGTTGGTGGAAGTGATGATAACTGAAATTTCTTTTTTGATGTACGTACAAGCTTACAGTATAATTTGTATCTAAAATCAGCAATTTTTTCATCACTTTTTTTACTAGAATATAATTGAAGTACGAATTTCTCAGCAGCATTGTATAAGACATCGATATCCTGGTTAGACTCATAAAAAACCTGTGCTAGTAGTTGATTGTCGGGATTAGAAAGTAATTTTAAGATCGATTTTTTGCCAATGCCTAAAAATGCACTAGTAGTGTCACACCCAGCGAAAGAATGAGCAAATAAAATGTAAGGCTTGTGATTTAAATGATCGTCAGTTGCATATAATTGAAATGGCTTCTGTCCAGGCATATCTTTCTTAAAATACACATTAACATTGTCAGGTGTTAACGCTATAGCCAAAATCAGTAAGTCTACGTCATTCCCTACTATAGCAACTTCCTGTTTTTCCTTTTCTTTACATTCTATTGCTGTACGTACAATCAAACAGTCAGCATCTTCTTCAGCGATCTTAGCCTGAATACCATGATCTTTCAGGTATTCTGATAGCAATTGAACAAATTTCCATTTGTTAGCTACATTTGACAAGAACTGTGCTTGTTTTAAAGTAACCAAGTTATCTTTTGCAATAGAAACATCAGCTGCAGTCGATGTGTTATTACGCCTATATCTTTCATAAGACTTTGTTCCAATTAACTCATTATTGTATCCATCGAAGACCACCGTAACGTTCTTACCATATCTTCTTGTTATAAATTGAAAATACCCTTCGAAAATCCCTTGATAAGTTGTAGAGTGGGGCCAAACAAATTTGTGCAATAACCAGCCTCCATCAAGAACATGATAAAAATCCGGATCCTTTATCGGCTGACATGTAAAAAAGTACTTGTAAAGTTCTGCTTTCGGACTTTTTCTCATGATTCCAGAATCATCAAACAGACTAGCTGGAATTGTACAAAGCTCGTAAGAGAAAGCCTCTTTTTCTAGATCTTTGTTTGCTGCAACGAATTTTAAGCAATTGAATAAGTAAGTATACAAAGCGTTCAATTTATTTTATAAGAAACTTACCTTTGAAGACAACTGTTAATCGCTGAAGCAACACTTGGGAATCAATCTTGACGCAATTATCATCAAGCATATGAACTGTACCAGCAACGACTGACAGAGGTTTTACTTTAAACAGTTTGGTAAGTGATATTTTTGGGAAGGTTTTTCCAATCATAGTTTTCATACTTTCCAAACCTGTTTCAACTGCTAGGTGACAATTAATCTTGCTATCACCAATTAAACCTGTAGATAATGACATTACTGAACAATCTGATGGGAAAGGGTTATGTTGTTCGAACCAGAATAAGAATTTATCGATGTCCATGTTATCTTTGTCCATTCGGCTGTTGGAAAGATCAATATGTTGTTCGCTAGTGTGTTGATGCAAATTAAGATATTCTTCTAGATTCTCCATCATACGAACGATTGCTGGCATTGGTATCAAATAACGAGCAACAACACTAGCCTTGACCCCTCTGCCATGCGTCAAGTTAGTTCCAAAGAATCTGTTTAATGTTTGTTCTATTACTTGGTCAGTAGCGACTCCAGACCAAGGTTTGTCTGACCTACGCACGGTGAAACCTCCTTGCCTAGTGTACTGGATAAATTCTTCATGATCCATTCTTTCTTCCAAGGTAGCCATATCTTGCACAAACATTTGAGCGCTTTTGGCATACGCGTAACGACCGGCAGCATGGAAAATAGGTAACATGTCCTTCAAGCTGGATAATTTCAATCTCCAGTTGCCAATACGTTGAGCTTCGATGTGTTGAAGTAATGTTTTAATGGTTTTGAAATACTGTACCCAAAGTTTGGCAGTATCACTCAACTTTTCCAAACGTTGGAGTTCATCGTTAAACAAATTTGTTAATCGTTTAATTACTGGATCTGCATTTATTTCTCCAATTGTAACATTTTCAGAAAAATTCTCGACATTGT
The DNA here is from genome assembly GCA_038277355.1 of Encarsia formosa. Classification (NCBI taxonomy): domain Eukaryota; kingdom Metazoa; phylum Arthropoda; class Insecta; order Hymenoptera; family Aphelinidae; genus Encarsia; species Encarsia formosa. The sequence goes on along the minus strand of CM076184.1, from coordinate 37,152,687 downwards.
TATCATCTGCACTGTTGTGACGATCATAGGATGTATTTTTTTCCTTTGTAAAAAGATCCGAGATGTGAATAATGTCTGTTACCTGAATTTTAATAGTCTTGCATATAATTATTCCTAGAGATGTAAAAGTTAATATATGTGCTCTCAAAGCTCTTGCGTATGCGTGTCCAGACATCATTTGTTTAATAGAGTCTTTAGCGTACACTGTAGCCCAAAGTTCTTCTAAGCCACTACCTTCCATTATATAGCCCTCACATCCCATAAATGACATGTCTGTATGGAAATCTCCAAGTATTACTTCGACATCTTTTAATTCTTCATCTTGAGAAACTAGTGCCCTAGCTTTATGAAATAATGGCTGATCAAATGTACTGAAGCACGTTCTCTGTTTCAACCTCTTGGTTTCATTTTTAGCATAATACAAGGCTGAATTAATTGTCATTGGTTGAGATGGTGGCGCGTTGATAAAAGGTAAATACTCAATATAACACGTTGAAAATGAAGTGTCGTCGCTGTAAATAGTTTCAAAGAAACCTTTCCAGGTTGCTATGGGCAATTTGACAGTTTTTCCCCAAAGGTAGAGTCCATATGCTTCAGGAACAGGCATCTCTTCTCCAGGAATGAGAGAATTTACATCTTCAAAAACTGTATCATGGAAAGCTTGTTTTGTACTATCTTTTGGATATTGAAGTGCAATAGCCTTTGCATTAGCTAAATCTGACGCTTTGAGTTTTCCTTTGAACTTTTTAGTTTCACCATTGAAAATAATACCATAACCAGGTATATAAATAGCTATACCACCTAAACAATGGAACGTGTTTTTCCCATCCAATGTGGCAACATTATGATCCGTATTGTCAAATACGAACATAACAAAAACTTTATCTACATCACTAGAAATAACCATTGTCGGTGGATCCATTATAACGGACTCCTCAAATTTTCTGAGCTGATAATACGATGAAGACACTCCAAGCTTGGATAGAAGATCTATTATCAATCGGGAACCAGTTTTTCTAAAAATGTATGTGGCCACTGACAACTGCTGCATGGAGGTAAAGCTAGGCGGCTGCAGAAAAGAAATCATGGACAAGGCAATGGTATTTAATCTAGCACGTCTTTCTTTTATTTTATTTTTTTGGTTATTCTTACGATCTATATTGTCTTTGTTTGTAATGTCAAGGGCCTCTCGTAAAAATACATGTAATAATGGTGGAATGCAATTTCTTGTAGTTTCTGCTAGATCAGATGAATAGGAGTAAGAAGTTGTTGAATATTTTTCTTTCATTATTTCTTTTTTTAATATTCTTCCTGCAATCGTCAAAATGGTTTCTTTTTGCAATTCACTCAAACTATTCTCCTCGGTACAGAAATCGGTGGCAACTGCAGAAAGGTTTACAGTTTTGTAATAGACAACTGGTTGTGTGCCTGATTTTTGAATTATCAAAATCTCATCGTTGAATCTATCCCGTAGATGTTTGAAAAGCGTTTCATTATAACAAGAATGTGGTTCCAATGCTTTCTTCAATTCATCGAGACTAAATTCAAATTTACCGCTGGTTTCTATATAATCGTACAGATTTTGAAAACACTGCTTGACCATAACAGTGTGCTTCGATGGCCCCGCTGTTTTCTAGAATTATTAAAATAAAATTAAGACAGTTAATATCGGCAAGTTATCGATTAACTCTGAAAATTATTAATATACAAAGTACTGTCAATTAATGTCAATTAATACAGAAAATATTTTATTTGTGTTTACTTTTAAATGTTTATTAGCGTTAAAAGAATTCTACTAATTTTTCACATTTAACAATGAATTGATTAGTCTTCGTAACTCGTTTTATTTTGAACAAAAAATTATTAAGGTGGTTTTCTACCAGAGCTAGTCAAGTTAAAGACTAAAAAAAAATTAATACACCATATTGTTAACAATTGTTTATTAAAATTTATTTTTTCACTTTTTATGGCTTCTGAAATTATTTTCTACCAAAAAAACATTGACAATCACAACAAAACATTTTTTTAAACTTTTAACCTCACCTTTGAATACCGCAGTTTTGGAGGTTATTCAGGTGAAAATTATTTTTGTAAAACTATTGTAAAATTCCTAGAAGGTTAATTTTTTGCAGTTTCAAGAAATGAATTCGTCGATAGTGAAACTATATGTATGTGGTTTTTCTAAAGGATCTCTATTGTAAGAAGATAAATATTCATAATTTAGTAAACTTTTTCAGCGTAGCGGCCATACGCGTCATGAAAAAAATTCAATCTTTAACTTGCTGTAACTTTTAAACCATATGGTCAATTTTGATCAGACTTCGTAGAAATGTTTATTAATATCTAATAAACACCCCCAGAAAATTTGAGCTGATTCTCTATTGGCACGCATTTGGTAGAAAACCACCTTAAAAAAAAATTTATCAACACACAGTTTTCAAAAATTATCTGTTTCTTTATGTAGTTTTCAGAGTTACAACATTAAAAGTAGAAAAATGTGCCAATGCAAGCGTAACCTTACCTTTGATAAATGTTTGTAGCATTGCTCGTGATATGAGAGTTGGTTGCAGTTCGAACTAAATGCTAGACGAACCTTTCTAATTATTTTCTCAATGTCCTTATCTTGACTATCTCTGATGTTATTCACAATAATTTCTTCCGTTGTTTTCGACGAGAATGATCGAACCTTTTTATGTTTTCTGTCTAACTTGTTTGAGCAGAAAACGCAGAATTCCGAAAAATCGAATGAGCAATTTTCTGGTTCTTCTGAAGTGCCAGTTTCACTAGTAGGTGTTGATGCTTCATTCCTAATACTAGTACGAATAACAGGCTGTACATTATAAGTAAGTGTCGTTGAAGTAGTAGTAATAGTTTCAGATGATCCAGGATTTACCGTAGCACTTGTTGTTGAAATAGAAGTTGTAGTTTCATAGGGAACTTCAAAAACAGATTCAGGAGACAATAATTTTCTTCTTTTCGGTTGCGGTGATTTATCCAAATAATTCAACTTGCACTGATTATGTAAATAGAGAACCGATTTACCAGACCAATGTTTCCAAAAATCATCTGCCGATTCTTTGCTTTTTTCTATCAAAATCTTAACCTCATCTTCCTTTATTTCATGAAAATCCTCAAATTCTACTTGCAATGAGTCATTGCAAATAATACAGGACTTGCCTACATCCATTACTGAAAATTGACAAAAATCGTTAAAAAAAACCAAATTTGCACACAGGATTAAAATTGTTAAAGAAAGTTGTATTAAGGCACAATGTAAAATTAGTTAACTAACAATTTACATAAGTAGTATTTAATTTAAAATAAACTTCAAAACTTTGAAACAATCTGACTTTAACATTGTACACATTTGTAATTTATTTATTAATGTAATTACTGGTTAATTGATAAAAAATAACTTTGGGATACACCCAAAATCAAGTTTCAGATTTTTTCATCCAACTTTTAGTTTTTAATGATTGGAGCTAAACAAAAAATTGTTAAATTTTACTAAAGTTGAGACAGGCCTGATGCCAAAGTTTCAAGCAGGTAGTGCTATAAGTTTAGGAGAAACAAATACCCCCTCAAAAAACAACGATACACCAAAAATCAAGTTTCAGATTTTTTCATCCAACTTTTAGTTTTTAATGATTGGAGCTAAACAAAAAATTGTTAAATTTATCTAAAATAGAGTCAGGCCTGATGCCAAAGTTTCAAGCAGGTAGTGCTATAAGTTTAGGAGAAACAAATACCCCCTCAAAAAACAACGATACACCAAAAATCAAGTTTCAGATTTTTTCATCCAACTTTTAGTTTTTAATGATCGGAGCTAAACAAAAAATTGTTAAATTTATCTAAAATAGAGTCAGGCCTGATGCCAAAGTTTCAAGCAGGTAGTGCTATAAGTTTAAGAGAAACAAATACCCCCTCAAAAAAGAACGATACACCAAAAATCAAGTTTCAGATTTTTTCATCCAACTTTTAGTTTTTAATGATTGGAGCTAAACAAAAAATTGTTAAATTTATGTAAAGTAGAGACAGGCCTGATGCCAAAGTTTTAAGCAGGTAGTGCTATAAGTTTAGGAGAAACAAATACCCCCTCAAAAAACAACGATACACCAAAAATCAAGTTTCAGATTTTTTCATCCAACTTTTAGTTTTTAATGATTGGAGCTAAACAAAAAATTGTTAAATTTATCTAAAATAGAGTCAGGCCTGATGCCAAAGTTTCAAGCAGGTAGTGCTATAAGTTTAAGAGAAACAAATACCCCCTCAAAAAACAACGATACACCAAAAATCAAGTTTCAGATTTTTTCATCCAACTTTTAGTTTTTAATGATTGGAGCTAAACAAAAAATTGTTAAATTTATGTAAAGTAGAGACAGGCCTGATGCCAAAGTTTTAAGCAGGTAGTGCTATAAGTTTAAGAGAAACAAATACCCCCTCAAAAAACAATGATACACCAAAAATCAAGTTTCAGATTTTTTCATCCAACTTTTAGTTTTTAATGATTGGAGCTAAACAAAAAATTGTTAAATTTTACTAAAGTTGAGACAGGCCTGATGCCAAAGTTTCAAGCAGGTAGTGCTATAAGTTTAGGAGAAACAAATACCCCCTCAAAAAACAACGATACACCAAAAATCAAGTTTCAGATTTTTTCATCCAACTTTTAGTTTTTAATGATTGGAGCTAAACAAAAAATTGTTAAATTTATCTAAAATAGAGTCAGGCCTGATGCCAAAGTTTTAAGCAGGTAGTGCTATAAGTTTAGGAGAAACAAATACCCCCTCAAAAAACAACGATACACCAAAAATCAAGTTTCAGATTTTTTCATCCAACTTTTAGTTTTTAATGATTGGAGCTAAACAAAAAATTGTTAAATTTATCTAAAATAGAGTCAGGCCTGATGCCAAAGTTTCAAGCAGGTAGTGCTATAAGTTTAAGAGAAACAAATACCCCCTCAAAAAACAACGATACACCAAAAATCAAGTTTCAGATTTTTTCATCCAACTTTTAGTTTTTAATGATTGGAGCTAAACAAAAAATTGTTAAATTTATGTAAAGTAGAGACAGGCCTGATGCCAAAGTTTTAAGCAGGTAGTGCTATAAGTTTAAGAGAAACAAATACCCCCTCAAAAAACAATGATACACCAAAAATCAAGTTTCAGATTTTTTCATCCAACTTTTAGTTTTTAATGATTGGAGCTAAACAAAAAATTGTTAAATTTATGTAAAGTAGAGACAGGCCTGATGCCAAAGTTTTAAGCAGGTAGTGCTATAAGTTTAAGAGAAACAAATACCCCCTCAAAAAACAATGATACACCAAAAATCAAGTTTCAGATTTTTTCATCCAACTTTTAGTTTTTAATGATTGGAGCTAAACAAAAAATTGTTAAATTTATGTTAAGTAGAGACAGGCCTGATGCCAAAGTTTTAAGCAGGTAGTGCTATAAGTTTAGGAGAAACAAATACCCCCTCAAAAAACAACGATACACCAAAAATCAAGTTTCAGATTTTTTCATCCAACTTTTAGTTTTTAATGATTGGAGCTAAACAAAAAATTGTTAAATTTATGTTAAGTAGAGACAGGCCTGATGCCAAAGTTTTAAGCAGGTAGTGCTATAAGTTTAGGAGAAACAAATACCCCCTCAAAAAACAACGATACACCAAAAATCAAGTTTCAGATTTTTTCATCCAACTTTTAGTTTTTAATGATTGGAGCTAAACAAAAAATTGTTAAATTTATGTTAAGTAGAGACAGGCCTGATGCCAAAGTTTTAAGCAGGTAGTGCTATAAGTTTAGGAGAAACAAATACCCCCTCAAAAAACAACGATACACCAAAAATCAAGTTTCAGATTTTTTCATCCAACTTTTAGTTTTTAATGATTGGAGCTAAACAAAAAATTGTTAAATTTATGTTAAGTAGAGACAGGCCTGATGCCAAAGTTTTAAGCAGGTAGTGCTATAAGTTTAGGAGAAACAAATACCCCCTCAAAAAACAACGATACACCAAAAATCAAGTTTCAGATTTTTTCATCCAACTTTTAGTTTTTAATGATTGGAGCTAAACAAAAAATTGTTAAATTTATGTTAAGTAGAGACAGGCCTGATGCCAAAGTTTTAAGCAGTTAGTGCTATAAGTTTAAGAGAAAAAAAACACCCTCTCCACTTAACGATACACCTGTCATGTAGTTTCTAAGTATTTTATTACATTTATTTTTTTCAATAATAACTTTTACTTTATTATTTATATGTTCAATAAATTTTTTGGCAAAATACTTTTAACAGGCCACTTTATCTGGATTCATACAAGAATTTTTATTGTAATTGTATTAAAAACAATAGAAACAATACTCAAACAGCATTGAGTACTGGATGTATACCTTTTAATAATAAACAATGTGCATTAAAATAGAAAGTAAAAAAATGATTATATTCATTAATGTAATTACTTACTATGACTTTATAGGATACATTAATGCCTTATTGATTCAAATGAAACGTCCGCTAACAGACCTCCGCGATGAACATAACAAAAATTACATTTTTAAAATACCACGTTAAAAAAAATGAGCACTAAGATTGTTAATGACATAAACAAAATAAAATGTCAATCGTAGCAATCGTTCAGGTTATGTCTACCGACGCCAGCCGATGCCGATCTGCCACCTGCTCTTAGCTCTACCATCTATTCTTCATAGCTCTACCAGCGGCGGCTCCGCAGCAGCTGTTTTGATATAGTTTGTGCTGCATGCGAGTGTATACCTATATATACTCGAATGTTAAACTTTTATTTGTTGAATTATTATTAATTCATCACGAATTAAACAAAATACGTAGATTTTAGTAAAATTTCACGGGGAACACGATGGTGACGTTATTTTTTACCTAACTAGCCTAGTTTCTGAGAAAATCGCAAAAAAAAATTTCATTTTGATTTTTCTACCTGACGCCGGGGTTTACGACTAAAAATAATAACAAATTCGGATTCCTGAGGCTCAAATACATAAATATAGACTGGTCTCGTGGATGCCCCAAAAAATTCGAGGTTCAGCATAGTTTCTTATTGGACTATATAAGTAGAATGCAGATTGGTAGATTGTTGCATGCTTCATAGCATTCAAAAAATAACATTTTTAATTTGGACTCATTTCTTTCAGAGTAAGCAATAGTAATCCATGATTGTTTTATCAGAATAATTGATAATCTATGGTCAATTATTTGTAATTTTAAAAATAGAAAAAAATAAATAAACAAGTGGTATATTATTTACAATATTTGAACATAGATTTTTAACGAATCAAAAAACTAAAAAAACTGAATAAAAGTAGTATATCATTTTGATATTAAGATGAATATTTCGTTGAGTATCAATTTTTTCATAGCAGGTGACCTAATTTTGGCTGGAATTTGAATAGTTTTTAGTCAAAAAATAATTTCAAAACATCTATAATGAACGAAAAAGTTTAATGTAGCGTGTATATTGTTAAAAAAACACTAGTTTAACACATAAAATGTGTCAAAAGTGTATGCTTTGGAATCAACTAAAACCCCAAATCCGCACTACAATTACTATGGGAGCTTGTTTGGAAACATTGTAACGGTCGAATTAATAAAATCGCGGCAACATTTGTATTCGCCGCGCGACCGTTAGAACACGATACGAGTGGGGGCGGAACGCGCGGGAAACGATAGAATATCGGGCCGGGTAGGAGGAGGACCGAGAGTCAGTATCACTACACGCGTATTCGAATATACATCGCCGGTATATCGAATAGTTTAGATATCGTTAATCACAATAAAACGTTTGGAAAGAAGTTAGTGTGGCTGTGCAGGTTGGACACGAGATCGTAACGAAGAGAATCTCCGTTATCAGCGTGATTGTCATCTCGTGATAATTATATATTCTCTGGTACGAGTCGACGGCACGGAGCAGAACGCCGGCAGTGGAGCCCAGCAGCCCCAAAGTTTTATCGTCAAGCTTGTCAGCTAAATTTAAGCCTTGCGGCTAATTACAGGTGCACCTGCGGCGTAGAAGTAAGTCTAATTATTGTATGCGAATTATTGTGAACGAAGGAGTGTGTATGATCGATACTCGGATGTCTATTTACTTTGTTTTTCTCTCGCGCGCGGTTGATTAATTGTGTGTGCGCGCGTCGATAAAATTAAGAACACTGACTGTTGATTATTGGTCGATTTTCTTGTGGATTATTATCGAAACTTTTGCTACTTTTTTATCGTGTTATCAGATTAATTATTGTTGTATTTATTTTTAAGTTGGTTATTATTAAAAGCATTAAAATCACTCAACTATTATTAATTTGAGAACCCGTGTTCCTGCGCTCGATCACCTTTAGCCCACACCCACCTACCGGAAAAATCCTGAGTAGCTGCGTCCACCGAGGTAAGAAAGGGCGAATAATAAATTATTACCGCGGTCGGGTTTACCTTTTTATTTTCAGGAAGATAATCAGTGGATGACTGATTAAAACTTCAGCTTATAGGACAATTCAGAGAGTTGACTAATCATCGTGGGTTGTATTCCCGAGTCCTACTCTTTTTGAATAATAGCCCTATAACATGGCGCCCAACAACGTGGTGGGTTTTTAAATTCGAGTGTTTACGTCACAGCACTCGATTGTGTGTATTAGTGTGTGTAGACGAGCGCGGTAGCGTCGTACCATAGCTGATCGGTTCAAGGCCGATCTCGGCGTTTTGAGAAAAACAAAGTTTTCGCGGTTGTGTGTATTGTACTTACAGAGTAGAATTTTTGTTTTTTTTTTCTTTCTTCTTCTTTCGATTGATTTATTGTTTCGAATAATAATTCTACTTTGTAATAAAAATTCCCGGCATTCGTGACAGTTAATGGAAAATTGGCAGAAAATTATAATTTATTTATTTGAATTTGATTGAAATTGTTGAATTTTTAATTTAAAATTTTTGTCGCTTATTTATATAACAGCGTGCTACTGACTAGTGTTCAGTAGCAACTGTATATTATATTTTATATTTCTGAAAATAAAAATCGGTGTTCCGACACGGGTAGAAACAGCCGAATATTTTTTTTTTTTTTTATCTGACTTTGGCTTTTTGAGTTGACCGTGGTTTTTGTCAAAACCAATCGGGTCAACAGGCTAGTAAGCCTGGTAGATTTTATTTTCTTTTTATCATTAAGCCGTTTGAGGCGCTTAATAGAAGAAAAATCAGAAATATAAAATTTATTTATTTATTTATTTATTTTTTTATTATTTTTTATTTTTTTTTTTATATTAACTGCGATCATAAATTTAAGTTAAGCTAGAGTGTGTTAGTACTGTCACGAGGGATTAGGTTCTTTCTGTTATTTTGAGCGTGAGACATGGTGGAACAGAGAGTGAAGGAGGAGTTGGTTTATTCATGGGTGGTCGCGGAAGACATTGATGTTGTCGAAGACGCTTTAAGCGAGTTGCAACTCAAGACTGACGGCTCAACTCGTGATAGACATGAGAGGCTGATAAAGTGGCTCTTGGGTGACTATTCAGCTGACGACTTTGTCGAGGACGAGTCTGAAGACCAAGACACCGTCAAGGTCAAGCGCGAGAGTAAGCGAGCACAGTTTATAGCCACTACCCTGTGGGAAAAATCGGGTTCGACAATTCGTGACCCGAATTATACCACAGGCGGCGAACACCCCTTAGCCGTTTTGGCAGACGAGAAGGTGTTAGATGCCGCAACTCAACTTCAGTTATCGCTTGGGACCATCATGGGCAGGAGGAATGCAGGACAGGCTGAGGAAGAGAGTACGAGCAACCGTGATGACGGTATGTTGGAGGATATACTGGGTACAATGCAAGAGTTCACGAGAGAATTCAAAAAGCTGCATAGTGCTATGGCTGAGACTAACGCAAGGATTAACGCCCTTGAAGACAGGAATAGTCGACACTGTCTCGCCGGCAGCAACCAACATACGAGAGGACCTGTATCAAGCACGATAAGGCCCGGCATTTTACAACAGTCCATGGATGATTGTAGTATATCTACGGAAAATACAAATCATGTACACGGACCGAGGGTGAATTTTGGCGACACGTTGATGCATGAGAGGATCAGTTCGAGTCCAATAGGCAATCAAGCAACGACGAGCAACGTACGCAAAATCCAAGACCAGATAAAAGCCCTGACGGCAGAGTTGGAGCGGTTGCAGGGGCTAGAACAGGCCGAATTACCAGCACCGCGACAGGCAAATCAGAACCCGCAGAGGTTAGAAAAGCCTACTGACATTGGCTCGATCGTCCGAAGGTGGAATATTAAATTCGACGGTAGTAACGAGTCAAGCATCGAACAATTTTTGATTCAAGTCGGAGAGGCTAACGAACTAGCCGGACTGACAGAGAAACAATTATTGGATGCACTGCCCATATTATTGACCGGTTTGGCGTCGACATGGTACCGGGATAACAAACTAGAGATCGACACCTGGGCAAAGTTCTGTGAAGAAGCCCGTGAATGGTACGGCATTGGCGACTATCAACAAAGCCTACGTGTAGAAGCTACGAATCGTACACAAGGGGCAGAAGAGCCAGTGTGAGACTACCTGACATGCCTACAATCATTGTTACTGAAAATGAGACCTAGACCTACCGAGATGGAGAGAGTCGACTTCATGTTGACGAATATGAGACCAAATTTGCGTAAACAAATTAGGCGGGATGAAGTTAAGTCAGTTAAAGGCTTATTAAGCCAAGCGGTAGAGGTTGAGAAGACAATGGTTAGTGAAGTATTTTATAGACCGCCACCGTCACCATCAACGTCTCTTTGGCCAAATTTGGCATATAAAGAAAGCAAGGCGAATAAAAAACCGAAAATTAACATAGCCGCAACGACTATGGGAGGCAAGTCTGACGACGCCTCGGTTATGAGCCACCTGGAAAAATTGATGTCTCAAATTCAGGGTAAGTATAAGAATTTTGGCAAGCCATCGGGCCCGAGGCCCCAGAATTCAAACAAAGCCAAGCAGGCAAAACAGAGACGGAAATCGGAAGACGAAACGAAGTCTAGGAGTCCTTCTCCAAAGCGAGATAAGAGTGATGAGAAGAATAAATCTCGAGACGAAGCTAAGGTAATCAAGTGTTACCAGTGTGGCAAAGAGGGTCATAGACGCCCTAATTGTCCTGAGAAGCCGGGAAACGGCAAGAAGGCGGAGTAAGATCTCGTAGACCTTATTCCGCCAAGATCCCGAACCAACCATCACTCGGAGAGGGTACTCACGCATGCTCAGTAGATCCAAAGAATACTGAGCAGGCAGAGAACGAGTCGGCTACCAAGGAGTCTGAGTCGGAAGGAAGATGGTGGCTACCAGTCGACATAGGAGAATTCCGAGTCAGAGCTCTATATGATCCCGGAGCATCGCTCACGGTAATGGGATCTTCAGCAATCCAGATGGCGTCAGCGCTCAAACGTAGGATTGAGATTTATCACGGCAAAGGGGCCAAAGTGGCCGATGGCCGGAGATGTGCGATTGCAGGACATGTGTTTCTGCCGTTTGAGATTGCGGGGGTGACGCAAGATATTAAAGTGGCTATTATGTTGGATCTAGACTCAGATTGTTATCTGGGGACGAATTTTATTCGCACCTTTGATACGGTGCTAGATCCAGCCACGAATAAGCTGAACGTCAGAGTTGCTGATAAAATGATAGACTTAGAAGTAGCTGCTGTGACAGAAACTGAATTCACAAGCATAGCGTCAATAGGTCTAGCCGACATTCGTTCGGAAGAGCAAGAACGTATAAATGACTTGCTAGATAGGGTTTTCCAGCCAGATGACAAGCCCTTAGGCTGCACGACGTGGATCCAACACGAGATCGACGTAGGCGACACAAAGCCTATCAAACAAAGATATTATCAAGTTTCACCGGTAGTACAACTGGAAATGTACGAGCATGTGGTCAAAATGCTAGACGACGACGTTATCGAACCTGCTCCGAAAAGCGGTTGGTCGTCACCGGTGGTAATGGTGAAAAAGGAAGATGGCACTAGGAGATTTTGTATAGATTTCCGTAAGGTTAACTCAGTCTCTAGGAAAACCGAAGCCTATCCTTTACCTTATATGGATGATATCCTGAGAAGGTTTAAAACGGCCAAATACATATCGACTCTAGATTTGTCGTCAGCGTATCATCAGGTACCACTGAAGAAAGAGTCGAGGCCAATAACGGCTTTTACGGTACCAGGCTTAGGCCAGTTCCAGTTTAAAAGAATGCCGTTTGGGCTAGATCAGGCTGGATCAACCTTTTAACGCCTAATAGATATGATTATTCGAGAATTTGGTCCGTACGCCTATGCATATCTAGACGATATCATAATTGTTACAGACGATTTTGAAACACATATAAAAATTCTCGAAGCCATATTGGCTAAACTGAGAGAGGCTGGACTTACAGTGAATCGAGACAAGAGTAAGTTTTGCCAATCTGAAGTTAAATATCTAGGCGTAATCGTAAGTAGAGATGGAATTCGACCATGTCCAGGAAAAGTCGAAGCCATCTTAAACTACACAATTCCAAACAACCGAAAAAAGTTAAAAAGGTTCCTTGGAATGGCGTCGTGGTATAGGAAATTTTTGAAAAACTTCGCCACAGTAGCCGAACCGCTCACAAGACTAACGAGCACAAGAATCTGTTACAAATGGGAAGCAGAACAACAAGAGGCCTTTGAAAGAATCTTGGTTCTACTAGCTTCAGCTCCAGTGCTGGCGAGGCCGGATTTTACCCAGCCATTCGTGATTCAGACTGACGCTTCAGATACTGGGATCGGAGCATGTTTGACTCAAACCATCGACGGTGAGGAGAGGGTTATCGAATATTTTAGCCGAGTCCTCAACCCAGCACAACGCAATTACACTGTAACAGAACGCGAATGTTTGGCAGTAGTCGAGGCGATTAGGAAATTTCGGTGTTACGTCGAAGGTTTTCAATTCCACGTAATTACAGACCACAATTCGCTGAAATGGCTAAATAAACTGTCAAATGCTACAGGCAGACTAGCAAGATGGTCGCTAGAGCTTCAAGGTTATACGTTTACGACAGAATACCGTAAAGGTGCCTTGAATGTTGTGCCTGACGCATTGTCGCGTATGTATGAGGAAGACGAACCGACTGTTGCAGCCGTAAGCTATCCTGCCGGAGAGCTAGACGACTGGTATATCAATAAAATGAAAGCTGTGCAGAGAAATCCAGGCAAATTTCTTAGATGGAAGGTCGTGGGTGGCAAGCTTTATTATTACAAGTCTGACGACTTAATTGAAGAAACAGTCGGCGACGACTCAGCATGGAAAATGGTGGCACCTGTGTTTTTGAGAGAGATGATCATCAAGGAAAAACACGATGAACCACTAGCAGGACACTTGGGTCGAGACAAGACTTTGAAAAAGGTGACCCAAGAGTACTTTTGGCCTGGCATGTACAAAGATATAGAAGCCTATGTCAAGTCATGCCAGATATGCCAAATGCAAAAAGTCGAACAGCGTTTACCTGGGGGTCTGATGGGAAAACGAACAATCGTAAGACCCTGGCAGGTGGTGTCCGGCGACATATTAGGTCCTTATACCCGTAGTGATAACGGACACAAGTATGTCTTGGTATTAACGGATCTGTTCACGCGATGGGCAGAAGCAACACCGTTAAAACGGGCTGATGGTGAAGCCACATGGAACCACATCTGGCAAGACGTGATCCTAAGATGGGGTCAGCCAGAAAGGTTTTTATCGGATCAAGGGACAGAGTTTAAGAATCACACGATCGACAACCGACTGATAGAGCTAGGTATCGAGCATGAAAACTCACCAACTCATAACCCTGAATCAAATGGCCAAGTCGAAAGACTAAATAGAACCCTGAAAACAATGATCCGATGTTTTATTGCAGACAATCAGCAAAAATGGGACGTTCTTTTACCCGAGCTGGTCTGCGCGTACAACAGGGCAGAGCACTCAGCTATAAAAACGAGTCCTACCATGTTGAACATGTTACGTCAGCCGATCGATTGCAGTGTAGTCAGCAGGAGCTTAGCTGACGAAACACTGAGGAAGTGCGAAGAAATGGCTCTCCAAGAAAGGCTAGACAAGACAGCCAGAGCCGAAGACTTAAGGAAGAAAGCTGGTGAAAACTCAAGAATTCAACAAGACAAAGCGGCTGAACACTATAATAAACGACACCGCGAGGTAATTTTCCAACCTGGTGACATGGTGTGGAGGAAAAACAAAGTCTTGTCGAATAAGGCTAAAGGCTTCACGGCTAGCCTAGCGCCTAAGTATACGGGTCCGTATACAGTGGTCGAAAAGCTAGGTAGCAATACGTATACAATCGTAGACGCCTTTGGGAATGAGCAAAGCCCAGTAGCCGTACAACAACTGAAGAAATGGATCGCAAGAACGGAGCCAGAATCTTCGGACGAGGAAAATGCGACGACGGGAAGTGCGTGCGAAAATCCTAACGCTAGCGAGCGGGAGGTGGTGTGCAGGAGTGAGCCTACTGCGACGGCGAAGGTTTTGAATGAGTCTGTGCGGCAAATTGTAAATGGTAGCGAGCCATGCGTGCAAGTCGACCCGGCGGTTAGGAGACGTAGAGGTAGGCCGAAAGGGTCGACTAAGAAAATTTGCGTCGACTACGTGAAAACACCGTCACCACGGAAAACTCGCGCACAACGCAAATCCTAATCCATGTACCTAAGTAGTGTATTTTCATTCCTCGAACCTAACCCTAACCTACGTTTCCCTAAAACTCGGATAGGCCGTGTTCTGGATATACCGAAGTGACGTATTTTTCGGATACGTCACATCTGGAAGGGGGGTGTAACGGTCGAATTAATAAAATCGCGGCAACATTTGTATTCGCCGCGCGACCGTTAGAACACGATACGAGTGGGGGCGGAACGCGCGGGAAACGATAGAATATCGGGCCGGGTAGGAGGAGGACCGAGAGTCAGTATCACTACACGCGTATTCGAATATACATCGCCGGTATATCGAATAGTTTAGATATCGTTAATCACAATAAAACGTTTGGAAAGAAGTTAGTGTGGCTGTGCAGGTTGGACACGAGATCGTAACGAAGAGAATCTCCGTTATCAGCGTGATTGTCATCTCGTGATAATTATATATTCTCTGGTACGAGTCGACGGCACGGAGCAGAACGCCGGCAGTGGAGCCCAGCAGCCCCAAAGTTTTATCGTCAAGCTTGTCAGCTAAATTTAAGCCTTGCGGCTAATTACAGGTGCACCTGCGGCGTAGAAGTAAGTCTAATTATTGTATGCGAATTATTGTGAACGAAGGAGTGTGTATGATCGATACTCGGATGTCTATTTACTTTGTTTTTCTCTCGCGCGCGGTTGATTAATTGTGTGTGCGCGCGTCGATAAAATTAAGAACACTGACTGTTGATTATTGGTCGATTTTCTTGTGGATTATTATCGAAACTTTTGCTACTTTTTTATCGTGTTATCAGATTAATTATTGTTGTATTTATTTTTAAGTTGGTTATTATTAAAAGCATTAAAATCACTCAACTATTATTAATTTGAGAACCCGTGTTCCTGCGCTCGATCACCTTTAGCCCACACCCACCTACCGGAAAAATCCTGAGTAGCTGCGTCCACCGAGGTAAGAAAGGGCGAATAATAAATTATTACCGCGGTCGGGTTTACCTTTTTATTTTCAGGAAGATAATCAGTGGATGACTGATTAAAACTTCAGCTTATAGGACAATTCAGAGAGTCGACTAATCATCGTGGGTTGTATTCCCGAGTCCTACTCTTTTTGAATAATAGCCCTATAACAACATATAAAGAGAAGATTCCACATATTTTTGAGAGAAAAAAAAAAGGTCGAAACCGTTCAAAAATGCGTGTGAAAATCGTAAAAAACGCGTTTTTTGTGTTTTTTGACAACTTTAAACAGCTGTATCTTGGAAGTGAAAGATCGTACAGGATTCCGGTTGGTCGCAAAATTTTTGTTTTTTTATAAAAAAAATTTAACAATTTTTTAATATGCACAAAAATTTAGCCTAGAAAAAGCTACGGTCGTTTGAAGATACCTGCAAATGAGCAAAAATAGCAATATCTGTGTAGGACTGTATTACTATAAAAATAACCAAACTATGTTGTCAAAATATTTTTACAAAAAAAAACTTATTTTGAACAAAATTTTGCAGCAAACTAGAGGTTTCTATCTCATTTTGATCAAAAGTTAGAATTTTTCGAAAAATACCTTAAAATTGCTTAAAACAGCTTAAAAATAGGCCATTTTTCAATCTTTGATAAAATCTAGCACCAAGCAGAAATAAGGAATAACCTCTAGTTTGCGGCAAAAGTCTTCTATTAAATAGTACTCTTGCCAAAAAAAAATTGCAATAAAATCGGTGAACCTCGTGCGGACGGTTTTTTAAAAAAGTATTATTTTGACCCATATATATATAAAATGTCCCAGAAAATGGAAGGCCACAAAAATATATTATATATATATATAAATTAAAGTATAATCAATGAATAATTAATAAATCATAATTTTACAAGGTAGATGGAATTGTTAACATTTTTTATTTATTTTTCACTTACATAGCAGTAAATTATAAACTAATGTAACAAATCTTAAAGCGCCGTAGCGCATGACGGCGATTGAGTTTTTTTTTAACAACAATAACAACGAAAAAAACTGACTTTTTTTTATTCTTCTTACGTCTTGGACAGCAGTAACACACTTAAGCAAAACTTTCTAGGCTGATGGCAATCAGTTCGTTTGTATAAACATGTGTAGTACTTGCATTACAATTTAAATTTACAGACTAGTTTTGATAGCTACTGCGTCGGTCTTGTATTTTTAAATACACTGTTTTTTTGAGTCATAAAAGTAATTTAACTATCACATTGTTTAGATTTTTCTAGTGTACAGTTCAACAAAATTTCTTTTCAAATAAATAAACTCATTTTAATGTCTGCTTGTTCTGCTGGTTATCAGTAAATTTTTTGTTCAAAGTAAATCTCATCTCATCGTATTAAAGATATAAAAATGCCTTCAATAATAAGTTCTTAAAAAATAGTATAAATGTTTTCCCTACTGTTTTCAAAAATTATTGAAAATTATCATCTTTTTTGTTTTCTCTACGCGAGTTATCGTTATACGGTCAAACTGATTTCAAAGTTTAGAATTGATTAATTTTTGAGATAAAAATTAAGAACTATTTATACAAAACAGATAAGTAGTTTAAGGTCTTGATATCCAATGGTCCAGAATTTTTGAATCCTATTTAGCATGGATTTTAAAAGTATGGATGAGTATTTACTATACATTATTCCATGTAAATTTACATTAAAATAAAGTGATTCAATGTGCATTTAACAAACAGGTCAAAATACCAAATTAAATTTTTTTTTTCATTTATGAAATTGATTTACTTAGGACTTTTATGAGTTCTGGCTTAAGATTTGGTTCTATCTAGTAAATATGGACGAGAATAGTAAATATATCCAAGCTAGTGTGAAATTATTTAGAATGTTTATTTCAGAATATTAAATCATTTGTTTAGATATTGATAATTAATTTATGGAGGTCCATTTTTTTAGACATGTTGACAAAAAGGAGATACATTTAAATTTACCGAATGTACGCAATGAAATCTTAAAAAAAAAAAAACTTTTCCAAAAGTAGTATTTACGGCGATTAATTTTTTAAACGAAGTCTATAAATAAAAAAGTATTATAAGCTGAATATGATAATTTTTTTTTGAAAATGAACTAATGAAACAAGTGAAATAAAAAAATTTAGACTTATTCGATTCAACTTTGGGAGCAGCTACCGCTCCACGTGGTGTATACCTATATATTAGTAACACGGAGGCATATATAGGTTTATACAGTGTGGAGCGGTAGCTGCTCCCAAAGTTGAAACGAATAAGTCTCTTATTATAGAAAACTTTAAGCCGAACTACTTATCATTTAAAAAAAATTTCTCTACTCATAGAAAATATGATTTTGAATCATTTTAAATATACGTAAAGTTAACAGTTTTTTAATTTGACTTATTTTTAACATCAACAACCACCACTCAAAATCGTCGGAGCTGTTTTCAAGTAACAACTTTTATGACACGCATAAGTTTGTATGCTCAATGCTCATACATTTTAACATTTATTGAAGTTTGCCTAAATTTTTTTTTTTTTTTCAATTATGTAAATTTAATAAAGCAGAACTTTACAATAAACTTAAAAAAAAGGTAATTTAAAAATTGAACTAGTAACCAGATCTGTCGATTTTGAATGGTGATTATCGATGTTGGAAATTACTCAAATTAAAAAACTGTTAGTTTTACATGTCGACGATCCCAGCGAAGAAAAACCTTAGCCAAAAATCTGCAGTTTTCAAATAATTGTGAGAAGCTGAAATAAATTAAAATATCTGAAAAAATAAAGAATTTCAATAATTTAGCACAAAATAAATCAAATTTTTAATTTTTTCTAAGTTTTTAATTCATTTCACTCGATTATCGATAATTTTAAATATGCAGACTTTCGGCTAAGGTTTTTCTTCGCTTGGGACCGTCCATGTATTTAAGGTGGTTTTCTACCAGAGCTAGTCAAGTTCAAGACTAAAAAAAAAAATTATTACACCAAATTCTTAACAATTGGTTGTTGAAATTTATTTTTTAACTATTTATGGCATCTCAAATTATTTTCTACCAAAAAAACATTGACTATAACAACAAAACATTTTTTTTAACTTTTAACGTCACCTTTGAATGCCGCAGTTTTGGAGGTTATTCACGTGAAAATTATTGTTGTAAAATTATTGTAAAATTTGTAAAAGGTCAATTTTTTGCAGTTTCAAGAAATGAATTCTTCGATAGTGAAACTATATGTATGTGGTTTTTCTAATGGATCTCTATTGTGAGAAGATAAATATCAATAATTTGGTACACTTTTTCAGCGTACCGGCCATACGCGTAATGAAAAAAATTCAATCTTTAACTTGCTGTAACTTTTAAACTATATGGTCAATTTTGATCAGACTTCGTAGAAATGTTTATTAATATCTAATAAACACCGCCAGAAAATTTGAGCTGATTCTCTATTGTCATGCATTTGGTAGAAAACCAGCTTAAAATGATTTAAAATCATTTTTTCTATGAGATTAAAGAGATTAAAGATATACTTTTTATTTTTGAAATAGGAAATCTTTGAACGGAAATTTGTTAAACAAATTGTTTAGTAATTTAAAAACTGTACAACTGTACATTTTTTTATTTTTTTAGATAACAAAGTAAGTCATTTGTTAGATAAATCTTTATATTGACTGTCCCATAACAAATAATTACAAGATATTTATGCATCGGTCTTACAGTCTAACCATATATGCGGATCATTTGATGATCCCCACTTAAAATCACCCCGGAAGAACCTAAAATATCGATAAATAATCAATATTACAAAACCCACAATATGAGCAAATTCTGGGTTTTGCAACAAAGGAACATCAAATCATTCTCTGCAGTACTACCTTCGAAGTAACCTCGGAAATCTCTAAAGAAACCCGCAAAAAATTATTATTCCCAGTATATTGATCCTCAGGTGTCCAACGTTTCGATCTTGCTTCGGCTCCTCATCAGGGACTGAGTCATCTCATGATCCGCATATATGGTTAGACTGTGAGACCGATATAAATATCTTGTGAGTAATTTGTAATTTTATAGATTATAATTTGATTAAAAGCGTGCACAAAAATGTATTTAATGTTTGACTTTAACATCTAGATAGATGAAAAATGATCTGTCATAAATGATTATGTCATGTCATAAAATTGAATCAAATTTTTTTTTTAATTTATGGATTCATAAGAATAATTAAAAAAAAAAAAGTTCTCTATGACAACGGTCACACTTCTTCGATCGGTCATGATGCTGTCATAGACGTACGTTATTTGTGACATTGTCACTTTGCATCACTAAACACCAAGCTATCTAGGGCCATTATTTAAAAAAAAAAAAAAAAAAAAAAATAAATAAATAAATAAATAAATAAATAAATAAATAAATAAAAAAAAATAAAAACACGCATTTCAGCGATTTTATGGTTAAAAACAACTACAAAAAAATAAAATAAAGTACGAAGTTTGCACTCGCGAAACAGTTCCAAAAATTTTTTTAACGCACTTGTATAATAATATACTATTATAAGCTATTCGAATTTATAGAAGCGTAAAGTACAACTAAAGAGCTTTTTTTTTTTTTTGTCTCCACGATTTTTTTTTTTTGTGGAGTAATCGAAGATTAAAAAGAAACATTTTTTTTTTAATTAGCTCATTTTTAACAAATTTTGTTAAAACTTCGAAGGATTTTTTGGTCAAACCTAAAATTTTTTTTAGGGTGTGTTTTAAAATTTTATTTTAATATTCATATAAAAATATAACTTTTGAGACCTCAGGCATGTCATAAATCAAAAATTTTTCGGCCTCAGTTCGCCCTTGTGGTAAATCTTCGTCATGATGAGAGTACTCATTAAGTCCATTATATTTTCTTGATTAACAGGACGTTGCCATAATATATAGCTAAGCTCTTAAAAATCGTATCCGTGGTGAAAAGATGTTGAATCAATCACAAATTTTTTTTTTTTTTCAATGCACTTTCCAAGATAAGACGATGAACCTTAAAAAAAAACCCAACCATTTTTGTTTAAGATAGCATAATTTATTTATTTCAATATCAAAAAATCAATGTTGTGACTTTAAAAAAATTCGAATTATTGATCAATTATTTAAGTTGTTTATCACTTTTTTTTTTTTTTTTTTTTTTTAGGAAAAAAATTTAGAATTTTGAATTTTGAATTTCAAATTTAGATTTTTGACCGTATCTTGAAGATATAGTTAAAAATGTGTTTTAACATTAATAAGTCTTTACACAATTAAATGGTTAAAAAAATAGTAATCATAAAAAAAAAAAAATAAAAAATAAATATTTATTGGTTCAATTGACTTTTAGTATAATAAGTTAAAATATAATATAACAAAATAAACTTAAAATATAAGTTTTGTTATTTATTACAGAATGTAGAGTTGCCGGAGTCGTTTTCACGTGAGCTGCGTTCTCTGCTCGAAGGACTTTTACAGCGCGACGTAAGCTCTAGATTGGGCTGCCGGGGTTCAGGTGCTGATGAGCTCAAAGAGCATCCATTCTTTGCTGGCATAGACTGGCAACAGGTTTATCTTCAAAAATACACACCGCCTTTGATACCGCCACGAGGTGAGGTCAATGCGGCCGATGCTTTCGATATTGGCTCCTTTGACGAAGAAGACACCAAGGGTATCAAACTCACCGAGGCCGATCAAGATCTCTACAAGAACTTCCCACTTGTCATCTCCGAGAGATGGCAGGCTGAGGTTGCCGAGACCGTATTTGAAACCATTAATAACGAAGCTGATAAGGTACAAAAACTACCCAAACCACTTTTTTCTTAAATCATTAATAAACTTGTCTTCAAGTATTTTTCTTTCTTTTATTTCTTTCTTAAAAATAACTATTTCTGAACCCATCTAAAACATCAGCTTTATTCTAAAAAGTTTATTGAATTAATATTATTCAAATGCTTATAATTTAACAAAATTTTATGTTATTTTTATTTATTTATTAACTAAGAACTAGAGAAATTTTTTGGCTGTCTTATTTTATAATTTCTCAATTTATGATTTATCTAAGAGTTGGTCTTTACATAGTCAATAATGGCCTGATTTATTTCCCGAGAGTACGTTTCAAAAACTGCATTCAAGTTCCCAGTCTTCTAAGCAATAAAACTACCGGGACAACACCGGTCTAACTGATACAGATAATTCTCTGACAGTCAGCTATCTGAACCATTAGGAACACTAAATAGTGCAAATACACCACTGTGGTATACAGGAAAAACCTATATCTATAGTGGATGATCGAACCCTCGAAAATCGATTTCCATTAATAAAACTCAGAAAATAAAAATTTCTTGGATATGACGGAGCTTGACCTCGATACCTCTGATATGGGAGCGCGCTTTTGCCGTTGAGAGTCGTAAAAGTCGTAACACTCGGTACTGTACCGTACACGGCCGGGTCCCCTTTTTATTATTATGATTATTATTATTTTTATTATTATTATTTTTTTTTTTAATCTCGCACGATGTGTAAAATTCTAATGTTGTTTCAAATTTTCAAATAATAAATAACAAAAGTTAACTCTGTATTTTTTTTTACAATGAAAATGAGATAAAACTTTTTTACAATACTGTTGATTTTTTCGCTATGTATCTTTATAAAAAAAAAAAAACTTGAAGATTTTGTTTTTGAACGAACAGTAATTATGTAAGCTATGAATAAATTTATATACCATTTCCAGTTGGAAAACAAAAGAAAAGCAAAAAAAGTAAGGTTCGAGGCTGATGAAAAAGGTAAGAAACATAAAAAAATTTACTTAAAATCATCACTTCCTCAAGACTAAAACAATTTACAAAGTTTTTCACATACGCGCTATATTCACTTGTTTAGGCTCAGACTGTATACTCCACGGGTATATAAAGAAGCTTGGAGGACCGTTTGCAAGCGCATGGCAAACTCGATACGCCAAACTTTACCCAAATCGATTAGAACTTCATCCCGAGTCAGCCACCAAGCCCGAACTAATATTCTTGGATCAGGTAATAAATTTTCATTTGATGTGTTAAATTTAAACTAACTCGTAAAAATAACCTTTTGTATTTTCTTATTGGGCAAAGCCCATTTCAGTGGATTTGCAACGATTTTTTGCGTATTTTGTCAAGAGGTTTAAACTAATGTACTGATTTTTATGAAACTTTGACAGGTGCATTCTAAGAGATTCAGAGAGTACACCTGTGAAAATTTCAATTCAATATTTGCAGTAATTATAAAGCTATAACAGCTTTTCTGAAATTCTTAATTTCGAAAAAAAACGGAAATTTCGAAGGTAGCTTATTTTTTTGAAAATAAAATAGAATATGATCATCCACTTTTTTATGATATTGAAATAAAATAACTTTTTATGAAGTTTTTTACTAATGAGAATTTTTTGAACAAAGAAAATAATTATCAATTTTTAAAATCAAAATCCAAATAATTCTTTTTACTTTTAATATAAACATTTGTGATGAACACCGAAGTATAATTAGGTAAAAAAATATTATGCTTATGAATTTTTTTTTCTTCATACATTGAGTAGAATTTAGTACGAAAAATCTATTAATTTATTACTATACATTTTTCAAGAATAAAAAAACTACCAATTATTGAACTGTCAGGGGAAAAAGAAGAAATGTTTTCAATTTGATTTTACTGAAAAACATTTTCATTTAATCATACTAATCATTCTAAACAATAAATACATCCGAGATTATGTTTTGAACATGATAGTGTCATTTATTTTAACTTAGAAAAAACAAATAATAATAATCCCTTTATAAAAGAGAGCTATCGCCATCTTGCGTAAGATTTTTATTCGTGAGCTGATTGGTGAAGAAGTTTTTAAAATATTCGAAAAGTACATTTTGAGGTTACTCTTATTGTTTTTTCCTATGCGCGCTTGAAGCGCGCTCAGAAGAGCTAGTAATTTTCTTAATAAAATTTTGCATTAAAATTTTTATTAAGAAAACAGGTTTTTTGAAAACCTTTATCTATGACTTTTAGCTTTATAATTCAGGCTTAAAATTTTATTGATCGGCCATCAACTTCATTAAAAAAAAAAATAAGTATAAGTTTTGAACACTTTACTTTTATTTTAGATAAAAAGGTAGGTGTACCTTATATGGCCCTGTACTGTCACAGGGCTCGTTTTCCCGAGGACTTATTTATAAACAATCGTGACTGGCTCTCACGAATACCCTCGACGACTCGACGTCAGCAGTCCTCAGCCTGTAGACAAAGTGAACATACAGTGCACACGACAACTTGTCGATTTTTCAAATACTTGTAATCGGGGGAAAGACGCGTACGCGAACTAACTTACTTGTTACGCGGCGCGGCTGCTCTCTTGTCGGTAGTAGCGTGAATTTAATTCTGGATCGAACGCAGGAACACGGGTTTAATAAATCAAATAACCTCAATTAATTTAATTAATTTTAATAACAAAAATGAAACTAATAAATAATACAATCAAATTTACAACCCGTATTGTTTACAAACAAATAATATTAGAATGGCTATCAGCCCGATATTACAAATCAAAACGAATCGAATTATGGCGATTCTCTTATCGCTCGATAATTCACCGGTCGGCGCGCACACCAACATGCACACACTCGTACACTCAGCTACCAGCTGAACTGGGCCAAAACCCAGACAAAGACTCAGAGACAAAAATCCAAGTACTTACTGTACTTCACACACACTCTGACTCTAATCATCACACAAGCAAACATACAATGATTAACCGCTACGCGGACTTACTTTCTTAGCAGGTGCACCTTCGCTCGATGTAACAATAATTATAATAATTACGACTAGCCCGGATGGCTTTACACAAGACGACAATGCCTTCCAAGGCCGCACGCTGACTTTCCGTGAGATGTTCGTCTTCCCCGCTCCGATCCAATGACAACTGGACCACAGGAAAATCTACACAACTTCTCACTGATAACTTTATCTAACACACTTTGATAAAGTTATCTAACAACACTAAAAAGTAAATTCTACATTTGCTCTCTGACACACGTGTGATCGCGCCAAGCGTCAAACTTAGAGTAATTCTGATCGATAGATTTCGTCATCACCTGACTTACCGATCCACATCTGCGTTCCATAACAGTTAGCGCGAAATTCGAATTACATTTCCGCGCTAGCTGTTACAGTACCTAACATGCCCCCCTCTTATTTTGAATATGCTCGATATGCGGCTTCTCTACGAGTTAGGAAGAAGTCAAAAACACTAAATTATAAAGTTTTCAGTTGTTTAGAACATTTGAAAATTATTTTTGCGCACACCGTATAGCTAAAACTCGTTTTGTATACCTTTGTTATTATTTTACGTTGTAATTAAATGGTCTGCCAAAAGTTACACACCTGACCAAAATTTTCATCAGTAGCTTTTATTCATTATTGTTTCAGCTTTAAAACGCGATTTTAGTTTTTGTTCAACTCGTTTTTTAACGGGTTTTATTCTTAAATAACGTTTTATTCTGCAGTGTACAGTTAGCGGACATCTTAACTGTCCCAAGTTTGAATTTGCCGCAGAAAAATGATGGCCGCTAAAGTCGCAATTATTGTGGCCTACCAACCCAGCAAGGGGAAAATAATTTTCTCAAACAGAAGCGTAAGTAAGGTTAGAAGACACATGAGTTTACAAACAAGGTGTTTATCATTTATAAAATGCATTTTTTTTAAATTAATCGATACCGCTCACACGTGATATTTAAATGATTGGTGATCTTGGTGTTAAAGTGAAGTTCGAGTGTAATTAGAAAGGTAA
Source organism: Encarsia formosa (assembly GCA_038277355.1). Taxonomy (NCBI): domain Eukaryota; kingdom Metazoa; phylum Arthropoda; class Insecta; order Hymenoptera; family Aphelinidae; genus Encarsia; species Encarsia formosa. Next base: position 37,127,228 of record CM076184.1, on the reverse strand, counting down.
TTTTATCTAATTTTTTATTTTTTAACTGGCTGTTTATAAATTTTTAATTTCCTAAATTCTTGTAAAATTTATTTTGAAATTTATTTTTCATGAAATAAAATAGAAAAAATTGAGTGAATTTTCAAGATCACCAATCATTTAAATATCACGTGTGAGCGGTATCGATTAATTTAAAAAAAATGCATTTTATAAATGATAAACACCTTGTTTGTAAACTCATGTGTCTTCTAACCTTACTTACGCTTCTGTTTGAGAAAATTTTTTTTCCCCTCGCTGGGTTGGTAGGCCACAAAAACTGCGACTTTAGCGGCCATCATTTTTCTGCGGCAAATTCAAACTTGGGACAGTTAAGATGTCCGCTAACTGTACCTAATATGGCCCCCCGCGAATTAGTAGAAATACCGATATTTCAAAGTGTATTTGCTAAGAGTCCTTAGTTTCATATTTACTTTTTAGAAAATCTTATCCTAATGTTATTTAAGAAAAATAAATTTAATTGTTTCAAAGCTTTTTTTCATTTTATAACTAAAAAAACATTCTAGCTCAAAAAACAAACTTTGATAAAAATTTAAAGTTGTAATTTTTCTACTGGTTGCAAGGCTTTCAAAAACATTCTAAAAAAGGCTCAATTTTTAAATAAACCATTTTCAAAATAATAAAAATTTTAAAGTTTTTTAAATCTCATTGATCAATCTCTCTGATTGATTTAAAAAATAGGAACAAATCGCAATTAATAAATTACTTCAAGGGGGCCATATTGGCTACACAAATTTTTGGTGTCTTAAAAAAACGTGTTTGGTAAATCATCTGGCATTTCAAGCTCATTGATCAAAATCGAACATGTAAGGTCTCATTTTAAAGCTCTTGAATTAACTTTTAAAATGAAACCTTACTCGTCAAAAAATATTGGCTTGATTCGCCACAACGTCGATTCTCGCTTAGGGGGGCCATACTAGGTACACCTACCTTATATGATTTGTCCAGGTTTAATCAATTAAAAACATCTCCGTTCCAAAAAAGCTATTTTTCACGGATTAGAAACTGATTTTTTAGTTGGTTTTGGGATCGTGTGAAGGCAATTTTGAAGTTATCGAGGTGGGGTTTACGCAAAATTCCTCCTTATTTTGATACCTTTCCGAAAATATATGATTTGTCCAGGTTTAATCAATTAAAAACATCTCCGTTCCGCAAAAAAGCTATTTTTCACGGATTGGAAACTGATTTTTTGGTTGGTTTTTGGATCGCGTGAAGGCGATTTTGAAGTTATCGAAGTGCAGTTAACGCAGAAAACTTCCTTTTTTCGATACCTTTTAGAAACATATGATTTGTGCAGGTTTAATCAATTAAAAACATCTCCGTTCCACAAAAAAGCGATTCCTCACAGATTAGAAACTGATTTTTTAGTTGGTTTTTTGAACCACGCGACGGCAATTTTAAAGTTATTGAGGTGCGGTTCACGCAGAATTCCTCCTTATTTCGATACCTTTCCGAAAATATATGATTTGTCCAGGTTTAATGGTTATTTTTTTTTCATGGTTTTCAAAGTTTAGTAATTTTTTCCAGAGAACTTTTTGCTTTATAAAAATAAATTCATGTTAATTTGCATTTTTTGTGAGAAGAAAAAAAAATTCTATAAATGTTTTGGTAAAAAAAAATAATTTTTCAACATTTTAAAAGGAATCAATTGTTTAAATAATGTCAATTGTTTAAATAATAATCCTAAAAATTTATGTAAAGAAGGTCTTATTACTTCGTGAATTGACTCGAATGAGTTAAAAATCGCACAACCGCAGACAGCTGCTTCAGATGTTGCATATACACGTATAACGCCGCAGCGCGCCGACCGGGCTCCGAGTTTTTAAAACTTTCATGATTTTTATCTCGAAAACTATTGACTTTGAGCAAAAAAGCGAAAGTATAATTTCGTTTTTTTTGAGCTGAAAAATATAAAAAAAATTTTTTTACATCGAAAAAGCGACTTTTTTTTTTATCAATTGTTTAAACAATTGCAAATACATTTTACAACTGTCCACCCTCGATATTCTTAATCAGTAGGTCAAAATACACCTTTTAAACCTGGGTGGATCGCATACCGCCGTCGGCCCACGAAAAACTCGTACGGCGTCCTGACTACTAATTGGAGGCTGACTGTTTGTCACGTAATCCAGTGTTGCAGGAAACAAAAGAGGACAGCGATGTTGAATCGGTGATTAAAATAGTAAATTCGATTAGATTAGATAGCATAAAAAAGAATCAAAAACAGCTGACATTAGGTAAGAGTTGTGTGATTGAAAATGATATTATGTATAAAATAATTAATAAAAAAAAAAATTTGTTTGACTGAAGAATTCGGAATATCGGTGATTAAGAGTGCTGCCTACCTCGGAGAGAGTTCCAAATTGACCGTGGCGCCGTCAACTAAACGAACGGTGGGAAAAAAAACTAATCGATATACTGTACCGGCACGCAGGGCCGACGCTCGCTGAAAGCATCGGATGGGGGTACCGAAGACGTTTTCTTTTGAGCTGAAAAATATAAAAAAAATTTTTTTACATCGAAAAAGCGACTTTTTTTTTATCAATTGTTTAAACAATTGCAAATACATTTTACAACTGTCCACCCTCGATATTCTTAATCAGTAGGTCAAAATACACCTTTTAAACCTGGGTGGATCGCATACCACCGTCGGCCCACGAAAAACTCGTACGGCGTCCTGACTATAGTCATCTTTTCCAGGTTTATAAATTATTTTAAAGTCAAATTGAGAAATATAATTCAGAATAAGCAAAAAAGTGAATGATCATAATCAATTTTATTTTCAAAAAAATAACCTAACATTCGAAATTTACGTTTTAGTTCGAAATTAGGAGTTTCAGAAAAGCTGTGATAACTTTACAATTAACGAAAATATCGACTTCAAATTTTCACAGGTGCGCCCTCTGAATCTCCTAGAATGCACCTGTCAAAATTTCATCAAAATCAATACATTAGTTTTAACGCCAACCTCTTGACAAAATTCACAAAAAATTGTTGCAAATCCGAAAAAGTGGGCTTCGCCCAATCAAGTTATCAATTTTCGTACTTTTCTTTACAGGATATTGTAGGCTTATGTTGAGAAATTTTGACTTAGTTTAAAATTTGTTTTTAATTTTTCATCAGTCATAGCTCAACCACGCAAGCTATAGTGCTTGAACTTACTTTGCTGAGGCACTGCATGAAATAGGATTAGCAACCCTTATGGAAAAAAATCGGTGTAAACACCGAAAAATAACACTGAAAATAACACCGAACTTCTACACCACATGGGGTGTGATTTCGCACACCCAATGCGGTGTTACACCCAAATGGAGTATTACACCCAATGGAGTGTTATACCCAAAGGAGTGTTACACTAAACCGAAAAAAAAAAAATTGGCCTCATGGGGATTCGAACCATCGATCTTCAAGTTGACGAAAATTTACCGATCACTTTATCCACTTAACCACGCTCTTGATTGAAAATACTATGTTTAAAATAATATATAAACATTGAAACAAACTTTTTTTGATTATTTAGTTTGTATATGATTAAAAAACATTACTTTTAACTTGTTTATAAAAACTATTTTAACAATTATTAAAATAATAATTTCAGTGTTAACACCAAAAATTCGGGTGTTTTTCATAAAAATTCATTTTTTTATTTTTTTTTGTCAGAAATTAAAACAATTAAACCACCTTATTTCTTTTTTGATAAATTGATTTGAACTTTTTATTATTAATTATATTTATTCTCATGATTTCCTTTAACTCACAAGGTTTCGATCACGTCATCAACGTCGTATGTCCAAATCTGCCAATAGCACTATACTTTTGAGCCTACGAGACTTAGAGGTCTAAAATTTTACAGACAGTATAAGTTTGAATATCGATACGTTAATGTGCAGTCTTGGACATCCAGGTTACCGATGCCGGGGGTACCTGGGGGTCTTCTCCGAGCAATCGGGTCTAATTCTTTGGATGTGATTTTTGGATGTGAATTTTTAATAAGTACGTCAAAATATAGTACTTTTTAAATAAAAGCATGTTAAAAAATTATTATTACTTTTGTCATAATTGACTTACTATTGATTGGTTTCAAAAAATTTCAAATATTTTCATTTTTTTGTCTGTTATCAGTTTTTTCTAAATTAATCATTTTTACCGCTCCTTTGGCCGAATATATACTTTTAGTTCTTTACTTAAAGGTTCATGTATTTTTTACAAGGGTTTATTCATTATTTCAGTTCGGTCGTAATTTTCTAAATAAAAAAATGAACTTTGAACAAATTACTTTAAAAAAAAACTTAAATGTTTAACGATAAAAATTTAATGAGTTATTCGAATTCTGGAATAATTTTTAGTAAATAATTTAATTTTTTTGTATTTCAATTACTGTCTCAGACGTTTTGTACTTAGTTTATAGTACACGACGAACTCACGATATATCTGTGCAATAATAAAGAATTTCTAGTTATGGTATTTATTTTTGATCCTACTGATTAAGCATATCATCATCTATTGAATTCTTCATTAATTTTTTATTAAAAACGGATTTAGCGTCAAAATTCCATTTTGAGTGTAACATTCCAACTAACTTTTAACTTTGGTGTAAACACTAATTCTTTTAGGTGTAGTACCCATAATTATTATCACTTAACTCTGGTGTTAGCACTAAACCTTTTATGTATAAACTCGCAATAGTGTGGGTGTTAACACCCAAAAGTTAAGTGTTAACACTCAACTTCGGTGTTAACGCTGAACATATTGGGTGTAAACTCCCATGGCGAGTGTCAACACCCAACAGTTGAGTGTCAACACTTAACTTTGGTGTTAACACTGAACCTATTGGGTGTAAACTCCCAATTGTGGGTGCCAACACCCAACAGTTGAGTGTAAACACTTAACTTTGGTGTGAACACTGAACCCATTGGGTGTAAACTCCCAATTGTGGGTGTCAACACCCAACAGTTGAGTGTCAACACCGAACTTTCGGTGTTAACACTCAAAATCTAGTGTTTACACCGAAAAATCAGTGTTAACACTGAAAATTCGGTGTTTACACCGGTTTTTTCCATAAGGGAACCGCTGTTTTGAAATTATGTTTTTCTAAAAATGCGAAATTTTTAATCAATTTTAATAATAAACAAAAAAATTTTCATCAAAAATTAACCTACAAAAAAATTAAGAAAAGTTTCAGAAACGACGGATTTATGACGTCATAGATTTGAAATTACGTTGGGAGTATATCAATGTACATGGTGTAAAAAAATTGGCGGAAACCCCGATTTACTCGAAAACTATACATTCTTTGTATAGCACTTGTAATGTAAAAGTGTCCTGAAATAAAATTTTCAAATTAGTGGGCCCCATGGAAAAGGGCTCGGGCTCTTATTTTGGGCCCTACGGACCCAAACTTCGTTTTTTTCCAATGGGAACCCCTATTTTTGACCCCAGATTCGAAAAGAATAAAAAATTTTACGATTTTGAGGTATTTTTTGAAAAAATTTTTGGCCCTGCAGGGCCCTTTTCCCTTTAGCCCCTATTATCTCCGGCACATTTGGCCCGGGCCCTTTTTCACAGGGCTCACTAAATCGTTAACTTTTGCATTACATGTGCTATACGAAAATTGCGTTTTTCGGAGATAATAAGGGAAAGGGCCCTCCAGGATCCTAATAAAAGCCAAAAAAATTTTCAAAAAACACCTATAAATCGTAAAATTTTTCGTTCTTTTTGAATCCGGGGTCAAAACTGGGGGTGCCTATTTGAAAAAACGAAGTTTGGGTTCATAGGGCCCAAAATAAGGGTCCGGGCCCTTTTGCATAGGACCTGGTAAATCGTTAATTTTATTTCAGGAAACTTTGACATTACATGTGCTGTACAAAAAATGCATTGTTTTCAAGTATATCGGGGGCTTCGCTACTTTTTATACACCCTGTATATTGAAATTTGATCGCTTGTTACTTTTCTAATTTATGTTTTTTCGAAAAAATAATAAATACGTGTCATTATTTTTGGAAACTCTTACCAAAAAGGCATTAAAAATATTAGAAATTTTAATTGTTGCCAACCTTATTGTTACCTTATTGGTACCCCACAGGTGGGAATTATTCGGACGGTTAGGGTTACGAATAAATTAAAAAAAAAAAATGTATTTTTTGACTATATTTCTGTGGATAAATTCGTTTTAGAACTTTTTATATGTTGTAAAAATAAACGGGACTATTCAAAATTTTATTCTTCGGATAAAATTTCGAATAATTTTAAAACTGCGTTTTTTAAAATTCCTATTCCTTTTTAGGTGCATCAGAAATATTATTTCTTATAATTTTGATCAATTTAAAATATTTAAAGCATAATCGAGATTAAATCTCAATACTGTTGACTATCTTAGTAATTTTTATTTGAATGAAGGGGAAATATCGAACATTGAATTGATCAGAGATCAATTGTAGCAAAGCTTCGATTTTTTCTGGTTCAAAGTTTTTTTTAAGGTAAATATAATTAATTTTTGTGAAATTTTGGTTCAAAATAGTTTCTTAGTGAGATAAAGATCGATTATAGAACCACTCCAACTGTTTATGAGTTAAGGGGACCACATGAATAAAGCCGTGAGCTGTAAAAAAGTCTACGGCAGGCTTACGGCTCGCTTACGACTGCTTACGGACACCCAACGGCTCGTGGAGGCTATGTTTTTGCACTGTTGGGTGGCCGCAAGCGAGCAATGAGCGGCCGTAAGTGAGCCGTAAGCCTGCCGTAGACTTTCTTACAGCTCACGGCTTTATTCATGTGCTCACCTTTAACCGTCTCGTAGAGCCAGTGGGTTGAGCGCGGCTTTCTTTGCTTATGCGATGTTGAGTAAATGTGCGAGGAATGAATGTTAGAGTGTGAATGATTCAATTTAACAATACTTCATTAATATTACACTAAATATACAATATTTACACTAAAGGTTCGAACAAATATTATTTGTAGCTATGCTGGACGCTTGGACGGTCAACCGAAGTTGCTACGCTAAGATGTAAAAACATAACGATGGAAGCAGTGTGAAGTGCGTGAACACTCCATGTCTCTCTCTTGTCATGGAGAAAGGGAGTGGAACACTTTTGCAAGTTATTAATATAAAAAAAGCTTCTATACGTCGCTGCGCTAACGCTTGCTCGGTTCAGAATTTAATTGTTTTCATTTTATTTTTAAATTAAAACAAAAGTTTAAAAATATTATTACTTAAAGTATCCAAAATAAAATACATATTAAAAATAGTTCATACCGAAATATATTAAATTTTAAAATTTTTATAAGAAATATAGTTAGTTTATAAGAAATATATTTTTATAGCCCTTACATAAGTAGGTCAATTTTAAAAATGAAGGTCAGATTAATAATCAGCAACCCTAGAAACTTCCTGAGTAGGTAAAACAGAGCGGGTACTGCACTCGGTGGGTACTGCGCTCGGCGGGCACTGCACTCCGCGGGCACTGCGCACTGCGGTTACTGTGCCCTCGAGCTATTCTGCCGCTCGCCTCGAGCTATTCTGCCACTCGTCTCGTCCCCCTACTAGTTTTTGCCGCGAGCATGCTGCAGTCGCTACGGTTACTGCGCCCTCGAGCTATTCTGCTGTTCGCCTCCTCCCCCTACTAGTTTCTGCCGCTCGCATGCTGCAGCCGCTAACCAGCGCCTATCTTACGGCAGCCGGATCAGAGTATTAGATGAGAGATTTTGAAAGTTATTTGAAAAGTTAATTCCCTTTTAAGGACCAAAAATATTTCAAACGTACAACAAATTTATTGAATTATTTCTAATGAAACAAATTAAGAAAAACAGTTCATTGTTAAAAAAATCATTTATTAAAAATTACTTAAAACTACGGTACATTATTAATAACTTAAAACTATGGTACATTACAATTCAATTAAATTTTTTTCTTTTTCTTTAATTTTTTCAAATTTAATCTTTTTTTCATTTTTCTTTTCATAAGCTTTTTGTTCTTCTTGAAGTTTTTGAAAGCTTTTATATTGATCATCTTGTCGATTTTTTTCCTCGGAATAACTTTTAAAACCTGAGGATTTTTCATCTTTCATTCTTTCGTAACCGGAGGAGCTCTGCTTTTGACCCATGTTGAATGTGAAGTGAATAAAATTGAGAAAACCAAATGTATTTATACCCACTCCATGGGTTTTTCCGATTCTTGCGCTTCTTTTTCTACAATAAATTTTTTTCAAAGTCTCACGTTGTGCAGCGTGCAACACGTTTTGAACTTTTCATTATGATTTTCACAAATTGTCACTAATTTAATTTCATTCAACGGAGGATACGAGTACGCAGCCACATCCTTTACGTTATACCTGAAGCGCTCCAACCATTTTTTCTTCATCGAACCTGCAACGTAAATCTCAGTGGCGTCTTTGAACGAATCGCGAATAAGTTTTCCTATCGACGTGTGGGGAAGAGAACCAGTGTTCCAATCTAACCCGTGATAGTTACGCTGCAAGTCGGAATTAATATTTTTATAATTTTTTGTCAGATGATTCCACGAGTAGGGTGCATTGAAAAAAAGTACTACGGGGTCTGCATCTTCATCGAGTGGTACGAATGAAAAAGATAAAAAAGAGAAGCGGCAGGATGACTTATTACCCAACTGTATTAGAGCAGTCATTTCCCGACTATCGAATTGCGGAAAAACCAACAGTATACTAACTCTCCTGACACACCCAAACGGTTTAAGATTCGAGAACGTTTACGTGTACTCAAAATCACTCAATCGACCTTAATACCAGTTTTTAAAACAACTTTTTGAATTCATCGATGGTATTCAGTACCTCGAATTCAATGACAACGAAGAAGTTATCGCACCCTCGGAAGCCCTTCCTAATTCAATCATGATCTTCGATGAAATTACCTGTGAAAAGCAGAAGCACGTGAGAGCTTTTTTTTGCATGGGCAGACACGAAGACGTGGATTGTTTTTATCTCTGTCAGTCGTATGCTGCTGTACCAAAGCATCTGGTGAGAGACAATGCTAATATGTTAGTTTTATTTCGTCAAGATGAAATTGAAAGAACATATACAACGATCATGTCAATACCGACATGCAGTATGAAAAATTCAAAAGTTTATGCTCGAATTGCTGGAAAGACGGTAAACATAGTTTCATCGTGATCGACAAAGACCGGGGTATAAACAAAGGTCGGTATCGTAAAGGTTTCGACTGTTTTGCTATAAATATAGCTTGAAGTTTAAAAAAGCTTTTAGTCCATAGTGTGACATCTTACTGACAACATGGCAGACTATATTAAACAGAAGAGAGTTTTAGAACAGCTGGTTAAAGCTCGCAACGCCGTTAAACGAAAGTATAATTTTATAAAATTACAAAAATATGATACCGATCGCGTCTTGAATGAAACATTCAAACCCATCACTGATCCTCTTCGACAACTTGTTGAAAATGAAAAACGATTAAAGATTTTTAGGAAAAATGAAGAAGAAAAAGAGAAAAGTATTGTACAAGAAGAAGATGAACAAGACGAAGAAGAAGAAAATGATAATGAAATAGAAAATTTTCAATCAACCAATAAAACGCAAGCTGAACAAGAGGAAGAAGAAGAAAATGATAATAAAATAGAAAATTTTCAATTAACCAATAAAACGCAAGCTGACTTTGAAGCAAATGATGAGTCATACCACGAAATTGACAAAACAATTCAACGCGAAGAAGAACATGACTTGGGAGTATCCCACCTTGATCGAGATAAAATATATGGAATTGAAAAAACCGATGGTGGATATAGACTTGGAAACGCATCGATAAGATTTGAAAGAGATAACATCGTTGTTAATAATGTTCCTTTTCCTAGAACCAAAGGACTTTTCGAACTCATCGTTCTCAGGAATCCTCTAAAATACGAAATTAAAGATTTAAATCTATACAAAAAGATTCTAGAAATTTCGAACGTACACAGAAAAAGTTTCAAGCCCAACGCTCAAATAAAAAAACATAAATTCAGCAATAAATATAATAGTATTATTGCACCTCTGTTCGGAGAAGATCCACCTAACGCAACTCCCAAAACTCCTTCGAAAGTTTTGAAAAAAGCCATTATCAAGAGAAAAAACTTTGAATCAACGCCCAAGAGATTCGGTAAAGGTTTGATTCCTCGATACAAAATTGCTCGAGGCAACTCTCACCTTGACTACATCTTCTGGGACGATCGAAACGAGTTGGTCGACCGTCTGCGGCTGCTAGTTGCGGAACAAGCTGCAGGTAATCTCAGTCACACGAACGAAATCCATTCGATCATAGAGGACCTGAGAGTAGGAGGGTATATATACTGATGTCAATAGAGTTTCGAGTCGTTCTGGGTGTCGACGTGTTTGGACGTAGACGCGATAAAAAGCAAAAAGACAAAAGAGGTCCTCCTGGCAACGGTTTTAGATTTACTCACGAGGGTAACTTGACATCGAAAACAAGAGATTATCGAACGTAGGTTCACCGGTAAAACCGAACGACGCAGTTAATTTGGACACCTTGAATTCCCATCTGCAATCTCTGAGAGCAGAGATCAATAACAAAATTAAGGAGCTGTCGGATCTTGATAATTAGTATAGATATAAAATCGAGGAAAATGATTAAAAAACATATAGTTGTTATCGAGATCCATAAACCGGCTCGACGTAATTATACTCTAAGGAAAGTTGAAATGAGAAGTATCAACGACACGCTGCAGTGTGACTTGGTGGAGATGATTCCTAATGCTGACGAAAACGAGAACTACAAATACATGATCACTATAATAAATATATTTTCCAAGTACGCTTGGGCTGTTCCATTGAAAACAAAGTCTGGAAAAGAAGTTACAGCAGCAATGAGATCTGTTTTGAAAACAATAACACCTCCACGCAATATTCATGTAGATAAAGGACAATAATTCTACAATAATAATTTCAAAATCTTATGAATAAATACAAGATCAACATGCACTCCACGTACAGCGGACTCAAGGCTTCGATATGCAAACGCTTTAATCGAACTCTAAAAGAGCAGATGTGGAAAAAATTCAGTATGCAAGGTAGCTACAACTGGTTGGATATCCTACCTGATTTAGTTAAAGCGTACCACAACCGAAAGCATCAAACTATAGGCAGGCATGAAGCCGAAGGACGTCAACGAAAAAAACGCTCTCGAAGTTCTACGAAGATTGAGTAGAAGTAAAAATTCAGTTAACCTCTTAAAATCAAAGTTGGAGATAAAGTTCGCGCGAGTAAAGTGAAAGGACTGTTTGAAAAAGGCTACACCCCCAACTGGTCGGTTGAGGTTTACACAATTACAAGAGTTAAGAAGAGTAATCCACCTATGTACTATTTGAAAGGTTATAAAGGTGACCCTGTAGATGGGGGGGATTTTACACCGAAGAGTTGTTGAAAACCGAGTGTCCAGATGTATATTTAGTTGAAAAAGTAATTAAGAAACGTGGTGATAGACTGTTAGTCAAGCGGTTAGGATTTGATGATAGTCATAATAGTTATATTTATAAAAATGATTTGTAATCAACTTAAGCTACCTATAGTTTGATTTAAACTTACCTTTAAGCCTGCTTCAAGCTTACCTTAAGCTTGCAGCTTGCTTTAAGCCTGCTTCAAGCTTACCTTAAGCTTGCTTTAAGCTACCTTAAGTTAACCTTGAGCTTACCTTAAGCTACCTTAAGCTAACCTTAAGCTTACCTTATGCTACCTTAAGCTTAGTTTAAGCTTGCTTTAGGCTTCTTTAATCTTACCTTAAGCTTGCTTAACGCTACCTTAAGCTTGCTTTGAGCTACCTTGAGATATTTATACTTGGCCTAAGCTTTCTTAAACATTTAACTTAAGACTATTAAATTTGTAAATTATGTATGTTATTGTTAATAGAAAAAAAAGATATTTGAAATGCATACTAATTTATTTCTTCACTATTTACATCGATAAACTTAAATTTACCTAAACCTAAATATTAAACTCTTATATTACCCATCTCAGCCGCTAGCTGAATGTACAACGAATGGTCGTCTTCAAAAAGACGTTGAAATCTAAAAGAAGGTACATAAAGTTCAATATCATCTTCTAGCGTCACTTCAATTACAGAACCAAACATTGATTTACGACGATTAATCGCGATCACTTTGTACACTTTATCCGGATACATTTTCAACGTATGACCTTCGCGGAAGTTCAAGTTACTGGCAATAAATTTTATGTGTGATAAATTCATTTTAGGACTCGTTTGAGAACTCTAAACGACGATTACCCAAGTACTTCAAGTACAGTCTCTCGTTATTCACTTCGTTTTGTAGACTCGCTAGCTGTTCGCATTCCTGATCGAAACAGCAGTGAAAACGGGTTGGCAAAAACACTTGGAAATCGTTGTTGACGTGTACAACGACTCGTGACCCGTAGCTCATCATAGACCTCGACAGATACGAACCTCCTCCGAAGAGACGTTGTATATAAGATACCCGTAGTATCAACTTAAAAGGTAAGCTATTTCATGATCATCTATCGAATAGATTGATAATTATATATTTAATAATCATATATCGAATAGTGCGCAGTGATTTTTAATAAAGTTTGAATTTTTTGTTGCAGAAAAATGGATTTCTCTCGTGCAAATCTCATTGGTGGAATGACTTTTTTACCCAAGAAAAAGTTAACGGACTTGAACGTTTCAACGCAGTACAAAGTGACCGCTTTTAGAGAAGTAAAAACAAGATTTGGACCTAAAGTGGTCGTATCCCTGGATAAAGAGTTTCAAGTTTTTCTTCCGTCCAGATTTCAAACCCTTTTCGAGCAAAAACCGAAGGTTCTGCAAGATATGAAAACTGCTGCAGAAAGTTCTAATCTTTTTTTAATCTATCTAGGTGATGGTAAAATTAAATTTACAGATAAGAAAATGTAAAACGTATGTATATTTAAAAATAAAAATTTTTATTGATCCAAAAGCTACAATTCTTTTTATTTTAACAAATCATTTTATGTATCCAAGTTTTCTCATTAATACCATGCCATTTTACATAAACCATATCATTTTTTCTTTTGAGAACTTTTTCAATCAAATAGATATCAGGACAATCGGTTTTCATCATTTCTTCCTCGTAAAAACAGCCAACGATAGGTTGGTCACTGACGTCTTTTAACTCGTAGGTAGGAGGATACGTTTTATTTACATCAGTTACGGTATATATTTCATTGCTCCTGTTGGGAACGAATCCTTTTTCAAAAATTTTTTTGACTTTGCTGATTCTAACTTTATCGTTGATTTTAAACTTTGGTCTTTTTTTAACTTTTATTTTATTCAATCTTTTCAAAATTAAAGGTACATTTTTAGCGTTAACTTCTTTTGGTTTCATACCTATAGTACGATGCTTGCGATTATTATAAGAATCTATTAAATCCTGTAGAATATCCAAATATTTGTAATTACCATTGAGACTGAAACGACGCCACATCTCACTTTTAAGCGTGCGATTGAACCTTTCGCAGATCGATGCTTTCAGACCCGTGTAGGTGGAGTACATATTTATTTTATACTTATTCATAAGATCTTGAAAATGTTTATTGTAAAATTCTTTTCCCATGTCTACGTGAAGATTACGCACCGGAGAATTAATTTCTTTCAACACCGATTCCATGGCGTTTGACACATCCAAACCACTTTTGGTTTTAACCGCGCGCGCCCACGCCATTTTTGAAAATGAATCGATCACTGTAAGTAAATAACGCATACCTTTATTTTCTCTAGAATATGGTTGCATCTCTATCAAATCGGCTTGAAGCGTGTCCAAAGGACGTACCATTTTAACTTTTCTACGAAAAAAGTTTCTGCGTGCAGGGCGATGGATTTCATTCACGACTCTTTCCATTTTCTAAAATTTGCTTGATTTCCGTTTTAAATGCAACCAACCAATCGGATATTTCTTTTTTTAACTGAAGATGATCTTCTTTTATGGATCGTTGAAGCTTGCTTAAATTAACCGCGTCACCCGCGTTAGCAGGCTTGGCCAAGTTACAAATTCTTTTATTTACAACGTCGTAATTTCCGTCTCGAGTAAGCTTAAATCCGTTGCCAGGAGGACCTTGTCTGCTTGCTATTTTTTCACGTTTTCTTCTGAATACGTCGGTGGGAATTGCGATAATGATGAAAAAATTCTTGCGTGTTCAGTATATATACCCACCCTCCCTGAGCTCTTCTAGAATCGAATGCACTTCATTGGTATGACTCAAATTATCTGCAGCTTGCTCAGCTATTAATAATCGTAGTCTATCAACGAGCTCGTTTGCATCATCCCAAAAAACGTACTGAAATTTATTATCGCGTTTGGCAACTTTAAATCTAGGTATTATACCTCCTCCTCTTTTCACTGGAGTCGACGATTTCCGACTCAACATTACAGTTTTATGTTTTTTAAAAGGTGATCGTGATTTTATAGGACTCGCTTGAAAGAGATCCGCAATTATATTTCTATATTTATTACTAGCTGCATGTTTTTTTAACTCACCACCTGGTTCGTTTCCTTTTTTATGCGCACTAGTTTGCTCGAGAATTTGTTTATAGTAAGTAGTATCGGAAATGTCATAATTTTTCGGGTTTTTATAAACAACGAGTTCGAACAGACCTTGAGTTCTGGGATAAGTTTTGTTATTAACAATTATATTATCTTTTTCAAATTTCACAATCGCATTTCCAAGTTGATATCCATTTTTTGTTCTTTTCTTCAAGCCATATATTTTATCTTGCTCGGCAGCTTTGAGTTGTATGAATTCCCCAGCGCTATTCGTATTTTCAGGGTGATCAAATGAGTTGACCGTCTCGCGATCTTCATTTTCATCAATAATTGATTTTTCAATTACCGATGAATCTGTTGATGAAAAATTTTGATCCGATACTGAGCTTCGATCAAAGCTTTCATCTAATTTTATACGTTTTTTGTTTTCAACCAATTCATACAGCAGGTCGGTAATGGGTTTAAACGTTTCCTGCAAAACACGATCGGTGTTATCCTTTTGAAATTTAATCAAGTCATACTTTCGTTTAACTGCTTCGCGAGCTTTTACAAGCTCTTTGAGAATATTTTTCTCGCGAATAAAGTCAGCCATGCTATCGCTATGACGTCTCGCTGCAGACTGATGAATTTCAAGCTACGTTATATTTATTATAAAACAATCGAATCCTTTTCTGAAACGTCCTTTATTAATATCTTTTTCTTTGTCTATGACTAAAAAACTATGTTTATCGCTCCAACACATTGAACTTATTTCTTTAAATTTTTCAAATTTCATATCGCTGTTGACGTGATCGTCGTAAATGTGCTTCAAGTTCATTTCATCTTGACGAAATAAAATTAAAAAGTTTACGTTATCTCTCACGAGATGTTTTGGATGTAAGCCTGACAAAGATAAAAGCAGTGTACGTTTTTGTGTCGTGCCATGCAAAAGAAAGCTTTTACGTTGGCTTGCGAACAGCTAGAAATATCGTCGAAAATGAACACCGAGTTTGGTAAAGCTTCGGATGGTGCAATGACTTGTCCGCTATCCGAGAACGGAAAATATTGAAGACCTTCGATAGGTTCCAAAAGTTTCTTTAAAAATTGATACTTTGGTTGGTTCAATGACTTTGAATATACGTATACGTTTTCAAATTTTAATCCATTGGGATGTACCAGCAGCGTTAGCATGCTGTTCGTTTTTCCATACCCCGACGGACCAGAAATGACCGCTCTAATGCTGCTTGGAAGTAAATCACCGTGACGATTTTCTTTTTTTTCCTGTTCAGCGAGGACGCCAAAATTTCCCACTGGTAATTTAACGTTATTTTGAATAAATTCCATGTTGATCGTACGAGATTGTAAATGAGAATGACGTGATTGGTATAAATACTTTGTTTTTATAGATTATAGTTTAGTCGTAAATCGACCTTCGTAAAGGAATGATCATATACGGTAAAAAAAAAAAGAAGCGAGGATACGGGTTGATAAATAAAATTATTAACAAACTTCCCTTTGAGCTTCACTTACCTGGATATAATTACTGCGGACCTGGCACAAAATTAGCCGCTAGACTAGCTCGCGGTGATCAACCGATTAACCAACTCGATTCTGCGTGTAAAGAGCACGACGTCGCTTACTCGAAAAATAAAGAAAGTATCGCTGCTAGAAACGCAGCAGACGGAGTTTTAGCTGATAAAGCTTGGGGAAGAGTCATTTCCAACGACGCGTCATTGGGAGAAAAAGCGTCCGCGTACGCGGTTACCAATATCATGAAAGCAAAGTCAAAATTGGGTATGGGTTTGAAAAAATCCAGAAAGAAATCTAAAAAGAAGTGTAAAAAAAGATGTAAAAAAATGACGTCGTTTAATAGTATAATAAAAACAGCTTCTAAGACAGGAATTGCAGGTAAGTCACCGAAAAGTGTAATCACTGCAGTACTCAAAGATGCTAGAACTGCCGTAAAAAAATCGGGAGGTAAAAACAAAATAAAATTTCCACGTATTCTCCTGGTGTCGTCAAAAATAGGAGGTTTTTTAACTCTTTTGCCTTTTTTCGCAGGACTTAGTGCAACCGGGGCTCTCGCAGGATGAGCTGCAGGGGTTTACAAAGCGATTAACGAAGCTAAATCAGCTCGTCAAAATTTGGATGAAAGTAAAAGACATAATAAAACCATGGAAGCAATAGCCTTGGGAAAAGGTTTATACCTGAAACGATATAAGACCGGTCTTGGTTTGTATTTAAAACGATATAGCGGCAAGGGGTTAAAAAAAAAAGCCTGAAATAAAATTAGCCGATCGCCCGCTGACAAATTTTGATTTAATCAAGTATGCTAATAAATTAAAAATTCCTCATTTTCGAGGAGTGTTTATGAAAAATAAATTACCTTTATCAAGTCCTCGTTATCGCGAATCTGGTATTATAAACCTTGATAACGATAGCGGACCTGGTACATATTGGTGTGCATACCGTAAGCGAGGAAAAGATGTCGTTTACTTCAATAGCTTTGGTGATTTAAGCCCTCCGATTGAATCAATGAATTATTTAAATGTAGACAATATAAAATATAATCCTGAAAAATATCAAGATTTTAATACGTATAATTGTGGACATTTATGTTTGAAATTTTTAAGCGGCCAGATAAAAGGTATATAAAGAGCTGCTTTAACTTACCCGCTGTCAAACTATCATGGACTCTCTTACGCTTACTTTGTCAGCATTTTCTTCAGTTTTAGAAGCTCAGTATTACCCTCCGATTGAATTATCACCACATAAAAATTACTCTTTGGGATTAGTTGAATTTTTAACTTTCAATTCTACTCCAAACATCGACGTTGGGTGCAACAAATTTTATATCGGCGATCAAGTGATTGAATTTCCAATCGGTTGTTACGAAATTAATAACATTGAAAAACATATTCAAGAAACTCTTAAACAGAAAAAATAAACACTGGACTCTCTTTAAGACCTAACGAAACCACGTTACACTGTAAAATCAAGTGCACTGCAGAAATTGATTTCCGACCGCGAGATTCAATCGCTAGAATATTAGGATTCAGTCATCGTCTGCTTTCCGCAAATAATCATCACATTTCCGACACACACGTAAATATAATTACAATAAATTCAATAAGAGTCGAGTGCAACATCACGAGCAGAGCGTACGTTAATAACAAAAAAGTTCACACAATTCACGAATTTTATCCAGTGGCTGATCCTGGTTTCAAAATAATCGAAATTCCTTCGCAAGTAATTTACTTACCTATAACAGTACCCTGTATTGATTACATTCAGTTGCGCGTGGTCGATCAAGACGGTGAGTTAGTTAATTTTCTCGAAGAAAATATAACGATTCGACTTCATATAAAAGCTTCATAATGGGTATTGTCTTTCATGGTGGAGAATTCCAAACCAAAACATATAAAAATAACACAAAATGCACTTCTTCGATCAGTCGCCAACGAACTCTCAAAGTGTTAACACGAGCAAATATCCAGTTTCTCAAAAGTCTAGGCTTAAAAGTAGTTCCTGGTGGAAAGTAACTTGCATATTCTTTTGCTGTTTTAAAAAAAATGGAAGACATTCTAAGCATTCAAAATCCTGTAGCGTTTGATGAAAGTATCTCTCATTACGAGATACACGCTCACCAACCGTATACAGCAGCAAATTATGGTAATAGCGATGAAATTCGTATCGCTATACAACATCAAGATCTGTGCCTTTTACCATCGCGGAGCATTCTTCATATTTGCGGTCAACTCACCGATACCGCTACGAAAAAAGCACCGAAAAATACATTTTTTCGTCGCCCCAATTCAGAAAGATACTAACTCAGAAAGCGCGCGTGAAAGGTGCTAACTCAGAGCCGGTTCAGAAAAGTGCTAACTCAAAGCTGGTTCAGAAAAGTGCTAACTCAGAAACGGTTCAGAAAAGTGCTAACTCAGCTTCCGTTTAGAAAAGTGCTATCTCAGACTAAATTTCTTTTTTCAAGCTTAAGTCGGTGAAACATTTTTTTTTTTTTTTTTATAAGTGTATAATTTATAAATTTGAACACTACTTTACATTAATTATTATTATTTTTTTTTTATTAAAAATTCATTTTTTATAAAAACTTTGATTTTTTACCGTGTTGCAAAAAAATAAAATTGTGATTTTAATCACGAATTTTACAGCTGAATAAACTTTTTTCCCGATCGTTAAAGTTGCAACACGGTAAAAAATCAAAGTTTTTAATAAAATTTTTAATAAAAAAAAAAAAAATGGTTGTGTCTAGGTACCATCGCCGTGAACCGTACACGGTACACGGTACACGGTAGCTTTTTACTTTAGATCCTATAATTTATCCCAAATAACCCACTTAAGTTTAAAAAACTACTAATTTCTACTTTAAATTCAATTGTCCATCTTAAATAATCCAATTAAATTCACAGAGTGTCTAAAGTAACTCTCATTTGGTACCGTGTACCGTGTACCGTGCACCAAATACGGTACACGGCGATGGTACCTAGACACTTTCAAAAAAAATAATAATAATTAATGTAAAGTAGTGTTCAAATTTATAAATTATACACTTATAAAAAAAAAAAAAATGTTTCACCGACTTAAGCTTGAAAAAAGAAATTTAGTCTGAGATAGCACTTTTCTGAACCGTTTCTGAGTTCGCACTTTTCTGAACCAGCTTTGAGTTAGCACTTTTCTGAACCGGCTCTGAGTTAGCACCTTTCACGCGCGCTTTCTGAGTTAGTATCTTTCTGAATTGGGGCGACGTTTTGTTAATAACGGTATTTGTCATTTATTCGACGATGTTCGATTAGAGTTAAATGGAATTGAAATAGATCGGTGTAAAAACGTGGGTTTAACTACGGTGATGAAAAATTGGTTATCTTTTAATCCTAATCAAAGTTTGATTGCTGAAAATTCAGGATGGTATGGTCATTCGGATGATAAAAAAAAAAGATACTCAACGATGATGGGTACTTTGACGTGTTCATTCCTCTCAGTTATATATTAGGTTTTGCAGAAGATTATCGTGAGATTGTATTTAACGTGAAGCTCGAGTTAATCATCACTCGATCGAGAAATGACTTGAATGCTATAATACAAACAAAAGCAGGTAACGAAGCATTTGAAGTCGTCGATATTAATATCTCAAAGATTGAATGGCTAATGCCTTACGTTTTAATATCAGATTCACACAGAATAAGTTTGCTTAAATTTCTTGGAAAAGGTCGTGCAATAACCATGAGTTTCAGGTCTAAAGAATTTTTCGAGTATTTATTGCTGCCCACAACAACCAAACACGTTTGGACTGTAAAAACTTCAAATCAATTAGAAAAACCTCGTTTTGTCATCGTAGGTTTACAGCCCAACAAAAAATCAGTGAATAGTGAAAACTATAGTCTTTTCGATTACTGTAATTTAAGTAACGTAAAACCTTTTTTAAACTCTCAATACTATCCTTACAATAATTTAAATCTCAACATCAATCAGAATGAGTACGCGATACTTTACGATATGTACGCCAACTTTCAAATCTCGTATTATGGAAAAGATGCTGAACCAACGTTAACTAAAACAGATTTCATCGAAAAAATTCCTCTCATTGTAATCGATTGCTCCAAACAAAACGAATCTTTGCAAAGTGCACCGGTCGACGCACTGGTAGACATGACTTGCTTCGTGCAGTCTGGAAGTACCAAAAAAGAAGGACGTAATATTTGGAGAGAACACGAGTACATCATCAAAGAGTTTTCATTCGTACCACACGATGAAGATGTAGACCCCGTAGTACTTTTTTTCAATGCACCCTCCTTGTGGAATCATCTAACAAAAAATTATAAAAATATTAATTCCGACTTGCAGCGTAACTATCACGGGTTAGATTGGAACACTGGTTCTCTTCCCTACACGTCGATAGGAAAACTTATTCGCGATTCGTTCAAAGACGCCACTGAGATTTACGTTGCAGGTTCGATGAAGAAAAAATGGTTGGAGCGCTTCAGGTATAACGTAAAGGATGTGGCTGCGTACTCGTATCCTCCGTTGAATGAAATTAAATTAGTGACAATTTGTGAAAATCATAATGGAAAGTTCAAAACGTGTTGCGCGCTGCACAACGTGAGACTTTAAAAAAAATTTATTGTTGAAAAATAAGCGCAAGAATCGGAAAAACCCATGGAGTGGGTATAAATACATTTGGTTTTCTCAATTTTATTCACTTCACATTCAACATGGGTCAAAAGCAGAGCTCCTCCGGTTACGAAAGAATGAAAGATGAAAAATCCTCAGGTTTTAAAAGTTATTCCGAGGAAAAAATCGACAAGTTGATCAATATAAAAGCTTTCAAAAACTTCAAGAAGAACAAAAAGCTTATGAAAAGAAAAATGAAAAAAAGATTAAATTTGAAAAAATTAAAGAAAAAGAAAAAAATTTAATTGAATTGTAATGTACTATAGTCTTAAGTTACTAATAATGTACCATAGTTTTAACTCATTTTTAATAAATGATTTTTTTAACAATAAACTGTTTTTCTTAATTTATTTCATTAGAAATAATTCAATAAGTTTTTTGTACGTTTGAAATATTTTTGGTCCTTAAAAGGACCGGGAATTAACTTTTCAAATAACTTTAAAAATCTTTCATCTAATACTAATCGGATACTCTGATCAGGCTGGCGTAAGATAGGCGCTGGTTAGCGGCTGCAGCATGCGAGCGGCAGAAACTAGTAGGGGAACGAGGCGAGCGGCAGAATAGCTCGAGGGCGCAGTAACCGCAGCGGCTGCAGCATGCTCGTGGCAGAAACTAGTAGGGGGACGAGGCGAGCGGCAGAATAGCTCGAAGACACAGTAACCGTAGCGGCTGCAGCATGCTCGCGGCAGAAACTAGTAGGGGGACAAGGCGAGCGGCAGAATAGCTCGAGGACACAGTAACCGTAGTGCGCAGTACCCGCTGTGCGCAATGCCCGCCGAGCGCAGTACCCACCGAGTGCAGTACCCGCTCTGTTTTACCTACTTTCCTTCATGAAGTTTGAAAAAAATGCTATTAAAAATTAATTTTTACTATTATTTTCATGACTCTACCGACAGTTACATATTAAAATCGAATAAATGAATTTAACGGGTATCACTGTCTAACTATAATTTTATCTCTTTCTTTCCCACATAGAACCATATAAGAGGCTACACAAAAGTTCTCGAGAAAAGAAATAAATAGGATCCCAGTCGCGACTGGGATCCGACTAGTCGGCGATGAATCGGCGATCCCCGGTAGCGTAATGGACGCACCGACCGCGAAAGTAGGAGATCCAGGTTCAATTCCTGGCTGGGGTGATCTGAATTTTTTTATTTCTCATTTCTTTAATTCTTGGGGGGTTAGGAAATTGTTTAATTTACTTATTTTTCAAAAACAAAAAATCTCTTCTCGCTTTTGTGTAGCCTCTTATATGGTTCTATGTGAGAAAGAAAGAGATAAAATTATAGTTGGACAGTGATATCCGTTAAATTCATTTATTCGAATAAATTTTTACTTCATCAAACATTTTGCGGAGCTGCCTATGAGTGCCTTGAAAATTTGTGCCGTTATCGCTGACAAGCGTTCAAACGTGACCACCTCTGGATACCATTCGTCAAAAGGCAACGAGGAATCCCTGGGTTGTCAAATCCGAGACTGCCTCTAGATGAACAGCTTTCATGGCCAAGTAAACGAAGACACATCTGTAGCCTTTGTAAGCTTCGTGTCCACGACCTTTAGTCGGGCGAAACATTATAGGACCGGCATAATCAACATCGGAGGCCAAAAATGGACGGATAGAATCTACCCAAAATTCAGGCAAATTACTCATGATTAGTGTTAGTATTTTGGTTGTGAATCGAGCACAGGTGACACATTCATTATAAATCTGTCTTGCATGAGCTTGCACGGGTTATCCAGTACCTTCTGACGACTTGGTTACACTGAGAAATGAGTCGAGCAAAAATTGCTTTATCTGTCAAGTAACCATCGCTTGATTCGTCGAGCAACAGCGGTTGAGCAACTACTGCTCGAATCGTCAAGCAAATTGAGTAAACGATCTACTGATAGCGCGCCTGGTTATTATAGGTTATGTTTTACCTTGCCGTCATGCGCTTATATGTGTGTAGAGTTGACATTTTATTTGTTCTGAGATAGTTTTTAAAAAAATGTGAATACAAGTGAAAAAAATTGTGAGTATTCATTCACATACGACTTGGATTTACGCATCCCTCTGCAGAGTGCTAATTCTACGCGCTAGCACTAGACTACTTGCCTTGCTCAGTTTGCTTGACTAGTCGAGCAGTAGTTGCTCAACCGCTGTTTCTCGACGAATCGAGCGATGGTTACTCGACAGATGAAGCAATTTTTGCTCTTATGTCTCATTTCTCAGTGTATCTGACAACTGAGTCGACCATTGTAATACCTGAGTTTTAGGTATTTAATTTTATAAAAATGATTATGTTTATTTTCTTTCTAAATGGTAATTTATTTAATTAAACAGCAATGCTCGCGTCCAGGCGCTTGACGACAGACTGCCCGAGCGCGAGCAATTATACTTCCTTTATAGTTTACATTCTCATTGTTTCATATTAATTAATAATTTTATATAGTTATACAATCCATCATATGTAATTATGTTACACCCCCATTATCCAAGTTAAAAAAATTTTCAGAATGGAAAATTTTTGTTTATTTTTTTTAAATTTATCAGACAAATTTTTCCGAAACATTATAATATTAGGATTTTTAGGTATATTCTCACTTCCTTGATTTCCAGAATTATAAGAAGCTACATATACTGGATTATTTGGGTTGTATACCACATTTACATTTCTTTTATAACTTATTTTACAACAACATATTTTTCGATAAATTTTTTTAAATATATTATATTAAAAATTAAAACCTTTGCATTTATGAATAATTAATAAATTTAATCCTATCAAAGTAATTTGTCCAACAATACTTAAATTATTCAATATCTATTGTGTTAAAGTTGTAGTGCGTTTTGAAAATTTAAATTGATTTATCTTACTTTGAATTTCATCCAACTCTACCAATTTTTCATGCAAATTATTTTCCAAACCATAAAAATTTATTTTATCTAAATAATCTCTCTCAATGTTTATTGGAATTGTTTAATAATATATATTCTATCTTTATTTCTATCTCTCTCGTGTTAAATGCAGTCAACTTAATCTTATCAGACATAAATAAACAACTAGGATCACTTACTTGGAGCAGTATATCAGTATCAATTTTCAAAAGAGTATGACTATTTTTACAAAATACATTAAAATTTATTTCCTCCATAGGTAAAGTTATCTAATTGCTTGATTCCCCATCCATCCTTGTAATATAATTACCGTGATACTGATATAAAACTCTTTCACATTTATTTATCTTTGACTGAAATATTAACTGTGTATAGCAATTTTTTTCTAAAAGTAAATTTGTAATATGATTTTTATTTTCACAAAATTTTATTTTTGATTTATAATCAATACAACTGCTTGGGTATGTATAATATATCTTATCTTTTGATATATATACATATACATCGTTCTTTGTTCAATAAAAATTTTACTAAAAGGAGTTTTACTTTCTCCATGCGGTAATAATTCAAAATTGATTGTATCGTTAGGGGTTTTTTCAGGAATTAGTGTTGTTATAATAAAAACTAACTTGTTATTTTCAATATATACTACAGAAGAGGATACTTTAATTAGATCATCGTAATGATCTTTATCAATTTTTATAAATGAGTCTATCGTTTCATTCTCCCTCAAAGCTTTAAAAAAAGTACCTGGCAAAACTAAGGTCGGTAATACCATATACTAACTTTGCAAAAGCAAATGCATTGTGTATTGTTTCCACTCTCTTTATATTCAAATAGTGCGAATTGAAAATTTTGTAGTGATATCATTAATATTTTATCAACCTCTAACTTTGTTAAATATCTACCCACATTATTACTCCAATTTTCTAACTCTTTAATATTCTTTCCATAATTAATCAAATGAACAGCTATGAACTATTAATATTCTCGGAAACTAATGCAGTTCTCTTTTGCAATAATTTTCTTTCCTGTGCATTAAATCTATCTCTTTATTATAATATACAGCATTGGCGCTGTCTATTGTACCAAGCAAATATTTAGAACCTAATCCAACAAAATTTAATAAACCTCTCTTTCTTCTATTTTTCTGAACTGGTACATCAACAATTATGTCTAATTCTCTACTTATAGTTTCAATTAGACTTTGTAAATTACATTTTGTATTTGACTTAGTACATATATTCTTCATTTTTTCAAGCTGTGATTTCAAGTTTTGACCTTGGTTGTAGATTTTGTTAAGATCAAAGTATGAATTACTTTTCACTGCTCAGAGTAAAGATGTACTTCTGCCAAAAAGGTTGTAGCGACATCTGGTATTTCATTAATCATCTTATAAATTTTAGTATTGTTGTGAAATGTTTTCGCTGTACTTATGAGGGCTTATTCGTAAATGAGGAATGGTGTTTGAAATCTTTTTTCATTTTTTTATTCAATAAAATACCTTAAAAGCTTTATTAAGGTCTGAATTTTAATGTACCAATACTAGTTTTTTGAATTTCAATCTTTTTAACTCTCTTTTTTAACCTTTTTTGTCACCATTGTTTTTCTTATGTTCCAATGACATAGTTGGAAATCTTTTTTGGGTGTTATTTAATTATTCAGAAAGCAGCCCTGAGTTTTTTGAGAGGTTAGAAGGCAAATGTTTACGTAGCCCTACATTAAAGAGAGCCAGCACGTGTTTTAAATAGTTTATCATTCTCTTTACAACAGCTCTGATAAATGTACCGTCCAAAACGAGAAAGTAGGAAATCTTGAAATTTATTAACTATAATAATTCCTAAATAACTAAGAAGTACTTAAGAGTAAAGGTGAGCTCATCAACATGTAACATAACCTACTTTTTTTTTAATTATTTTGGTTTCGTACTGTTTATTAAAATTTATTTTGTACCGTCCGAAACGTTTCGGTTTTTACATCCCTCCCCGTATGTGTCCCGTCCGTTTTCTTTTTTTTTTTTTTTAATGGCGATACTCGTCACGTTTAGATAAAATGACCATGCCGTTTTGAATTATTCAATCACTCACATTGCACTCACTTTTTGCCAGTCTCGGAGAACCAATGTTTACGAGTTAACCGGTTATACCCACTAGCTATACGAGTTAACTCGTATAGCTAGTGGGTTGAGCGCGGCTTTCTCGGCTTATGTAATGTTGAGTGAGTGTGCGAAGAATTGTAAATGTCAGAGCGAGAATGATTCAATTTCATAATACTTTATTAACAATATTTAAACTAAATGTTTGAACAAAAATTATAAGTAATATTATAACAAATATTATAACAAAAACAGTAGAGTGAGCAACAACCCAAAGTCAAGGTCATCAAGTATTTCCAGTGCTGCTGATGAACTGGAGGAAAATTTGAAGCCACTTTGGAACTTAATAAATTCCAAATTTTCTACAGTATTTGAAAAGTTGGATTTAAATTCTGAGAGAATTGAAAAGTTGGAAGACAGAGTTCTTAAATTGGAATCAAAAAATGCAGATCGTGAAACAACAATTTTCAAGGAGCTCAAGGACAAGAAAAACAGAGAAATTTTTTTTATTATATTCAATTTTAAGGATTCAAAAGATGCTGAGAAAAATGATATCACATTGATCAAGGAGTTTTTTACCACTTCATCAATTTATAATGAACTCCCTTTTGAACTTGAGACTATAAAAGTGAAAAGACTAGGCAACTCTATAATTATATGCGTCCACTCCAGGTGAAACTTGATTGTCCAGATTCTGTGCACTGGGTTTATCATAACAGATTAGTTATTTTTCCAAAAGAATTGATTATCGCTTTTGACCAAACTCCTTCATAGAGAAAATATTTCAAGAGTGTAGAGTCAGAATTGAAAGACAGATTAAAAAAGGTGAGAAAAACCTTGCTATTAGGTACTTCAGTGGTACTCTTTGCATAATTGAAAAAAAGTAATTAGTAGCAGTAGTGGAAATTCTTCATTGCTAAAAATTTTTTATCAAAATGTACATAGTCTTAAAGGTAGGCTGGATAAATTTAGAACTGTTATAAATCTTTTGAGCGAATATGATGTTATTGTTATTACAGAATCTTGGTTAAATAGTGACATAAATGATGCTGAACTTGGTATGAGTGATTATATTATCTATAGGTGTGATAGATCTTTATTTACAAGTGCTAAAAGTGGTGGAGGTGGAGTTTTAGTTGGTGTAAAAAAAAGCATAAAGTGTACATCCATTCCAGTGACTGATAACTCCTTTGAACAACTCTTGCTGAGAATTGCTTTGGATGGTTCTAGTATGATTCTGGGTGTTGTTTATATCCCTCCATCTTCTCCAGCCGACTACTACACTGAATACATCTTAAATTTTCAATCTTCATTAATCAACTATGCCAATCTCTCCAACATTGAAAAATTGTTAATTGTTGGTGATTTTAATCTGCCTGGTTATTCTTGGAATAAATTAGAGAATTCTTCTGTTGCTAGAGGATATCACTCATCATCAATAACAAGGTTAGCTGCAACAGTTCTATCAAATTTTTGCTTTAATCATGGACTTTCTCAATTGAATTCTTTTAAAAACAGTTGTGGTAATATCCTAGATCTATTCTTTACTAACTTAACTGATTTAAAGTTTGATAAAAGTGATGATGTTATTTTTGTTTGTGATAATTATCACTATGCTTTTTCACTTGAAATTCCCATTGAATTTTCTGTTCCTTTGTCATACTCTGAATTTTTCTATGACTATAAAAGAGCTAATTTTCCTGGCATTTTGAAATCTTTTGATAAGTTAGACTGGGCCACTTGTTTTAATAAAGATACTTCAAACCTAAACTCATTAGTTGACAATTTGACAGACTTTATTAATAAAACTATTCAAGAATTTGTACCTAAAGTTTTTGTTAAGCCCAGGAAATTTCCTGTCTGGTATTCTAAAGAACTTATTGACTCAATCATTGAAAAAAAAACAAATCATTTATATTACAAATCACAAAATTCAAATTACCATTACAATAAGTTTAAGGAGTTTCGCTCTAAATGTATAATATTGATCAAGAGAGATAGAACTAAGTTTGAGTCAGATACAGAAGAAAAACTTAAAGAAGATGCATCGTATTTTTACAAATATATCAACAAGTTAGATAAATCTAGGGATTTTCCTCTATCAATGCACTTGGACGGAGTTAAAACAACGAGCAATCAAGACATTGTGGAACTTTTTGGTAAAAAATTTGGTAGTGTATATGAAGACAGTGAACTCAATTTTACAACTCCAATTGCAGTCTTGGATAATTTGTCAACGATTGTATTCACCACTGAAGAAATCTACAATGGCATAATGGAATTAGATGAATCCACATCTCCTGGACCTGATAACATACATCCTTGTTTAGTGAAAAACTGTGTCGGTGTACTGGTGCCTATATTGACTGATATTTTTAATTTATCTCTTAAGCCTGGAATTTTTCCTGATAAATGGAAAATTAGTTTTGTTACCCTTACATAAATCTGGTGATGTGTCTGATATTAATAATTATAGACCTATAACTAAATATGATGTTTTTTGTAAACTTTTTGATTCTCTAGTTTCTAAAAAATTGATCTCATATATCTCTAAGTATATTATATTAAATCAACATGGGTTTGTAAAAAATCGATCAACGACGACTAACCTGTGTATATATGTTGATTTTATTGCTAGAAATCTTTGTCAGGGTCGGGTTTGTGATGCTATATATACTGATTTCTCTAGAGCCTTTGATAAAGTGAATATTAACCTTTTGCTCAAAAAATTAAAATCGTACGGTATCACCGGTAATTTGATCAAATGGTTTGAAAGCTATTTATCGGAGAGAACTCAAAGAGTTAAGTTGAAAAACTTCATCTCTGAGATTATTAATGTTATATCAGGGGTCACACTTGGGTCCTATTTTGTTCTTAATTTTTATAAATGATATCGGCTTTTATATTAAAAATTCTCAATTTTTGCTTTTTGCCGATGATTTAAAAATTTATGGAGTTATACATACACTTGTTTATAGAGTTATACATGATAGATACTTGTTGCAATCTGATATTGATTCTATTTCTAACTGGGGCCGCGAGAATGAAATTTTTCTTAATATAAGGAAATATTACAGTATTTCGTTTGGCAAGGGTAGACTTATTGAGAATTTTTATAATATTAATGGTGTGATTATTGAGAGTCTTGCTGAAATCAGAGATCTGGGAGTTATGATTGATTGTAAGCTGAATTTTAATTCACATTTCAACTCTATAAAAACCCTAGCCACAAAGAGAATCAATTTTATAAAGCGATTTTCAAGGAATTTCAAAAACATATTAACTTTTAAACCACTGTATTATTACTCATATATTTACCCAATTCTCACATACTGCTCTGTAGTTTGGCGACCATATCTTAAATATCATGTCAATATGCTAGAAAGTGTAAATCATTTATACATCAGATATCTCGCTTATAAAATTGGCAAACCAATGCGTTTCAATGATCATGATTATAGAGAGATAGCTACCTACGTTTCGTTGCCTAATATCGATTCATCCCTTGAAAGAATTGATTTTATTTTTCTTTATAAACTATTTAATAATTTGATTGATTGCTGCACTTTGAGAGATGAATTTATTGATTATCACAGCGTCCGTGAATTGAGATCTAATTTCTGTTTTTATGTTCTTATAATTTATAACAAGACTTTATTGCATAGTTGTTCGGTTAGATTAAGCATTATAGGTAATAAATATGCTTTTAGGATTGATATTTATGATTCATTATACTACGCAGCGCGAAGATTATCTAATGGAATGTTAAATTATTCTTAAGTACTTTGTTTGTTACATATTTTTTTTATATACTCTTGTATTATGGGCATGTCCCGTTTATTGAAAATAAATAAATAAATAAATAAATAAATAAATAAGTAGCTATGCTTGACGCTTGGGCGGTCAACCGAAGTTGCTACGCTAAGTTGTGAGAACATAACGATGGCAGGAGTGTGAAGTGCGTTGTTTCTGTGTCTCTCTTTTGTCATGGAGAGAGGGATGGAGTGAAACTCTTTTGAAAGTTATTGACATAAAGTATAATAAAAAATAAGATCAATTTATAATGATGGGTCGAGGTATTTCACGAACACCAACGAGTTTTGAATCACTTGTCACAGGGCTCGAATAAAGGAATTTAATTCCTCGGAGGATCGTAATTAATCACGAGAACCCGCGGCGATCGTCGTCCGCACTCCTCCGACCTGCTGACAAAATGCACTTTCTGTGCACACGACAATCCGTCGATTTTTCTTCCAGTACCTGAAAATTGGGGGGAAGACGCGTACGCGAACTAATGTTATTATTACGCGGCGCGGCTGCTCTCCTTCGTCGGTAGTGGCGTGAGTTAACGTGGACCGATCGCAGGAACACGGGTTAGTTAAATGAATAATCAGACGTAAATTTTAATAATTTTAATCAACAATAAAAATAGAAAAAGTTAAAAAACAGTCCAAATTAATTTCACCCGAATGTTTACTAACAAGTAAACTTAAATGACTCGCAGTCTTAAATTGTTGAAAGAAAAATTGCTTTCACAAAAACAAAGTTCGGCGTCAGTGTCGCGGTAGACTCGAACACACTGACGCACACACACACACACGCTCTCGCGGTCGGTTGCTCGCTGCAGCGCGCCAAAATCACAAAGGCGAAGATTCGATCAAGTACTTGAGTACTTCCGTGAAACATACATTCACACTCTGACTCTAATCATTCACGAGTAAATATACAATGATCAACCGCTACGCGGACTTACTTTCTAGCAGGTGCACCTTCGCTTGATTTAACAATAATAATGATAATTACTACCAGCCTGAATGGCTTCACACAAGACGACAATACCTTCCAAGGCCGCACGCTGACTTTCCGTGAGATGTTCGCCTTCCCCGCTCCGATCCAATGACAACTGGATCACAGGAAAATCTACACATTTTCTCACTGATAACTTTATCTAACACAATCTCGATAAAGTTATCTAACAACACAAAAAAGTAAATAAGTATATTCGCTCTCTGACACACGTGTGATCACGCGAAGCGTCAAAATTAGAGTAATGCTGATCGGTAGATCTCGTCATCACCTGACTTACCGATCTGCATCTGCGTTCCATAACAGTTAGCGCCAAATTCGAACTTAAATACCGCGATAGCTGTTACACACTTTCGTAATTTTTTAAATGGAAAAATTCAAGTATGAATGTGTATGTGCTTGAAATTTGTAATATTGAGCAAAATTATGAGAAATAATATTTTTTTAAAGGCCTAAAAATTCGAAAAACGCTATTTTAAAAATATTTGAAATTTTATTCGACGAACACAATTTCGAATACTTCCGTTTTTTTTTACACCATTGAGTCAGAAAAGTTCTAAAACAAATTAATCCACGAAAACCTAGTCAAAAGATTAATTTTAAAAAAATGTATTTATTGATAAATAAGTGTATGTATGTATATATTTTTAATATGGATACATCGAAAATTTAAGGCTATCTAAATATGAAAATTAACTCAAATGTGTGTGCCGAAAAAGCAAAAAAAAACTTGGTTAAAAAAGAGCATACAGAAAAAATTTCCCAGCATATTTTATAAGACTGCTGATTAAAATAATTTGGGGTGTATGTACTCCCTTAACAAATTTTAGTTTCCATCCAAATGCAAAAATCATAATGTACTCAGAGCTCATCAATTTAAATGGATATCACATAGGTACTAAAGAATTACACCGTTCTTCATAATTTCCTAAATAATAGTAAACTCACTACTTTAAATGATTTTGAACAAATAAAGAAATGAATTTAGTTCAATGGTTGATCTTGATTAAAAAAAAAAAAAAAAAAAAAAAAAACTACTTGTTATTAAAATATGACCTCATTTACCAGAAGGAAATATTCGAGAAATGTATAATTCGAGTAACCTAAAGGTAATTACCAAAAACTAATACTGCTTAGTTTTCAAGACCTGGGGTGATCTATTATCTTAAATATTATAAACGTTTGTGTTGACTATTTAACCCGCAGCCCTACTAGATTCCCAGCTGGATTTTAGGGGTAGGGAGTTTTATGGGAAATGCTCGTTATTACGAAATTTTCATGCAACAAAATGTCTCCTCACGGTGTAAATTTTTTCTCAATAATGAAATTACCCAAGAAACATGTAATTGCAAATTATTTTTACATTCGTGACCTCTAAGTATGAGTTAAAAATTAATTATGTAAAATGGGTAAAAGGCGTGTGCTCGTGGCGCACTTCTATATCTGTATCTGCGTGCAAATGTGAGGTTAAAATCGTAACTTGACTAGCTGTGTAAGAAATAGTATATAGAACGAGCTGAAAATAAACTAAATAATATTTATTGGATTGAAAATTTAAATTCCTTGATTTTTCTTCAATCACTTTAATACTTAAGTTTTTTACTTCATTTTATTTTACATTGAAACTAAAAGTCTCATGCTTTTACTCTAACTTACAACAATTTTTATCACGTATCAAATTATAAAGTTTTATGAGCGATATTTTCAAATATAACTTAGGTAAAAACTATAAAATAAAAATAAAAATGTATCTATTATTGATTTTTTCAGGTTGAAGAAGTTAGTGGTGATCTGCAAAGCGTTAAAGGTGAACAATGCATCATCGTGCGAACAAGAGATGCCAAATTTGTATTAACAAATCCTGTAAGTTTAATTTTATTGTGAATATTTTTATAAAGTTTTAAATTATCATTAAATTTATTATTTTCGTTGTCTATTATATATTATTTTCGCTTTTGTTTTAGTTGTTATTCATGATAACGTTCATGATAATAATATGCTTGGAAATAGTTGAGAATTTGCTTACTTTTATTTTTATGCTCACCAAAACTCGCACTTATCGGAAAAATTAAAAAATTAGAGAAAAAATCACACTTTAAGTGAATTTAAAACAGAACACCCCCTTTATAGCCCGACGACGGTGACTTCACTGGTGCCGTGAGTGGTCTTTTTCACCTGAAGCTTGACAAAACCAAGATTTGGCATAGTTTCGTCTTGGTCTGGAAAAAAGGAAAAATTTAGAGCCTTGATTTCAAGATAAATTCTCGAATTTCATACATTGCGGAAAACTATATTTAATTTGAATTTTAAACAGGGTTAGAAATAAATCAAAAATATTTAAATTAATTATTACTTGACCATAATTTACAATAATTAAATCATAAACAATTTTAAATATTGTTCAAACTATTTTAACTATTAAATATGTAAGTTTTTAGTCAACTTTCTCAACAACAACATTTAGACCCGCGTGAATCAGTCATTGACCTATAAACATTTTCCAGGGCATTTTTTGCGTAGACCTGTTTGAAAAATGTCTCTAAACGAGAAAATGGTAGTAACTACCTGAAGTACTAGTAGGGAATTGTTTAGACAACCTTCTTTTAAACAAATTAAAAATATTGACTTTTTTCAAAAAAAAAAAAAAAAATTTCATGTTTTTTAGGTCAAAACAAAGAAAAAATATTCTAATAAATTTCTTTCTAAAGTCAATAGTTTTCAGAAAAATTTAAAAGAATTCATTTTGTATGTTTTTCAGCCTTAACAAGTACTTGAAAAAATGAGTTTGATTACATTCTTAAAATATAAAAATGTTGTCTTATAATCAATTAAAAATTTCCATTAAAAATTTACAACGATTTAATGATTTCAGTGCTTGTATTTCAATTGTTAAAAGAGCGCTCAATATCAATATACGTCTGCTCAGGTGACTGCCACCGCGGCCGTAGAGCGGCTGAATTATCGCGCTTTTTTAACAATTGAAATACAAGCACTGAAATCATTAAATCGTTGTAAATTTATAATGATTATTTTCCCGAGCTGAATTTCAACAGATAGGAACGCCGCATTTGACATTTGGCGGAGGGGTGTGGGTAAAATTATTTCGATAATTTTTCGGTTATTTCCATTTAGTCGCATGGCAACTTGAATTGTTAGACTTGTTCAATTCAACTTTTGGGTTAGATCCGAGTCACTGCGGTGTATACCTATATATGCTCGTATATATGAGTATTCATAGGTATATTCATAGTAAACAAATGGTAATAGACCTATAACCGCAAAAATGTAAAATACAGCATTTCTATGGGTTGAAATTCAGCTGGGGAAAATAATCCAGCCGAGTACCCCTCATACTTCAAAATTTTAGATAATTTTCCTCCAGTTTTTTTGCACAGCAACGAGGGGGCAAGTTTGACAATTTAAAAATCACGAGCGCGAAGCGCGAGTGATTTTTTGTCAAACTTGCCCCGCGAGTCGGAAAACACAGTCGGAAAATTATCGACAATTTTGAAGCACTAGGGGTATTACGACTGAAAATTTTTAATTGATTATTAGAAAACATTTTTATATTTTTAGAGTACGTAAACAAACTCATTTATCAGGTACTTGTTCAAGGATATAAGACGTAAAAAATGCTATTTTTTAAACTTTGCTAATTTCTAACAAAAAAAACTATTGACCTTAGGAAGAAATTTGTTCGAATATTTTTTCTTTGTTTGGACCTAAAAAATATGAAAAAACTTTTTTTTATGCAACTGACTTCTCAATGGCTCTTTTCACAGCTCGTTTAGTTGCAGTGTATGAGTCTCTTTCTACAAGTTCCACTGTAAATTATTTCGGAACTTCTACTTTAAATGCGATATGTGACAACTCTCAATTTTAGAAAATTACAGATCTGTATACATGATACATATATCTTCAAATATATAGATATATTTTCTTGTATTTTAAATGTATTAGTTCAAAACGAATTGTTTTTGTCCAAAGCGAATTGAGCTTCCCTAATTAGCGGCAGCGTGTAATCCTAAAGGCTGTCAATTGTAGGACATACTTAAATATGAGCATGCGCACGTAAAACATGTAAGCATGTATCACAGTAGATGTTTTATAAAATTATTAGTGATTGCTAACGTAACTGTAAAAAGATCTTTTGAGAAGTTAGTTGCAACAAAAATATAGTTTATGAAGGCTCCATTTCAAAACAGGTAGAAGCAAAGCTTAGCAGTAGACTATTGTGACTCGCTCACCCGCTTCGCTGAGTTCGCGGGCTCGCTCGCCACAATAACCGTCTGCTGCTGAACTCTACTTCTACCTGTTTTTATGGAACCTTAAAACAAATACTATTTTCCAAAATGTCAAAATTTTTAATTGGTTTAAAAAAAGTTTGTTTAAACAATATCCTACCAGTAGCTTGGCTGGGTCCTGCCATTTTCTTGTTTAGAGACATCTTTCAAGCAGGTCCATGCAAAAAAATTGCCCTCTTATATTTTATTCATGTCAATGGCTGATTGGCCCGGGTCTAGTTGAATAGCTCGGTGCAATAATAGGCTTGGCGCTCGGCCGGCCGAATCCTAGTTCAGTCAAAGATTGCCAAAGTCGATTTTTAAGTGTTTTTTAAATTTTGACGA
Source organism: Encarsia formosa (assembly GCA_038277355.1). Taxonomy (NCBI): domain Eukaryota; kingdom Metazoa; phylum Arthropoda; class Insecta; order Hymenoptera; family Aphelinidae; genus Encarsia; species Encarsia formosa. The sequence goes on along the minus strand of CM076184.1, from coordinate 37,092,105 downwards.
ACTAAAATTAAAAAAATACCATTTTATGTAGAATCACATTGCGCATCTTTTTTACATATAAAGTCAGCAGAAATTTTTTTTAGATTTTGAGTTAAAAATCATAAACCTCGTTTATTTTCTAACCTTAAAAACTAAAAGAATTCGTTTTTAACTCACGATATCTTGGGAATGGGTGAATATTTTCTTACGGGGTTTGAACACAACGATTATTTAACTCTTTCCGCTTCTAATGGTCTATTTTAAAAACTTAAAAATAATCTGGGAATGACACACGATTTTATGAAAAAAAAAACTTTGACGCTTTCAACCACCAACTTCGGATTAAAAAAGTATGCGAGGAAGTTTTGAGCTAGTAAAACTTGACGCAACCATATTGTTCCTCAATTATCAAGGAAGTTTTTTGGAAAGTTTCAGATCGCCCCCGGCCATGAAACACGTGTGATAATTGATGCAGTAGCTCGCGTCTTCTGCTGCATTTTTGCTGCCTTGTTTACTGAAAATGGTGCGGCTGCACGCTCGGCGGCGTCTTATGAGTGTGTAGTTATCTAAAAACCGTTGTCGTTTCTTTTCTAATGCTTATTTTGATCTGAAACTTTAAAAAAAACTTCCTTGATAATTGAGGAACAATATGGTTGTGTCAAGTTTTACTAGCTCAAAACTTCCTCGCACACTTTTTTAAGCCGAAGTTGGTGGTTGAAAGCGTCAAAGTTTTTTTTTTCATAAAATTGTGTGTCATTCCCAGATTATTTTTAAGATTTTTAAAATAGACCATTAGAAGCGGAAAGAGTTAAATAATCGTTGTGTCCAAACCCCGTAAGAAAATATTCACCCGTTCCCAAGATATCGTGAGTTAAAAACGAATGCTTTTAGTTTTTAAGGTTAGAAAATAAACGAGGCTTATGATTTTTAACTCAAAATCTAAAAAAAATATCTGCTGACTTTATGTGTAAAAAAGATGCGCAATGTGATTCTACATGAAATGGTATTTTTTTAATTTTAGTTCATCAAAATTTAAAAAAACACTGAAAATCGACTTCGGCAATCTTTGACTGAACTAGGATTCGGCCGGCCGAGTGCTAAGCCTATTATTGCACCGAGCTATTCAATTGCTCATCAGCATAAAGTGGATTGTCGCAAATTATTTCTTATATTATTAACATAAGATTCGAATATTTTCATGCCACCAATTTTTTCACAACTGCCTTGAATCTTAGTTACAATAATAAATTTCCAATAATCAAATATACTTTTATCAATTACTAAATCTATAAAAATTGTTAAATTCATGAAAAAAAACAAAAAAACAAAAAAAAAAACAAACCAACAAACAAAAAATTATAGTAATGAAAATCAACTTTCTTAATCAAACTTATTAATTTCTATGAGTTCTCAATCAGAACACAACTATGAAAGCTTGAAACGAGTCAATATTTGATGAAAATTGTGAGAATTCAAGTCTTATCTTCTGTAAGAAAAAATCTCGTGAAAATTTTTCAATCAAAATCAATTGAGTTTTATGGTATTTTTTTGAGACAAAATATATCAATAAAACTAAATTGATTTCGATAATTTTTTTTAATGAAAATGAGAGTATTTTAGTGGCCTTTCTGCTCAATAGAAACCAACAGTCGCGAATCTTATGAGCTTAATAAAAACGAATCAATTTGATTAAATTTTTCAATGAATACGTTAATTTTGAATGGTCTTTCTGCGCAATAAAATTCAATGGTCGCGAATACTATGAACTGAAAAAAATGAATCGATTCGAATAGTTTTTTCAATCGATATGAATGAATTTGAATGGTCATTCTGCTCAATGAAAATCGATGATCGCAAGTTTTATAAGCTTAACCCACTTGGGACCAAGATAAACCAAAAGAGATATTAAAAAACTAATTGATAGAAAACTTGTATTTCCAAAAAATTAAAAACATGTGTTTTTTCTATTTTCAATTTTGATTATTTAAACATAATTTGTTTAAACATATTAGAAAAAGTCTTTGAGTTTTAATAAAGTAATTGCGGCATTCGATTTTTTGATTCAAAATAAGGCGAAAATCATCGATTCAATTTTTTGATTAGACGCTCATAAGTTTTGTTATGAACACTCAAACGTGTAAAAGTTGTAGTTTTACAGTAGTGACCTGAGTCGTGGCGAAGATCTACGTCAAAGATAACTGGTATAAGATCACAATTTTTACACGTTTGAGCGCTCATAACAAACGTTCTAAGCGTCTAATCAAAAAATTGAATAAATGATTTTCGCTTTATTTCGAATCAAAAAATCGAATGCTGCCATTAGTTTATTAAAATTCAGAGATTTTTCTAATTTGTTTAAAAAAATAATGTTTAAACAATCAAAATTGAAAAGAGAAAAAACACGTGTTTTTAATTTTTTGAAAATACAGGTTTTCTATCAATTAGTTTTTTAATATCTTTTTTGGTATCTCCTTGGCCCCAAATGAGTTAATAAAAAAGAGCCAATTTGAATGGTTTTTTCAATTGATAAGAATGAATTTGAAGTCTTCCTACTAAATGGAAATCAATAGTCGCGAATTTTGGAAGCTTAAAAAATCAACTGATTTGAACGGTTTTTTAATGGATAAGAAATGATTTGAATGGTCAATTCTACTCAATAAAAATCGGTGATCGCGAATTTTTATAGCTTACCCTGCGAGAAATTTCCGCCAGAATATTGCCAGACAGTGGGCAGATTTAGCGAAATTGGGCAGAAATTAAGTAGGGTTAATCGCCAGATTCTTGACAGAAGGCCAATGCTTTACGCATAGGGATTCTGGCGAGCTATAACGTAAACCTTCTTATTTTAAATTGTAACATTTATTACTAACAAAAATATGTTCAGTATCATAACTTGACTCTGAAATTTTTCTTTTTTTTTTCCTTATGTTGAACATTTTTCTGATCCATTTTGATGTAATTTTAAAATATTATTCACACAATACCAGCCCTGCTGTATATCCACACGTGTGGCATACGTGTGCCACACGTACAATGGACTTGAACAAATTTTTTTCTTTTGCTCAATATTTTAACACCTATAGAGTCAGGGTGGAGACCTAGTGCATAGGATAGCGATTACAACCTGGACATGATTTCCCCAGGAAGTTTTGACTCCGGAGGGGCCAGGATGGATACCTGGTGCACCTGGTGATACTGACGCCTTGGAGATGATTTCCCCCGGAAGTTTGGACTCCGGAGGGGTCAGGCTGAACACCTGGTGCACCTGGTGATACTTACGCCTTGGAGATGATTTCCTCAGTAAGTTTGGACTCCGGAGGGGTTAGGGTGTACACCCGGTGCACCTGGTATTAATTACGCCTTGGAGATGATTTCCCCAGGAATTTAGGACTCCGGGGGGGTCAGGGCGGACACCTGGTGCACCTGATGATACTTACGCCTTGGAGATGACTTCCTCAGGAAGTTTGGACTCCGGAGGGGTTAGGGCGTACACCCGGTGCACCTGGTATTAATTACGCCTTGGAGATGATTTCTCCAGGAAGTAAGGACTCCGGAGGGGTTAGGGCGTACACCCGGTGCACCTGGTATTAATTACGCCTTGGAGATGATTTCCCCAGGAAGTAAGGACTCCGGGGGGGTCAGGGTGGACACCCGGTGCACCTGGTGATATTTACGCCTTGGAGATTATTTTCTCAGAAAGTTTTGATCCCAGTGGGTTCACATCATCAAGTTTACTATTAGGATAGCATCTTCAGAGTGTGGTTATTACTGGGTACACCAAGTATTTTCCCTGGCCCATCCTGGGTCAAAATTTCTTGATAAAATCATCTCCAAGGCGTAAGTAATACTAGGTGCACCAAGTGTCCGCCCTGGCCCCTCCGGAGTCGAAACTTTCTAGGGAAATCATCTCCAGGGCCTCAGTACAACCAGGTGCACCAAGCATCCGTCCTGGCCCCTCTGGAGACAAAACGTCCTGGGGAAATTATCTCCAAGGCGTAAGTATTACCAGGGGCACCAGGTATCCGCCCTGGCCCCTCCGGAGTCAAAAGTTCTTAGAGAAATCATCTCCAAGGCGTAAGTATCACCAGGTTCACTAGGTGTCCGCCCTGACCCCTCCGGAGTCGTAACTTCCTGGGGAAATCATCTCCAAGGCCTCAGTATAACCAGGTGCACTAGGTATCTGCCCTGGCCCCTCCGAGGTTCAAACTTTCTGAGGAAATCATCTCCAAGGCGTAAGTATCACCAGGTGCACCAGGTATCCGCCCTGGCCTCTCCGGAGTCAAAACTTCCTGGGGAAATCATCTCCAGGTTGTAATCGCTATCCTATGCGCCAGGTCACTGCCCCGACTCCATAGGTGTTAAAATATTTAGCAAAAGAAAAAAAATGTGTTCAAGTCCATTGTACGTGTGGCTATACAGCAGGGAGAGGTTTGGATTTTCAAACAGCAAGCATGATTCATCGATTAAAATTATATTTCTATCAAATTATTTGATTATTTTTTATCAATTTTGTAACATCGGAGCTGCATGCTGCTGCTCCGATTTGTAAACTAACCTCTCATCAACGCATCTAGGTACATATCTTACTATATTATATATTTGTTTTTCCTCTCTGACGCCCCCCCACGCCCCTCGCCCCCCACAGGCCTCTCAAAAAAGTGCTTAACTAACCGTAAAAGTGTACCCAAATATGCTTATTTCTATGAGTTTTGAATTGTCCTATGATTTTCCAATCACGCCCCCCACCCGCCCTTTCCCCCCCCCCCTATTTTTAATGTTTTGTTACAAGTTTTGTAAAAAAGAATTATTGAATTAAGAAAATAAATGATATAATTAAACTATATAAACTCACGAATCAGTAAGGTTCCCTTTTGCTCGAAGATTTCGAAATGAGTGACAATTCGATTTCGGATTAAAACTTGTGCGCTAAAGATTTGAGCAAATGAATTTCGTTTATTCATTTTGCAAGGTAGGCTGGTACTTGGAATAATATATCAATAGATATAGTTAAAAACTATTTTTTGGTTTGGGAAAATTTAAATAAACCCTGGTCTAGTGGGTTAATTGCTTATCAAATAGTGTGAGTGATATGGGTTCGATTCCTCACTGTTAAAAAAAAAAAAAAAAAAAAAAAAAAAAACTCTCTTTCAAAGATTTTTGCAAATTCTTAATTTTTTTTTTTTAAATATAATAAAAAATTCTCTCAATTACATAATAAATAATTTGAAAATATTACAAAATAATACGTATTATTACATTGAAACATCTTAATCATATTGTATTTGTCTGCTCTACTGAAACCTCTAAATTCTGAAAATCTTTTGAAAAAAAAAAAAAAAAATCCAACTGAAAGAATTCATAAAAAAAAAAAATTGAGTTTTTTTTTTTAATTTGTTAATTAACAATTGAAAATGACATTTGTGATTTTCTTAAACTACACCATCGTGTAGAGCGTACCCGAAAATAGTTGTATATGGTCTTTTTGAAAATATTTTTTATCGTTTTCATCAAAATTCCAGAGCTCAAAGTACAAGAAAAATTTAAAAAATCCTGGGACTTAATGGGTTAAGCAATAAAAAGAAAGTTTAAAAGTAAAATAGAAATGGGTTATTTGGTTTATTTAAATAATAATAATAAAATTAAGTTATTTTAAGGTATGCAAGTACACGCATTCATCTTATATCACGCGCGCACTCGATTGCCTCCACAGTCTGCTCCCTCCGCACTTTTTTCTAGGCATATAGCGTTAAGTACAAGTTATCAGCTATGTATCTATAGAAGAAATTAAAAAAGTAACTACGAAGCATTAAAAAAATTAACTTATATCCAAAGATAAAAGAGAGAACCCAAAAAGAATGTTAGCATTTTATTCGTGATGTGATTGGTTGAAGAACAAAATTTAAAATTTGAATTTTTATTTTTAATTTTTATATTACAATTCAATTAAAACATCTAGAGAATAGATTTGATGAAAAAATAATTATGTAATCAAGTGTTCGAAATTATCCGATTATAATCATGAAAATAATAATTATTAGTATACAAACTGAAACAAAACCAATGAATCTATAACCACAAAAGTTTAAATGAATATGAACTCTGAACGTAGCGCAAAGGTAAAGGGTATATATAACTTATTGTCGATTAATTTAGATGAAGCTTCGACATAACTTGTTTTAGATAATATAATACAATTGTGCGTGCGCTTCGCTTAGAGAGCTTCAAGGTTTGGCAAGAGGGTAGGTACATCGGTAGATTCAAAAGTGGGTAAGTGTTTACCTACAAAGGTTTGTACAGGATCGAAAACAATAGTATAAAAGATGTTAGTTTCAGGGTTAGATGTTGAAAAAAAAAAAAAAAAAAAAAAAAAAAAAAGTACAACTTACGTTCCAAGTTACAAATTGAAGTATGAAAATAATAACAAAGTGAAAGAGGCTAAACATGGCTGGTGTCGTAAGATAAACTTCGATATTAATCAAGATAAGTTGATTGGGACAGACCTACGTAGAAAAAGCGTTGATAACAAATGTAAAAGGATGCAGGAAATATTTGTCAAAAAAGTTAAAGAGCTGTGTGGGCTAAATTGTATGAAGATGATTAGTTTCACGATTGCAATTACAAAAAATTTTGAGAAGAACAATAAAAAAGATAGTTTTCACAAAGATGAGAACAAAGATTCAAAGTTAGAGACCAAAGCATGAAAAAAAGAAAAAACAACAGCAAACACCAAAATTTAAGCAAGTAGATTCATATGAAAGAGATAGAAACAATATTAAGCAAAAATGTACATATAAGCGTAGGTTCAAAGTTACAAACGTAATGACAAGTCCAGTTACGGCAGTAAGTACAATGAAGTTACCACAGTAGTTATCAAGTTTGAAACAATGTTATGAACAAGGTTTGTTATAGGGTTATTTAGAATAGTAAGTACAAGAGGATAAAAAAGATTATGCACAAGGCTAGATTCAGTGTAGAAAATTAAAAAAAAAAATAAATAAAGAACTAGAGTTAGCATGGGAGTAGAAACAGATGTAGAAACAAATGCATGTGTAGAAGGTTCGGCGTTAGAAGCTTGAGTAAAAAATAGGTAGTAAGCACAAGATTATTAACATATGTAGGAAGTATTGGATTGAGTTAGCATCTACTTGATGAAGATTCATAATATGTAGGAAGTAAAAAAAATCAACAGACGTAGTAAAGAGAGTCGGAAAAAAATACTCAACAGACGTGGATAGTAGCAAGGTTATAAAGCAGGGAAGGTTAATAAATAAAAAGACGAAAATAAGTCGGTAAAAGCATAGAAACAGATGTTTAAAAAAGGATTGAAAAGAAAGTATGATCAAAGATTAGAACAAAGTAGTCTTAGATATAGAAATAAAAGCATGAAAAAAAATTCAAACTACAGTTATCACCATGATAGAAATATATATATACTGGGGGGGGGGTACCCCCCTGCTCGCTCCGCTCGCCAACCCCCTAATTATAATTGATGAATATAAAAATTAATCGAAACAATACGTAAGCACTATGTTTGGTAAAATAATCAAAAGACTAAAGCGCTCAAAATCAATAAAAATTAGACACGAGATTTCAGTTTGAACTTTCCTTACTCATCATAACTTGATTCATAAAATCAGACTCATAGAGAAAAGTTTTTAATTATTTAGGCAAAATCATAAGGTATAGAATTTTATTTCTTTTTTTAATAATTTTTAGTCAAAATCTATCCAGGGCTAAAATAGATCTAAAATTGACAAAGGAAGATATAAATCAATTTTAAAATAGTTAGAGTGTTCATGTAAGGTACATACATAAATTTTTGATGACTCATAAGGAATATTTTAGTAAGCCCACTGGTATTTTGAACCATTTCATTAGATCTTACACACACAAAAATATTTTTTAGAGCTTCTTTTGCTTATTGCGGGCATATTAAATAGATTCATTTCAGATCGATATTACAAACTTTATTATATTTGCCGGTCCACAAGTGTCACTCACCTAATCACATTAACTATCTAACCTACTTCACTATCTCACCCATTTGGAGAACCCTACTAACCTTACTTAATCTTTCATCTTTAACCACCTGACCTATTTTAATCTTAGCCCCATTACTGACCTTACTAATTTTACTTACTTCAAATACCGTAAATAATTCCCAACTCATTTCTCACTCACTCTACCAACAAACCCTACTCACCTTATTCATTCTTGATCTGACTCATCTTAGATCTCTAGCTTATACTCCCCATCCTGAAAACTACTCTAGTAATTTGCCGAATGATAAAAAAAATCAAGATTTTTTTCAAATTTCGCAATATCGTACAAACGAACCTTGATTTTCTTCAAAATTATTTTACAGATTCTTCATGAGATGAACGTATTTCCTTTATAGTAAGAGCTTGCTAAGTTGCGTTTGAACCGACTAATTGATAAACGGCTTTGTTCAGCACCCTCTCATGAGAGTCATGACAACAAAAAGTATTTTCTGCACTCCGGCCGGGAAGTAGCAAAGACTGGCGCGCTCAGAGGCCAGAAAATGCGTCGAGCAGAAAAATAGTAGTATGTATACCACACGTGGCCACGAAAATAAGAAATGTCTCAGATCACATGTAACTTTTGGCCGAGGCGCAGCCGATTGTAGTAATCTACTAATTAATAAAAATTTGAATGACATAATTAGAAAGCTGAGCTCAAGCCCTTTTTTATCATACATAATTTTATATAAAAATTTTCATTGGAGCCAAAGTTATAATTTTAATATGTCCATACCAGCCCACAACCACACAACCATCACTCACCCTATCTAAGTCTCTTTACTATTCTCACCCATATTAAGGCGAAGTCAGAAGGGTCATTTTAACAAAAAATTGAAGATTCAGTAAAATTAAAAATGAAAATGAAAAAAGGGCTCTGTAGCGCTGGAGCTACTATCTTAATATATCTTTTAAGCCCAACCCCATCAAAATCGGATCAAAATTAACGTCAGAATATGGGAAACAGTTTTGTAAATTTTTGTATCTTAATAGCATTTGCTATACATCTTTAGGAAGTTTTTTCATTTTCATTTTTGTTTGATTTTGAATGATTTTTTCGAAAATTCTGCAACTCCCCTTAAGACTTCGAATTTTTTTATCTTCAACTACATGACCTAGTTTAATCTTAGCCACATTACTGACCTCACTAATTTAATTTACTTCAAATACCGTATTTTATCCCTACCCCTAAAATCCAGCTGGATTTCCAGCAGGATTTCCAGCTGGATTTCGGTTTCAATATAAAGGCTGGATTTCCAGCTGGATTTCCAAAAAGAAATTTTTTGGTGAAAATCAATATTGCTTGAAATCAAGTTATTATTCATTTTTCAATGATTTTGAAAAAATTTATCTTAGTTTTTTTTTTTTTTTAATTTTCCAGCCGGATCTGCCTAGCTGGAAATCCAGCTGGACAAATTGAAAAATGATCAATAACTTGATTTTAAGCGATATTAACCAAAAAATTTTTTTTTGAAGTCCAGCTGGATTTAAGGGGTAGGGATCTCTCAAACTTATTTCATCCAATCTACCAACGAATCCTACTCACCGTATTCATCAACTCAGTCACTAACTTTAAAGTTTTGTTGAAGTACTTTAAATTTTGAAAAAGCTCTATTAATATTTTTAAGTAAAATAACAAACCCTTCCTCACCTCATCTCCCCTTCCACCCTCCTCCCGCATAACCTCCGCCTAACCAACCTTATCTACCTTACTAACCTGAATCGACTTAAATTATTAGCTCTCACTAAACTAACGTATCTCGCTTATCTAACCAGCTGGCTTGGGATTGCGTAAATCTGCCCACTTAAGTGTCCCTTGATTACCCGTAAAAATTTCTAGTACCGCACAAATTTGTATTCCTAAGTAAATGTTTTTTATCAAAAAGTAAACATTGGTATTAAGTTAGGTATGGGTTATATAAATTAATATAAATAATATAAATTAGTAATTAATATAAATAATATCAATTAGTAATTAATATATATAATATAAATTAAAATCCAATCGTTCGTTGATCTTAAATCGGTATATAAATATACATAAATAATTATTGGATTTTAGATTATATTATACTTTCAACGAAGAATTAAAAGGGATCTTTGAAAAGGGGATTTTTGAAAAAAAGGGGATCCAACTGAGGGGATCCAATACTTTCGACGAAGATCCAATTTAGGGGATCCAATTTAGGGGATCAGAAAAGTGCGATATTTAACTGTGTTTTGACCGTGTTTTTAAGAATTTCAGATTTTCGAAGATCCAATTTAGGGGATCCAATTTAGGGGATCAGAATCAAAAACGGAAATATAATATAGGGAGAAACATGAGCATATTCCTGGGTAAGAGCTTATAAAAAGCAGTAAGTGCAACGGTAAGAACAAGGGTAGTTACAAGGGTTTGGAGTAAGATGAAAGGTGAGAAAAAAGGTAGGCACGAAATAAGGTGCAGGTGTAGTCACAAGCTATAAAAGTAGAAACAATGGTATGTATCAGAGTTGGTACAGAGGTAGACACAAGAGTATGTGTATAAGCGTAGGTACAAGCGTAAATTCAAGCATAAAATTCTGGGGGGGGGGGGTTGGCGAGCGAATCGAGCAGGGGGGTACCCCCCTAGTACATATATATATATATATATATACTAGGGGGTGCCCCCCTGCTCGCTTCGCTCGCCAACCCCCATAATAGTTATGAAATATGGAGTTTTTTAATAGTTAATATTTAACATGTTTTTTGAGTTGAGTTTGTGTATTGAATAAAAGTTCAAACATGTTTAGGTAAAATTGTTGAATATGATTTAAATTGAAAAAAGAAAATGTTATGGTGAGTCTAAGAAAATAGTTTTAAAAATTAAATAGTAAGTTAAAATACTTCAAGTACTTGAAACATGTTAAATATAATATTTTTTAACCGTTTTGAAGTACTCCTTTAAAAAGGGCTTTTAAAATTACGACTCCTCTAGGGAAAGCGCCCTTCAAAGAGGTTAAATATGGAGTTTTTTGACAGTTAAGGTGCTCGTACAGGAGAAGCTCCTATAATTTAAAATCAACTCCTCCGGGAGGAGCCCCTTGAAAACATGTTGAATATAAGGTTTATTGACGTTTTGAGGTGCTCCTCCGGGAGGAGCTCTGGAAATTACGGCTCCTCCGGGAGGAGCCCCTTAAAACATGTTAAATATTAGGTTTTTTGAAGGTTTTGAGGTGCTCCTCCGGGAGGAGCTCTTTAAACTACGGCTCCTCCGGAAGGAGCCCACTTCAAACATAATAAATATAAGGTTTTTTGACGTTTTAAGGGGCTCCTCCGGGAGGAGCTCTGGAAATTACGGCTCCTCCGGGAGGAGCCCCTTAAAACATGTTAAATATAAGGTTTTTTGAAGGTTTTGAGGTGCTCCTCCGGGAGGAGCTCTTTAAACTACGGCTCCTCCGGAAGGAGCCCACTTCAAACATAATAAATATAAGGTTTTTTGACGTTTTAAGGGGCTCCTCCGGGAGGAGCTCTGAAAATAACGGCTCCTCCGGGAGGAGCCCCGTAAAATATGTTGAATATAAGCTTTTTTGAAGGTTTTGAGGTGCTCCTCCGGGAGGGGCTCTTTTTTTTTGGCTCCTCCCGGAGGAGCCCCTTAAAACATGTTAAATATAAGGTTTTTTGACGTTTTGAGGTGCTCCTCCGGGAGGAGCTCTGAAAATTACGGCTCCTCCGGGAGGAGCCCCTTAAAACATGTAAAATATAAGGTTTTTTGAAGGTTTTGAGGTACTCCTCCGGGAGGAGCTCTCAAAATTACGGCTCCTCCGGGAGGAGCCCCTTAAAACATGTTAAATATAAGGTTTTTTGAAGGTTTTGAGGTGATCCTCCGGGAGGAGCTCTTTTTTTTTTGGCTCCTCCGGGAGGAGCCCCTTAAAACATGTTAAATATAAGGGTTTTTGACGTTTTAAGGTGCTCCTCCGGGAGGAGCTACTAAAATTGGCTCCTCCGGGAGGAGCTTTTAAAATTAAGAGCTCCTCCCGGAGGAGCACCTCAAAACCTTCAAAAAACCTTATATTTAACATGTTTTAAGGGGCTCCTCCCGGAGGAGCCGTAATTTTCAGAGCTCCTCCCGGAGGCGCCAAAAAAAAAAGAGCTCCTCCTGGATATAACTATATAATATAGGAAGATATACGCTCGCCAACCCCCATAAAAATAGTTATAAAATATGGAGTTTTTTGACAGTTAATATTTAACATGTTTTTTGAGTTGAGTTTGTGTATCGAATAAAAGTTCAAACATGTTTAGGTAAAATTGTTGAATATGATTTAAATTGAAAAAAGAAAATGTTATTGTGGTCAGTCTAAAAAAATAGTTATAAAAATTAAATAGTAAGTTAAAATACTTCAAGTACTTGAAACATGTTCAATATAATATTTTTTAACCGTTTTGAAGTACTCCTTTAAAAAGGGCTTTTAAAATTACGACTCCTCTAGGGAAAGCGCCCTTCAAAGAGGTTAAATATGGAGTTTTTTGACAGTTTAGGTGCTCGTACAGGAGAAGCTCCTGAAATTTAAAATCAACTCCTCCGGGAGGAGCCCCTTAAAACATGTTGAATATAAGCTTTATTGACGTTTTGAGGTGCTCCTCCGGGAGGAGCTCTGGAAATTACGGCTCCTCCGGGAGGAGCCCCTTAAAACATGTTAAATATAAGGTTTTTTGAAGGTTTTGAGGTGCTCCTCCAGGAGGAGCTCTTTAAACTACGGCTCCTCTGGGAGAAGCCCATTTCAAACATAATAAATATAAGGTTTTTTGACGTTTTAAGGGGCTCCTCTGGGAGGAGCTCTGAAAATAATGGCTCCTCCGGGAGGAGCCCCTTAAAACATGTTAAATATAAAGTTTTTTGAAGGTTTTGAGGTGCTACTCCGGGAGGAGCTCTTTAAACTACGGCTTCTCCGGGAGGAGCCCACTTCAAACATAATAAATATAAGGTTTTTTGACGTTTTAAGGGGCTCCTCCGAGAGGAGCTCTGAAAATAACGGCTCCTCCGGGAGGAGCCCCTTAAAACATGTTAAATATAAGGGTTTTTGACGTTTTAAGGTGCTCCTCCGGGAGGAGCTACTCATATTGGGTCCTCCGGGAGGAGCTTTTAAAATAAAGAGCTCCTCCCGGAGGAGCACCTCAAAACCTTCAAAAAACCTTATATTTAACATGTTTTAAGGGGCTCCTCCCGGAGGAGCCGTAATTTTCAGAGCTCCTCCCGGAGGAGCCAAAAAAAAAAGAGCTCCTCCTGGGTATAACTATATAATATAGGAAGATATATCTTCCTATATTATATAGTTATATCTTCCTATATTATATAGTTATATCCAGGAGGAGCTCTTTTTTTTTTGGCTCCTCCGGGAGGAGCTCTGAAAATTACGGCTCCTCCGGGAGGAGCCCAAAAAAATAAGAGCTCCTCCCGGAGGAGCACCTCAAAACCTTCAAAAAACCTTATATTTAACATATTTTAAGGGGCTCCTCCCGGAGGAGCCGTAATTTTCAGAGCTCCTCCCGGAGGAGCCAAAAAAAAGAGTTCCTCCTGGGTATAACTATATAATATAGGAAGATATATCTTCCTATATTATATAGTTATATCTTCCTATATTATATAGTTATATCCAGGAGGAGCTCTTTTTTTTTGGCTCCTCCGGGAGGAGCTCTGAAAATTACGGCTCCTCCGGGAGGAGCCCAAAAAAAAAAGAGCTCCTCCCGGAGGAGCACCTCAAAACCTTCAAAAAACCTTATATTTAACATGTTTTAAGGGGCTCCTCCCGGAGGAGCCATTATTTTCAGAGCTCCTCCCAGAGGAGCCCCTTAAAACGTCAAAAAACCTTATATTTATTATGTTTGAAGTGGGCTCCTTCCGGAGGAGCCGTAGTTTAAAGAGCTCCTCCCGGAGGAGCACCTCAAAACCTCCAAAAAACCTTATATTTAACATGTTTTAAGGGGCTCCTCCCGGAGGAGCCGTAATTTTCAGAGCTCCTCCCGGAGGAGCACCTCAAAACGTCAAAAAACCTTATATTCAACATGTTTTAAGGGGCTCCTCCCGGAGGAGTTGATTTTAAATTATAGGAGCTTCTTCTGTACGAGCACCTTATCTGTCAAAAAACTCCATATTTAACCTCTTTGAAGGGCGCTTTTCTTAGAGAAGTCGTAATTTTCAAAGACCTTTTTAAAGGAGTACTTCAAAACGGTTAAAAAATATTATATTTTACATGTTTCAAGTACTTGAAGTATTTTAACTTACTATTTAATTTTTATAACTTTTTTCTTAGACTCACCATAATAAAATTTTCTTTTTTCAATTTAAATCATATTCAACAATTTTACCTAAACATGTTTGAACTTTTATTCAATACACAAACTCAACTCAAAAAACATGTTAAATATTAACTATCAAAAAACTCCATATTTCATAACTATTATGGGGGTTGGCGAGCGAAGCGAGCAGGGGGGCACCCCCTAGTATATATATATAGACATATACATAAAATAATACGCTTGACAGAATATTCTGCCCACTATCTGGCGGGCACCCCAGACGTTCCGTTGAAACTTCTAGCAGGGTAATAATAAAGAGTCGATTTGAAGAGTTTTTTCTATGGACTAGTCTCTCTCAGCGCGCAAGCGCGCGCAATTGTATTACATTATCTTAATTTTAAAACAAATTTTGTCGAAGCTTCATTGAAATTAACTTACAAGTTACAATAAGTTCTATATACCTTTTACCTTTGCCGCTGCGTTCAGAGTTCATTTGAACTTTTATGGTTATAAATTCATTGGTTTTGTTTATATACTAATAATTATTATTTTCATGATTTTGATCGGATAATTTCGAACACTTGATTAAATAATTATTTTTTATCAAATCTATTCTATCTCTCAATGTTTTAATTTAATTGTACTATAAAAATAAAAAATAAAAATTCAAATTTTAAATTTTGTTCTTCAACCAATCACATCACGAATAAAATGCTGACATTCTTTTTGGGTTCTCTCTTTTATCTTAGGATATCAATGGATTTGAATGGTCTTCCTGTTCAATGGAAGTAACGTGCTGCAAATTTCAAAAGCTTACAAAAATGAATCGATTTGAATAGTTTTTTCAATGGATGAGAAAGAATTTGAATGGTCATTCTGCTCAATAAAAATCGATGATAGTGAATTTTTAGTAAAAAATAATATTAGCTTAATAAAAATGAGTCGACTTGAATAGTTTTTTCATTGAATATGAATTATTTTAAATACTCTTTCTACTGAATGGAAGTTAATGGTCGCGAATTTTATAAGCTGAAAAAATGAATCGATTGAAAATTTTTTTCAATAAATATAGATAGATTTAAATGGTTTTAACAAAGGAAGAATAAATTTCAACGGTATCTCTGAATTTTTCCGTATACCGCCCACTATGAATTCACCGTTACTGTCCCTGAAGTTACATAAGAAAGTTCATTGTGAAAATTTTAACTTATATTTTAATGTATCTCCATTGATGCTGCATCCAGATTTGGGTAAAAATTATTTTTTATCTTTTTAAGGCGGTTTTTATGATTTTTTTCAAAAAATTAAAAGTTTATCCTAAGAACGCAATAATTAAGATAGGGATTAATCCATGCAGGAGAATTTAGTTTATTGTCCATACAAACATTTAAAAAAATAAATAAATAAAATCGGTGGTAAAAAAAAAGTAGACACAATTTAAAGGTGAGATTTTCATTAAAAAAAATTGCGTCAGTCGTCCATAACATTTTCCTTTGACTTATTGAGGAAGAAATAATTTTTTTTCTTCAGCTTTCGATAAAAATCGGAATACGGAGGTTTTTGCGTGCGCTGAGCACGTACACGGAAAAAACTTCGGACGCATAGCGTCCCTACAGTTCATAATGGAAACTAAATTCGAGACGATCAGCGAACTTCGGTTCAGCCGTTCAGCGGCCGAAAAAGGCGATTTGATGATCCAAACATGTTAGCGGCTGATTTTTTGAGCTAGGTCAACCAGCGCTCTCAGCTGTTCGGCCACCACCAAGCTTAGACAGACGCGCCTGCATCTTAGGGCCGGGACAGAGATGAATGCACAGAGCTTGTGCAGCTGTACTGACAGAACCTGAGCAGAAGCAAAGGAGCAATGAAACAAATTAACTTGAATAAATAAATTAAAAATTAATTAATGAACCTTCAGTTCTATGGTCAGGGTAACACCTGGTGCACTTGCTGATAGTTACGCCTTGGAGATGATTTCTCCAGGAAGTTTTGACTCCGGAGGGGTCAGGAAAGGTAGCTAGTGCACTTGGTGATAGTTACGCCTTAAAGATGATTTCCTCAGGATGTTTTGACTCTGGAGGGGTCAGGGTAGGCACCTGGAGCATCCAACGATAGTTACGCCTTGGAGATGATTTTCTCAGGAGGTTTTGACTCTGGAGGGCTCAGGAAAGGCACCTCGTGCACTTGCTGATAGTTACGCCTTGGAGACGATTCCCTCAGGGAGTTTTGACTCCAGAGGGGTCAGGGTAGGCACCTAGTACACTTGGTGATAGTTACGCCTTGGAGATGATTTTCTCAGGAAGTTTTAACTCCGGAGGGATCAGGGTAGGCACCTGGAGCATCTGATGATAATTACACCTTGGAGATAATTTCCTCAGGAACTTTTGAGTCTGGAGAGGTCAGGAAAGGCACTTCGTGCACTTGATGATAGGTACGCCTCGTAGACGATTTCCACAGGAAGTTTTGATTCCGGAGGGGTCAAGAAAGGCACCTAGTGCACTTGATGGGAGTTACGCTTTGGAGATGATTTCCTCAGGAAGTTTTGACTCCGGAAGAGTCAAGAAAGGCACCTAGTGCGCTTGATGGGAGTTACGCTTTGGAGATGATTTCCCCAAGAAGTTTTGACTCCGGAGGTGTCAACTCCAAGGCGTAACTATCACCAAGTGCACTAGGTGCCTTTCCTGTCCCCTCCAGAGTCAAAACTTCCTGAGGAAATCATCGCCAAGGTGTAATTATCAACAAGTGCACTAGGTGCCTTTCCTGACCCCTCCGAAGTCAAAACTTCCTGAGGAAATCATCTCCAAGGCGCAACTATCACCAAGTGCACTAGCTACCTTTCCTGACCCCTCCGGAGTCAAAAATTCCTGGGGAAATCATCTCCAAATCGTAACTATCACTAAGTGCACTAGGTGCCTTTCTTGACCCCTCCGGAGTCAAAACTTCCTGAGGAAATCATCTCCAAGGCACAACTATCACTAAGTGCACTAGGTGCCTTTCTTGACCCCTCCGGAGTCAAAACTTCCTGTAGAAATCGTCTACGAAGCGTACCTATCATCAAGTGCACTAGGTGCCTTTATTGACCCCTCCGGAGTCAAAACTTCCTGAGGAAATCATCTCCAAGGTGTAATTATCGTTGGATGCTCCAGGTGCCTACCCTGACCCCTCCAGAGTCAAAACATCCTGAGGAAATCATCTTTAAGGCGTAACTATCACCAAGTGCACTAGCTACCTTTCCTGACCCCTCCGGAGTCAAAACTTCCTGGAGAAATCATCTTCAAGGTGTAATTATCAACAAGTGCACTAGGTGCCTTTCCTGACCCCTCCGAAGTCAAAACTTCCTGAGGAAATCATCTCCAAGGCGCAACTATCACTAAGTGCACTAGGTGCCTTTCCTGACCCCTCCGAAGTCAAAACTTCCTGAGGAAATCATCTCCAAGGCGCAATTATCACCAAGTGCACTAGCTACCTTTCCTGACCCCTCTGGAGTCAAATTTTCCTGGGGAAATCATCTCCAAGGCCCAACTATCAGCAAGTGCACCAGGTGTTCACCCTGACCAAAAAACTGAAGGTTCATTAATTATTTTTTAATTTATTTATTCGAGTTAATTTGTTTCATGGCTCCTTTGTTTCTGCTGAGGTGCTGTCTGTGCAGGCGCACAGGCGCATAGGATTCTGTGCATTTATCTCCGTCCCGGCTCTTAAGGCCAGGACAGAGATAAAGTAATAAGCGCTTGTGCGTCTGTGCGCGGTTACAGGATTCACATGTACACGAGTTATAACCGCCACACATGGGCGCCGACTGGTATTATTAGTTATAACTCGTGTACATGCGAGTCTTATAACCGCGCACAGATGCACAAGCGCTTATAACTTTATCTCTGTCCTAGCCTTTAGCTACGAGCAGCAGCTGCCGCATACACGCGGGACCGTAAGTAAAGAACTGAAAGCAACTGCATGCCGAGTAGCAGCCGAATTCTTTTACCGCGTATTTGACGTCCATTTTTCAGTTTGACCTCTACTAAGGGTAGCACTTACCTAAAGGAGAGTGATTTTTTTTTTTTTTAGCTTTCGATGAAAATTGGAATAGGGGGGTTTTTGGGTACGCTGAACACGAATTTGACGTCCGTTTTTTAGTTTGACCTTTACTAAGGATAGCACCTACCTAAGGGAGGATAATTTTTTTTAGCCTTTCATGAAATTTGGAATGCGAGGCTTTTGCGTGCACTGAACACAAATTTGTATTATAAAACTACTATTCTAAAATAAAAATAAAATTTATTCTTTGTGAATTCGACTCAATTTCAAAGTAAAATCTTTTTATTGATATCGACTTACAAGATTTTTTACACTAATAATAACTTTTTTTAGTATATTTCAGGGTTGTATGCATCATCTTGCTGTGCTAATAATTCTTCCTGTTCTCTCTTTCTAGCTGCATTTATAATACCTCTTGCATTTTTTGAAGTATCGATTTTCTTTTTCACGCTTCTACAAAGTCTGTACTCATCAATACTTTTTAGTTTTTGTAAGTTCCCAGAGTTAGGTAGTCTCAAATTTTTCACGACTTCCGAAAAAGTTCAGTAACTACCAACATTGTACTCACAAACTCCCAATGGGGCTGCAATCTTGACTCGCGCTTTTCCAGTGTAATTTTTTTTCGAACATCTGTTCCAAATGACACTGTGCAGGCTTTCATTAGCGTTTCGGGTGGCGCAGCAGGTACAACGGGACAAAAGAGTTTCATCTGAGAGTTTTTCATACAAAGGTAAAATTTTTTCAAAAAAAAGTTCGTTTATAGGTGTTTAAATATTTGTTTTATGGAAATCAGCAGGTTGTTTTAGAGCTAATGCTCTCTGGTAAAAATACCATGAATTCGATCGTTTAGGGCAAAACTGATGTTGAGGTTCTTTGTCAGTTGAAGCTAAATGATAAATCGATGCAAGTATGTCCTTTTTTCAATAGGAGCATGTATTAGGGTACTTTTCGATTGAGAAAACGATGGGACAAGTTGTAAAATGCCGTTGAGTTTTTCAGCTCGACGGCCTTGTATATTTTTCTCCACGCAAGATGGGAAAGTAAAAAAGGCCGTCGAGTAATTTGGGTGCGATAGTGTCAAGTGCGAGTCGTTAAAAAAAACCCATAAAAATTTGATGCCTCCTAGCTCTTGTTTCCACTTGATAATGTAGGCGTTGCATTCTGAGAAACCTTTATTTTTCTCAAAGTACCCTAAGACATGCCCTATTGAAAAAGTATGGTACCTAACGTGAGTCAGAAGTTTTACTGGCTGTCTCGAGTTTTTATGTGCATTTGACAGATTTTTAAATAAAAAATTAAAAGTTTTATTGAATTTTTAATATGAATATTGTTTTTAGTCTTGGCATTTGTGTATTAATTAGAGAGCTTTTTCTTTGTTGGCTCAGACAATTGCCCAAATTTTTTGCCACCAATAGTGACATTAACATTGATTCTCAACTTTATTTACACTCCAATTATCCTGTATTGTGACAGTAGAAATAAAACGCAAAAACCCTCGCATTCCAATTGAAATCAAGAGCTGAAGAAAAGAAAAAAAATTCCCACTCCCTTAGTGAAGGTAAAACTTAAAAACGGACACCAAATTCGTGTTCAGTGCACTGAAAAATCTCCGCGTTCCAATTTTCATCGAAAGCTGAAAAAAAAATTTACCCTCCCTTAGGTAAGTACTACCCTTAGTAGAGGTCGAACTGAAAAATGGACATCAAATTTGTGTTCAACGCACGCAGAAACTCTCGCATTCCAATTTTTATCGAAAGCTGAAAAAAAAATTATTTCCCCCTCAATAAGTTAAAGGAAAATATTATGGGTGACTGACGCAATTTTTTTTTCATGAAAATCTCACCTTTAAATTGTATCTACTTTTTTGTTTTACAACCGATTTTATTTATTTTTTTTAATGTTCGTATGGACAATATCTAAATTCTCTCACATGGATTAAGCCCTATCTCAATTATTGCGTTCTTTAGCGAGGATAAATTTTTAATTTTTTTGAAAAAAAATCATAAAAACCGCCTTAAAAAGATAAAAAATTATTTTTACCCAAATCTGGATGCAGTAGCAATGGAGATACGTAAAAATACAAGTTAAAAAAAATTTTCAACCTTTCATGACCATTATTTCTGTAGGCTTAAAAATCACCGAAGGTTCCCCTTAAATACGATTGAAGAGCTCTAATTTGTTTAATTTATACTGTCTCCATAATTTTTTTATGCAACGCGATTGAAGTTTAAAAGTAAAAGTATGTTTTTTAATAATCTTATTTTTAACAATATAAAAAAAAAAAAAAAAAAATCGTGCTAACTAGGAATAAGTTGGAAATATTCAATTTGCGACCACAATTTTTTTTGACCCGTAGTTTCCCCCCCTTTAATATGTCTCTATATTTAATAAACTAATTAGTTGGTTTCAATAAATTTGATTAAGATTAATTCCTAAAAAAAATTTTGAACAGGATGAGATCAGTCTGAAGGAGTGGGCAATATCCTTACGGTCTGCTCACAAGGCCTCCATGGAAATGCTTGGCAATATGGCGCGCAAGGCTGGTAAAATATATGGTACGGCAGAGCGTGACAGCGTCATAGCCCCAAGCCAAAGATCGACCAATGGCAACTAGCCATTTTACCCTCACACCAGCGTTTCTTCGAAGCATCAGTGCCCCACTGCCCCTCACCAAAATCAGCTGCAATACTTGCTCGAAAGCGAAGTAATGATTTTTTTTATACTACTGTATATCGAACCAAAAGTCATATGAAAGAAAAAATTATACATATAAATAATTCAACAATGAATTAAAGTTATTTAAGTAGAAGAAAAAGAAAGAAAGAGAGAACTTCTTCAAACTAGGTTTAGATAGGCAAACATTTTGCTGTAATTCAGATTAGTATTAAATAAAAAAGTGCGTTAAGCGTGACATAAATGTAACTTCATTCAATCGATTGAGATTTTTTTCTGATCATAAAAATTTTATAATTTATTTTCATTTACCGAAATTATGATTTAAAAATTTTACTTAAAAAATAAATTATTCTTTATTTACTATTATCGTTATTACTATTATTATCATTATTTTCTTTTTCAAAATTCCATTTTTATGACATTAAAATTTATTATTCAGGTCACTGATAAGAAGGTTTATTATTTTAAGAATTAAATGAAATTATTAAAAATTAAATTAAAAATTTTTGTGATCACTAAATATAAAGTTTTTATTTTAATTTCATCATAAATTTCAGTTATGATAGCGTTCATGTTTTCTTAATAATTTTCAAAATGTGTTTAATAATTAATTAATAATCTTATTAATAACGTAAGTATTTACACCATTATCAGATGGCGACATGGCGTAGCTGGCTTAATCGCCCGGCTCCTGGATTAACATTGCGTCGTCTGCTAGAGGCATAAATAGTTCAACCTATGCCGCGTTCTTTTGTTAGTTAGATACAAATTTTCTGCACAAAAGCAGTTTTATAGAAACTTATACGACACTTTTGTTCAAAATGAGCGATTCTGCACGGCGTATTATCTCGCGTATTACCTCGCTTCGCTTGGGCGCTTAATTCAACGCCTGTGGAAATCGCTCATACAGGCCATTCGTATCGGAACTTACTATTAAACAATTTAATAATAATAAAGGAAATTAATTAATTATTTTAAACACTTATAATACTGTAATTAAATTTAGAACAAGTTCTCAAATGTCATCCAAAAAAATTTTTTATACAGTTTTAGGTACATACCTCGGAAAGTGAGACTTTCTCAGTGATGCAAAGCTTTACTGAAACGTTTTATTAAAAATTAATGTTTCATAAATCTTATCTTTTTTTTATGATCAATGTTTTTTTATCGTCATTCTTATAATTTAAAATTTATATTATAGTTTTAAAGAAAAAATAAAATAAAATCAAAGTCTTAGGTTATAAAAATCCTGTTCACTTCAGTCAAATGTATTTATTATTAAAAAATAATATAGTAAAACAGTTGAAAAAAATAAGAAAAGTAAGTAATGATTTGAATATATAGATTGTGATCACATCAAAGTCAATGAAATATTTTTCTTAAAAATTTCTGTAATGTTTTTTAAGTGGCAGTAGTTAATTTTTACTTTAAAAAATTTATGTAAGTACTATAATTAGTAAGTAAATAATATTCTGAAAATACAATGATTATGATAAATATTTTGTAATGCAAGCATTTTCATTAAATCTTTTCCCGTCTATAAATTATTTCACTTAGCCTAGTACGTCTTACGCCAACACGTTAACAACCAACAAATACATTCACAATACCTACCGGATCCATTATTGTACGCGTTTAATCCTATTACTTATACACTCAGATGAGAGATGACTAATTTAGTGACCAAACCCTACTGCTAATTTGTGATTACACAAGTAATACATGTGTAAATTCATAAAATTACGCGTGTTGTTTTGGTCCATTTTACACGTATATTTTGGCTATTCTTATACGTGTAATTACACTTGATAAAAAAATCTTTTATTTTCACACCTTATTAAAAATAAATAAAGTAATACAATGAGCCGTAATAGAGATTATATATTTTATAAATCTACACTATCATAAGTTTCTGATGTTATTTTCTTTAATTTTTACAGAGCATTAAAAATTTGCAAAAATGCAATGGTGGATTAAGCAGAGATCGTAATAGAAATTTCCGACATAGTTAAAAAAAATCAGGTAATCGACTGGATGATGAGGGATTTCTTAATTTATTATATATCTTGAGCTCGTCACTCTACGAATAGTTAGTTTTGAAAGCGTATCCCTTTTGTGGAAGGCTAGTTTGCCAAATTGTCCGAGTTTTAGCATCTTTTATTAGAGAGCTACACGTTCAAAACTAACGAGCAGTAAATTAACGGGCTCAAGACACATAAAAGATTATCAATTTACCACGCATCAAGTCAATTACTTGATACTTGACTCCATCAAATTTTTAACGGGGATGCAATGGATGGAATATTTTATTATACTCTACATGCTTAATCATCAATTGCATTTTTACAATTAATGTAAAAAAAATTTTTAAAAAGGAATCTAAATAAAAAATTATACGCTAAGTATGATCTTTAAAAAATACTTTTAAAAAAGTAATATTTACGGCGATTGGTTTTTTTAAAAGGAGTCTAAATAAAAAGTTATACGCTAAATATAATAATCTTTTTTTGAAAATGAATTAATGAAAGAAGTAAAATCAAAAAATTTATTACGGACGACTTGAGGCCGAATTACTTATTATTTAAAAATAATTTCTCTTCTAAAAGATGATCATATTATGTTGAATCACCTTCAATATACGTAAAGTAAACAATTTTTCAATTATAGCACATACATGGGAAAACACATGCAAATTGCACACAACTCAAACACTTTTTAAAATTAAAAATTAAAATATATTGTTAAGAAACACACTGAGCATTCAAAATATAATTTAAAAAATACAGGTATCAATGATTTTTTTCGAGATAATTTAGTTCAAAGAATATTAAATTTTTACAGATCAAGTATAGCCATACATTGTGATTTAGTTGATTTCTAACTTAATTACAACATATTTTAATTTCAAAAAGTGTTTGAATTGTGTGCAATTTGCATGTGTTTTCCCATGTATAATTGAAAAATTGTTAACTTTACGTAAGGTAAATGTCCCATCTTAAGGAACGCTTTTCAAGTAGTCACAGACTTTCAAATGCAAAAAAAAAAAATTAAAGATCCGAATGAGCACAAAAAAAGTTTTATTGGCTTCTCGTATGTTTTAAGTTTAAAATGCAATAGTTTATTTTTACAATTATCGTCAATAATTTACAATTTATAATGAAAATTACCGAAAAATGAAATGTCCCTTTTTAACGAACACTTGACTTAGCGATGTCCGGCGTTCGTTAGAGGTTGTCCCTTAATAACGAACACTTTTTTGTAATCAATAATTTAATAATATCAATGTATTTTAGGCATTCAAACACCGTTTTTAATTTGAAACATAAAAGCGAAAAGATTTATTAATAATTTGATTCAAATAAGTAGGTTTGAAAAAAAATAATGAAACCTTGTCAGAAACAAATTGTTAGGTTATAAAATCTAATTCATGTCCATCGGTTGAACTTAGGAGCTGACATAAATAAAAAGTTCTTAATTTTTTTGTTAAAATTTTTCCAATTAATTGCTTAAGCAATTTCATTAATTAATTTATTGAACAAATTTTTCAAGATCACTGATTACAAAAATAGTACTAATAAAAAAAGCTGAAATTGTACAGATGTTAAAAGCTTCAATTCAAGATTTTGACTTTTTATTAATATTAACATACACATTTTATTAAACTCTCAATTTCTCAGTAAAATAAAATCAAAATACATTAATTAAAATTATTATCATATTGTTAACTTCAAAGCATTAAAATCTAAAGCGAGAAAGTATTTTTAATGTAAATCACTAGTCTTTTGATATTTAATTTATTTTTAATCTGATGATCTTTATGAATTATGTAAAAATAGTTCATGGTTTCAATAAATAAATTTTTATTCAAGTAAAATTTTATACTTTTAATACCTCTGTAAAGTCATGTCAAATAACATGATTCAAATGAAAATTAAGGCGCATATAATTCTAAATTTTGAAACATTAGCATCTTAAGCGAGTGAGTAATTATTGTGTGAACTGATGTTTTAAAGTTTTATTTAATACATTTCAAATATCATGGATCCTTATGAATTGTGTATAGATAATTATACAATTTTTTTATTGATATTCACACTGACACTGAACTAACACAATATAATTAGAAATTATATTTTATTTTCTTTTACTTTTTTTTTTAATTTATTCATTTCTTTGAAACTTTTTAAAAGATACAAAAAAAAAGAAAACAAAAATACTTTTTATTCATCTTTTCAACAAATTTATTACATTTTCTTGAAGTACAAACTTTTATTTCATGTGTTCAATTTTATGTAAAAACTAGTCAGATATGAAGCAAATGGTCAAGAACAACAATATTAAGTAAGCAACTATTATTTATTTTATTTTTTCAAAAAATAATTAGTTCATATTTTTCAAAATTGTTTGATAAACATTGTTAAAAAACTATAACACTTCACAGTTAAAATTTCATTTCAATCCAGGTATCAAAATAAAGATTAAAGTTTTTTTGTTTAAATAAATTTTAGAATAATAAAGATTTTTGCTTATTCCTTTTTTTTTTAAATATTTTAGGATAAATTCACCACTACCATCTTCATCATCCACTTCTAATCACAACAATCACAACAGACAAACTTTTTAGGTTATGTGTATCAATCATATAAGAAAACTAATTAAATTACAAAGTTTGCGAATAAAAAACTTTCCAAAAACTTAAAAATCGATCAAATTTTGAGATCACTGATAATTTTTCCTCAAATAATTAACATTTTAATTGAAAACTGACTTTAAAAAGTGTTCCTTATGATGGGTCATGTGTACACTATTAACGAACAGAGAAAATAACGTGTTCGTAAAATCGGTACAGCATGTCCCTTGTAACGAACATCTACAAAAACTCTTATTAAACGAGAAAAGATTGATATTCAGTGTAATTTTACGGTAAATATAAATTCTGTGAGTCCCAAACTTAGTGTCAATGCCAGCTGCATACTATTTTTCAATAAAAGACTATGTTACAGCAGAAGTTAAATGAGAGTATTTTTGCTTTTTCGACTCATGAATCTGAGCGGCCTATGTCAAATCAACGAACTCGTTCAATTTTATCTTATTTTTTGCATAAAAAAATTATAATTATAATGAGCTTTAATAGTTTTGGAATCTCTAGATATCCAGCTTTGCTAATAAATTTTTATTTCATGTCAAGACTAACTCAAGAAGTTTTTTTTTATCGATTTGTAAAAAAGTGTTCGTTAGCAGGGTCACCGTTCGTTATCAACCCAGCTGAAAAAATCCATATGGAAATCCGTAAGGAAACCCGTACGGGGACCCGTAAGGGTTCCCGTAAAGGACCCCATACGGGTTTCCGATACTGATATTTGGTCAGGGTTTCCGTACGGGTTTCCATACGGGTTTTTTTTTTTCATTTAATTTTATTTTCCCACTATTTTTTTATTTATTTAATTTAATATTATTATTAGATATTGATATGTTATTCTTTATAAGATTTAATTATTAATAATAAAATTATCGTAGAAAATAATTTTGTTCGACTGAGATTCGAACCCACGACCCCAGGCATGGCAGGCAGACACTCTACCAACTGAGCCATTGAGCTAGCTTGCTCGAAGACTTTAATTAAACTACTTTAACAACTGTTTTATATTTGATTTTTAACTAGTCTCTCTCAGCGTGCAAACACGAGCAATTGTATTGCATTATCTAAATCTAAAACAAATTTTGTCGAAGCTTCATCTAAATTAAAGGGCTTAACCGACAATAAGTTGTATATTAAAGGAGTTTAATTGAGGTCTTGATGCATGTTAGCTCAATGGCTCAGGTGGTAGAGTGTCTGCCTGTGATGCCTGGGGTCATGGGTTCGAATCTCAGTCGAACAAAATTTTTTTCTTCGATAATTTTATTCAAAATAATTTTATTATGAATAATTAAATCTTATAAAGAATAATATATCAATATCTAATAATAATATTAAATAAATAAAAAAATAGTGTGAAAATAAAATTAAAAGAAAAAAAAAAAAAAAAAAAAAACCCGTATGGAAACCCGTACGGAAACCCTGACCAAATATCAGTATCGGAAACCCGTATGGGATCCTTTACAGGAATGTATGATGATGAACGCGGGATGTATGATATAAATGAAATAATCATCCTAAAATAGTTTTTCTTTGAAGCGTCCTAACCTAAAACCAAAAATCAAAGTATATAAAGCCCTGCAGGCTTTCACGGCAGTCGGTTTAAAAAAAACCAAATCGCCGTTAAAGCCCGATTGGGCTTTAGGATTAAAGAAAATAATATCTCATATTAACGATGACCTAGATTCATGAAATATATTTAGGTAGCAGTAGGGAAATGTTTGATTACTTCTCAACGATCTAAAAAGTCTGGATTTTTTGTTATCTATTCTTTAAAACACGTTTAGGCAAGCAAAAAATTATGATAATTGCAAATTTCCCTCTCCTTTACCTGTAAATTGCCAGATTTGTATGTTAACTAGGGTATCTACTGAAGCCTTTGAGCGGTCCGCGTAACGGCCCACAAAGAGGTGAGTTTTAGGCATATATACAGTGTAAACTCGATAATTGGAATCGCTGATAATTGGAAGTTTTCTATAATTGGAATTTTTTTTTGTCTACCGAAGAAATTTTGTATGTTAGCCATGTTAAATATATTCGGTAATTGGAATTTCGATTATTGGAAGTTTTCGATAATTGGAAACATTTCGAGAATCCCCAAGGAAAATTTTAATCACTTAAATTCAAATTTCAGTTGGCCCCGCCCACCTTTTTCAAAATAAGAGTAAAAATTAAGTTGAGTTTGGGCTTCAGTAAGTAAACAACTACTCTGTACATTTGTTTTGAAAATGAGTGAAAAACGGAAGCGATCGTGCTCATATACATCTTTAAGTTTGGCAGACAAGGTGAAAATGATCCATGAAGTTAACAAAGAAGTAAAGAAAAAAAGATATTGCTGCGGAGTTTGGAGTACCACCTAATACGTTGATGAACATAATAGGGTATATCTCATTTGATCTAATCAGAATCCCACCGAATGAATTTGTCGCCGAAAAAAATCCCACCGAATAGATTTTTCATCGACGAAAATTCCACCGAATTCATCGGCGAGTCATGTACATGGTGCCCCCCGCTTTATTTGGTAAAATTGACCGTCACAGTTAACGCGCAAAATTGAAAGCTGAATAACAGAAACCGTTGCAAATAATTAATCAATAAATAAAAAAATAAATAAACCGACGAGCTCTAAACCCCCATAACGCTGGGCAGAGCGATAAATAAATTATTTTTTATAAACAATTAAATAAACCGACAAGCTTGCAACGGTGTACCTGGGGACAAGGCCACGCAAAGCCAGCCCCGAGGTCCCGTCGGCCAACGCCCAAGAACCTAAAAAAAATGAAGGAAAAACCTGCACTCGGGAACGGGCCAGTATTTCCGATGCGCCCTGATTCCCGTCCCGGCTAGCTCGAAATTAAATTTGCGGGCTGGAGAACTGCCTGCGAGAGGCCTGCTGCACTGCTGCCCCGCTGCTGCTGCCTCGCCGTCCTCGGCCGCGACTCGTCGCGGTCGATCAGCCCTAATAGGCCGCGCCCTAAGGGGAGAAGAGAGAAAAAAGCACAGGAAAGAGAGTAAAGTTTACGGAGAGAGAGGTAAAATCGTACAATTAAATGAGAGAAAGAATATGTAGAGTAAACTAATTTATTTAAATGCTTACACGGGTGAGTCGACAAATGCCGACGCGAGGCCCAAGAACGCAAGCCCGTAGGCCACACACCGGTCGGATCCGCTGATCCAGGCCTTACACACCGCACGCGGAGGGAGCACCGGGAAGGAATTAAAACTACCTTAGCGTCTCGCCAGCGGCTCGTCGCAGCAGCAGAAGGCCGATGATCCTCGTCTAGTCGATCCCCCGGACGACGGAGAAAACCGATGGCTCGTGGTAGGCTCAGGTCACCGGTACAGCACTCCAAGAACTCACTAAGATGAGGAAAAAGAATGTTCTCGACTCCCGGACACCGGTGAGAATCTCTCCACTCGGTAAGATTACGCGGTATCTTCTAGCGTGACGAACCAAGACTGGTCTCGCTGGTGGTCGCCGCCAGCGCCACTCAGCTGAGTAGGGGAAGGGAGGGGAATCAAATTCCTGGCCTTCTCTCTCCTCGTCTCGCTGCACGCTCCGGTTGGCTTCGAACCGACCGTTTGAACGGTCAGCTCGGAGCCCAGCTGACGAGAGAAAGAATGCCGGGAGCCTGTGCTCAAGCTCCCGATCTCCCCGTAGCACACACATTGCAACCGCAATGGACCACCCCCCACCAAGGAGTGACGCCTAACCAGGCGGTACGACGACCGCCCACGGAAAAGAAAATAAGATAAATAAATAATAACATAATCCAAATATAAAACAAAAATAAAAAAATAGAATAGGGAACCTCCCGGTGCTCTCTTTTTGGTTTGCCCAACGGGGCTTACGCAGAAACAACTGGCCCATCGGCCTAACCGCATATAAAAGAATACAAAAGAAATTAAATACATGAAAAAAAAAAGGAATACAATTAAATTGCCCAACGGTGCCTATCGCTAAATAAAAAAAAAAAAAAAAAGAAATACAATCAGGTTGCCCAACGGGCCTATCGCAAAGATAATAAAAAAAAATACAATCAAATTATTACGAAAATTAGCCCGCTGGCTATGAGAACATATAATAAAGTCAAATAAAACTTATACTGACAGATTACAAGAGAAAAATAATGGTGTGCCCTAATGGCTTCACCAGGAGTGCTTGGGACCAACTCAACAACCTAGCAACTAGGGTGATCTTCGTCCTAGCGGACAGGCCGGGCTCTTGGTTTCAGCGGGGGCCAGGGAATAGACTCCGAAGGATTTTAATCTGCACGTCTTCGGGCAGGTTAGAACAACCGCTCGCAGCTGTACCACCCCGGCCACTGGAGGGGCGAGAGGAAACCCAAAACCCCGTGCCTGGGCTTCCAATCCATTGGCTGCGTGGGCTGGTTCGACGGCTACGCTCGAGGGGCCTGCTAGTGCCACTGGGATACTGTTGCGACTCACCCTTGGTTTCACTGCTTTCGACCCATCTGTGGACTCTGGTAGTAATCGGGTCACCAGCTCCTCGAGTTGGGCCCGTTCGTCGGTACTGAGCTCGCTGATCCCCGCGCACTCAGCAATCACTACCGGGTTCTCGTACTTATTCTGCTGGCTTAGAAAACTTTGCCAAGGCCCTCCCTTGACACGCCACCAGCCAATGTCGAACTGTACTTCTATGCCAAACTCTTTACAGAAATCCATGCCCAGGACAGCGTCGTGCTCCAGGCCATCATAGGCTTTAAGTTGAAACGGCCTGTTGTTTCCACACACATCCAACTGGACCGTCAACACGCCCCTCAGGCTTTTGATTTCACCTGTGACTGACCGAATCAGCGTGTCTGTAGGCTTTAAACGCTTCGCATTATTCTCTACAATCCGTGGGCCTACCAGGGAAAGCATTGCCCCGGGGTCGAATAAAGCATCATACTTCTGACGACCGACATCTATCGGGATATAGAAGCGATTGTCCTCTTTGACCGCCGCGACCATCTCGATAATGTTGTCTTGGATAACTATGTGCCCGTCAACCTTGGGGTCATCATCCGCTTCCCAACTCTTCCAGGTATTTCCTAGGGCCTCAGGGCTAGCAGTTTTGTCAGGGCCTTCACTGTCGGCTTCTCCCATGCACCATCCGGACTCTCTCATGTACCGTTCCACTGCTTCGACGACTTGCTTATGGTACTCTTCCTCAGTCTTCAGCTGAGTTTTCCCACGGTCCGCGTCGATCTCCGGGTTGGCTGAGGTCTTTGTCTCTGGATCCCATAGATCTGAGTCGCTCAGTTGTTGCTTTTCCTCGCATTCGTTCACCGCTTGAATTACGAGGCCTTCATTGCTGCTGGATTTTTCCTGGGGCCGTATAGGGCTTGAGGCTTCGAGCTGGGTGGTCTCTAATTCTTCTAGCACAGGGGGTTGGGACCGTTCAAACCCCCTGCGTTCGAGTTTCCCCAAACCCAGGCACAATTAGGGCAATTCCGGACCGTAACTCCAGCCGCGTTACATCCTTGACAGGACACCTTAGCCTTCCGATCCGGACACTGAGGCGACAAATGACCTGTGTTTCGGCACGCGTAGCAGACTATCGTCGGGCAGTTCGTTATTTTATGACCAGGCTCGCTGCAATTATAACAGACGTCCGGTTCACTGACGTCACCTCCCCCGGCCAAGCCTGGTGTACGGATCGGTTGACCAGACGGGCCTTGTTTGGCTGGGTTCGATGGGGGTCCTCTGCCAGGTTTACGTCCTAGGCCCTGGCCCACCGCAGCCACTTCTGGAGTTTTATCCGGATCCTGACTGCTTCGGGTTTTTGAATTAGCCTGTGGGCGTTCAGGTTCACTGTCTTTCGAGGATCCCTTGGGCCACCGTTGATTTTTCTTGGATGTTGTGGTCTCTTGGGCCAGTAAGTGTGTGTCTTCCTTAAAACTTCGTCCTTCGGGAAGGCTTTCTTGCACTGAAGCCACTTTCTTGGTTTTCGGGGCTCCCGACCAGGCGGCCATTGGAATCCGGGATTTGTCCTTGGCAGGCGGCTGGACCCAACGACTATTCAGATCTCTAATTCTCTCGTACTCTCTGCCCAGCTTGATCACCTCACTGTACGACCTCAAGGGCTTCGAGCCAATGTATAACCTGTACTCAGCCTCCAAGTTCTTATAAATGACCTTGAACTGCTGTTTCCTGGTCGGTGGATCTCTGAACTTATCGACGATCATCCTAAACTTGTCGACGAAAGGCTCGATCTTCTCACCCTTGCCCTGGGTCCTGGCCTTGAGCTCATCGAGGAGGTCGTCGTCCTCGATTTCCCCGATAAAATGAGTACTGAACTCTGCCAAGAATTTCCTCCACGAACGTATTTTCCGTCCGCGGCGCCGATACCATGAGCCAGCTGACCGGGTCAGCACGCTGGGTAGAGCACACATTATTTCCTGGCCCGTCCAGGGTATGGCATCCTGAAAATCTTCCAAACGTCTCAGGAATTCATCCGGGTCGTCCTTCTCGCCACCACTGAATCTCATGTCCCAGGCTTTAAGGTCCCGAAGAACCTGGCTCTGGTTGTGACGGTCTCGTGGGCCTGGGCTCTTCATCCCGCTACTGCTGGTACTCCCAGTACTGCTGTCGGACCCAGATTCGGTGGATGATTCCGAAATCCGTCTACGACGAAATGTCCGAGGTCGCTCCTCTGAGCTACCAGAATGTCGGGAACTCCCTCGCAGGTCCGATTTACGGCGCGGTGTATGAACGTCAGCAACACGCACCCTGGATCTACGACTCGGTTTCCTCAGCTTGCCCCAGGCACCTTCCAGCTCAGGTGGGTGCTGCTCGGGCTCCCTGGTAGACGTATGCAATGGTTTTTTCCTCTGATCTGGTGTAAATTCGTAGTTGTCGGGTTCGGACTCGCTTGGTTGGCTATCACTCTCGGACGGGATCACACCCCCACCTCGGGGCCGTGGGCTCAGCCCCGCGGCTTTTGTCCTCTGGGTGTTATGTTTCGCGTCCTCTCTAGAGCCTCCCCTGGGAATAGCAGGCGGGTATTGTTTGAAACTCTGCCCCAAGTGGCGGTAAACAGCCCCTGCTCCGGGTGTAGGCCTGTACCGATCCCTTTCCGGGCTGGATTCCTCCGAGCTGCACGAGTCTGAATCTGTAGTGTTCCCGGGCTCGCTTCCCGATCTGCTTTGCGCCGCGGTGACGTTTGGTACCGGGCTGGAACCCGGCCTAACCTCCCGTGGGCCCCTAGGGTCAGGAGTAGGCTGTGGGCCGGCTTGGTGTCCTGGCATTTGTGTACCACCCCAAGCACTGAGTATTTCATGCCCCAACAACTCAAAAACGTTACCCAAGTGAAGTCGGGGCATCTGATAGGTCAAATTACGCCGATAATTCGCGACATAGTTGGTTTCGATGCTTCCCAGCATCTCCCCCGGCCCAAAGGGGGTCACGCGGGAGCTCGAAACCGTTGGCGACATCCCGGGGGTATGGCAGCTTGGTACACGTCCCCGAGTAAAAAGGATTCGTCAAACGCCCCTTGCCGTGGTACTAGTAGTCGACGTTAAGGTTAGAGCCACCGACACAGCATCTATGAGTGACGGTGCCGTAGTCGGGGGTAGCGGACCTGGGCAACTCTTCTGGGACACCGAGGACTTTACTTGGCTCATCCCTGAGGCTTCCCTGCCATTCAATCCTTTAGTCGACAGCTTCGTACTACGAGTCACTCTCTCTGTCTGTGTAACGGCCAGAGGGGCTTTCCGGGTTTTTCCCCGGGGCTCTGGTCGTGGCTGTGTGGAGCTAGCGTCCGTCGCCGAGTCAGGATTCGAAGCTGACTTGTCCTTCTTCGGTCGGCCTCTCCGCTTGGGCTCCGGCACGTAGGGCTCGGTGTGCTCCTCCCTCGAGGATTCAAGGTTTAGACCGGCCGTAGTCGCGGGTGCTTGTTCCCCTCGCTCATCGATTTGAGGGTCCCATGGCACGACATGCTTTTGCTCAGCTTGCATGATACTGTACCGCAGCAACCGGTCCCTCAATGTACCCTGATCCCCCGACGTGTTGAGCCCTTCTTTATCAAGGCTCTCTATCAACTGCTGAGGCTCCAGACGGTTAATAACCGAATAAAGATCCCGAGCATCTCTAGATTGTCGGAGAATCTCGCGGATTGATAAGCGCGCGGCAATTTCTTCCGCATGCAGGCCCTCTTTCTTATAATCCCCCATCGTGGTCCGCGAAAGTAAAAATTAATTTTCCCCAACTACAGATGGTACGTAAAATAAAAAAGAAACCAACTGGAAAAATTCCGGGGCTAATGTGGCAATTGAAAAATTTCCAGAGGCACTTTGGGCTGGGCTAAAAGGGCAATATGGGCTATAAAATGTATTTTAATAAATAACGACTCCTGGTGATTACAAAATTATTACTTATCAACTAGGTGCTCCCTAGGAGGTTAAATTCAAATTAAGTGCCACCGGTCTGTCAAAATAACGACGAGAGAAAAGAAATCCCAGCCTCAAGGCTACGGCTCACTAAGCGCGGTTTAAAAGAAAAATTGAATTTGAATTTAACTTCCAAATTCGACGAATTTAATATCGGACAGGTAACTGTCACAAACACACATACGTACACTCGCTAACTCTCAATCACGAAATTCCAGATAATCAAAACAAACGGTCAAACGAGCTAACTCGGACCATGTAAACAAAGCCTGGAATTTCGAGGTCACGCAATACGGCTAGTAGCAGCGGCAGCAGTGGTTCTCCGTGCCCACACGTTGGCAGCGCCATGCAACGGTGTACCTGGGGACGAGGCCACGCAAAGCCAGCCCCGAGGTCCCGTCGGCCAACGCCCAAGAACCTAAAAAAAATGAAGGAAAAACCTGCTCTCGGGAACGGGCCAGTATTTCCGATGCGCCCTGATTCCCGTCCCGGCTAGCTCGAATTAAATTTGCGGGCTGGAGAACTGCCTGCGAGAGGCCTGCTGCACTGCTGCCCCGCTGCTGCTGCCTCGCCGTCCTCGGCCGCGACTCGTCGCGGTCGATCAGCCCTAATAGGCCGCGCCCTAAGGGGAGAAGAGAGAAAGAAGCACAGGAAAGAGAGTAAAGTTTACGGAGAGAGAGGTAAAATCGTACAATTAAATGAGAGAAAGAATATGTAGAGTAAACTAATTTATTTAAATGCTTACACGGGCGAGTCGACAAATGCCGACGCGAGGCCCAAGAACGCAAGCCCGTAGGCCACACACCGGCCGGATCCGCTGATCCAGGCCTTACACACCGCACGCGGAGGGAGTACCGGGAAGGAATTAAAACTACCTTAGCGTCTCGCCAGCGGCTCGTCGCAGCAGCAGAAGGCCGATGATCCTCGTCTAGTCGATCCCCCGGACGACGGAGAAAACCGATGGCTCGTGGTAGGCTCAGGTCACCGGTACAAGCTCTAAGCCGCCATAACGATAGGGAGAGCGATAAATCAATGATTTTTAATAAATAATAAAATAAACCACCAAGCTCGAAACCCCCATAACGCTGGGGAGAGCGATAAATAAATTATTTTTTATAAACACTTAAATAAACCGACGAGCTCTAAACCGCCATAACGCTGAAAAGAGCGATTAATCAATTATTTTTTATAAACAATTGAATAAACCGACAAGCTCTAAACCCTCGTGAAGCTGGAGGGAGCGATAAATAAATTATTTTTTATAAACACTTAAATAAACCGACGAGCTCTAAACCCCCATAACGCTGAAAGAGCGATTAATCAATTATTTTTTATAAACAATTGAATAAACCGACAAGCTCTAAACCCTCGTGAAGCTGGAGAGAGCGATGAATAAATATTTTTTTATAAACAATTGGATAAACCACCAAGCTAGAAACCCCCTAACGCTGGGGAGAGCGATAAATAAATTATTTTTTATAAACAATTTAATAAACCGAAAAGCTCTAAACTCTTTTGAAGCTGGAGAGAGCGATAAATAAATATTTTTTTATAAACAATTGGATAAACCACCAAGCTTGAAACCCCCATAACGCTATGGAAAGCGATAAATAAATAATTTTTTATAAACAATTAAATGAACCGACGAGCTCTAAGCCGCCATAACGCTGGGGAGAGCGATAAATCAATGATTTTTTATAAATAATTAAATGAACCATCAAGCTCGAAACCCCCATAACGCTGGGGAGAGCGATAAATAAATTATTTTTTATAAACAATTGAATAAACCGACGAGCTGGAAACCCCCATAACACTGGGCAGAGCAATAAATAAATTATTTTTTATAAACAATTAGATAAACCGACAAGCTCTAAACCCCCATAACACTAGGGAAAGCGATAAATCAATTATTTTTTATAAACAATTGAATAAACCGACAAGCTCTAAACCCTCGTAAGCTGGAGAGGGCGATAAATACATATTTTTTTATAAACAATTGGATAAACCACCAAGCTCGAAACACCCATAACGCTGGGCAGAGCGATGAATAAATTATTTTTTATGAACAAATAAATAAACCGACAAGCTCTAAGCCCCCACAACGTAGGGGAGAGCGATAAATCAATGATTTTTTATAAACAATTGGATAAACCACCAAGCTCGAAACCCCCATAACGCTGGGGAGAGCGATAAATCAATGATTTTTTATAAATAATTAAATGAACCACCAAGCTTGAAACCCCCATAACGCTGGGGAGAGCGATAAATAAATTATTTTTTATAAACAATTGAATAAACCGACGAGCTGGAAACCCTCATAACACTGGGCAGAGCAATAAATAAATTATTTTTTATAAACAATTAGATAAACCGACAAGCTCTAAACCCTAATAACACTAGGAAAAGCGATAAATCGATTATTTTTTATAGACAATTGAATAAACTGACAAGCTCTAAACCCTCGTGAAGCTGGAGAGAGCGATAAATACATATTTTTTTTTAACTCATTGAATAAACCACCAAGCTCGAAACCCCCATAACGCTGGGGAGAGTGATAAAAAAATTATTTTATTATAAACAATTGAATAAACCACAAAGCTCGAAACCACCATAACGCTGGGGAGAGCGATAAATCAATGATTTTTTAATAACAATTGGATAAACAACCAAGCTCGAAACCCCCATAACGCTGGGGGGACCGATAAATAAATTATTTTTTATAATCAATTAAATAAACCGACTAGCTGGAAATCCCCATAACGCTGGGCAGAGCAATAAATAAATGATTTTTTTATAAACAATTAAATAAACTGACAAGCTCTAAACCCCCATAACGCTGGGGAGAACGATTAATCAATTATTTTTTATAAACAATTGAATAAACTGACAAGCTCTAAACCCTCGTGAAGCTGGAGAGAGCGATGAATAAATATTTTTTAATTAACAATTGGATAAACAACCAAGCTGGAAAACCTCATACCACTGGGGGGAGCGACAAATAAATTATTTTTCATAAACAATTAAATAAACCGACAAGCTCAAAACCCCCATAACGCTGGGAAGAGCGCTAAGTCAATTATTTTTTATAAACAATTGAATAAACCGACTAGCTGGAAACCCCCATAACGCTGGGGAGAGCGATAAATTAATGTATTTTTACAAACAACTAAATAAACCGACATGCTCTGAACCTAAATAACCTCGTCAGTTTATTCATTGTTTATCAATAATATTTTATTTATCGCTCTGCCCAGCGTTATCGGGGTTTTGAGCTCGTCAGTTTATTTAATTGCTTATAAAAAATCATTTATTCATCGCTTTCCTCAGCGTTATGGGGGTTTCAAGTTTGGTGGTTTATTCAATTGTTTATAAAAAAACATTTATTTATCGCTCTCTCCAGCTTCACAAAGGTTTAGAGCTTTTCGATTTATTTAATTGTTTATAAAAAATAATTTATTTATCGCTCTCCCCAGCGTTATGGGGTTTTCGAGCTTGGTAGTTTAATTAATTGTTTATAAAAAATCATTGATTTATCGCTTTGCCTAGCGATATGGGGATTTCGAGCTTGGTGGTTTTATCCAATTGTGTATAAAAAATCATTGATTAATCGTTCCGCCTAACGTTATGGTGGCTTAGAGCTCCTCGGTTTATTTAATTGCTTATCAAAAATTATTTATTCATCGCTTCCCCCAGCGTTATGGGGGTTTCGAGCTTAGTGAATTATTTTATTGTTTATAAAAAATAATTCATTTATCGCTTTCTCCAGCTTCACAAGAGTTTAGAGCTTTTTGGTTTATTTAGTTGTTTATAAAAAATAATTTACATATCGCTCTCCCCAGCGTAATGGGAGTTTCGAGCTCGGTGGTTTATCCAATTGTTAATAAAAAATAATTTATTTATCGCTCTGCCCAGCGTTTTGGGGGCTTAGAGCTTGTCGGTTTATTTAATTGTTTATAAAAAATTATTTATTCATCGCTTCCCCCAGCGTTGTGGGGGTATCAAGCTTGGTGGTTT
This sequence comes from Encarsia formosa, assembly GCA_038277355.1. NCBI lineage: Eukaryota > Metazoa > Arthropoda > Insecta > Hymenoptera > Aphelinidae > Encarsia > Encarsia formosa. The sequence goes on along the minus strand of CM076184.1, from coordinate 37,054,075 downwards.
ATTCAATTGTTTATAAAAAAATATTTATTTATCGCTCTCTCCAGCTTCACAAGGGTTTACAGCTTTTCGATTTGTTTAATTGTATATAAAAAATGATTTATTTATCGCTCTCCCCAGCGTTATGGGGGTTTCGAGCTTGGTGGTTTATCCAATTGTTTATAAAAAATCATTGATTTATCGCTCTCCCCTACGTTGTGGGGGCTTAGAGCTCGTCGGTTTATTTAATTGTTTATAAAAAATTATTTATTCATCGCTTCCCCCAGCGTTATGGGAATTTTGAGCTTGGTGGTTTATCCCATTGTTTATAAAAAAATTTTTATTTATCACTCTCTCCAGCTTCACGAGGGTTTAGAGCTTGTCGGTTTTTTCATTTGTTTATAAAAAAAAATTGATTAATCGCTCTGTTCAGCGTTTTGGGGGTTTAGAGCCTGTCGGTTTATTAAATTGTTTATAAAAAAAAATTTATTTATCGCTTCCTCCAGCGTTGCGGGGGTTTCGAGCTTGGTGGTTTATCTAACTGTTCAAAAAAAAAACTCATTTATCGCTCTCTCGAGCTTCACAAGAGTTTAGAGCTTCTCGGTTTATTTAATTGTTTATAAAAAATAATTTACTTATCGCTCTCCCCAGCGTAATGGGGGCTTGGAGCTAGTCGGTTTATTTAATTGTTTATAAAAAATAATTTATTCATCGCTCTTCCCAGCGTTATGGGGGCTTAGAGCTCGTCGGTTTATTTAATTGTTTATGAAAAATCATTTATTCATCGCTTCCCCCAGCGTTATGGGGGTATCAAGCTTGGTGGTTTATTCAATTGTTTATAAAAAAATATTTTTTTATCGCATTCTCCAGGTTCACAAGGGTTTAGAGCTTTTCGATTTATTTAATTGTCTATAAAAAATAATTTATTGATCGCTCTCTTCAGCGTTGTGGTGGTTTAGAGCTCGTCGGTTTATTTAATTGTTTATAAAAAATTATTTATTTATCGCTCTCCTCAGCGTTATGGGGGTTTCAAGCTCAGTGGTTAATCCAATTGTTTTTAAAAAATAATCGATTTATCGCTTTCCCTAGTGTTATGGTGGTTTAGAGCTCGTCGGTTTATTTAATTGTTTATAAAAAATTATTTACTTATCGCTCTCTCCAGCTTCACGATGGCTTAGAGCTTGTCGATTTATTCAATTGTTTATAAAAAATAATTGATTAATCGCTCTCTTCAGCGTTATGGTGGTTTAGAGTTCGTCGGTTTATTTAATTGTTTATAAAAAATTATTTACTTATCGCTCTCTCCAGCTTCACGAGGGCTTAGAGCTTGTCAGTTTATTTAATTGTTTATAAAAAAATATTTACTTATCGCTCTCTCCTGCTTCACGAGGGTTTAGAGCTTGTCGATTTATTCAATTGTTTATAAAAAATAATTGATTAATCGCTCTCTTCAGCGTTATGGTGGTTTAGAGCTCGTCGGTTTATTTAATTGTTTATTTATTTATTTATTTATTTATTTATTTATTATGTACAGGCCGAGGCCCAAAAATACATTTTATTATAACAACTTAAATTTAAGGTGGTGTACGGGTAGCTCTCGCACAACATAGAGTTCTATAGACTCAACTACGATCATTTATAGTAGATAGTATCTCAATGTATAACGAATAGATTTTCAACAAAATATAATTCATAAATCGTAACTTATCAGTACTTAAAAAACAACTCTCTCGCTTTTGGTTTAAAACTAGATATAGAATAACTAACAAAGTCGTATATGCTTAATTCAGAGTTATTAAGGTACGAACTGCTCTATCAAGGACTGACCTGTTCGAAATGGTAACCCGATTCAGCCTGGCGACTGCCGAAATTCCTGAAGGTCTCAGAACTCTCGGTGGCACCTTAAAACGTACCAAGGCAAGGAGATCAGGAGAATCAATATAACCCCTCGTAACTTTAAAAAGATACAAGATGTCCTGATAATCATAAAACGACATCAGAGTACAGATATCGAATCTACGTGAAATCGTCTCAAAATCATGATCATAAATACTCATCGGGTTACCAGCACGAAACGCCAAAACACGCAAGAATTTATGTTGGACACTCTCGAGCATGGAACGAGAGTTTACATTCAGAGGTGCCCATATAACAGACGCATAAAGTAACACTGGTCTTACCAGAGTAAGATACAGAGTCCGCAGAGTGTTTACATTTCTAAAATTACGAGATTGTCGAAGAATATAAGATAGTAATCTCATTGACTTATTTCGAGTAAATTTAACATGATATGCAAAAGACATTCGCTCATCAAAATAAACTCCCAAATCCTTCACTATTGCTTGTCTTTGCAAATCTTGATTGCACAGTAAATAATTATAATATATCGGACTAGATGAATAGAATGAGATCACCGAACATTTTGGAATACTAAATTCAAGACAATTTTTCGCACACCAGAGCTCAATCGCATGTAGATCTTCCTGTAACAAGAAAGAGTCATACGCTGACTTTATACTAATAAAGATCTTAAAATCATCCGCATATAACAAATAGAAACAGTATTTAATAACTAATATCAGGTCATTTATAAACACATTAAAAAATAACGGACCACAGTGTGATCCTTGAGGAACACCTGATGTCGCAAAAAAAGCATGGGATATAAAGCCATTATAATTAACAAACAGCCTGCGATCACGCAAGTAGGACTCGATCCAACGGAGTAGTGCACCATTTAACCCATATCCGGATAATTTATCAATCAACAGACGATGATTCACGGAATCAAATGCCGCACTGAAATCCGTGTAAACCGAATCCACCTGATATCCAAGATCTATCTGACTTAGAATAAATTCAGTATATTGCGAAAGGTTTGACACCGTAGAACGCTGAGGCATAAAGCCATGTTGATAAGGTGAAATGTAACGATTCAAGTACGATGATAGCTCACGATGTACAATACTGTCGAATATCTTGGCGAACAAAGATAATTTAGCAATTGGTCGATAATTATTCACGTCGGATTTATTCCCGCGCTTATGAATAGGTGTTATGAAAGTGTCTTTCCAAGCATCTGGAAACTTGCCAGTGGATAACGACTTGTTAAAGATAAGATACAAGGGCTCGACAAGGCATGGAGCTAGGGTCTTTATAAACGCTACAGGAATACCATCCGGGCCTGGGGCAAGATTGTCACTCAGCATATTCAGTTCAGCCTTTATAACGGCCCTGGTCACAGACAAGCAGGACAATGGCGGGGATGTCATCGACCCAGTATTACAATCAACAGGGGAAGCACTATAATCATCAACCCTAAATACCGACCCAAAGTGATCGGCAAAGAGATCAACGACAGCCTGGCCACCATCCGCAGTACTATGACCATTGAACACCGAGCAAGGAACACCAGAGGCCTTGGATTTTCCATTGACAAATCTCCAGAAACTTTTACAATTTTTCTTTATATTAGTCTCAATTTTTGATATATAAACTAAGTAGGCAGACTTAGCTAATCTCTTACACTTGGCACGCTGTTTACTGAATAAGTCATAAAAAACATCTGTAGAAAATTCCTTCCACTGTTGATGAAGTCGTCGCTTCACAGCTACCTCTCTCTTTAATTCTATGGTAAACCAAGGAGGAAAATCCGATGATGAGCGCTGTAACCTTGGCACATTCTCACAAATCAGCAAATTCAATTTATCATAAAACAAGGTGAGATAAGAATTAACACCAGATGTACCTTCAAAAAGAAGTGTCCAATCGACAGCAAGAAGAGCAGCCCTCATCTTCGGATAATCTCCTTTCCTAAAATTTAAACATAAATCAGAAAAAGAAAGTCGGACAAAGTCATCAACAATAAATTTTAGAGAGAAGGCAGGGTGATACTCATCCAACTTCACCACAGGATCATCGGAGTATTCACAAACAGCATCCAAATTGGAGAAACAGAGGTCCAGAAATTTATCCTTACAGTTTGGTGATAATAGCTGGAGCAGATGATAGTTGTTAACTAGAGCCAGGAGGTTAGAGACAGCTTCTCGAACAGGTTCATTGGGATTTCTACCAATAAGAGAAACAGAGTGGTCGTTATTTATCCAAGAAAAACCAGGTAGGTTCAGATCCCCTAGTATAATCAATTTGTTTAGAGTATAGTCATCACACCATTGAATTATATCAGCAACAAAACTTTCCATGCCAGCAGTAAAATGACTAGAATCTGTACAGGAGATGGGTGGTAAATAAGCCAGAACAAGAAAATAAGTATTCTTAAGTAGTTTGAGTTTCAGCGTTAGGAATTCCAGACCAAGATTTGATGACGGACCCAGTGAATAAGTGATTGTATCTCTTACATAGATTAGAAGTCCTCCACCTTTGTTTTTGTTTGAATTAATAAAGTCTCTATCTAATCTTACAAAATTATAATTTGGTATGTATAACTCAGCATCAGTGACTGTGTCGTCCAGCCAAGTTTCATTAAGGCAGATGAGATCATAGATAACAGAAGAAGTAACTACATTATTCACTAAATCAAAAAGTTTGTTTTTTAAGCTTCTGACATTTTGATAATACACATTTAGGCCTCCAAGTTTTTTGAGTTTTTTGAGTTTGAAAGTTGAGCTGGGATAGAAGCAGTTTGTTTCTTGGAGTGAACAATCCTTGGTAATCCGTTGAAGTATTTAATCTCAATGTCTTTCTCACCATTTTTAGCTCTCTCATCCAACTCCAAATACACATCTCTCAATAGTTTTCTTTGAGCGAATGTGAGATCTCTCTTTATTTTTATATTATCTAGGTTAAGTAACTTTTGATTCTTTACTAACCAATTTGGTACATCAGGTGAATTGAAGCAGACCTTTAATAATCTAGGCATTGTTGGCGACATCTTTCCAACTCTAAAGGCTTTAAATTTACCTAAAGGTATAGGGACAATAGAAAAATAAGTATTTAGAAGAGCTAAATCACTCTGGTCACTACCAGTTTCTTTAAGTTGAGTAAAGATTATATTAGATTCTCTCTTCTTTCTATCAATGAGTTCAGCTACACAGTCTTGAACACAAGAGGCTGCTAGCGTATCTACCTTCTTTTCCAGATCAACTAACTGCTCTTGAGCAAGATCAAGACGACAGTCCAAAACTTCAAATTGGGCTCTTAGATCTTGAAATTCAGAGGAGAGCTTTTTTGTATTTTCCTCTGCCTGTTTATGAATCATAGCCCATAGCTCAGCCAAATTAGTAGGTGAATCTTCAACAGAGATTGGGTGAGAGATATTCTTATTGCCATCGACCAGAGAATTATTGATGACTTGAGAGTTATTATGATTATTCTGGGTGGATACACTGCTGTTATTGGAGACAGAAATAGACCTGGATAGAGTTGAAGACACATTTGAAGAAAGAGATTCATTTAAACTTCTATTGGATTTTTCAAGTTTTTCAAATTTGTTTACATTACAGCACTTGTCAAATGAACCATTGCTTTGTTTACCAGCTCTGCCAGCACAGCTTTTGTGGTAGTAAACCTTGCACTTCCTACACTGTACTGCATCAGAAACTACCAAAGGGCGTTTTTTAGGGCAAGAATAACAGTAGTGTTGCATTATAAAAAGAAAAAAAGAATATAAAGTCAAACACGTGGTCTATTGAAAGTAAGGTTAGGTGAATGAAAAACACTACCACCACTGAACTAATGAAGTAAATAGTCAAGATCACTAAATAAAGTTTAAAGAAGAGAAAAAACTATCTAAATGAACAATAAGAATCATTTGTTTAACACTAATTTATGATCAGTTTTGACTTAATTTATTGTATTGCAAGAGCAGCAACCCGCATGCCACCACGCGCACACGCGAACTCGTTTATAAAAAATTATTTACTTATCGCTCTCTCCAGCTTCACGAGGGCTTAGAGCTTGTCAGTTTATTTAATTGTTTATAAAAAATAATTTATTTATGGCTCTGCCCAGCGTTATGAGGGTTTAGAGCTCGTCGGTTTATTTTATTGATTATGAAAAATAATTTATTTATCGCTCTCCCCAGCGTTATGCGGGTTTCAAGCTCAGTGGTTAATCCAATTGTTTAAAACAAATCATTGATTTATCGCTCTCTTCAGCTTTATGGTTGTTTAGAGCTCGTCGGTTTATTTAATTGTTTATAAAAAATAATTTATTTATCGCTTCCCCCAGCGTTATGGGGAATCAAGCTTGGTGGTTTAGTCAATTGTTTGAAAAAAAATATTTACTTATCGCTCTCTCCAGCTCCACGAGGGTTGAGAGCTTGTTGATTTATTCAATTGTTTATAAAAAATAATTGATTAATCGCTCTCTTCAGCGTTATGGTGGTTAAGAGCTCGTCGGTTTATTTAATTGTTTACAAAACATAATTGATTTATCGTTCCGCCTAACGTTGTGGTGGCTTAGAGCTCCTCGGTTTATTTAATTGCTTATCAAAAATTATTTATTCATCGCTTCCCCCAGCGTTATGGGGGTTTCGAGCTTAGTGAATTATTTTATTGTTTATAAAAAATAATTCATTTATCGCTTTCTCCAGCTTCACAAGAGTTTAGAGCTCGTCGGTTTATTTAATTGTTTATAAAAAATTATTTATTCATCGCTTCCCCCAGCGTTATGGGAATTTTGAGCTTGGTGGTTTATCCCATTGTTTATAAAAAAATTTTTATTTATCACTCTCTCCAGCTTCACGAGGGTTTAGAGCTTGTCGGTTTATTCATTTGTTTATAAAAAAAAATTGATTAATCGCTCTGTTCAGCGTTTTGGGGGTTTAGAGCCTGTCGGTTTATTAAATTGTTTATAAAAAAAAATTTATTTATCGCTTCCTCCAGCGTTGCGGGGTTTTCGAGCTTGGTGGTTTATCTAACTGTTCAAAAAAAAAATTCATTTATCGCTCTCTCGAGCTTCACAAGAGTTTAGAGCTTCTCGGTTTATTTAATTGTTTATAAAAAATAATTTACTTATCGCTCTCCCCAGCGTAATGGGGGCTTAGAGCTAGTCGGTTTATTTAATTGTTTATAAAAAATAATTTATTCATCGCTCTTCCCAGCGTTATGGGGGCTTAGAGCTCGTCGGTTTATTTAATTGTTTATGAAAAATCATTTATTCATCGCTTCCCCCAGCGTTATGGGGGTATCAAGCTTGGTGGTTTATTCAATTGTTTATAAAAAAATATTTTTTTATCGCATTCTCCAGGTTCACAAGGGTTTAGAGCTTTTCGATTTATTTAATTGTCTATAAAAAATAATTTATTGATCGCTCTCTTCAGCGTTGTGGTGGTTTAGAGCTCGTCGGTTTATTTAATTGTTTATAAAAAATTATTTATTTATCGCTCTCCTCAGCGTTATGGGGGTTTCAAGCTCAGTGGTTAATCCAATTGTTTTTAAAAAATAATCGATTTATCGCTTTCCCTAGTGTTATGGTGGTTTAGAGCTCGTCGGTTTATTTAATTGTTTATAAAAAATTATTTACTTATCGCTCTCTCCAGCTTCACGATGGCTTAGAGCTTGTCGATTTATTCAATTGTTTATAAAAAATAATTGATTAATCGCTCTCTTCAGCGTTATGGTGGTTTAGAGTTCGTCGGTTTATTTAATTGTTTATAAAAAATTATTTACTTATCGCTCTCTCCAGCTTCACGAGGGCTTAGAGCTTGTCAGTTTATTTAATTGTTTATAAAAAAATATTTACTTATCGCTCTCTCCAGCTTCACGAGGGTTTAGAGCTTGTCGATTTATTCAATTGTTTATAAAAAATAATTGATTAATCGCTCTCTTCAGCGTTATGGTGGTTTAGAGCTCGTCGGTTTATTTAATTATTTATAAAAAATTATTTACTTATCGCTCTCTCCAGCTTCACGAGGGCTTAGAGCTTGTCAGTTTATTTAATTGTTTATAAAAAATAATTTATTTATGGCTCTGCCCAGCGTTATGAGGGTTTAGAGCTCGTCGGTTTATTTTATTGATTATGAAAAATAACTTATTTATCGCTCTCCCCAGCGTCATGCGGGTTTCAAGCTCAGTGGTTAATCCAATTGTTTAAAACAAATCATTGATTTATCGCTCTCTTCAGCTTTATGGTTGTTTAGAGCTCGTCGGTTTATTTAATTGTTTATAAAAAATAATTTATTTATCGCTTCCCCCAGCGTTATGGGGAATCAAGCTTGGTGGTTTAGTCAATTGTTTGAAAAAAAATATTTACTTATCGCTCTCTCCAGCTCCACGAGGGTTTAGAGCTTGTTGATTTATTCAATTGTTTATAAAAAATAATTGATTAATCGCTCTCTTCAGCGTTATGGTGGTTAAGAGCTCGTCGGTTTATTTAATTGTTTACAAAACATAATTGATTTATCGCTCTCCCCACCGTTATGGGGTCTTAGAGCTTGTCGGTTTATTTAATTGTTTATAAAAAATAATTTATTTATCGCTCTGCCCAGATTTATGGGGGTTTAGAGCTCGTCGGTTTATTTAATTGTTTATAAAAAATTATTTATTCATTGCTTCCCCCAGCGTTATGGGGGTATCAAGCTTGGTGGTTTATTTAATTATTTATAAAAAAATATTTATTTATCGCTCTCTCCAGCTTCACAAGGCTTTAGAGCTTTTCGATTTATTTAATTGTTTATAAAAAATAATTTATTCATCGCTCTCCTCAGCGTTGTGGGGGTTTCGAGCTTGGTGGTTTATCCGATTGTTTATAAAAAAATATTTATTTATCGCTCTCTCCAGCTTCACGAGGGCTTAGAGCTTGTCGGTTTATTTAATTGTTTATAAAAAATAATTTATTTATCGCTCTGCCCAGCGTTATGAGGGCTTAGAGCTCGTCGGTTTATTTAATTGTTTATAAAAAATAATTGATTAATCGCTCTCCTCAGCGTTATGGGGGTTTCGAGCTTCGTGGTTTATCCAATTGTTTATAAAAAATCATTGATCTTTCGCTCTCCCCAGCGTTATGGGGTTTTAGAGCTTGTCGGTTTATTTAATTGTTTATAAAAAATAATTTATTTATCGCTCTGCCCAGCGTTATGGGGATTTAGAGCTCGTCGGTTTATTTATTTATTTATTTATTGATTAATTATTTGCAACGGTTTCTCTTATTCAGCTTTCAATCGTGCGCGTGAACTGTGACGGTCAATTTTCCCAAATACAGCGGGGGGCACCATGTATATGACTCGCCGTTGAATTCGGTGGAATTTTCGTCGATGAAAAATCGATTCGGCGGGATTTTTTCCGGTGACAAATTCATTCGGTGGGATTCTGATTAGATCAAATGAGATATACCCCGGTTAACATGAATATTAATAAATTCAATAGTTTTATTAGATTAGGAAAAGATAGACCAAACATCGTCCAACAGAGCAATTTGGTGTATAAAATAAATTGTAAAAATTGTAAAGCGAACTATATAGGTTAGAGCAAACGATAAAGTTAGAAAGCGCGAACATAAAAATGCGATTGAAAAGAAGAAAGAAGATATCGTTTTATACCACCATGTGAGAGACACAGGACACACGATAGATTTTGAAAAACCTCAAGTGATCGATGTTGAATCTAAGATACATAGGAGATTGTTGAGTGAGATGGTAAACATACACAGTAACGATGATTCATTGAATAAAAAAACCGGCACTGATTGCTTAAAATTTGTTTAAAGAAAGACTTTTGATTGTATCAAGAAGTATGCATAATGATTATAACTGAGAGTTCCCATCTTCTTATTCTCAACAGTTGCTTAAACACTTCCAAAAGAAATTTTTCCCCCACCTTTTCCTTTTTTCCCTTCTTCTTTTGTGAATTGAATATATATTTTCGATTCTAACTCATTATCCGGCAAGATACCGTTGTGAGAATGACATACGAATCCGAATCTGTGACAAACTTCGAACACAAGTTAAGACTCACTAATGATACCAGAACGAAAATAAATTGTTGACTTCCTTAAATTTTTGGTTAGCTCATTAGAAACTAGTAAATATAAGAGAATTTTTATCATTGATAATTTATACTTTATATTTTAATATTTTAGCCTGATGAGAACGTCTTAGCCACGTCAAACTGTAGCGATTATTATACAATTTATAATAATATTTGGTTCCTGCTAATCGACAATCACTATCAATTTTTATTATTTTTACCTTGGAACGATAGCTTCTAAATTTCACTAGAAAAAAAAATAATAATAAATATCTGTATTCTTGACACATTGTATATTAAGAAATTTTATAAAAAAGTTATTTTTAATTTTCTTACTAAGTCTTTTATAATGTAATTTAAAATATTTTAATTTCAAAAAATAGCTTACAATGGATGTTTATTTGTAGAATTTATATATTTATATCTATACATGGATACTTGAATTTACCGTCTTTATATTTAAATAATAAAAATAGTCAAAAAATAATAAAAGTCTTAATATTTAATTAATAAAAAATTTTTAAAACTAATTTTCCTCCTGAATTAACTCTTTAAGTCACAGGTGACAATGATATTGGGAGGAAAAGTGCAGTCATAGAAAGGGAAGCAATATGGCTGCTCATAACTATTTTCAATGCGATCAGCGCGTATGACGACGTAACCCTAAATTCAGCATGGTTGTTCAGAACTATTTAAATCCACTAGAACCACGTGACCTGATCTCCACCACGATTGCACATTTCTTCCCAATAGTCGATCGGTTCTTTAATCGGGAAATAAGTTATTTATATGAAAACCTTCAATGCTTTGGTGTTTTCATGAGTGGGGAGACTTATTTTTTAAGAGTCCTAAGTCCGATTACTAAAATTTTTTGTAAAAAATTAAACGTCCACTCAAAGTTGATCCAAGTCATGGTATCAACTATAGAGCTTTTAAATTATTTGTTTTCATTAAATATTAGTATGACCTTCTTAAACGGTATCTGACACGACTCTTTGACTCAACATAATAGTTGAGTACACGATCAGGTCAATTTTTGTCATAAATAAAGATGGCGCCACCAGTATTGGATGCCAAAAGCTTTATAGGTTTCAATCGATATAATATTTGATTATTTGTCACTGATTCAGTCATTATTGAGCATTCCGGTCATCATTGAGTACTCAGCTAGTATGTTGAGTTGAAAAATCGTGTCAGATACCGATTATGGGCAAAAGTCAAAAAGTCAGCCACTTTTTCGTTGTGTCATGTCATGTAATTCCACGGAAAAAAGGTATTTAAAAAAAAGATATGATTCTAAAAATTCGACAACTTCTAGGGTTTGGTGAACACTAGAAGCTGTTAAATTTTTAGAATCATATCTCATTTATAATGAATTTTGCCCTTATGAAGGGCAAACTAATATTTAATGAAAATTAATAATTTAAATCTCTGTAGTCGATACCATGACTTGGATCAACTTTGAGTGGACATATTTAATTTTTTACAAAATAGTAATCGGACTTTAGATTCTTAAAAAATAAATCTTCCCACTAATGAAAACACCAATACATTGATGGTTTTCATAAAAATAACTTATTTCCCAATTAAAGAACCGATCGACTCTACCATGGTCGCCTGGGACTTGAAGGGTACGTAGACCTAATGTAGATAAAATTCAAAAAGTAAGTTCTTTTTTTTTCATCAGCAACCTCAAAAACCCTCGAGTACAAAATTTCAAAGAGAACCGTTAAATACACGGAGGGAAAAAATATGGTTTTTTACCATCCCGATCAGAAAGATTGTCATGGCGCTAACTAGGGCTTCGTTAATTGCCCCGAGAGCATAGTATGGCCCTCGTTAGAATTGTAACGGGGCATTCACGGGGCGCGACTTAGGGCTTAAAAAGGTTCAGTTGAAATGGTATTTTTGGCATTTAAATTTCGAGGTTATAACTAATTCCAAATGTATGAACAACAACTTGGACAATAAACTCTTGATAGTTTAATTTTATTTATTTACGTAATAATTTTAAAAAAATTGAAAAATTTATTGTTTAAAAAAAGTGTATTGAAAAATGTTCCTAAGATGTTCATAGTTTAGTAAAAGTTTTTTTACTAAACCACTTTTTAATCAAACCTTTTTCACGGAATTTTAATATATTTTTAGTTTTATTTTTAAAATCACTTTTTCAGTAAAAAACTTTTACTATAAATATATTCAACTTAAAATCACTATATTTACAAGACACATAACCTCTAAAACAAGTTAATTTCTTTATATTCTATGATTGTCAGTATTAATTAGAGGGTTAGCTAAAAAGTTTTTCTTAACCTTTAGCTGGCACCGTGGGGTACTATAGTACCCCACTGTCTTCTTTACCTATCTTCGGTACCTAAAATTTCGTAAACCGGGTTTATAGCGACATCTATCCACACTTGAGGGATGAGGCTTGCCTTTCCCGCCATAATTAGTGCTCGATGACCGTTAGTCTGCACGTAGCAGTTGTCGAAAGCGGTTTGGGGTACTGCAGGACCCCACGGTGCCATCAACGTTGATACAAGTAAAATTGGAGCATTTTTTTTTCTTTTATTAATGCGTTAAAACACGTTTGAAAGGTAAGTAATTATTAAATCAGTCACTAAAAATTTTTTTTTCTCGATGCCATGAGTCCTACGACGTTTTATGTATATTTTCAGCATGGCGTATAATTTGCGGCCACGACTTTTCGAGAGCACTTACTAGAAGTTGACAACAATTGCTTCGTCACTTTTGAAAACTGAAGAAATGACAGGTGACAAATCGAATATTGTCCTTCATTATAACAAAAATAAAGGAGGAACGGATACTTTCGACAAGTTATGCCATTCCTACAGTGTGCGTAAAAGATCTAATAGGTGGCCTGTTCGATATTTTTATGGGATCTTGGATCAAGCGATCGTTAATGCGAGAATTTTATTAGCTTGCAAAGAAGAACAGAGTGAAAATATTGAAAAAATCACTGCTATTTCTTGCTTGGAAACCCTTTCTTTTTATTTAATAAAGCCGCTTTTGGAGCAGCGACTTTCAATTTTAAAACTTTCAAAAGAGCTAAAGTTTGGAATCCGATTTATTCTAAAAATATCTGAAACATCGGTACGCTCTATAACTCAAGTTAATCTTGTAATTAAAAAAAGATGTAGTTTTTGCACTAGGGGAAAAGACAAACAAACTGATAAAGCCTGTGGCGTTTGTTCGCGTCCGATTTGCCCGGACCATGGATTTTTAATTTGCCAAGACTGCGCTGACACTTGAATAAAATGTTTTTTTTACAGTTTTTAACTTCTTCATGTAATATTTTATTAAAATGTACAGTTTTTTTGTATGAATTAAATAAAAAAATTGAATAACATTAAATTTTCTAAAAATACCTAATGGTTTTTTTTTTCGTAAACCTCAGATGGTAATTTCTGAGAATAAATACCTTTTTTAAATAACCCATATAAACTATTATTTTTCCTTTATAGTCCACTACTTGGAGATAACCCAGCTAAAATTTTAGACCTTTTTATGAAAAAACAAAAAAGTTATGATTTTTTGAATAAAAACAGTTTTTTTTCTATTTTTTTCGACTTGTTGGATTTTTTTTTAGGACCGACTTTAGGTTATCGTTATTTAAACTATTACACTCTTTGATAGAACCTTTAAAGATCATGTCTGAATTTTTTTTAGTTCAAATAATGCATGTAACCTCTATTTTTTTCAACTTTTGTGCGTGGGGTACTATAGCACCCCACGGTGCCAGCTATGTTACACCACAGAAGCATGCCAGCTAAAGGTTAATTCTTTAAATTCATTATCTCCACTAAAACTTCAACTTTTCAATTTGATTTTCTTAAAAAACTATCCACCTGTGTCCAATTTTCAAGTCAATTACTGCATACGTCCGTAGCAAATGATCTAGCGAGGCCCGAAACAGTGCCTTAGCTTTGCCCCGTTACAAACCGAGCTCGGTCCTCCGAAGGCTACCTTACGAGGCCCTCATTCGCTCCCCAATAGCTTTCTGATCGGGATGATGTTCATGACAAATTCTCATTGGTAGGAGGCGTGGCGTAAAACCATGACTCTAGGTATGACGTTTTGTAATAAGCCCCATGGTTTTTCACTTTGTTGTGTATGGATTTTTATCATTGCCATGCATGGTATTTCCTAAACAAAACCTAGCATGGTCAAAAACCATATTTTTTTTCTCCGTGTAAAATGAATGTTATAAAACTTTAATATCATGCTTATTTAATGTCAAATTCAAAAAGTAAGGCCAGATTCATAATCAGCGACCTCGAAATCCCCCTATACTTGATTTAAAAAAAACCTATTGAAAAATAATTTTTCACTTTTATTAATTAGACCTTACGTAGGACAAATTCGAAAAAGCAAGCTTAAATTTGTAATCAGCAACCTAAAAAATTTCCGACTTCATTTCATAATTAATTTGATTGGTTGAGAACGTTAAATTCAAAATTTGAATTGTGTTGAAGTTGCAATGTTTAGTATTTTGTTTTTAAGATTTTTTTTTAGCAATCGTTATTTGTATAAATAAATATTGCGATTGAATTGAAAAAAAATTACATGGTACCCTAGCCCTAAAATCCAGCTGGATTTCCAGCTGGCTATCGAGCTGGATTTCGGTTCCAATATGATGGCTAGATTTCCAGCTGGATTTTGAGGGGTAGGGTAAATTTTTAATTATATTACGTCTCGTTCCCTGGATTACATGTAGTACCGCTCTGTCGGTAGATGTCACCACAGTGTTCATCATAAAGCAAAAAAATCCTCCCGGTGCAGCGCGTCTTCTTCCCACCTCATAACGCTTCATTGTGCGTGGATGTCACAGTGTTGTTTTTTGCAAGCGCGGTCATTTAGTGAAAATATTAAATTTAAGCATTTATTTTTACTGTTTAATTATTGAGTAGCAGAAAATGGGCCACGACAGACATCGTAGAAGAGACAGGTCTCAATCTCGGAAGAGATGCAATGATATTGAGCCCAAGAAGCACGGTGGGCATGCGAACGATCAGGAAAATGGCGGATCAGGAAGGAAACCCGGGGATAAGCGTAAGAACAGGACAAAGTCTCGGAGTCCAAGGCATCATCATAGGTCGTCGCATAACAGGCGGCCTGGAAAACCAAAACTG
Organism: Encarsia formosa; assembly: GCA_038277355.1. NCBI lineage: Eukaryota > Metazoa > Arthropoda > Insecta > Hymenoptera > Aphelinidae > Encarsia > Encarsia formosa. The sequence goes on along the minus strand of CM076184.1, from coordinate 37,039,020 downwards.
CGACAGGCGGCCCAACGCACGACAGGCGGCCTGGAAAACCAAGACTGCGGTAAAAACCAATTTTTTTGCGAAGAACAAGTAGGACAATTATCAGCCACGTCATCGGGCCGTGAATCGATTTCAAGAATCCACGAGGTCTCGACCTCAGATGAACTTCAGTCGGTAAAGGTAAGCAATTCAGCTAGTAGGCTTCAATTTTTCAAAGGAGAAGGGCATAAGATAACAAAAGACCCAGTAATATTACAATGCATTGAAGGGTTCGAGATAATATTTGATAATAAGCCTACCCAGGTTAATGCACCAAATCCTGTGTTCAAGCCCCAGGAAAATTTTATTCTTAAGAAAGAAATAAATAAATTGCTTGACAAGAGAGCTATAGTGAAATGCAAACCGTCTGAAGGGCAATTTATTTCAAGCTATTTCTTGGCTCCTAAGAAAGGCTCTAACCAATTTGTGCTTAATTTAAAAAATTTAAATAAATTTATAACTACTAGTCATTTTCTAATGGAAGATTTGCGTAGTGCCTAATAAACTAATATCACCCGGTATGTATATGACAAGTATAGATTTAAAAGATGCCTTCTTTTTAGTTCCTATTCATATTTCTAGCAGAAAATATCTTCGATTTATATTTAATGACCAAATTTACGAATTTACATGTTTACCTTTTAGGTTATGCTTGTGCCCATATTTATTTACTAGAAAAATGAAAGCAGTTATTGCTGTTTTAAGGTAGAAAGGGATTTTTCGTGATTGGTAAGAATTAAATCGATTGCCTGGAAAACACTTCATCTACTATTAAATTGCTTGAAAAGCTTGGGTTTGTAATCAATGCTTCCAAGAGTTCTCTTGTACCTTCGACTAAATGTAAATACTTGGGCTTTCTTATAGATTCATCAAAAATGATTATTGAACTACTACAAGAGAAGAGGGATAAGTTGAAAAAATTAGTACTCAATCTAACCTGAGAAAACAATGTGTGATAAGGGATTTTGCAAAGTTAATCGGTTCATTGGTTGCCTCTTGCCCGGTCTTAGAGTACGCAAAAGCCCACATTAAAACTTTTGAGATCGTATTAAGTAAGGCTCTCGTTTGTGCTGAAAATAATTTTGATAAGAAAATGATGATACCAGATTCTCTAAAGCCCGGTTTTGACTGGTGGCTCGATAGACTAACGTACTTTACAAGGAAAATTCGACATACTGGTTTTGATATCGAAATATTTTCAGACGCATCGAACTCTGTTTCGCTGGATCTTAAAAATAAACAAATCTTATTATCTAGATAATACGACTACATTGTCATATATCGATAACATGGGAGGTTTATTGTATGAACCCATGTTGATAAGCTGAATACTATAGCGCAGGAAATTTGGGCTTGGTGTGAGTCAAGACAATTACGGCTGTATGCGTCGTATATACCATCTAAGGAAAATGTTGATGCAGATCGGGAGTCAAGAATTAAAAACAACACTACCGAATGGCAACTTGCAGATTCAGCATTTAATAAAATCTCAAAAGCTTTTGGGCTTTTTCACATTGATTTGTTTGCTACTAAAATTGATGCAAAATGCAAAATATATTGTTCCTGGCACTGTGATCCAGAAGCAACGTACATAGACGCATTTACTTTTTCATGGTTTGCCCTGTTATTTTATGCCTCCCTTCCATTTTCTATGATTTTAAGAACACTAAGAAAAATTATTTTTGAGAAAGCCACGGGTGTCGTTGTTGTACCACTGTGGACTTCTCAAGCATGGTTTCCAATATTTTCAAGTCTTCATATTGATGAGCCTATTTATTTTAAACCATCGTCTGATTTATCATCACTCCCTTTCAGTTTGCAGAACCATCCGATGTCAGAAAGACTTACCCTGGTAGCAGGGAAATTATCAGCGAAGCTTATCGTAGAAGAGCGGTTCCTGAATCATCGCTTGAGAATATAATAGCTTCTATCTCCAATTCAACGACCAAACAATACAACTCATCTCTAAAAAGTTGGTGGAGTCATTGTGAAAAACGCAAGAAGTGTCCGTTTACCTCCGGTGTTATGTTCGTTTTTGAGTATCTGACGTCTCTGTACGATAAGGGTGCTAAGTGATATCATTTTAAGATTCATGAAAAGTGTATTCAAACATCAACCTACGAAATCTAAATATAACAAGGCGTGGGATGTGCAGAAAGTTTTAGATGAACTTTTAAAAATGCATCCTCTTGAAGGTTTGACTTTGATTCAACTGACTGAAAAGACGGTTACTTTATTGGCCATAGCTACTGCTCAACGAGCGCAAACATTATTGTTCATAAAATAATTTTGAAATAAGTTCAAGCACATCAAATCCGTTCAGCCAGGATTCGAAATTGAGATCCCAGGTCTTATAAAGACGTCACGTCCAGGTTTGTTTCAGCCTTTGCTCCAAATCCCGAGAGTCGATAAAAACCCTAGGCATTGTCCTGCGAAAGCATTGAAACATTATCTAGAGAAGACCAAAAGTTTGAGAAAAAATACCGAAGAGCTTTTCATTTCTACTAAAACTTACAAAAAAGTCACTGTGTCGACGATAAGTCGATGGATAAAAAGTACGTTACACAGGTGTGGTGTAGACGAAAGCTTTACAGCGCACTCCACGAGACACGCGTCTACCTCAGCAGCGGCTAAAAAGGGACTTAGCATAAATATTATGAACAGTACAGCTGGGTGGTTAAGGAAACCTAGCATATTCGCGAAAGTATACAGTAGACTTATTCGGAGTAAGGAAAAGTTCGGTTCGGTAGTTAACTAAAGATTGATATTGATGTAATATGTGTTAGTTTATTCTTTTTAATATACACGTAGTTGAAGTACTGTATAATGTAAAGTATGCTGTATAATGAAAATAATAACAATAATTAAATTAAATAAATAAAAAAAATAAAAAAAAAATTACAACTGTCAAACATCTACATGTAATCTAGTGTTGAGTATTAATACAATATTTAAAGTCAACCGCCATAACTATCACGCACCGGTAAGTTACCGGCTGCTGCACCGGCCGAGCACCTGTTCGGAGGTGGCCTCGTGGTCGTCATTGTTCGGTTTTTTGGTTAGCTTGACTACGTCTCGCGCAGTTTCTAGCGACAAAAATTTAAGCTCAAAATTTAATAGTGCAAAGTGAAAATCATCGTGGGTCATTCGAATAGGAATATTCAGTGCTCTACATTCTGGAAATTATCACGACGAGAAGGACACGATTGATCACCGAGTTCATCGACGCCGCAAATTTAACCTCCCGCCCACCGCGTGGATACGGATTTCGAGACAAAGGACTTTTGGCTCATCTCTCCAGCAAGCTCATCCCAAGACTTCTCAACAGCGCTAACCCAGCATTCACTCATCCATGGAAAGGCTCACGCACAGGAAAACTCTCTCAAGGCTGCAAGTTGGTAAAATTTCCAGAACAAGGTATTTAACCTACTGCTCACAATCAAAAGGAGTTTGCTGTTGCTCTCTCTATAGGCAAACCATCGGGAATTACTCATCATTAATGTAATTAAGATCGTTTAAGCTCAACCTTTGTATATATTGCGAATATATATACAACTTTGTATGTAAGCGAATTTATCAGCCCTTGAAACGTCCTCGGCGCATTTGTCAATCCAAACGGCATAAACCTAAATTGATAGAAACCTTTATTTGGTAGAGAAAGGGTTGTGAATTTCTTACTATCTTCCTCTATGAGGATCTGGAAATATGCCTGTTTTAGATCAATCGTCGTCAAATACAGTAAAACCTGTCTACAGCGGAAACCCACGGTACCAATTCAATTTTCCACAATACACAGGTTTCCGTTATATCCAGGTTTCAAGGAAATAAAAAAGTTACAACAAAAAAATCGTAATATTAATAATATTTTTTAGTGTTTATTATACATGCAATAAAATAAATATAAAATACTACACAAATATTTCATTTTTACCAAAAGTCATATAAATTTTTTTGTTTTTTCGGTCTAGAAGCAATTTGACTACCTAAAAGTATGCGTGTTTGAGATAATAATTCAAAGATTTCTGGCTCATTTTTTTGAGTAGTAAAATGAAGTTAATTTAAAGTAGTTGCTAGGCTTCTTCTTGTGTTAAAACTTTTTCATCTGAAATTTCTGGCTCTTCCTCTTCTTCGTCTTCTTCGACGTTGTTATTCGAATCTAAAAATTGGGCAACTGCCTCTTCAGCACTTAAAATATCCGATTGAAACTTTGCGCCATCATCGAAAGAGACATAATCTGCAGCTGCTATTCCACTATGGCCAGTTGAATTAATCAAAGCTTTTAGGTCGCTGAGAGGTTCTACAGAATCAAAGTTATTTTCTGGTACGGTTACACTAAGACCAGCTTTTTCATAACACTTTGTTATTGTCTCTGATTTAACTTATTTAAAAGCCTGCGGTAACCAAGCCATTGCATCCAATACTGTCACAGACTGAGCCAACTCAGAAGCATTTTTAGCTTGCGAAATTGAACCAATTAAAGAAGCAAGTAGAAACTTTCTATAAAATACTTTGATGTACCTTATCACGCCCTGATCCATGGGCTGTGTAACGCTAGTCGTATTAGCTGGAAAAAATGCGAGTTTGACGCTTGAAAGTTCTAAATTAGGGTGGCAAGTTGCATTATCTAAAAAAAGAATGATTTTTTTTTTCCTTTTTATTTTTTTATTCAGTTTGTTAAGCCACGTAGTCATTATATGCGCCGTCATCTAAGCTTTTTGGTTGAAGTGCCATTCAACGGGAAGTTTCTTTTTATCCATATTTTTGAAGCACCTAGGATTTTCAGCTTTTCCAATCACGATAGGTTTCTCGAACTGACCGTCCATATAACCACAAACAAAAACAGTCAGTCTCTCTTTCGATAGTTTTTCTCCAACACATTTTTCATTTTTCAAGCTTAATGATTTTGTAGGAAAAGCACGATAGATCAAGCCAGTCTCATCACCATTAGCAATATCTTTTATTTCGTACCCTTCGATCAATTTAGCCAGTTTCTCTTTCCAACATCCAACCAAACTTTCTGAAACATCACCAGCTTCTCCAGAGATTTCTTTAAAAACAATGTTATGGCTTCGTTTAAAACTTTAAAGCCAACTATTCGAAGCAGAAAATTCCTCGTTTCCAAGTGTTTTAGCTACTTTTTTAGCATACTCTTGAATTATTGAACCCGAAATTGGTAACAATCTCGATCGAGCACTGACAAACCACTCGTACACTATGTGATATTTATGTCGTGATTAGCCTCAACTTTTTTTTTTCTTTTCAAGTTTCTATTTCCTAATAGCCACTCTTGTTTTAGTTGTTGTTTATTTTTAAGAACTGAATAAACTAAAGTTTTTTTAACGTCAAATTTTGTCATACTATTCTTTACATTAAGCTTGTCTTTCTCTGCTGCGTTGATAATCTCAATTTTAGTGTCCAAAAAAACTGCTTTCCAGCTCATTTTAGAGTAGGACTGTTTAGCTTGAGACACACGAATGACTCTATAATAGTCTGTACTTTACATTTACTTGGTGCTGTAGGTGTGGGTTAATACGGTGCCGTACCTACTCCTTAACTGCTTTCTTAAATTTTCTTGCTTTTCACAACTTTCCGTTATACTCAGGTTTTATTCTATTGATTTTTGGTTCACGGGACCAAAAATCTTTTCGGTTTCCGCTATAGACAGGTTCCGCTATACAGAGGTTTTTAATACATTTTTAGATAGCTTTTTTGCCAGGACCGTAAAAATTTTCCGCTGTAGCCAGGTTTCCGCTACACACCGTTTCCGCTATAGACAGGTTTTACTGTACTTAGCGTTTCTCAGCCTGTCAAATATCGAATCCATCGGAGGAATTGTATGTTCGTTTTTCACAGTCACCAAATTCACATCTCTGAAATCGATACAGAAACGATAAGAATTATCAGATTTTTTGACCAAAACAGGAGTACTACTCCAATCACTCTTTGAGTTTTCAATTATCCCCTCTCGGAGCAGTCTGTCTACCTCATTGTTCGCAATCTCCATCATTCTAGGAGACATGCGACGAATTCTATGTCTTACTGGTCTTGAACTTGTTACTTCGATCTTGTGTTCCGTCAAGTTCGTAGAACCAAGTCCTATCGCCTCTCTCAATAAAATTCTGTCCACCAATTCATCGACTCTCCGTCTTTGTTTGTCATCAATCTCCGAAATCCCCGCACACTCTGCATATACCAGCGGTTTGTCCTCTCTGCAGTTCTTCACAAAATCATTCCAACCACCATTCTTCGACCTCCACTGCCGCTCTCTGAACTTCACGTCGACCCCAAAATTCAAACAAAAATCCATCCCCAGAATAATGTCGTTGTCCAGCTTGCTCACTCCTTTAAATAAAATCAGCTCACTCGTGCTCATCGCCCACCTCCAACCCGACTTCCAAAATACCAAAAATCGGGCTAACTGTGGCAGTTCTCATTGTCGAGTCAGCTGGCTCCAGTGGGTGTCTGAATTTCTCAATGATTCTCGGCCCAACGAGCGATAATGTCACTCCTAGATCCAGCAGAGCTTTGTACGATTCGCCGGTGAGCATAATCGTTAAAAAGTTGCGTTTGTCACTGCTTACGGCTGCCATCGGTGTACCGTCGTACTGCTCGGCCTCACGCCTGCTTCTACAGTCGCCCGCCACCTCTCCCATATCACTGTCACACAACCTGTCAATAACTCTAGCAATATCCCCTAACCTCGCGTAACATCTTCCTTCCTCTTCCATATCACTCTCAGTAAGGAGCGGCAAAGTTATTTCAACCCACTTTCTAGCTTCTTTACTAGTGTCATCCAATCTTCCCGCTAGCTCGACTCACATTCTTTATTTTTCTCGCCACTCAACTTCACGATCAGCTGGGCCTTACTGGCTCGCTGTAATGATCTTCCTTCCAACCTCCAATCTCCACCATCCTCGCTTTCCAACTTTCCACTTGGCAGGGCCTGTTTGGCTCGCTGTTTTGACTTCTCACCCAATCTCCAAACTCCACCTGTCTCGACGTCAAACTCCCTACCTGGCTGGGCCTGTCTGGCTCGCTGTCTTATCCTTTCACTGGCCGTGTTGTCCCATTTTGTAGGTGGGGGCTCAGATTTTTTTAGTTCTGTCCCCCACCTCCTACGTTTCCCCAGTTTCGTCGGAGAGGTTCACAGGTGAAACACATCTGAAAAACGTAACCCGGACAACCACACACCTGGCAAGAATCCTGTGTCATCGGCGGTTCACGCTTCGGACAATTTCTCGATATATGCTTTTTCTCGCGGCACTCGTGACACTGCAACTCCGGGCATTGTGATGCCAGGTGTCCTACTGCATTACACCTGTAGCAATTCTTCAAAAACATACCTCGCGGAGCTTCCGCCTCTCTCGCACCTTGCGCTGGTCTTTCATCCACCCGTTGCCAGTTTTCTTGACTATTGGGCTCCATAGGCCGTGACCCTGTCTGTTGTCCTGGCACCGGTGCGCTCCAGTTCGGCGGCTGTTGAGACTTTACTTACGGCCCATTCCACCCGGACCACTGTTGTTGCTGCACAGGATTCCAGAATGCTTGACCTTGCACCTGCCCGTTTTGCCAACTTGCCGCTGCACCAGCATAACTCTGGTAACTCGTTGGTTGCTTAACTGTGTTGCCTTACATCTGACCTTTCTGAGCTTGAGTCCCTCGCGGTGCAGGGAGGGTGGGTGGGATTTTATTATTGAAGCCCGTAGCCGCAACGACCTAGATCGGCTCTTGCTCTGACCCCGACTTGTTACCACTCTTCCCTGCCTTCTTTTTTTTTTCTTTCCAGAGGATTTTATCTCGGTGCTTCCACTCGCACTAGAGTCCAACTGTACCGAAGCTCTCACACTGTCGTCCACTGCAGCTGCCACACTCTCCTTCTTCTCTCCAGCACCCATGTAACCAGCTCGCTTCACTCTCATCTTCTCCGGCAAAGGTGGAGGTACGTACCTACCGCCCAGATCCAATTGTCGCTCCCACAGACATCCGTAGTCCTCCTACTCAGCCAATGTCTCTATTACCCTGTCTCTGATGACTTTTCTGTATTGCGGCGACAAGTTTCTGTATGCCATGTCGACCAAGTATTTCTGTGATGGAAGTCAAGCAAACCTTGGCACAATATATCTAAAACTAGTCAGAAAACTGGCGATCTTTTCACCTTTTCCCTGTGTCCGTCACCTCAGGTCGTTCATCAAGTCCTTGGTGCCGTACTCCCTGATAAACTGGTTTCTAAATGTCTTCGCGAAACCAACCCAGGTGCGCACTTCTGGTCTGACTGTCCTGTACCACAGGGCCGCCCTTTTATCCAGAATGCAGAGGAGCGCGTCAATCAGATCAGCATCGGTCACTCCTGCTGTCAACCGACAGTCTTCCAACTTCTCCAGAAACTCCTCCCCATCCTCCTTGTTGTCCCCCGTAAATTTAAGACCCCAGCTTTTTAACATTTTCACGGCCTGCATTTTCTTTTCAATAGGTTGAGATTCTACCCTTTCTCCCCTCATCGGCCTCCTCCGCACCTGCTGCCTTTCATCATCACTGCTCTCGACATCGTATACCAGCACTCTCCTACTCACAAATCTGTTGACCTTTTCTCTCAGTCTCCCTTTATCTTCTTCGCAACTGCTATCCGAAGTGTCCACTTGAGCCCTTGACTGGCGTCTGTGCAACTGTTCCGGGTGCGAGAAAAAATTCGTTCGTTGTCTCAAGAATTATAACGTCTGTCGTCCAAGAAATTCCTACCGCTCCGTCGCACCAACTCCCCAGCAGCCGAGCTTTCCCTTTCCTTATACCGGTCACGCTCGCTTGCCTGCCTCTCCTCCCCCGCTGTCTGCGACTCGGTGTATTCTGACTCACTCTGCATAGCTGGTCGGATCTCATCTAAGTTTTCGCCCAGCGTGTACCATCGATCCTTCCTTACAGGTGCCGTAGCTGCAGGAGTCCTTAAAAACGCGCCTCGATCTGTTATCGGCTGAGATCAATGCGGCGTTCGTCCCCAGGTTCACGTCGCTCTTGCTCTACCTCCCTATCTGTCGTCCGGCTTGCCCCAACATCTCCAGGAATCTTCGTCCCAGTCATGCGCGTACACTGATATTCAATATGCCGCATCACCTGGAAATACGGTCCTAACGCTGGCCCAGTCGACATACGCGTCCCAGTCACGGTGGTCGTCCCCGTCGTCGTGAAACTAACCCTAAGTGCTTGATTCGCGACAGTCGTGACGATCGATGTCGTCGTCGTGCTGAAACCCGAGCCAAAATACGTACCCGCCGCAATTGTGTTTTGCAGCGCATCAATCATTTGGCGCGCACTCGGAGGAGGTTGCAGATGCTCTGGCAAAGAATTAATATCCATCGGCAACTTCAGCTCCGGGCCGCCCGTTCCCACGTCGTCCCCCGCCCGCGTTTCGACCGGCGAATGCACGTCCGCGGTAACTACCACATTATCTGCTCCTCGATCGGAACTCGAGCCACTATCCAAAATTCTCCTCTGTGGCCCTGTCTTCCTCGGACGCCCTCGTCGCTTTGCTACCAGCTGTCCCTCCACCTATCTCACGCGAGGCGTCCCCTCGCCCATCCTCCTTGCTCGCTTGTCGTCCTCGTACAACGGTATCGCATCATTATTCGGTTCCTCCTAACGTAAGAGAGACCGAACCAATCTGTCCCGCAGCACCTCGCTCGTCCCCACGAGACTACATCTTCTCTCTTCCAACTTCGCCCTCACTTCAGCTAGCCTCAATTGCGTCACATAAAATTTAATAATCCTCCACGTCCGCGACAAATTCATCAAGTTATCCATTGTTTCACGGTGATTTAACCCCATATCCGAAAAATTGTCGACCTCTGAAATCTAGCACTAATCCACGAAAACTCAATGAGTGAAAAAAAAACCAAATAAATAAAATAAAGAATAGTAGAAGAGAGAATAATTCTCCCAAATTACCCGAGTTCACAGCTTCAATTCCCCGAAAAACAAACACGAGAAAAAGAACTGGCCGAAGTCACTGCAGCTCGCGCGCGCGTGGCACACGCAAGGTATTCCCTCTCTCTCTCTCTCTTCGGCTGGCACATCGGTCCGCCAAGCGCTCGAGGGGAAGGAGGGGAAATTCTCGGTACTCGCCTCTCTCCGTTCGTAACAAAGCCGCGTGGCGTGCACGTTCGAACCCAACCAAAACACTGTCGACCACTGAATCTCCCGAAAACCACCCACGCAACACCGATGCCTACACCCAACAATTTCTCTCCTCTCGGCAAAAAGCTCCACATCAGGGCGCCATTTGAGGCGAGGGAAAAATAAATAAAAGACCAAAAATTAGTTTAATCTCGATTTATTAAAAACATCTACCATTAAAAATACTACAACTAAAAACGTTACAAAAATAAAATAAACTACAAAATAAACTCTCAGAGGAGATCCCGCTGAGAGGAGACAGAAGGATTCCACTTTCGTCCTTCCACAAGTCGTCCCTCACCTGAACAATTTGTCCACCGAAGTTTCTCGACCGGCAGGCCACTACGAAGTTGACGCCGGCGACCAAGTTGTCCATCACCCGGCCGTTTATCGGGTATTCGGGTACTCTCCTTGGGTCGGCTAACTTCTCCCGTATTACTTCCCTTTTTGCCGTCCTCCGAACACAAACTCTTCAGATCAGGGAGAACTAAGTGCATGCGTGCACAATAAAGGTCGCGTATCTACTGACTGTGCGTGCATGTAGCAACGTCCGGAGGTGCAGAGTCCGGCGGCGGCTGCAGCCGCGGTTCACCCAATCACGGGGCGTCTTTAGATTTGCGAGCCCGCGCTGACTCCCGCGGCTGCTGCGCATGACTTTTATTTTTACTTGTCGATCCTACTTCTCTCTCTTTACTTTGCCATAGTAAATAAATTACTAACTACTATTTTGAGAGGAGAGAAAGAGAGAGAGAGAGAGAGAGAGAGAGAGAGAGAGAGGTTTGTACGACGCGGGAACCGTCGTCGCAACTTTGCACACGAGCAAATAAAGACTGCAAGACTTGATTACTAGTGGCACAGACTGAAAGACATCTCTGATCCTCAGCAACTGTGGAAGGAACTTAGGCACCTAGGTATCTCACTAACTAAAGATTCCAACCTCTCCCATTTCTCTGTGGAGGAACTCAATGCTCACTTTGCTTCCGTTTCTTACGATGCTGTAGCGCCGGATTTTTCTCGTTTCTTAAGCGACTTGGAAAATGTTGTGAGTGATGGTGAGTTTAGCTTTTCGACTGCTACAATGGACAGCATTTTACGTGCTATTAATCAGCCAACTTCACACAGTGGGCATTGATTCCCTTCCCAAGAGCTTTATAAAGTCTGCGTTTCCTTCCATTGGTCCTTTTATCTGTAATATCTTTAATGCCTCTCTAACTACCTCGACCTTCCCAGAGGAGTGGAAGAAATCAATAGTGATTGCACTGAATAAAACCCCCACCCCTACGTGCCTGGGCGATTTCCATCCTATCTCTTTGCTCAGCTTCCTGTCAAAAGTACTAGAGAGACTTGTCCATAATCAGATCTCATCCTTTGTTGAGTCGCAGAGACTGATGGACAGATTTCAGGCTGATTTCAGAGCTGGATACAGCACACTGACGGCACTGCTCAAACTCACCGATGACATTCGCAAGGACATGGACAGGAGGCAGATGACCGCCCTGTTGCTTTTTGATTTCAGCAAAGCCTTTGACTCGGTCTCTCACGTGAAGCTACTCACAAAGCTTCAATCTCTCGGCTTCTCACATCATGACATGAGATGGATTTCTTCGTACCTGCTGGGTCGGATGCAAGCAGTGAGAGCAGAGGACGCTAACTTAACCTCTTTTCGTCCCCTTAACAAGGGTGTGCCGCAAGGCTCTGTATTGGGACCTCTGCTCTTTACTTTGTTTGTTGCTAATATTGCTCGTGCCCCCCCCCCCATGTCTTTTACGTAGTCTACGCTGATGATCTGCAAATTTACGTGAGGGGCCGTGTCGAGGATATACATGCTACTCTGGAAAGGCTGAGCCGAGGTGCTGAGCACGTTGCAGTTCGGGCAGTCACAAATGGTTTGATTCTGAATGAAGGCAAAACCAAGGCTATGATCTTTGGTACTTCACACTATGTGAGTGAGTTTGATAAGCTTGGCATTCATAGTCTACAATTTGGCGACTACAGTGTCCCTTTTGTTCCATCCGCACGCAGTCTGGGGGTGGTTCTAGATTCCAAATTGAACTGGAAGGATCATGTCCAGGATGTCTGTAAGAGAGCTAATGTTCTTATGTACCTTCTTAACTACTTCAAGCGTGGCACCACCCTCGAACTGCAGAGGCATCTCATTCAGACTCTGCTTTTTCCCATTGTTGACTATTGCTCACTAGTTTAGTGTAACATCTTGGATATATTGGATCTTAAGCTACAAAGAGTGCTCAACCAAGGGATCAGGTAAAAAGAAAAAGTGACCACGTCACTCTTTACAGGCGTGAGCTTGGCTGGTTTTGAGCCTCAGGACGCAGAGATTACTGTGCTGTCTGTTTGCCGTATAAAGTTCTGCAGACTGAGACCCCGCCATATTTAGCGAATTTTTTTGTTACGAGAATAAGCTCGCGTGCAGTGAGAGGGTTGAACCCAGAAACTTCGGTTGTGCCAAAATTCCAAACAGACTCTTTGAAGTACTCTTTTCACGTCTCTACTGCTTACCTCTGGAACAGCCTACCTTTACACATTCACTCATCTTCATCCTTTTTCTCTTTTAAACAACAGGCTAAATCACACATTTTGACCGTCGAGGGAGAAAATTAATTTCCTATAACCTGCCAATTAATAATATTATGAGATCTTTGGAAATAGTGACTGAGGTACCTGAATGAGTGGCTTCCTAGTGCATTATTATTATTATTAATGTGATTATTATTATTATTAATGTGATTATTATTATTATTAAAGTGATCTCTCTCAACAAGTACAAATAACGTTGACCTTTCTTGTACTTATATACTCAAAATTTTTGTTAATTACTTCTACTTTTTAGTTTTACTAGCGTCTCTCAGCGCGCAAGTGCGCACCATTTCGAGTTCTTTATTAAATTTTTTATTTGAAAAGTAAAAATAAGCAATACTAATTTCTTATTTTTATATTTATTTAAGGAAATTTTCAAAAATTATTCAATCCATTTTATAAATTAATATATTATTCTACTTATTGAGATGATCGCGGGACTTTTTTTTAAAAATGTCTGTTCGTAAAATATCCGAACTTTGATAATTTATCTGTTTTTTTGAATTGATTTATTCGCATTCTTTTATTTTTATTCTGTTTTTACCGCGAGTAAAAAGAATGTTCGACGTTGCCAAGCGCTGCGTTATTGACAACGTCGTTCACTTAAAAATTAACATTCAAAAAGAACACACGTACCTTTTTTTTTGTTTAAAACTCGGCCGCTCAAGTGTCAAGCTTTGATTAAATGACTTATTTGTTCATTATTGAATTGTTTGTAAATAATTGTGAATAATAAATGTTAATAAAATCATTCACTCTAAAACGCACTTTATTTTGATACACTCCTACATTCACACCTCAAAATCTTTGAAGAAAGCCGTTCTCGACCCATTGGCTCTTCGAGACAGCTGATTCGCAAACATTGGTCCATCGAGCTCTGATAAAAACTAACCAGCAAATAGTGAGTGTTTGGTACAAAAAACTATAAACTCAAAAAAAAGGCACCATCACCTAACCTACTAGTGACGCGCATCGCTATAACAAGCGCAATCAAAAACGCAACATCACACAAGACGTGCAGGCACGCCGGCTTCTTGTGTATTTTATAAAGCTCATTTTGGCCACAAAACGAACGCCAAACTGCAGTTCGAAGCATCGTACGCTGGCACGCCGGTACTTTGCTCTCGTGAATTTGTCGCCGATTCGAGTACGCTGGCACGCCGGTACTCGTCTCGCAACACCTGATTACAATCTCGAGCTATCAACCTAGCTGCAACTCCGTCGGTTTAGACAATTTTTCATCGCTGCTTGACTGAAAACTATACGCAAACCACGATACAGCATCACTTCATTACGCTATCCTTGAGCTTCTGTTTCTTCGAACTACGATTACGGCAGAATCAACGAGATCTCCAGAACCGCTTCAACAGGACTTCGAGAAACTACAAGTCATCAGCAAAAACAAATTAAACTGTAATATCGTTTAAGGTTACGTTTAAAAAATTTTGCGATTTTTATATAAACTAACGCGATAAAATTCGGTCGTAAACTTTTAGCTTGAATGCCTTTTGTGATTTTATTTATATGATCAAATTTTTAAACAACTTAAACTTTTTGACAATTGTATAAGTTTTTAAATGTCTTTAACTTTTGATGAGCTTCTCGTTGATTAGAAAAATATCGCGAAATGCATTGCGAACTTCATCGTTAACACAACTAAGGCCAAGAAAGAAAACATCACAACTGGTTATCTGGGCAAGTGGTTAGACATTATTGTCGGTTACTGGGATACCTTTGAAAAAAATCATCACGCGCTCACACCCTACCCCGAGTTTGAAAATTCGGCTTACAGCAACGATGATTTGCTTAGTACCACTGAACTCATCTATTCGGAACATGTCGCTGTGTTAGAGGCCGAAATTGCGAAACGGCAACCCCAAACGTCGACTTCCGATGCGCCCTCTGGATCGACCCCGGTAACTCAACGCGCGGCACCATCAGCTGCGGAAGCTGCGGCAAATCCACTTGCCTCAGATTGAACTCCCGTATTTTGACGGTAACCCCTTAGAATGGGAAAGTTTTCGCGATCTTTTTGATACGATGATCATTCAAGTTCCTGGAATAACGAATGTTCAGAAACTTATTTATCTAAAGTCCTGACTTAGAGGCGAAGCCGCGTCCTTAGTCAGCAACACACAAGTAACCTCAAATGTATTCGATGGCGCGTGGGAGGACTTAAATTCGCGTTACAGTAACCCGCGGATCTTGTCGGCGTTTTACATGAAAAACTTGTTTGAAATTGAACAAATCGCAAAATCATCCCCTGGTGAAATCAAGCGGCTACTTGACGCGTTCCGTCAGTCGATACAGGCCTTTCGAACGCTTAAAAAACCCATTCATCACTAGGATGAATTCTTTGTTTATATTTTGGTGCAGAAACTCGATCGTTCGACTCGGTATGCATGGGAAACTTCGCTTTCCGACAGCAAAGAAGTACCGACTTTCAAATCACTTACCGATTTTCTCGAGAACCACGTGCTTGCGTTGGAGTTTACTTCAAATAATTCCGATAGTGTTTTTAGCCAAAAATCACAGAAACCCACTGCACAGAATTTTAAACCAAATTCAAATAATCGTAGCCAGCTTACTATCAAAACCGCTTTAAACGTGACAAAAGTCCAAGAGACTAAACAACGCTCGAGTGAGAATTTTAATTCTTCAAGAGATAAGAGTAAGGTTAAATCTCCTTTTCCTCCATGTATGCTGTGTTCTGATGACCACAGATTAGGATCATGCTCTCAGTTTTTGAATATGCAACCTATGAATCGTAAAAATAAAATTTTGAGCTTGAATTTATGCCTAAATTGTTTACATCCTGGACACACCCCGTAAGATTGTCGCTCAACACATCAGTGCCGTACTTGTAATCGCGATCACCATACACTGCTACACATAGACACGAACAATCAAAATCGTAATGATTCTTGCGATGAGTTTAGCAACCAATTTGCTCAGCAAACAAAGCTAGTTTCGTGTTGCACACTTTCATCGGTCGTAAGCCGAACTGTTTTGCTAGCAACGGCTCGCATTCAAATTTATGATAAGAATGGTCACACGCTAGTAGTTCGCGATTTGTTAGATCCTGGGGCGGAATCTACTTTCATTTCGGAAAATGCCACACGCACCCTTAATTAACCTCGTCGAATTGTGAGCGTAAATATTCAAGAAGTTCAAGCTTGCGCATCAGGCACTCCTAATCATGAAGTTAACATTACACTAAATTCACTCAAAGAATCTAATTTCTCGATAAATATACATGCTTTAGTCTTACCTAAGCTGACAGGTTTGATTCCCAGTGCTCCTGTAGCAAAATCATAGACTCACGTTAGCGGACTACCGTTAGCAGACCTTGATTTTGCAACCTCAGGCGAGATAGATCTTATTATCGGAGCTGATTTGTGCGGTCATATTTTTTCAGGTAAAAAACGCACTGGCTCATTGGACGGACCTGTGGCATGTCGTACACCCTTTGGTTGGGTTTTAATGGGTCCTACTGGTTTCGATAAGCCTAATGTCATTTGTTCACACCTCATCACCATGAATCGTTCAAGCAACTCATTTTCTTTGGAAAAATTTTGGTCTGACGACTTAACTTTTAACCCACCGCACATTGAATCGAAAAATCTTCTGCACTGTTCTGTTCTGACCGATCCCCAACATGACAATGATTGTTTGTTATTCGATCTACAACGTTTTTGGGAGATCGAAGAACTCGCTGCTGAAAAACCTTTGTCAAAAGAAGACGAGGAGTGCGAAAAAATATTTATCAAAACTCACTCTCGTGACGAATCTGGGCGTTACATAGTACGTCTTCCGTTTCGGCTTGATCCAAAAATTTACCTTCAAATAGACCAGCTGCTGCTTCATTGCTACTCTCCAATGAGAGAAAGGCTGCTTTCAATCCAATCTTCAAGGCTGAATACGCAAAATTTATGTCGGATTACCTCAAAATGGGGCAGATGAAAGTCATTTCAACTGACTCAAAGCAAGGCACATTTTTACCTCATCACGGTATATATCGCACACTGCCGTCTCCGAAATTTCGTGTTGTTTTTAACGCCTCACATAAGACACCCTCAGGTAAATCATTGAATGATTGTTTAATGATTGGTCCAAAATTTCAGTCAGAACCTTGGGTCATTTTTACACGTGCAAGGTTGTATCGATTTGTATTTACAGCCAACATCGTAAAAATGTTTCGCCAAATAAAAGTGCATCCTGATGACACTATGTGGCTCGCTATGTGGCAACAAATATTGTGGCGATTCGACCCCTCACTGCTGATGCAAATTATTGAGCTTTCGACAGTCACTTATGGCACGGACTGTGCCCCGTACTTGGCGCTCCGTGCTCTTTTGCAGCTAGCCACTGACGAAGGCAAAAAATACCCACGTGGTGCTAAATCCATTCGTCGATCGTCCTACGTCGATGATTTTTTCGACGGTGCTGACACTTTACAAGAAGCCCTCGAAGTAAAAAATCAACTTATTGCAATTTTAAAAGCTGGTGGCTTTGAATTGAGTAAATGGGCCTCAAATGACCCAAAAATCTGCCCTCATACCGAAAGCAAGGTTAAAACATTACCTTCCGAAACAATGACTACGTTGGGTTTGGTTTGGAATTTTCACAAAGACACTTACTCTCTGAAAATAAAAATGGATGACTTTCAGAAATGCAAGCCCACAAAACGTTCTGTTCTGTCAGACATAGTTCGTCTTTTCGACCCGCTTGGTTGGTACAGTCCCGTTTTGATCGCGGCCAAAATTCTTATTCAGGATTTGTGGTAAATCGGCCTAAACTGGGATCAACCACTCCCTGCTCAATTCGGAGAGCTATGGGAAAATTTCAAGTTGAGACTGCCTGATCTAGAAATCATTACCGTACCTAGATGGCTAGGTACTAACAAGGAGAGGTCACACCCTCCGGTTCATCGATCTTGACGAAACTTTGGGGATCGTTTTCTTATACCAAAAGATGAAGAAATCTACCTGACATCCCGTCTAATGGGCCTTTTATACCTAGTTCCTACATAGCTTATATCGTATTTTTAGCTCTTTTTGGGTTTTTTTGCGAATTTTCAAAAAATTCCTGTTCAAAGCCTATGACACTTATAAAATTCTGCAACCCCGCATTTTTTTTTGTTTTTTCATCTTCTTTTGAGAAAAAACATTTTTAAATCTAATTTTGAAGGAATAGTCCATGTAAAATTAAGGTAATCAAAAGCATTTTTTTTACTGTTTTTTTGATTTTATGAACTTTAACTGTACGTCGTCAGCCTTATCAAAATTATGTCTAAAAATATTTTTTCTAAAAAATTCATAAAAAAATAAAGCCGTTATGTCCCAGTAATCGACGAGGTGTCTAGTCCGTAAGTCACACGAAAGCCGTCAGACTGACATTTAAGCACTGTTTAAAAAAATAATAATAATAATAATTTTATCTACTGTAAATTGCCACGGCGGGCGGTATTCATCTTAACTTAAACTATGTGAAAAGATAATTCAAATGATTTTAAGTCTTGCGCTAGATGGTGTAAGTCGTCATGGTGGGCGGCAACTAGCCTCTTAAAAACATTTAATTTTGTTTGTTCTTACTAACTAAACAATTACTAACAGATTGCGTTAAAAATACGTATTAAGCGATCCGTATTTACAGGTTTTTTCTGTTTGAATTGTTATATTCATTGTTGTTAAATTTGTTTACTAATTGTGATATCATCCCCTGGATGAGGTGGGCAGAATGTTCGTAAAATATCCGAACTTTGATAATTTATCTGTTTTTTTGAATTGATTTGTTCGCATTCTTTTATTTTTATTCTGTTTTTACAGCGAGTAAAAAGAACGTTCGACGTCGCCAAGCGCTGCGTTATTGACAACGTCGTTCACTTAAAAATTAACATTCGAAAAGAACACACGTACCTTTTTTTTTGGTTATAAAACTCGGCCGCTCAAGAGTAGAGCTTTGATTAAATGACTTATTTGTTCATTATTGAATTGTTTGTAAAGAATTGTGAATAATAAATGTTAATAAAATCATTCACTCTAAAACGCACTTTATTTTGCACATTACACTCATACATTCACACCTCAAAATCTTTGAAGAAAGCCGTTCTCGACCCCTTGGCTCTTCGAGACAGCTGATTCGCAAACATTGGTCCTTCGAGCCGGAGACAAAGTATTAATAATAATTAATTATCATTATTAATACTCTTCATAATATTCTTAAAATTTAAGTAAGACGAAGTTTTTAATACATTTTCCCATAAAAATTTGATTTAATAATTCGATGGTCCCAGCGAAGAAAAACTTTTGCAAAAAATCTGGAGATTTTAAATGACTAATGAGAAACTAAAATGAATTAAAAAAAATTTTTGAATCAGGAATCTCAATAAATCATTACTTAATAAATAAGATTTTTTAATTTTTTTCAATTTTTAAATTCATTTCAGCCTCTCATTGGTCATTTAAAATCTCCAGATTTTCTGCTAAGGTTTTTCTTCGCTGGGACCGTTGAATTAAAGTCAATGATTAAATCAGTTTTTTATCTGAATAACTTTTCGAATAGAGTGAGTTTCTCTGGGAATGTATTAGACAAAACTGTTTGTGAATAATTTTTTCTAAATTAAGTTCTTATGCTGTCATAGAAAATCCCGGTGCTTATCATTTAACTCTTGAGAAAAGTAAAATAATTTTTTTTATTACTTTAAGGAAATATTTGGAGTATCACACAGATATTTCTATCTATTTTTATTTTGAGGTAAAAATGAGCTGTCATAAATCAGTTTGTTTAGTTATTATTTTTTATATATGTATACTTGACGGGCGTATCCCACTCTGTTTGCTAGTAGCTCATTACTTCAGCCTAATATATTTTGTGTAAAAGAAATAAGTCAGTGAGTTAATTTTCGATGGAAAAAATAAAAATTGTAAAGTTAGGTGCTTTCAATCTGTTAAGTTTTCACTTAATAAGTGTACCAATGTAAATTTAATTGCTTGAATCAATATCTATAAATACCTAAATAGTCTAAAATTTGTTCATCCTAACGCTTATTTTATAGTTAATACAGAGGTAAAAAATATTCTCAAGCTGGAGACACCCTTGATACGATTCTATTTAAGATGTTCCTTATTTCCAAAATTTTTTGCTTCTGGTTAAAAAGTATTTTTTCAAAATGATTTCTTAGCAAATTGCGTCAGAAATATCAAATGAAACAGTTATATAGGAATATTTTGAAAATAAAAACCATGCAAAAAAAAAGTTAAAAAGTTTTTTTTTATATTATAGTCAAAGATTTAATGAAGAAGATCTGAATCTTGAGGGAAAGATTTTTTTACGCCCTTCGAAGTAATAAATACTTATGATGTGAGGGTTCCGAGCAAATTCTCTACTTTTACTTGCAGTATTACTTTACTTCATAATTATACTATTTTTAAACGGAATTTAAATACACTTTAAGGACTCCTGCGCTGAAGTAAAAAAAGGGAACCAATTTTTTTGTGGCAAAATTTATAACTTTTGATTGTGAAGAGTCAGGACTCAAGTTGTACGAAAAATATGGGACATCTTATATCACGTGCTACACTTATTTAGATATATTTGCAATAAGAAATTGATTACTTTTATTAGCTTTTTTTCGATTCTAATTCAAATAAAACGAAAAACAAATATATAAATATATTTTAATCATGTCTAGTATCAAGTTTTTGACATTAAATTATTATATAAAATCTTAAAAATTAAAATTCTAAATCTTGCATAGAACCAATCATAAATCGAATGAAATGCTGGTTTTGTGGACTCTCTTTTTAGTTACGTAATCATGGTTACATTCATCATTTATTGTCAAATTTAAAAAGGTTAACTGCTCAAACATTCAAACTTCAGGTGCCATGGCAACCGCAGTCTGTACACAAATTCATCTAGTATATAACAACCGCAAACATTTTGTTATTAATAAAAAAATGTTTATCTTATTATTTTGGTCAAAAGACGTTACAAAAACTTATTCATGATTAAACTAATTTTTTATTTAAAAATCTGCACTTATAAATATTTACAAAACTCAACTTTGAAAATTCGAGATTCGAATTCTTTTTGGGTTCTCTCTTTTAAGGGGGGATTCAAATCATAATTATAAATCTAGCTGTATCTATTTATAATTTTGTTATAGTGATTGTTGCAGATTTATGATTATTATTTATTACTCATTATTATTTCTCATTATTTTATTATATTGTTCTCTAACTGATTTTATCTGTAAGACAACTGTAATGATAATTTTGTACAACATAATGTACATTTAATAAATATATCAAATTCAAATTCTTTTGGTGCTAGAATCATAAAGTCTTTAATCACAATAGTTAAGTTGATAACCAACAAAAGTAACCCTGTTGAATGTCCACACGTGTGGGCCACACGTGTGGCACACGTAACGTTATTTTCAAGTAGATGATTATAAAAAGGAATAAAATATGGATATAGTTAATTATTTAATGATTTTATAGCCTCTTATGTCATAAATAATCAAAAAATTGTTTTTTTTTTTTATTTTACGTGCTTTTCTTTAACTCACAATGTTTCGTCGTTGTCGTCGTACGTTCAAAACTGCCAAGCTCTAGAACTTGGAGCTTGTAAGACCTGGAGATCTGAAATTTTGCAGAGAGTCGAGGTTCAGATGACAATACATGAATCCGTAGTCACTTATCGACCTGGACCTCCAGGTCGCCGATGACGGGGGTACTTGAGGGAGTC
This sequence comes from Encarsia formosa, assembly GCA_038277355.1. Taxonomy (NCBI): domain Eukaryota; kingdom Metazoa; phylum Arthropoda; class Insecta; order Hymenoptera; family Aphelinidae; genus Encarsia; species Encarsia formosa. The sequence goes on along the minus strand of CM076184.1, from coordinate 37,017,480 downwards.
ATCTCCGAGAATTTGGGATAAATTCTTCGGGGATAACTTTGAGGAAAGTTCTAGAGTATTTATCGAGGCAATTTGAACCTAAGTACCAAGGTCACCGATGATGGGGTTACCCGGGGTACCTGGAGGTCATCTCCGAGAATTCGAATCAAATTCTTGGGATATGACTTAGGATAGATTTCGGGGGTGTTTCACAGCATATGAGGAAGAAGTTTGAACCTGGAGAGCCAGGTCGACGATAACGGGTGTACCTAGGGAACCTGGAGGTCATCTTCGAGAGTTAGGAACAATTTCTGCGGAAATGACTTTAAGAGGTGTTATAGAGTATTTATCGAGGCAACTTAAACCTAGGTACCCAGGTCGCCGATGACGGTTGTTCCTGAGGAACCTGGAGGTCATCTTCGACAGTTTGGGCCAATTTCTGCGGGGATGACTTAAAAGTTCTGCAATTTTTTTCAACTAAATTATACTTCTCGGAGATGACCCCCAGGTACCCCAGGTACCCCCATCATCGGTGACCTTGGTACTAATGTTCAAATTGCCTAGATAAATACTCTATATTACCGCTTAAAGTCATTTCCGCAGAAATTGTCCCTAACTCTCGAAGATGACCTCCAGGTTCCCTAGGTACACTCGTCATCGTCGACCTGGCTCTCCAGGTTCAAACTTATTCCTCATATGCTCTCAAACACCCCCAAAATCTATCCTAAGTCATATCCCAAGAATTCAACCCAAATTCTCGGAGATGACCCCCAGGTACCCCGGGTACCCCTATCATCGGTGACCTTGGTACTAATGTTCAAATTGCCTCGATAAATACTCTATATTTCCTCTTAAAGTCATTTCCGCAGAAATTGTCCCTAACTCTCGAAGATGACCTCCAGGTTCCCTAGGTACACTCGTCATCGTCGACCTGACTCTCCAGGTTCAAACTTCTTCCTCATATGCTCTAAAACACCCCCGAAATCTATCCTAAGTCACATCCCAAGAATTCGACCCGAATTCTCGGAGATGACCCCCAGGTACCCCGGGTACCCCTATCATCAGTGACCTTGGTACTTTGGTTCAAATTGCCTCGATAAATACTCTAGAACTTTCCTCAAAGTCATCCCCGAAAAATTTAGCCCAAATTCTCGGAGATGACTGCCTCAGGTACCCCCGTCATCGGCGACCTGGAGGTCCAGGTCGATAAGTGACTACGGATTCATGTATTGTCATCCGAACCTAGACTCTCTGCAAAATTTCAGACCTCCAGGTCTTACAAGCTCCAAGTTCTAGAGCTTGGCAGTTTTGAACGTACGACGACAACGACGAAACATTGTGAGTTAAAGAAAAGCACGTAAAATTAAAAAAAAACAATTTTTTTGATTATTTATGACATAAGAGGCTATAAAATCATTAAATAATTAACTATATCCATATTTTATTCCCTTTTATAATCATCTACTTGAAAATAACGTTACGTGTGCCACACGTGTGGACATTCAACAGGGAAGCTTTTTAGATCTGGCATCAAATTTTTTAGTAAATGGTTTTGCAACGTGCATAAAAGCATCAGAACCAAAAACTCGAGTATGACCCATCCACTCCTCAAAGCATGATTAACTTGAGTCCATTGGAAATGCGTTGTTCTGTTCAACAAATAAACAGCTGTGTTTAAGCTTCCTACCACAAAAATTCTGAAATAGATTCACATTGAAGCAATGCCCTAGCACACGCAACAATTGTCCTGTTATCTCGTTCGATTTTTCCATTTTGCTCGGGCGTATACGGTGCAGTTGGCTCCAGAACTGTACCAAGAGAAATCATATAATCATTAAATGTTTGATAAATATACTCTTTACCATTATCAAGTATGATGATTTTAATTGAGCGATCAAGTTTATTTTTAATCTGTTTTTCAAAACTCACAAAACACTCAAAAACATTAGACTTGTGTTTTATGAAATAGACCCGCCTCTAACCAGAAGCATCATCCTTCAAAGTGAGAAGATAGCGAGCTCCACCGAGAGAGACTGCAGGCATTGGTCCACATATATCAGTGTGAACAAAATCACCCGGATTTGCCTGTTGTCGTCACTGCTTTTTAAAGGGTAACGATGAGCTTTTCCAAGTTGACATGGTTCACACAAGAAATTATTAAGATTATTACTCAGCTTGATACCATCAACCGGCTTTTTAGAGTTTATTTCATCAACTGCATGAACATTCAAGTGTCCCAAAGTTCATGCCACACTTGAAGACTTGCCTTTGACATGCTCGCTTCAAACTGCTGCTGCTATGCCTGCACTGAAATCGTTTTAAAAAACATACGATAAATTTGATTCGATTGCTTGAATCCAATCGCTATAACCTCGCTTTCATGTAAAAGCGTAACCTCATCACCTTTGAAACACAGTTTAGAACCTTGTGCTGTACTTACACCAACAGAAAATAAGTTTTTACGCGTACCAGGTACATGTAATACATTTTCAATTACTCCGACGAGCCATTGTCCACCGATAAATCTCTTGATCAAGACTGTGACCTTACCGACCATGGAACACTCAGCATTATCACCAAGAACGATTGGGTTTCTATCTTCAGTGCACGGTACTTACCAAACCATTCTCTCCAGTAAGTGATGTGCGCCAATCATCCACTATCAGTGAGCCAGTCTACATTCAAGAGTCTCTGATTCTGCTCTATTGTTGGTGAAGACTGACAACTAACCTCATTCTTGTTTTTTTTGGTTAGAATTGTTCATAGCAACAAAAGTCACGCTTCTAAAAACATCTGATTTCTCAGAAAAATTTTTATTTTGATAATTGACCGATTTCATCTCAAATTTTCTAAAATTTGCAGTTAAGGTCTTAGATTTGTCTCAAAATGAAATATATTACTTCTTATGTTGTATGAAAAAAGACCTACATTATAGTTTTTTCAAAAAAAATTTTTTTCATCGAGATATGCGATATTAAAGTTTTGAGGTAAAATGATCAATTTTTAGAAAAATAGAAATTTTTTTTTCAAACTACCCCCATTTTTTCAAAAATTGTTATTTTTTTTAGCAATTTTGTGCATTTGATAGTAAACTCATGGCTCTTTAAAACTCCGTTTGAATTTTAGAAAAATTTGGAAAATTAACAAAATGGCGGCCATTTTTCGAAAAACGAAAAAATTCCTGCAGCTGCCACAAACTTTTAGCGGAAACCAGACCTTATGAAAAACATTGCTTACAAGTTCCTTAATCTGCAAAAAAAAATTGTGCAAAAAAAATGATGTTTTTGAGAAAATCAAGTTTTTCGGTTTTTCAAAAAATGGCCGTCATTTCGTTAATTTTCAAAATTTTTCAAAAATTCAAACGAAGTTTCAAAGAGCCGTGAATTTACTATCAAATGCACAAAATTACTAAAAAAAATAATAATTTTTGAATCAATGGTGGTGGTTTGAAAAAAAAAATTTCTATTTTTCTAAAAATTGATCATTTTACCTCAAAACTTTACTTATGTAAGTATATTCATACTTCAACTTTGTATTGCCCAACGAATTTCAAATTAGTTATGATGACTTTGTATTGATGGTTCGGGCATTGGTTTTTAAAAAATTAAAAATCTCTAGAACATAGTTCACCTAGAGTATTCCCTTAATTTAAAATAAATGAAAAAATTCAGAAGAAAAAAATTGTCCCAGGTGAGATTCGAACACACGACCTCCTGCATTCCGGGCAGTCGCTCTACGACTGAGCTACCGGGCGATTGTGTGTTCATACTCTTCTAGTCAAATTTATTTTCTACTCAATTAAAAACCCGATTCCCCGTACCCACCCATTTTACCCATTGCGACCTACCTCTCAATCAGGGTCGATATTACTTATATAAGT